>CM017472.2:2686853-3886853 GCA_007827005.2 Populus simonii
TTGCTAACGGTTCAGAAAGTGCAAGTGGTAGCTTGTGATCAATCTTGTCATATTTCACGCAAATCCCACCAGCATGGAAGGAACAGCAGCGGCAAACTGTGCTTTACTCGTGGGGTTGTGCTAGAAATGGCTTGAAAGTCAATAGCAACCCAATGAACTGGACCAAATTTAGTACGAAGAAAACCAGTTGATCACCTGCATTTCAATAAACCAAGTATAATTGCTCAACTCTCAAGGAAACAGAAGCCATTTTATTTTGTTTTTGACACCTATTCACACCATACAGATCGGTGAATGTCACTATAGTACCGATCAAGGAGAGTCATATGTTCATAGAAGATTGGCATGATATGTGACCAGGACGCCCATGAACAGCACCTCACCCCTCGTATTGTAAAGCTTAAAAATGCGGTTTTATAAGGGGACAAAAAAAATAGATAGACCTGAAATTTCCAGAATGGTGCTGATGAATATGAGCCAGTGTGGGTAGTTCACCACCGAACTGCAGAGTTTAGTTTTACTCTGGACCTAGCTCTGAGTTGAATCAGATGCTTAAAACCCACTACAGTAACATATTATGAATATCTCCCTATGCTGGTTAAAAGACTAGGAATTGACTTTTGATGATTTATCAGCTTGGTGCAGAAAGGCTCCCGTTACGTGCAAAGATTTAATGATATGCTATTAGCATGCCAGAGGTTAAGAGGTCTTCATGCAACAAACGGTTAAAGCCTATATCCAAAACATTTCAGAAAAGAAAGGGATGGGTTTTATGGTCCATGAAGTGGAAGATGACAGAGAAATGTAAGCACCTGGGAGAAAGGCAGCAACTTGTCGCTTTTGTGCCCAAGAAAAGCTGTAGAATTAATACAAAAATAGCATTCATATGTCATTACCACCGGATATTCAGAAAGCCAAACCCATAACTGTCCCAGAACACACTGGCAATCACATATTATTAAATGCAAAACCCAAATCTATAACTAACTGTAAGTCTGTAACACTTCACTTACAGGGCACCACCTCCTGCAGGTCCAAATGCTTTGAAAACAGACATTGCAGTCATGGAAATGCCATTAGCAGCAGCTCTCTGACTTTGGGGCTACAGCAACAACATCCAGAGTTTAAGAATGAGCCAGTGAATTATCCAAAAAAAAGAAAAAGAACAGAAAAATCCAGAGAAAAGGAAGTGAAGCATTGGCCCAAACAAAAGACTTGGAACTTGCCACTGCGTTGTTCTGCAATATGAATAATCCAGTGACAAGAGTCACCTGCAAGATAGTGAACAAGTCGGCTTGTAAAATCAGATGTGAAAAATTCTCTATGCTTGTAATTTCATTGAAACCAAAATTACAAGAGCGTGAAAGGATGTATTCTGCTGAGTCCAAAATTCAGTTGACAATGTTAGGAAAATGCGAAAAATTACAAAAGACTTTCCAGGAAAAATGCACTTACAGATAGAGTATTCCGTAAGACGGATGCAATATTTATTACTAAATGCAGGGTTATTCCTGACAGCATAGTTATATAAGGATAACTTGCTAGCAGTGGTATTGATACAGCCTGAAAAAGAAAATGATCAATTAATTTTACATTAAAGGGATTAAATAGAATTACCAAAACAAAACAGGCAAATGAAGGTTTACCGCTGAAAGGCGTGTCACCGTAATAGGTCCAAGTACTTTCTCAATTGGTGGATACAATAGAAGCTGGAACAGTAAGAGACCAAACCCTAAACACACAAGAAAAAATATCAGCAAATGTCTTCAAAGACCCCCCTTGACATAAGAAGCCTATGCAGTATAGCAAGCTGTAAAAATGTGATCAATTAAAGTATCTGTTCCATCTTTGTTCTATGGTTCTAAGCTACCCTCAAGGAGTGTCCATTACCATTAGCTTAACTCATAAATTTCTAGGAGCTCTATAATTTTGCATCACACTAAGAATAACAACTATGAGAATAATGCTACTAGCTAGACAGCAAACTAATCTACAAAATCTAATTATTTATTGCCATTACGATATTGAGATGTAGCAGCACATGGTGATAAGACAACCATAAATGATACATGAGCGTGCTCACCAGAAATTGCTAAAACTTCACCAACATCTTGTGACGAAAAGCTCAGCCCTCCATACTTTTTGTCACTAACTGCCCAAAGTGAGAATATCTGTACGCAAAATCGAAATGTCAAGTTAAACCACTTGTATAATGATACTATAAACAACTAACATATTTTGGAAAAAGATGTTGATTCCATAAATCAAAAGAACCATAAAAGAACCAGAGAAGTGTTTTAGGAGCCTGCTTAATGGTGTCTAGATGGTAAACTCCTATGTCTCTCCATTGTAGACGAATACTTTTCATCTCTTAATCTACGAGGAGCCATAAAGGATGAAGACATAGTTTTGATGGTAAAACTTTAAACTAGTGCTTCAAACCCTTTCAGGTTTTTTCAATGATGTAAGAGTAAATATGGTTCAAAATGCAAGGGTAATATGCTATGATAGAGACATGTGAAAGTTAACATCCTTTGTTAAGCTATGATGAAGACACACAAGCATATGGAGGGAAAATAAGTACTTTAAACCAGAGCTTCAAAGCCGTATCAGACTTTTCAGTGATGTCAGGGCTAAAAAGGTTCAAAGAACTAACAACATGTGCATTCATCCAAATGTTCAATATAATAATGCAAAGTTAAACTGAAAGGAAACCAACTTACCTCAGCATAAGCTATCTCTTGAAGAGAGAAAACACAATACACAACGATGACAGACATTAAGGGCCAATTCCTCAACAGATTTGCTTTCTGGGATATTTTTCTTTCCTCGACTTCAATAACATAATCCTTTTCATCGGATTCCTCTGCAGAAGCTTCCAACACATCACATGAATCACATCTTTTGTTTACCTTTTTGTCATGCATGTGCAGTGTCTCCTGCATTTACATATATTCTGTTAGGTACTATACCAAGAAACTACACTGCTGCTATCAACATCCATGTGGACAATGCTTGTACCAAGGTTGTAAAACAGCCAGAAATATAATGCACTGCAGAGAAGATATCTTCTGTTTTTTTTAATCAGAGATTGAATGTAAGATTATTTTAGCAACATAAACAACCATCTAGATTGAACAGATAACATCAACAAATACAACATCATCTTGTTGTTTTTGTCATAAAGATACTACACATTGCAGAATAGGCTTTTTGGCATAAGTGATGAACAGTGGATATGTCCAGGAAGATTAGAGTATTCGTCAGTGGCATAACATGTGGGATGTGGGAGGAGAAAAGATTCAAACTCTTGAAGGTGTACTACGTTTGTAATGATGACAGTGTGGATGAAAACCTTGGTCCTCTATTCGTTTTCTTTCTTTTATTTCAATCAAAGAAGACTATTCCAAATGATGTCAAGGGCTGCTACTCGAGAAAGCTCAAAAGCACTAAATATCAGTCCAATGATGAAAGATAATGGTCAGGTGCCTATTGAAACTTACAGGAAGCCACCAACAAGCTACCAAAACTCCCACAGCATAAACTGATATAACAAGGCAGGGTAAGAAGTAGGGAAACCTGCAATATGCATGCATATGTCAGAACTAAAAATTAACCTAGCAACAAAGAATAGAATCTTCATGGAATAAAAAGCTGATGGAATAAAAAAAAAAAAAAAACAGTAACTGAATAAGAAATGTTGATTACCTCCCAAAAATTGAGCTCTCAGCAAATAGATTTGGAAAATTTTCCGCAGGCTGATACCATCAATACACCCCCACAAAATAAGTAAGGAACCTTAAAGAATCTTAAAAGAAAGAAGGAAGAAGGAAGAAGGAAGAAGGAAACAAGGAAGAAAAAAATGGTTCCCGGAAACATGATTTCTAACTTTTTTTAGGAATGAAAAAAAAAGAAAAAGAAATTCAGGAAACAAACTTCTAACATCTAACAAGAAGCATACAGAAAAAAGAATTTGTGATTTTGGGAAGTAACAAACAGGACATGGTCCTTGATAAATTAATGCACTTAACTTATGATAAATCAAACATATGCTGAAGCATTTGATTACACAACTTAGACACACCAAATGATACGACTGTATCTAAATGTTTTTGACGAAGCAGCATCTGCATCATGTCACTGGCAATGCATCATTAAGATTTAAGAGAGCTCAAAACATTGAGAGACTTTACAGAGCAAGTGTTATTGATGTCTCAATTAATAGCGGTGAGAAGTTCATTATCCACTAATTAAGTAGCCTTCCAGTATATCTTACACCTAAATGAGCTAAGTTGAGCTCATAGAGTGGGTACAGAGAATATAATCAACCAAGAAGAGTTCTAATATTTCATGTTTGATGATTTTCCAATATTTGTGAACTGAAGATAGAACGTTACCACTGTCTGTAGTTAATTTAGAGGCACTGCAAATAATTTGAGAAGAATTACTTAAGCCCTATTTCTCTATCAATCTAAGAATCATTACAGTGAAACAAATATGCAACTGGTACAATAGATAATCACAGAAATTTTTAAACAGAACAATATCTTGAGCAGGCACCATTTTAAAATTCTTTTGAACATGTGTATGATAAAACTTAACCAGCAATCCGAATTAAGCAGCGAAGTATAGCAGATGTGGTGCACTGGCTCTACCATATGGTAACCAAAAATCCAACTATAAAATGTACCCAGGATCCTGCCACTGAAAACCATTCAATTATTCAATATATTTTCACCCAAAATGTCCACACCTGAGCAAGAAAACCTCCAATAGCAGGGCCAATAATCATTCCTATGCCTCTCGACGTACTGACCTGAAATTGGTAGTCCAGTTTAGACTGTTTACTTTAAATGATGCATCCACAACCATAAAATACTGCCAAAGAAACTGTCTTACAACTGATAGAGCCACAGATCGATACTCTTCTCTACAGACTTCGGAAGCATATGCCTAGAGTGCCAATAAGTAAAGGTTACAGAGCACAGAAACAGTATAATGAAAACTTACAAAAACTTTGAGATACATGTTCTAAGAAATATGTTTTATGTGTCTGAACGTATGTGCATAGTGCAGCATTTGCAATGCGAATACCCTAATTGTGCCAAGTAGACTATTGAAACATCCAAGAAGAAATCTCATAGAAAGTGCCATCCAGAAGCTTGTACTGAGGCCAAACAGAGCATTGAGCACAACCCTGAGACAAAAATTATTATCAACACAAACACAACAGTTTCAGATGAATAAGATTTGAAAATGCACAAGAGTAATTTCTTCAATGATAGAACTCTGAATGGTGAAGTTTTAAAACTGCTTACACTGAAGAGGTCCCTATCAATATAATAGGTTTCCGACCATATCGATCAGCTAACCACCCCCAAAAGAATGATGTTAATGCTCTTCCAATCATAAATGAAGATCCTAGAGGAAAGACAAGTAGGGGAGACAAAACAATTTTTAGCCAGCACTCTCATAATAAACACTAGCTGTACAAAAAAGTATAGTTAAGGCATGAAATAGCAGCAAATATTACCCACAAATCCTGCATAGAAACCAATATCCTCCTCTCTCTCAGCAATATGAAAGTCCCTTATCTGCCAAAAACCCAAAAAAAAAGGAAGCAAAAAACTGCAGATAATGAAAATGCCTTGAAGCTTTAGGAGGCCACAGCAAAAGGTCCCTTATCATGACATGAATTTGTTTGAAAAGGAGAGTGAGAATTACATTTTGAAAAGGCTAATTCTGTACATCATGAAGATCAATTCAGACGTTACATAAGAGACATAAGCATGAGTTTTAACTGAAATGTTACATACCATGAAGTAAATGAATGGGAACAGTGAAGATATTGGCAAAGCTGACAAAAAAAGATAGCAGTGTTATAGAGGTTAATTGACAAATATTTGGCTTGGCAACCCCAAGAGATTACCTTAAAAAAGAACAAGAACAGAGATTTGGAATAAAGATTTTTAAGAATAGGGATCGCTTAAAAATCCATAATAGACATCGACAGAAGAAATTAATCCCTGTTAACTTCACAGGTCAGTATCATCAATCTTAAACTGCATGATAAAGAATTGAGTACACTGCAGAAACAGTAACAGGAAAAGCGAAACCAGTCAAGTCCTAATGGCAATCAACTACAAAAGCAAAAAGCAACCACTATTTCTTGAAAATTTTATTATCAGGAATAGAAAATTGATTAAACTTGCCAATTTGAATTAAGAAATAATCAGAAAGGTATGATCATATACATGTACAGTTGTACTAGTTCAGGTTCAACTCTTCAAAAGATGAAACCCTGAGAGGCAACACCATGATTCTTTGAGAGTTCATGTTATTCCTAAGACTTTTTTTTTTTTTGCTTTTCCCGATTATTTCCTTGAATGCATGCCATATTCCATCTGCCATCTGCCCACATACCACAAACCAAGTGATCTAATGCTAAATTGTTAAACACCAATAAACACAAAGCAAAACCCATGTTGATTAAAGATTAAAACGACTAAACTGAGTCCAGAAATTGGAAGAAAACAACTGATATACGAGCAACATAGAGCAGAGTGAAGGTGGATATGAAAAATTGAATAAGTAAACACGAAAGGGTAAAACAATAAACATGTTACAAAGAAATGAAAGAAGGTGCATGGATGGATGCACCTGTGCAGAGAGAGACGATCCAAATATAGGACAAGTTTCTGTAAGGGACACCTCTTTGCTCTTCATTGAGACGATCAATCTTACAACCTGGGCAATTCTCATAGTATTCTTTCGTCGTTTCTAATAAAGCATTTCTATTCTCAGTCCTAGCCATCACTCCAAACTCTGTTTCTAGTATTGTAAAAATTTGATGGATGACTATTTATCTTGACCTTGTAACTCAGATATTATTATTATGGCAGGTTGGGAGAGAATTTGAAGAGCCATCCTTGCTGAAATTTTGAGTTTAAGAAGGGGATATACAGCACCAAGCATCAAGCACCAAGTTTTGATTTTTGAGTGTGGCACTGTGGCTGACTTTTTATTTGGCTACAGTAGATGCTTTTTGTTTGTGTACTTTGTGGAGGTAATCCATGCTCATGCAAGAGGTTTGACGGCTGCCTCTTTTGTCCATTTCTTCTCTTCATTGGATGTTGTTCCTCATGCAACTTATTAATCTCACTCCTCCATGCCCGCGTTTTCACATTGACTTCCAAACGGGATCAGATAAATTTTGAATTTTTTTTTAAATTTTTTTTATTATTTTAATGTTTTAATATTAAAAATAATTTTTTTAAATAAAAATATATTATTTTAATATATTTCAAGTGAAAATATTTTAAAAATTAACATTACACTTTCTAAATACAAAAAAATAATAATTCCAATGATAACCTAGAGTTAAACTATAAAGTTAAGAGATAGATTTAGATTAAAATATTTTACCTGCAACACAATTCATGAATTTAGTTGTGTTTAATAAAAAAAGTTAAAAAAATAATTTTTTTATTTAATCAAATAAAAATAAACACGGTGCGGGAGTGATTCAATTAAATTTAAAAAAGAAATATTATGTAGGGTTTCAAAAAAAAATACATGTTAATATTAAAAAAAAAGTTAATCTTTTCTTAAAACCAAGTAAAATTTAAGTAAGATTTAATATAAAAAATTACAAAAAATTGTTTAATTTATTTATTTTAATCAATGTCAATTAAAGTCGTACCTGCCCAGACACCCCACACATGCATTCAATTAATAGACTTAAATTAATCATATAGTAGGTGGTCCAATAGTAAAAGTTTGGGATTAAAGTTTTGCTTCCCTTGTGATCTCATGTTCGAGTTTTGTAATTGCTAATATTGATGGTCAGTGGAGGTTCACTCTTGATCGTTAACTTTAGGGTTTGTAGGAATTAATCGAAGTACGCGCAAGCTAATCCAGATATCCCGTGAATAAAAAAAAATTAATAGACTTGAACTAATTTTAATTTAAATTAAAGATAAAAGGAAAAAAAGTTAAAAATAGGGAAGATAACTGGAAGCAATTATGGAATGGGTCATCTAGCTGTTGGTGTAGCCTCGTGAACTGGATGGATGGCTTTTACCATTTTCTAAATATCCCACACGTTTATCTATCGAGGTATTATATGATGTGAGCATTTTCTATACCGATTTATTTAAAGAAAAAAAAAATCAGCGAAGTAAACGCGAAATGCAAAGCTAATACAGGGGCAGACAAGATTGTTAAAATCACGATTTTAACACGGCACGGAAAATACAAAACAAACTCGGATCGTAAAAACGGATCGTAAAATAGTAAGGAATTTTAAAATACATTAACAAAAAATTCATATTTCAAATACATAGTTCAACAATTCAAGAATCAACTCAAATCAGCCCTGTAATCAATCCAAACATTTTATGATTGTAATTAACCTTTTGTTATACATAACAATTCACAAAACTATAATATTTTCAATGTGCTTCAGTACATATACTATACAATTAAATTTTTTGTAAAATCATTCCATCATTCCATTAATAAAATCAATTCCATCATTCCATCAATAAAATCAATTCCATCCTATACTGAAATGGCATCCTAAAATCATTTCATTATTCCACAGCCCACACCACACAGACACAGAGCAGCAGGCAACAACAACTAATTAATTCAATTCAATTCAACAGTCCACAATATACTGATGAGGGACAGAAAAACATTCCATCAATTCCATTTAATTCATTCAATCAATTCAATTCAAGGGACAGAAAAACATTATAAATGGACAAATTACATGACCAACAAAATCATTCCATCAATTTTTATTCAAAATCATTATTAGGACCGGCAAAATCAACATTCAAAATTTATAATTACAGGATGAGGGGAATGTACAATTACACGGCAAAATCAACTATTGCAGTTTTATATTTTAAAGGCTGAAGTCTGAAGATACAATTACAGGGGAACAATTTACGGTGAAGAGGAGCCGTTGATGATGAAGGCTGAAGAGGAGAGCGATGTCGCCTGCTGCTGTTGATGAGAGGAAGCCGTGAGCTGTTGATGATGGGAAAGAAAAGAGATCGTTGTCGACTTGCCGCTGTTGATGGAGATTGAAGAGGAAGCCGTGAGCTGTTGAGGAGATCGTCGCTGCTGTTAATGAAAAGGAAGCCGCGACCGTGAGCACTGATGACTGGAGTGAAGACTGGACTGATGACTGGAGTGAAGAAAGAGAAGGAGTGAAGACTGGACCGTGACAGTGACCGTGATCGTCACCGCTTTTGTGGTTGCCGGTTGGTTATTTAGAGAAGGAGATTAGGGATTTGTTCGGTGAAAAGGAAGAAAGAAATTTGTTCTGCGCGATGACTGGAGTGAAGACTTTGAAGAATTGGCGTGACTGTGCATTTACACAACCAATAGGCGCCGGACAGCTGGAGCATGGGGGGACAATTTTCTTCAGTTTATGCGTTTTGGTGAAATCGCAAAATCGGTCCTGAAATTGCGATTTTGTGCGATTTCACCCGATTTCAACCCGATTTCAACGATTTCACCCGATTTCAACCCGATTTCACCCATTTTCGATTTTTTCAAACGATTCAGCACGCAAAGCATGTTTTGACTCGTAAAATCGTACGATTTAACGAGCCAAAACGCAATTTTGACAACCTTGGAAGCAGAAGCCAAGGGCAAACAAAAGAAGAAAGTGTAGATGGGACTGCCTGGTGGTTCCATCGCAGAAGTGTATATGGAGTGAAAGGTCGAGAGTTAGTCATCCTGCAATGGAGTGGTGCATGGGGTGTGCTGTGATTCTGTAGAAAAGTAACAGAAGCAGAGGAATGGATTCACACAACAATTTTCTTTCCAGGGATTCCATCGTATTGTAAGAACAACACTGATTTGGTGTTCATGCCATAAGAGCTCAGTAAGTCTGCGAGGAAACCGAAGGCATGTACTACCTGGTTTCCTAAGCTCTTCATCAGAATTATAGCTTGAAAAAATCTAAGCTTTGGCAAAACTGTTTTGTGAGGGTTGGGCAAAAGCATTGCGGGCATCCTCCTATCTAGGTTCAAATTATAGGCCTTTGAGGAGACAAGATGTATAAGAATGGCAAGAACAGAAGTAGGCTTATATGGGGAGTTAAAAAAATGATTGTCAGTGATTTTTTTCATCTATATATCTTTGCAATTCTAAAGTTTAGTCAAAGTGTGTGAAACAGGAACTCATCTTTGCCAAATTCACAGGAGTGTTATGCAGTAATAGAAAACCAAATAACAGTAGCAGATCGAGTAAAGGCCAAGGGAAACAAAAACATTATGGAATGGCAGCAACACCATCAACCACAACTTGTTTAGTTTCATACATTTGTATTCATAGCCATAGAATAAAATCTTTGTGGCAGCATAGTCAAACAGAAAGAGGAAGAACTGGAAATGGAAAGTGACAGAAGCAGCACTGTAGGCATAATACGGCATGTCTAAACTTTTAGACATAGAGGAACCAACTCAAGGCAAACAACGTAAGAAAAGAAAAGGCAGCAGCTTGAAGACATCTCTTTAAAAATCACAGTAATGCACCCAAGCAAGACTAAAATGGTAAATGCTGATATAAACGAAGTTGTCGATGATTAGCATGTGTGTAACGTACATGAGTGAAATGGCCCCAGTCGACAAAGTTATTTTCCCCTTTGACCAAGCTGTCAGGCACCTCCTTATAAGATCTGCTGCAAAAAAAAGGGCAAGTATGAGTTACTGAAGCGTGGACTTAATATTTCCAAGTGAGAGTATATGTGGAGCAAAATAAATCAGCAAACATGGAAGTGAAACATTTTTTAAAGAGAAAGGAAAAGGAGAAACCGGCCTAGGGTACTTAGGTTTTGGCTTTCCGGGTTATATTTTAAATTTGTTAGAGGTATTTTTGACCACTAGATCAAGAGCTAGGCTTCGAAATTACACTATATATTCTTTTTATTTTCCTTGTTTTTGTTTTGGTTCTTTCTAGAATTTGAATCTTTGTTTTTGTTATCGATTTTCTTCACATCTAGCACTATGGTTTGTGATAATTAGGGTTTCTTGAAAAGAAAAAAAAACTATTGTCCAAAAAAAATTTTGTTGTTGCATCGGGACGGGATTTATATATATACTGATTTGGGTAAAAGATGGCTCATTCGGCTCGGTTTAAATAAGTTTAAGTAGTTTCAGTTTCTCCTACTTGTTTCTAGCTTTGATTAAATTATTTTTATAGCTGAGAGATAATTTTTGTATTAATTTTAGTTTTTCATATCGTTAATTAACTCTGTTGTGTCTTTGTCTTGTCGTAAAGTATTTTATGAATTGTCATAGATCCTTGAGTGAAACATGAGAGACATGTAAACACGTGAGGGAATGAGTGAAAAAGATATATTTCTTGTTAACTTACCAATTTCTCTTATTTAAAAATGTCCGAGTTAAGCAATAACATGACACTATAGAAAGGAGGAAATTACAAATTACAAATTTGAATTCAATAATAGTTATAATTTGACAATAGTATAATCCAACAAATTCTAATTCAATAAAATTTATAATTTGATACTAGTGTAATCCAACAAATTCAAATTTCCCAAGTTGTGATATTTCTATTTCATAATTATTGTTGATAAAATATGAGTTTCAATACTTAAAATCAAGTTAGTGGCGAAAAGAATCCTCACACAAAAGCATTATGCACACAAATGGAAAACAAGTTATGAATTTTTGTTATTCTATTTTATATAGTGATGAAAAATATAATTATTGTCCACTGTCAGAATCTAAAATTAATTTTTTAATTTACTTATAATATCCAAGACATTATTCATTTTTATCCACTATTTAGATCTACTATTTGCAAAACTTTAGAGATGGATGAATAGATGTTAAAATTGAACAAAAACAAAAGGTTAAACTATTCCCACACCAAATTGATTATAAGAAATCAAGTTGAAATTCTACCAAATCATAATTTTTCATTAATTAGCTCTTAAACACAAACATGTCAAAATAATTTGACTTTTCCCTGATTTAACAGCCTTAATCACAACATATTTAATATCACATGTAATTTTTGGACAAAAAAAAAATCAAGAATTCAAGGTTAAGAAACTTCAAAAGAAGAGAGAGAGTGCACCATAGTTATCAGACCCGACTCGAGGGTTGACCCGGCCAAGAAGACGGGTTTTGGGTTACACGGGTTGACCTGGGTCAACCCGAATCAACCTAAAAAAAAATTTAAACTATTTAAAGTTTTAATATTTCATATGAAAAAATTAAAAAACAATCCATGTAAATATATGTTATACATGTTATAAATAATGAAGTTTAAAAGATTATTTCAAAATATTTTTTGTCTCATATTGAAAAGATACTATGTTACTATGTTATTCTTTTAAGTTGAAGTATTTAAACCAAAAAGGTTTTTTTATCTCACATTGAAAAAACATAACTTTTTTTCTTATGAACATATAGTATATATACTAAAAGACTTCAAATCCCACATTGAAAAAATAAAATATTCTTCTAGTATTTATATAGTGAACTTTGAAAATGGTTAATAACTAACTAAAAACTATTAAAAAAGAGGGGTATCTGGCGGGGAGAAAAACACATTTGAAAAAAAAACTTGGTCTTAATTGGGTTTTGCCGGGTCACGAGTCAACCCGACAGGTCAATCGGGTTTTTGTGCGTCCCAGTCTTTTGCCTTACTCAGACTAGTCCAGCCACCGAGTCAACTAGGTCCCAGATTGACCTGTTAGGCTGGTCCAGATTTAATAACTATGGGGTGCACCGACTTTGAAAGACCAAAGACAAAAAAAAAAAAAAAGATAAAAGAAAAGGATGGAGGGGGGAGGTTGCTTGCATGAGAGAAGAGGGAAGACTGGAGGGGAAAGATTACGAGAGAGGAGACAATATGGTTTAGGGTGGCTTACTGGTTGCAGGAGGTGAGAAGAAATTAGGGTTTCTAAAAAAAAAGACATTTCATATTGTTTGGTTGTCTAATTTAAAAATTAGGGGCTCAAGTTGAGCCGGTTTAGTTGAATAACTAGTTACATGACCCGCGCGATGCCGCGGGTTAATTTTTTTTGCATAAAAAATATCAAAAAAGGCTAAGATCTAAGAGTGCTAGGTTTTTCTGTAAAGTTATACCAAAGAGTCTTGGGTTTGGTTGCAACACCTGACCCAAGAGTAATATTTATAATATTAATAATAACATTAAACTTGCATGACCCAAGTTTAAGTGGATCTGGCTGCAATACCAGACCCAATAGCCTTGGATGTGGTTCTGGCTACAAGGTCGTGTCATACAAGTGTGATAATTAAATAGATTAATTAAAAAGAAAAAAACAAAGAAAAAAAACCAACATGAAGAAAAAAACTAATGAAGAAAAGGAAAAAAAATATGAACTAACTGGGTTAACCCTTCAAACCAGGTTAACCCGTCAAACCTGTGATTCGTGCTGTGAAAGTTTGATAACTAAATAGGAAAAAAAAATTAAAGGGCTAACCCAGAATTAACTGGGCTAACCCGTCAAACCAAGTTAACCCATCAAACCCGGAATCTGTGTAATGAAAGTTTGATAATTCAATAGAAAAAAATTTAACATTAACAAACTAAATTAAACAAAAAAAAGTAATTAAAAAGAAAAAAAAATTCGGGTTAACTCGTGAAACCTGGTTAACCCGTTAAACCCGGGATCCGTGTCATGAAAGTCTGATAACTAAATAAAAAACAATTAACATTAACAAACTAAATTAAATAAAAAAATTATTAAAAGAAAAAAAACAAAAAAAAAATTGACGTGTTAACCCATAATTAACTAGGTTAACCCTTGAAACCAGGTTAACCCGTCAAATCTGAGATATGTGTCATAAAAGTCTGATAACTAAATAAAAAGAAATTTAACATTAACAAACTAAAGTAAACGAAAAAAATTAATTACAAAGAAAAAAAGCAAAAAAAAAATTTGGGTTAACTCGTCAAACTAGGTTAACTTGTTAAACCCGGGATCCGTGTCATGAAAGTCTGGTAACTAAATAAAAAATTTAACATTAACAAACTAAATTAAACAAAAAAAAATTTATTAAAAGAAAAAAAAACCCGAAAAGAATAAAAAACAAAGGCATTAATGTTTTACTGTGGACTGCACTATGCAGTCCACAATAAAACACTAATACATTTTAGTATATGTTATAATATCATAGTTCTTAATCCAAATCCAATCTAAACAAACTTTTTTTTTTTGTTATTCAATTTTTTTTAATCACCGTTGTAGGATAGGATTGAGGGAGAGATAGGTTTATCCATGCCAACTAGCATTAACTGGGTTAACCCGTGAAACCAGGGATATGTGTCATGAAAGTCTGATAACTAAATAGAAATAAATTTAACATTAACAAACTAAAGTAAACGAAAAAAATTAATTAAAAAAAAAATTCAGATTAACTCGTGAAACCTGATTAACCTGTTAAACCCGGGATCCGTGTCATGAAAGTCTGATAACTAAATAAAAAACAATTAACATTAACAAAGTAAATTAAATAAAAAAAATTATTAAAAGAAAAAAAACAAAAAAAAATTGACGGGTTAACCCAGAATTAACTAGGTTAACCCTTGAAACAAGGTTAACCCGTCAAATCTGAGATATGTGTCATAAAAGTCTGATAACTAAATAGAAAGAAATTTAACATTAACAAAATAAAGTAAACGAAAAAAATTAATTAAAAAGAAAAAAAGCAAAAAAAATAATTTGGGTTAACTCGTCAAACTAGGTTAACTTGTTAAACCCGGGATCCGTGTCATGAAAGTCTGGTAACTAAATAAAAAATTAACATTAACAAACTAAATTAAAAAAAAATTTATTAAAAGAAAAAAAAACAAAAAAAGAAGAAAAAAACCCCGAAATGAATAAAAAACAAAAAAACAAAGGCATTAATGTTTTACTGTGGACTGCACTGTGCAGTCCACAGTAAAACACTGATGCATTTTAGTATATGTTATAATATCAAAGTTCTTAAACCAAACCCAATCTAAACAAACCTTTTTTTTTGTTACCCTTGTAGGATAGGATTAAGAGAGAGATAGGTTTATCCATGCCAACTAACATTATGCATCATGTCATACATGTGCAATAATTTATTGTATATTGATTAAATATATAACGTATTATTAAATTTTTGGTAAAAGTACTCAATGAAAATACATGAATACTTTGAAGGTGTTTGAAAATACGATAATATTTATTTTTTAAAATATTTTTTACTTGAAAATACATTAAAATAATTTATTTTTTATTTTTAGAAAATCATTTTTGATGTTAACAAGATCAAAATAATCAAAAAACATAAAGAATTAATTTTAAACAAAAATCATTTTTTTTTTTCAAATTTTGTCTAGTTCCTGTTTGAAATGCAATACCAATAGGGGCTTCAATGGAAAGATTTTTAAACATGCACTTAAAATAGAAAGAATAAAAAAAGAAAAGACAGGTACTTATTTTGCACTAGGAGGTAAATATAATTCCTAGTTTTTGTTTCAATCATTTCTTGGTTTGCTTTCAGTGTGTTTGAATTTAAAGCGAGTCCTTCAAAAATCTATTTATTTATATATTTTTGTAACATGCTGATTTGATAGTAAATTATTATTCAATCACTGAATTTTTAGTGAAGTTAATTCTTTTAATTAAAAAAAAACTAATATTGAATCTAGATGCATAGGTGAGTAAAAAACCCGAAAAACCAGAAAAAAAATCAAAAAAACCAAACCATGAAAAAAAACCGATTAAAATTTTGAAAAAACTGACCGGTTCGATTCGGTTTTGGTTTTGTAAGCCTGAAATCGAAAAACCAAACCAAACCGAACCCAAACCGAGCCAAACCGGTTTGAACTGGTTTTTGTCCAAAAAACCGAACCGAACTGAAACCAGTCGGTTTGAACCGGTTTCGGTTCGGTTTTGGTTTTTTTTTAAACATTTCAATTTAATTATTTATTTTTAATAAAAACCAAACCAAATTGAAAATAATCACCCCTAATTAAATCCCTATAATTTTCATATTTATTTGCCGCTTAATTATTATGTTGCTTTTTCACAATCTTAAAACGTTATTCATTTCAAATCAAAATTTATAATCTCACATACTCCAAACAAAATGGATTTAAAAGGATAATTCATGTATTTTTTTTTAAAAAAATTTAACTATCATCAACTTTTATAAAGGAAGTAACTTTTGATTATTAAAACCAAAAGTACACAAAATAAAAAGTAAAATAAAATATAGAGATTAAATTATAATCTATTCCTACTTGAAATATGGATTAACCTATCTAAAAGACTAAAAATCCATGAAAAAGAAACGAAGTTAATTATAATTTGTACTTTATTAGAATCAAATAATTAATTTCTCAAGTAAATAATCTCTTAATTGGTCTTGACCATCATGAATTATTAGTTTTTTCCTTCAAAAATATATTTTTTTCACAACCAAATTTCCTCATCTTACCCATGTGAGATAAAAGTCTAGTTTTCTTAATTTTATTTTTAGAAATATTAAATTAAAAAATTTAAGAAAAAAAACTAAATTATAAACAAATTTAGTTTTAAAGGAATTAAACACATAGTTTTTGCGTTAATCAATCATCGTCCTCCAACGAACAGAACCATAACTCCACTCATGTTTCACGACTGATGTCTCCCTCCTTGTCCCAACAATAGAAAAATTCCACACAAGACGCCAACCAAAGTATAAACATTTTATGCAAGAAACACACCTCGGTATTATGCTCAGCAGTCATACCAAACACTATTAAATTGGAGCTTGAATTTCACTGTTTTAACACTGAATCCATGCGCCTGTGATAGCAGCAGCTAGAGCAAACACAAGCATCCATGGCTTCTTCTCATCTTCTTTGCAATACTTTTCATTTCCAACCATCTTGCAATCTATCAAGTAAAAGCAATATCTCTTCGTTTAAGCCCCGTGGGCCCTTTTCTTTTTGTCAACAACTTCAATTTCCAAGACCCCAGTTGTTAAAGCCACAGGAAAGAAAGTAGAGGTGTGTGCTTTAGGCTTAAAATTCTTTGTTGTTTGTGTTTTGGGTTCAAAGTTTTGAACTTTTTTTGGGTTTTTTGAGGTTGTTTTATTTGTTTTTGTTTTCATTTTACCATAGTTTGTTGTTTTTGCTTTGAGTTCAAGTTTTGAACTTTTTGGGTTTTTTATTTGATTTTCTTGGTTGGTGGGGCAATTTAGCTAGTGTACGATCCTGATGGAAGGATAAACAACTTGGCTGATGAGGTGGATAAACAGGCTCCTCTCTCAAGGCTCACTCTTTTCTCACCTTGCAAGGTTTGTTTTTTTAGTATTCTCATGCTTTGCTTGTGCTTGACTTTTATGATAATTGGGTTTGTTTTGTTTTCTTAATTTATTTATGTGCATTGTGGTATTGCTATTTGGTGTAGGTTAATGTTTTCTTGAGAATAACCAGTAAGAGAGAAGATGGGTATCATGATTTGGCTTCTCTATTTCATGTAAGTTTGTCCAAATTTAAGCAGTGTTTGCCTTTAGCCTTCTTTTTAGAGCTATGGACACCAGTGTATACAAGTTAATCGTAAAAAGGATCCATATTGATTTGGCGTTTTTTTAATGCTAACTTTAGTTTTAGTTTGATATATCATTTGAATCTTCAAAAATTCATAATTTGACCCCTTTTGCTCCTTCAGGTGATTAGTCTAGGAGATGTGATTAAATTCTCTCTGTCGCCATCAAAAAGTATTGATCGATTATCAACCAATGTGTCTGGTGTGCCCCTTACTGAAGATAATTTGGTAAGGCATAAATAATAGTGTTTTTGATGTTTTATTGATTTCTGATATGCTTGTGAACTTATTTTCTCATGATTTTCTTCATACAGATCATTAAAGCCCTTAATCTTTACAGGAAAAAGACCGGCACTGACAACTTCTTTTGGGTAAGAAGTGCTATTCGTTAGTGTTGAAGATCTGTTTCTTGATAAAACTTAGTAATTGAATAGTAATAGTAAATTTTCTTATTTTGAATTTTGTTGGAAGATTCATTTAGACAAAAAAGTGCCCACTGGGGCAGGGCTTGGTGGTGGGAGCAGCAATGCTGCAACTGCCCTGTGGGCCGCAAATCAATTCAGTGGTTGTCTCGCTACTGAGAAGGAACTCCAAGAATGGTCAAGTGAGATTGGTTCAGATATCCCCTTCTTTTTTTCTCATGGAGCAGCCTACTGTACTGGTCGTGGTGAGGTATGTATGAATTTTGCTTTGTCAAGTAAGTCAAAGACAGTATTCCTTATTCCGCTTCATGTTTCTATCATGCTCTCAATTCCAGACATAGGGCAATAATTCAATTATGAACGTGATTGAGATTTCCCTCACTCCTTTGAGAGAGCTAAATTCCTCTTTTTATATATTGCTTTTGCTATGATTCATGAGTATGGTTGCAAACTCTCCCCTCCCTGGAGGACTGAGGGCTGGTTTGGTCTAGTCTGGAAGACCAGGGGAGGCATTTAGGTGGCATTTTCTGATTGGTATCCTTTTGTTGTGATGTTATATCATGCATAGGTGTTATGGCAATAACATCTTTGAAGTTATGGCCCTAGTTAGGTACCAACTACCAACAAAATTAGTTTTAGACTTCTGAGCGTCTCATGGAAGATTTTCTCCTACACAAGGCAGAATGATGGGGAAAAAATTCATGTGGCCAACCTCACCTATTGTGAAGTTAAAGCTTAGTTGAGGTGAGTATCATGCATACAGGATTACACAAATGTTTGGATTAGTAATAAAGATCTTGCCTAGAGGAAATTATTTCAAAGTCGGTTTGCCATTGGGGGAACTTGCTAGCCTTTTCCTGACAAAACAATATGAATCGCTTAAAATAATTTCTCTTAGTTACAGTTAGAAGGATGTGCACATGCAGTTATATATGCATACTCCTAATGTGCTTGCACATCTAGAAATGCAATTCTTCTGTGTAGTTCTGATCTTGCTGAAGTTTTGCTGTTGTTGTCCAGATTGTTCAAGATATTCCTTCACTAGTACCTTTGGATAAGCCAATGGTTCTCATAAAGCCCCCACAGGCATGTTCAACTGCAGAAGTTTACAAGGTATTTCAGTTTTGATATTATGGATTAGAACACTGTCTGCACGTCTTTAACATCAGCTCATTTACATGACAAGAGAAGTCTCTTGATTTTTCAGCGCTTTCAATTGGATAAAACCAGTCAAGCTGATCCTTTAACATTGCTAGAGAAGATCTCAAGGAATGGAATATCTCAAGATGTTTGTATCAATGATTTAGGTATGAATCTACAGAGATACACGAGTTTGCTTTCTTTTCCTCCTTTTCAAAATACCTTTTTTTTCTTCTGTTCTTTCTACGGTTTCCTGCTTTCAGATTAGTTAATCCTGCATGAAAACCTTTGGTTGTTTTTGATTTCTGGATAACCAATTTGGTTTTTGTTCTTAGCCTAATAAATTATTTATGAAGTAACTGGAAAACACAAGTTTTGTTGTAGAATATGTGAAACACACTATCACAGCTGCACGTTGCTGTCCCATGCGTCATGCATCAAAAAGATCTTTCTGGTAGATCCCAATTTATTGGATATGACACAAGCTGGTTCTAATTGGCATAGAATCATAATCTATTGATGAAAGTATTGTAAAATCAGTTGGGATTGGTGAATTATGAATGGCAGCAGGGTGGGTTGGGGATGGATGTCTCCTCCCTGATGAGGCATTGCTGCAAGAAAATCTTCCCCTATTCCTGCCCTGCCTCACAAGTCCGGGAAAAGATTTCACTTCCATCACTTCTGTGCCTATGAGATAGAACTCCATACCTGTCTCCCCACCCAACACACACACACTAGAAAGACAGACAAACATCTCCTTAAGCCGATTCTCAAATTAAAACTGAATCATATATTCATTAAAGCTTGAAATCCCACTCCATACTGTAAAAAACCTCCAATTTTCTCAATCAAATGCTTTCAAGGTCAAATCAATAACACTCTCTCCAGTTCAATATGGAGAAGAAGCACTGGGGCCTAATCTGGATCACTGCCTCTCTTTGTGCCGCCACCATCACCACCACTCTTTGCCTGTCCTATGTGCAAAGTCTTGACCAGCAGCTCTTGAGATTAAATATTGATTGCTGATGGTAAGCACTCATGGCACTTTTCCTACCATACTAACAATGCTCCCCAAGGTAAAAGTGTGACGCAGATTCAAACATGCTATTTATGAATGGGATAAGAATAAGGTAAATTGCAGAACAAAAGACAAATAATGGTTGATGCTTTCATGCATGCACAATTGGGTTGGGTTGGGTGGCCCTAAATCTACCCCTAACGCATGCTTGTCTCAGGTTCTCACAGCAATAACAAAACCCATCCTTTCACCCATTTAACCACTCTTTTTTGGGACATATAGAGTGGTGTTGCAGGTTAGAGACTTCCTTGTCATTCGTAGTCACAACTCCCTCTAGGCTCATGGCAGTTCTTGGATAGCTAGGGTGCCTTCCTGGTCCAATCATACATTTTGTTTTCTTCTTGCTTTATGGTGAAAGAATATTCATTTTTTTATATATTCTTGGATGAGTTCTTTTGTAGAGCCCCCTGCTTTTGAAGTTCTCGCCTCTCTCAAAAGATTGAAACAGCGTATAGCTGCAGCTGGCCGTGGACAATATGATGCTGTTTTTATGTCTGGGAGGTATGATGCTGGATTGCTATTGGAATCTTCATATTGAATCCACGTTTATCATAAGTCAGCAAAATGGTTATATTTGATAGTATAACATTTCCAATGAATCTTAATGAGATTTGGACTTCTGCAGTTGAGCGCATGAGATACTGTATTCCGTGGTTTTGATAAGTGACAGTCTTTAACTTGTCATTATAAGTTTCTTAGCTCATAATTGTGTGTGTAAACACCCCATGTTCATAACAATAGTAAGCATTCAAATCCTTTCTACAAATTGAATAATTTTCGGCAAGGTCTGTTATCTTTATGGTCCTTAAAGGCACACTTACTATAGAGCAGATATAAAATCAAGTCAAAACTATTTATCCACTAGGCATCTCTCATATCTAATGCAGCCCAACTGGAGTATGCTAGAATGCCTTTTCTGCTTGAGTGAGAGAGAGAGAGAGAGAGAGAGAGGGCGGTTGAAATTGCTATTTTAAAAGAATATTGTTGTAAAAAGGGAGAAGAAAATGCTGAATTTCTGTTTGGAGCATGGGTGACCTTTTGTAACCTTGTTTATATCTTCTTGGTGCCTTTTTCTTTCTTTTAACTTCTCTAGTTACTGCCACTATCCATTAAGAATTCATCTATAATTTTGAAAAATACCATCCTCTCTTGACTCCTGACCCTTAAACCTTAATCTTCCAGTAACTACTCAAATTCCATGATATAATTGCCTTAAATTTTCATTTATGCAGCCCATTTAGCAACACTAAAGCCTTTGAAGCTCATTCTGAACATGCTTATCATCAAATGCATAGACCCTTTCTAACCAATATTGAAGTTAGGATGGAATGAGGTCTTTTTGGTTGCAGAAGTGTCTTGTAAGTTGAAACTGTCAAATTCATTTCTCCTGCACCAGTAAGGTGGTGCAAATCCTTGATATTTTTTATTTCTTCATGTATTTTGAATTTTAAGTTCTATGTATATTTTGTCAAAGTCTTATTTTGTTGTGTTTGCTGGGTTCTCTCTATGTGTATTTGCATTCAAAGTTTTACAAAATGAGCTTATTTACCGCATGCATCTCGTAATAAGTGAGTAGTTGTAGTTGATAACATGATACACGGTGCAAGGAGAGTTGGAATAAAGCAAACAGTTTGCATGAAGTATGTAACTAATCAGCTGTAGCTTTTAAATTTTGTTTGCATAGTTATATTTTAATCCTGACGTGCCAAAGAAGAGTTGAAGCCATGTTTTTTATTTTAGAACATTGATGATAGCTGCTAAAATTTACATAAAAGTTGGTCCATTTTGCCATAATCTTATATTTATTTTCCCATATACTTCATGCAGTGGAAGCACAATAGTTGGGATTGGCTCACCAGATCCTCCACAATTCATATATGATGAGGACGAGTACCAGGATGTTTTCGTGTCAGGTAAAGCTCTAGTAGTTCTACCTTGTAGCTTACTATTTCACTTGTGACTGCCTGCCTAACTAGAGTTCCCAAGGACTTGAAAGAGCAAATCCCCAATACTTTTGAAGTTGGTGATGCATGACGTGACTGTTTGTTTTTGCGTTTAAAAATTTTTTGAATTTTTTTAATTTTGGTTAAATTAATATTTTTAGTGTTTTCAGATTATTTTGATTTGCTGATGTCAAAAATGATTTTTAAAGAATTAAAAAAAATATTATTTTTGAGTATTTTCGAGTGAAAAACATTTTGAAAAGTTACTATACCCATGAAAAATAACTGGGATTAAGGTTTATATAATCAGAGGCCAGCCAAAAGGTTTTTTTCTTTTTTTTTTAAAAAAAGCTTCTGTGGGTGACTTTTAGGACACACTTTGGGGGGCCTTGTCGATGAAAGAAGAAATCTCCTCTTTCTTCTCAACTTGTGAATTCAACTCTGATTGCAGAGGCCAATTTCATTAATCGTGAAGCAAATCAATGGTATCAACAACCTGGTTCAAGTTCAACAATTTGTGACTCTCCACCTGAATTTACCCGCACTATCGAGTGAATTATTATTATTCTCTTGCTGTATAAAAACAATGATCACATCTGTATAATTATATCACTCATTGAGGTGCAACGAACACTAGCAAATGCAATTACCTTTGTGAAGCTAATGGAAAGTTGGGAATAGAGAAATCTTTGGACAGTTGAAGCTGGGATGGGAGGGAGGGTGCCATCAGGATAAATGAATATTCTTCAATGAGCGTTATGCTCAAGTGAGTGGAAACCATTTGTCATCACCTCGCCAATTATGATAACAAGTTAAATGTAAGGAAAGGGGGGGAAAGAGATCAAAAGCAAAGGACCTTTGAGAAACTAGAATGATATTCACCAACAATCAACACAGGGAACCAGCACCTACATCAAATTCAAACACATTTTGAGGTTTTCTTTTTTCCTTTTCTTTTTCATTTTATTCATTGAAATCATTTCCACCACCCTACAGCGAAGGAGATGAAAACAAACTGTCTTGACAAGCCAAAGAGATCGTTCCCTTCAAATGGCGAAGTCCATTCAAGGGAACCGGGGGTGGATGTTTCTGAATTAGCCACACCACCATCCTGCAATCCTGGAACGGGTATGCCATTGCCACCAGGAGCTGATCTCATTGCCAGCCTGGCACCAAAGCCAGAAGCGCGCTAGAATCATACATTTGTGCGCTGCTAGAATCATACGTTTGTGCGCTGCTCTTTAAATTTGTTGGCCCTAACCATAATCCACCAGGCCTCGGGGAAGATAAACCTCGGTCCAAACTCCAGTCTATGCTGGTGTAGTCTAACTGCGCCATTGACCCAGAGGTGCTCCAATCAACCGGAGAGGATGCCCCTGATGAACCCGTGTGAACCCAATCCAGAGAAAAGTCCAAGGGAAGAAGCAGCAGCGAGTGATGGTGATGCACTAGCTCTACTCCAAACCCATTTACTTTGCTGGTTCCAGGAGAATCCCCTGGACCATTGCTGGGAACAAAATGCTGTGGTTGTTGATAATGAAATTGGTGGAACATCTGATTGTTTGGGCTGGGGCTTCTTGTGCTAGGAATGGGAGGCATCAAGCCATTTGGCTTCATGATATCAACTCTATTGGTGGGATACCAACCGGCAGCTGTCCGGGAGGAGATGAGCTTATGCTTGTAATTGGAACCTGCTTTGAATTTATCGATTGAGGCCGCTGCATCATTATCACTGGTTCTCTAACTGTTCCAGGCTGAAGGCTCTTATATTCACTTCCAACAGCAACATAACGGGTTTCTGTCTTGGCAGGTGGAGGTGGCGCTTGCAAAGGAGATGCCAAAGAATAAGAAACAGAAGGATTTGATCCCGCACTTAGCCATCTTTTGTCAGTTGGAGTCGGAGCTGGCTGAGGTTTGGCCAATCCAACTTCGGTTGTATTCTCTTCAAAGGCTGCTCATTTTTACCCCAGATTCCAAAGATCCTCCCACCGGAACACCTGCTTTTGTATAGTTAAAATCTTTATCTCTTCTTTGCTGTATCAAAGAAGTTGGGTTGAGCTTTGGTTGTGGTCTCACCATATTCTGGCTACCTGCTACAGAAAGCTTATCACTGCTTGAGGTCAGAGGATCACCAGTTTCCTCAGGTTTTGGTGGAGCAGATGATGGATCTAGCTTCAGTTGTCTTAAACTTTCTGTGGCCTTCTCGAGATCACCCTCAGAGGCAACCACAGCTCTTTCAACTTCCTGCTTTGTGCACTTATATCTGATTTCCATTTCTGCAATCCGAGCAAGCTCTTCTGATATATCAATTTTCAAAGTACCCCACCAAGGTTTTGATCCCTGTGCTTATCTGCATGTTCACCCACTTCAAACAGCCATGTCACAGATTCTTCTAACTTTCCTTCATTCAATATAAGAGCCATTGTTGCCCGTTCATGCAAAAATCCCATTGAAACAAGCTGTTGAGCTAGAGCTTCCAGCTTTCTCGACATGAGATAGCCAGTGCACCGCTCACGCAATTCTTGTGCTCGCCTCTCCTTTTGACGCTGATGCTTTTTCTCATTCTTCTGGCGGATTTTTCCGCTTGTCATTGTCAGCACCTGGTATTGTTTCTTGCCGGACTGATGATTAGAATTCTTCTCTTTTTGATCTTCTGACTCACCAGACCAGCTACCATTATTTGAAACAGAATCATAATCAACTCCAGCTCCTAACAAGCCACCAGGATGATCATCTGTCTCATCTATGTTTCGGAAACGACCATTACTGTGTAGAGGTAAAGCAGAGGATGTCGACACTGTTTCAATGGTATGAAATGTTCCAGACAGTGGATTGTATGCGCTAGCTGAGATACCACTCCCTGCATTAGCAGTTCCTGAAGGCTTTGATGAAGCCTTTGGGGTTCCTTGCCAGCCTTTTTGTCCTTTGACTTAGATTTTGATGCTGGAGACATCTCAAAAGGCAAATATGTTCCTGTGATGTCTACAATAATGATCGAGACATTTAGAATGTTGTGAAAAAGACAAATAACTTGGTCATGCGAGATCAACATTATATCAGACACTATAATAACCAGCGATCATCCACTCAATATCTTCACACAAGTTTATTTGAAAGCATTAAAGGAAGTTGTTATTTTGTGATATAATATACAGATAGCCACGCATATGCTATTTATTCAAGGACAGAACCTCAAAAACTGCTGCATGAAAAGATGCAGAATGAAAATACAAGGGTTAAACACAGGCATAACCACCTACTGACCATCTCATTTAACTAATGTTTTAATGATGCCTGTGGCAGAACTTTAAAGTGAGAAAGAAACTACCAATATGCATCGAAAAAATAAAGTTCAAACAACCGCTCATTACAAATCCTGATACCCTGCAGCTAAAAGAATACCATAAGTACTATCAGACCAGTCAACTCATTAAATGCACTTTCTGGCATGTCCATGTTGAACATGCTTCGGAGAACCACACCAAAAAAAAGAAATAATCATATAATTAAACAATATTTATTTTGCAAAAATACAATCACTCACTTAACAACCATCCATATTAAATTGCCAGAAAAATTTGTTCCAAATCATAATACAGGATAATGCAGAGACTATATACATCAGAGACGTGGAGTTTGAGAGTTAAATTTGATTTCATGCTAACACATAAATGTCATCTTCAGAAAACTCCAGGAAATTACCAAAAAAAAAACTGTTGTAATAAAGTTAAGCATCACTACAAAATCACAAGTTTCCCCATGATAGATTACTCTCCAATTTGACAAAGCATCATAAAGTTTTTCACATTTCACAGTATTCATAAACCTAAAACTGTTGAAACTGATTTGTTTAGCAAAGCTTCGAAGTTCTTAAATGCGTACTCCAAAAATCATAAGGAAGCCATTCTTAACCAGGGAATCTCAACACTGCCACATCCTTGCCTACCCACTTCGTCACCTTTGTTACAAGCAAAACCACTCTTGAAGCATTTGAACAGCCAAGTTATCAACTATTTTGTGCCTTTAGCTCAAGTTCCAATTCTTCAGATCTATTGTGTCCCCATTGGCTAAAGCAAGGTTTTAAAATTTTTACAAAGACACCAACAGTTGCGAGTCACTTGAAAGGCCCAAATATCATCCAATGATGTAATTTCCATTGTGAAGAGTTAACAAAAGAGCCAGAGTTTTCCTTAGCACAAACGAGGAAGTGAAAAAACTCCACAAATAAGGCCTCTTCTTCCGGAGCATAAATATTCTGAACCGTTAGGATCTGAATAGTTCAAAAATAAGAGAAATCTGCAGGCACTTTAGCAGTTAAAGAAATGAAACAAAATTTAATGGAGTTTACAAAAGTAACAACACTATTGCAATCTTCACAACATTGCTTTCAACAGTTACTGGTCTTGCTGAATCTCAATGAAGATATCCAAATGTTCAAACATAAATGTTTCATTTCTGTTTCTCCATGCCAAAATGAGTCTTCGAGCATTGAAGTATTGGTGAATTTGAGATCCCATCACTCTTTAAGAACTTAATTTCTTAGAGCAATCCCCACAGAATTATCGAGAAGAGTAGCCACAAGGAACCACATGAACTCAAGTGCTCAACCTAATTGTCCACTAACACCCTGACTTCTCCCAAAATAAAGAACATTTTTTAAAACCCAAACTATCACTATCAAACTATGTAACATGTTTAACAAAGCACAACACAAATGCATGAGCATACCACTATAAGCTATATATTTGATTGGAATTAATTTTTCATATATTTCCAGCAGAATCTTTCTCCACTGGAGCAATTTTCCCTAATAACATGCCACCGATCAAAGTCAGTGCTTTTCAGCTACCAAATAACAACGCTTGCAGCAACAAAACAGCAAACACAAGAAAAGCAACCTAACACCATATAAAATGACCTGCCAAATTGAAATTAATCAAAACTTGGAAGTAAACAAGATAAAATCAACGAATTCACACCCCAAACAAGTCTCAATTCTTAAAAATTAATGAGAAAAACCCTAATTTCAACTTCATCTAAGCAGACCAAGCCCTAAATACACTAAAAAACGATTCCTTCGAAACTAAAGGGAAAAAAAGAAAAAAAAACTGCCGCAAAAAAACAAAGTATCATTTTCCTTCTCCTTTGACGGTTAATTCCACCGCACCGACATTTCCAATCCTTTAACATTACTCCATTGATTACGATCATATATGCCAAAATTATCGTCAATTGATTAAAATAGTCAAATTGATAGATCCATAAAAAAAAAATTCTTAATCATCGAGATTCTCAATCTTAAGCAGAGCCATAAAATCGAACTCAAATCCATAATTCGATAGAGATTCTGTCAATTAATCAAAATCAAGATTGAATGGTAAGACTTAGAGAGGGGGGGGAGGGAGGAGGGAGGGCAGACCTGCGGAGAGAGCGAGACGGCAGTGTGATCGATCGGACGGTGGAGATTGAATAGGGAAGGAGAAAGGGATTGGTAGAGGTTGAAACCGAATGGTCCGAATAGAATTAGGGTTTTTGGAGAGAGAGGGAGGCGAGAAAAGAGGGATTTTGATTTGTTTTTATTGGTTTCTTTGTTTTTTGTAAAAATAAAATCTAAAAAGATGAGACCTTATATATTTTTAATCCAAGAGGGATGTGGATGGATGGATGAGAGCCATGTGGCCCTTGCGTTCAATTGTCTTTCTTTCCTTTTTAGGCTAAGTTATTCAGAGGCCATTTACGGTAATGATTAATACGGTGCAAGTGGTTGATTTTTTAATTGTTTTTTATTTAAAAATATATTAAATTAATATTTTTTATTTTTTAAATTTTATTGTTAATAATACAATATAAAATCATAGAAAAATGAAGAAAAAAAATTAAAGATTTTCAAAAGCATTTTTTAAATGAAAAAAAAACACAATAAACTCAAATTTATTGAGCTCAAAATCTATGGTTTTTGGGCAACGCGCCTAGCCCTGCCCCCTTCCCCTAAACAAGATTAGCAATTCGCTTGAGCTCAACACTCTGCTCCCTCTATAATTTTTCAAAACCTCCATACGATCTTTAATATTTTATACTGATATAATATGTATTATTTTGAGTGAAATACAACTCAAAATATCATATGAAAAAAATGATTCTTCAGCCTTCCTCTTCACAAAAGGACAAGACTCATGAGTTATAAATATCTCATGAATCCTTCAAGTTCCAAGCTCATAATTTCTTCATTTTCAACATTTTTAACATAAAATTTTTCAGAGCTCATCTCTTTAAAATATTATTGCACTTTATCTTTCTAAAAATATACTTAATTAAATATTTAAGAGTCCTAAAATCTACAAAATGAATCTTTTACAGGCATTGATTATCTTGATCTATTAGACACTAGGCAACCACCTTGGTTAAAAAAAAGTATTAAATTACTAGAATTAAGAGATTAACTGATTATCCAATATATAAACTTTGCAACTAAATTACATTGATTTTTTAAGACCTCATCACACCCCTAAAATATTTGTTCTTTAGGATATAATATATGAATTATTAGGTGTTTGAATTGAGACATCTCTATGTATTTGAAATGATCTGTAAAACAATTCTTTTGATCTTGTGAATTATAAAATTAATAATCATTTCCAAACTCAAATCAATCATAACAAATTGAGTTTTAGTTTCTAAATTTGAAATTTTCAAACCTTCATAGAACTATTTGAATTTGGATATGGTTAGGTCTAAGATTAGTGTAAATAAACTTATAAAAACGATACCTTTATTTTATGATACTCTCACTAACATTATAGCTGAAAACATAGTAGAAAGAGTTCTAATTCAAATTCTTTATAGTTCATACATTAAAATTTAAACTTATTTGACAACATGACCTTCTCAAAATTTTCATGTTATTATTATGTGTTTGTTTCAAAGCATATAATGACTTAACAAGCTTATAGATTTTTTTTCTTGTCCATTAACAAAAAAAAAAACCTTTTGGATTGTTCCATGTAAATCTCTTCATCAAGATCACCATTTAAGAAAGTTATTTTTGCATCAATTTGAGGTATTCCAAGTTTGTTAATAGTTGTAATGACTATTAATATTATAATAGAATTTATTCTTGATATAGGTGAACATGTGTCAAAATAATCTATGTCTTCTTGTTGTTTCAAACATTTAACAACAATTTTTGCTTCATATTTGTGAATAGTTCCATCAACTTTCATCTTTCATTTAAACATCCATTTCTATCCAAATGTTTACTTCCATATGGAATATCCATGAGTTTCTATGCATGATTATTCATAATGAATTTAATATCATTATTGACCATCTTCTTTCAATACGAAGCTTCATGACAGGAAATTACTTTAGAGTACATTCGAGATTCATTTTCTAACATGTTAGAAAATTAAAATCAAATATTTTAGTTATTTTTTATCTTTTACTCATTTTAGGCTCAACTTTATCATTTTTTTTTATTAATGATGAATATTTGAGCTAGCTTCAATAATTCTTCATGAATGATTTTCTTATGCTTCCTTGAATGAAACACATCTTTAAAGATGTAGCATTTCTTAATTTCATTATAGTACTAGGACGAATGCTCTTAATATTTGACTTATGTACAAGAAATTGATATGTGTTACTATTATAAGCATATCTGATAAAAACACAATTCATAATTTCAGGTTTTATATTGATCTTTTCAAGATTAAGTACTATCGCTTTTGCAAAATACTCCCACACTTTAAAATGTTTATAAAAAGGTTTTTTTACATTTTTATAATTTATATGGTGTATTTTCTATTTTTTTATGAGATACTTTTTTAAGTATATAATTAACAGTAAACCCAAACTACCATGTATAAAATCATTTGTAACTCTTCAATTTTTTGCTATATAAACTAAAAGACAATCTTGTGTTTTTTCTATACGGGAAAGAGGATTTTGGGTTTTATAAAAACATATTAACCATGAGTTTTTTTAGATTAATTTTTTATTTATCCTTAATTTATCTTAATCATCTTAATGTTTCATGTTAAAGAATTTTTGTCAGAAAATAATTCTCAATAAAATTTTAGCACTAAAAGCAAGTGAAATCCATTTTTAATTTAACATAAAATATACATATTAACCATGGTTTAAAACAAATTCTTTAATAGTAATTATCTTTCAATTTATACGCGTGTTTACTAATATGATGCTTACTAGTATTGAATCCTGTTAGGTAAGTAAGTGTTTTGCTTTTGTTCCTATAAAGGACCAATTTTTTATAGTTAATTACATGCAAATATGGATCACATATTAAGGTTGTTGTATCCAAATAAATGAACCTAAGAAATCCTAAAAAAAAAAAAAAAACCCAAGAAATATAGGCCAAGGCAAGTAACTCGAGCTCATGCTCCTTGCATGGGCATGTGGACGCCTAGTGCATAGGCAAGATTCCTGAGCCCATTTAGAGGTGAAAGTGGGTCTAGGCTCGCTGTTTGAACCCAAATACGTTGGGCTCGAGCGTTGGGCGTCCGCCCATATAAGGTGTACGCCCAGTGCCCTCATGGGCTCGAGCTGTCACACCCAAGTCCAAAGTGTTTAGGTTTAAGCAGCGTGCCCAGACCTACTTTCACCTCTAATGAGCTTGGAAACCTTACCCAAACCCAATACTTGCCATATAATTTATTCTGGACCCGATGTGGGTTCCTCAAAATTTTATATTGATTAAATACGTATTATTTTAAGTAGAATATAACTCAAAATATCACAAAGATGAAATTACACTTCAGCCTCTCCTCTTCGTAAAATGATAAAATTCATGAGCTATAAATATACCATGAATACTTCAAGTCAAATGTCACAATCTTTTCATTCTCAATATTTAGAGTATATCTCTTTAAAATATCATTACACTTTCTCTCTCTACAAAGTTAGAGAGTCTCTACGTCCATCTAAAGAAACCTTTTACAAGTATCAGTTACAAGTCACCTAGCTTATTAAGCATCACCTGTTAATATCATAGTTACTAGTTACCTGTCTTATTAGACATTGTCTGTTGCCACTTACCAATTCTTAGGTTTTTCATATCAATTTATCGAATACCTTATTCATGAAGAATTGATTATATTACTTGAATTAAAAAATCAATCAATTATCAAAAATATTATCCTGTAATTTGTAAATTATGAATTCAACAATTGTTACTTAAAAAAGAAAACATTTTTAATGAACCTTTTGTTTGGAATCAGACAGATTCAATTTGTCAAGACATCCTTGTTTTATAACCGAATCATTGAACAAGATTTAGAAAGGGGAAATTGAAATTACAAGGACATAAAGCAAAAGAGTAATAACAATAATAATAAAAGTAAAATATATGTAACTCATCCCTATAAAAATCCATAATGTTCCATCTATGCAATTGATTTAAAATTTTGCAACATTATCCTTATAGTATTACCAAAGTTTCAATTTTATGTCTAATAATTTTTTTTATTGATTTTATGGCTAAGTTCATCTCCTATTGTATTTGAGCATTTATAATAAATTACTTTCTTACAACCTCTCATACAATTTTGAACTTTGGATAACAATGTGAGAGCATTCTCCATACTAATTATATTAAATCCTCAAGAATATTTAATTTTTAAGAATCAAATAACCTAAAAATTTAGTAAAAAGCCCGCTTCTTAAATTTTATTTCCTGAAAAAAATATAATATGCACACAAAGAATCTGAAACAAGAGAAAAATAAGAAAAAAAAATATAAAAATGTACTACCAGGCATCACATAGGAACTTGTGGAAAACTACAGGGGCAACATTAAAAAATTGCAAACTATAAGGATATAGGTGAACATTAGAATATACGGAGGGGTGAAGTTGACCAAAATAAAACAAAGAAAACCAAAGAGGTAGCAGGGTTGCAACGTGGCAGGTTAGGGTTTTTTCTGAGGACCTAAAAATCAGCGGTTGGCAGTCAAAGCCCATAAATGTAATTAAATTAAAGAAATCACCCTAAACTTTCAAAAAATATAAATAAATTCCCCTAAACTTCTCTTCCTTATTCCCGGCTAAACTCTGCCCGTCTCCGTCTCCGTCTCTGTTTCTGTCCATCGTCTCCCTTTGTTTTTGTTTTTCTATAATAATCTTTTTTCCTTAACAACGTTGTCTGTTCCTCATTTGTCCTCAAGAGAAAGAGAGAGGTTCTGGTAGCATGAGGAAGAAACTCGACACTCGTTTCCCTGCCGTAAGCTATTCCTTTCTCTCTCTGTTTTTTTTTTTTTTCATGTTTTTTGAACAAAAAATCGCGGGTCGTCTTATTTCCTTTCCCTATTGGTTCTATCGATTTTTAGCAATATTTTTTCATGGTAATGATTCTGCTACTGGGGTTAGTTTTTCGTTAATACTAACATGGGATTAGTGAATTATTGGTATTTAAGGCACTGTCTAATCCGTATTGAGTCTCAGAATCTGTTTTTGTCCTTGATATTGCATGCCCATTTTCTTTATTTATGCACTTTTGCTTGCTACTGAATTTGGTGGCCCATCTGGGGCAGTTTGTTGGATTGGTTATGTTTTTATGTATTAACGTAGCAGAAATGGCAAAACATAAGCGGACCAACTCTTGTTTCTCGTACCAATTTGATTATGTTTAATGAATTGCTGGTGTGTAGAGCATGTTGTAATGCGTATTGACTCTTTATAGCTTGCCCTTTACCTCTGTTTTACATGTCCTTTGCGTGCTGCTGAATTTGTTTGGTGGCTAATTTGCTTCATTACTTTCTTGTTCCCATCTGGGGCACTTTGCTGGATTGGTTTTGTTTTCGTGACGTTTTCGGGCTCTATTTTATTTATTTACTATTGAGATTTTTTTTTCACGTGCTACCCTGTTTTCTAGGGTTTCTAAATTGTGAGACAGATAGAAAATTTGTTCCATGCACGTAATGTATGATAGAAGCATGGTTGTTTCATTCTGTGAAACAAAAAATTGTTTCTTACAAGCGCGCATGTAAGCACACACAGACACACAAAAATTAACTAGTTTTTAGTCTTACGCTGCTATTCGACATTCGATTTGTTTTGTTCTGAATGGTTGACATGAAGTTATCTTCTGCTTCCCTCGTTTCTCACCTTTCCTTGGTTGTTCGATCCCAAAAGAGCAGAGAACTGTTCTCAACCATAAATTTTGAATAGGAATTGGTAGTTTTGTCCCAAGAGCAAATCCCCTTCTCTCTCCCCCCTCAAGACCCTGCTTCCAATGCCATCAGTTCTCGTTTCTAGAAAACCTGTTCCAAAGGCTCCGGCCTCTGAACATTGTAAGAAGATGTATTACTACTTTTAAAGCACTTGTACCATGTAGAGGACTCTAACTTTTGGTTTGCATCCATTTTCAATTTGAGGGTAATCTAGTGGTTCAACCTTTTAAAGGGCCTATTAAAAGATATCACTTGAATTCTTGCATATATATTTTTTTCTAGGTTATCTAGTGATTTTTTTTATGTGTTTATTTTTCTACCATCTGATTAGTTACTTTATCTTGGTATTATATGATAGGCTCGGATTAAGAAGATTATGCAAACCGATGAGGATGTCGGAAAGATTGCCATGGCTGTGCCCCTTCTTGTTTGTAAGTGAATAAATACGGAGTCATGCTTATGAAACTTGCTCTTCATAAAGTCATGCTTATGCCGATGCCATGAATGGTCCCCTTCTAGTTTCTCTCACATCACATTTCTTACTTGCTCTTCATAAAGTCATGCTTATGCCGATGCCATGAATGGTCCCCCTCCCCGCGCTTTCTATTTTCATGTGCTACATTTATTTTCTTCAACTTGTTTTTCTTTATGTCAGTTCTGTTTCATTCATATTACTAATTAGATTTGTAATGAAATGTGCAGCTAAAGCTTTGGAACTATTTTTGCAAGATCTATGTGACCGAACTTACGAGATAACTCTGAAAAGGGGAGCCAAGACCTTGAATTCATTGCATTTGTAAGTGAGATCTTTCTCTTGTCTTTGGGTACAAATCTACCTGTGGGTGCCAAGCTGGCGACCGTAGCTTATTTTGTGTTTTCTTCGCCTTCCAGCTTCAGGGAATGAAGGTGGTCTGACTTTTTCTATGAAATTTACAGGAAACAGTGTGTACAGACATTCAATGTATTTGATTTTCTGCGGGAAATTGTGAGCAAGGTTCCAGATTTAGGTGGTCCTGATGCTGTCTTTGATGAACATGGCATTGCCAAAAGAAGGTTTGGGATGTCTAGTCTTGTATCTTATTTGTAGTTTTGGACATTTAGAGTGTTTGGTGACTAATGGCATTCTTAATGCTTCAACTTCAGGAAAGTTGCTGATGATGAAGACAATGACAGTGACGAGGAGTGCAATAGAAGCAGAACAGTAAGTTTTTGTGCCTTGCATTATATATTAAAATGGAGAAACAAAACCATACAAGGGTTTGCATAAAGTTTGATTGTCGCCTTGATTATATTCCATATATCATTGGATGTCATGTTATCTTGTAGATTGTGTAGAAACTATCTATGATCAATGTCTACTACAAAAATGCCCTTAGTTTAAATAGTGTTATTTTTCCTGTAACAAGTTAATTGTATCACCAGTTGCAGATTGTTTCTGCCTCCACTGATTAGGAGGCATACGTGGTTTATTCTGCTCTTTTATGTTTTCGAACAATATGACCTAGAACTCAACCCACAATTCCTTTGACAGCATGAGACTACCCATACAAGTAGCAGTGGCAGAGGGAGAGGTAGGGGCAGAGGCAGAGGTAGAGGCCGTGGGACGAGAGCCACGGAGAGGGAGAGAGCTGCACAGGATGGGAAGTTGGAAGATGAACCAGACATTGTTCATCATAATGACAAGCACAGTCCAAACCTTGGAAGGCCAGACAAGGATTATGAGCCTGAAGATTTGAAGGATAATATTCCAGCCGGAAGAAATTTACAAACACCAGTCCATGACTTTGACCTGAATTTGGACTTGGATGAGAATGGAGAAACAAAACCAGTGCTAGCTTCTGTCCCTGCTAATTCCTCAACAAAACCTGACACTGTTGTCCCTGCAAGCTCCTCAACAAAGCCAATTCCTGAATTGAAGCACGAGGAAGTACCTGGATGGTCTCTAGCAGACATTGAAGGGATGGATATCGATCCCATTCAACTTGCGTACTTAAATACAAGAATAGACGAGGAAGATTATGATGAAGAAGAAGACTGAAGTTACTAGCAAGTGTTTTTGTTCTGCTGTATATGCTTTTTCACATCCTATAAGCAATGGTAGACAACAGCTAGAATTTAGATTACACAGTAGCTTCCCTAGGCATACATAGAGATCAGTTTGAGTAACCATTCCCATGTTTGAGATGGAGCTCATTAGTCATTACTTCTAAACGTTTCGGCACTTTTGTCCGTATATAGTTTATGGGGATATTTATGTTGCCTTTTCCAGGCACGGGAGTAGGGCCATGGTCCATGACAACCACAGTGGTCCTCGTGCCTAGGAATTGATTTGAATTCCCAACTCTTTTGTGGATATTGATTTGAATTTTAAATGTAATTCAATAAATAAAAAGTAATAAAGAACAAATAAGAGGGATGCCTTAAACTCAGATTTGCTAAGGAGATTATTTTTTAAAAATGTCTCCTCTTAATTTCCTTTTAAAAACCTTAGAACAGACCTGTTAAACTCAATGGGCTATGGTTTCAATCCAATTTTTGAACTGCCCGACACAGACCTATATTTGATAATGTGTTTGGACAGTATTTTTCAATGTACATTTAGATTGAATTAATGATTTTATTTTTTTTATGATTTCGATAGGAAGATATAAAAACAGTAAAAAACACCTCAACCCAGATGATTTTTTGGATGGTTTCAACAAAATGTGCTCTTATTTTCTTTTAATCCTTTTTTTGGTAGGGAGGAAGGAATTAAATTGAGGGGGGGGGGGGGGGGGGGGGGGGGGAACAAAATATGGACCTATTGTCGTCTCAATGAAGGAAGCAGGCACTCGTAAACCCGCTCCATGCGAGATAACACCATGAGCTTATAGTCAGTTTGAAGGCGGGGCTTCCCCAGATCAATAATATCCTGTCTCAACCTGTTCAAAACATATTTCCAATTAGCTTAAGACCAAACTCATACTTGCCTTGTACTAGAGAGAAGGATGGGAACACCTCAGCAAGAGATTTTGGATAAAAGTAAAACTCGGAGATGACACTAACCATTGCCATTCACCAGTGGCTTTTGCATGCCCCTCTACAGCATGGAACAGGCGATCCAGACAATGTAACACTAATCCAAACATGCATTGTGACTCCTTTTCCTGTAAAACACAAGAAACGAGGGTTGATGTATTTATATTCAGTATGCACGGACAACAAACAAACGTGTTTGAATCATTTAAAAGTGGCAGCAGGAGAAAAGACACATTAAAACTTTTGGTCCTTTGACAATAGCTGAAAGAGTGACCAGTAAGTGACTCCCAAATTCAAATCTCGTATCAAGACTGAGAGAGGAGATAACATCGTGAAAGTTGGACAACAACTCCAGAACTTTCAAAGAAAACACTGGCCATGGCGCATCATAATTGTTTTTTAAATTTTTTCTCATATCAAGCAGTTCTTTAAAAAAATAGGCCGGGATAAGCACAGTGAGATGCCATAATAAAGATAAGGCAGCCAAATTTCCAAGGACATTTACAGGAAGATTTATAGCAGGACATAAAAAATAAACATATTGACATCTCCTATGCAACCAAGATTTTTGTATAAATCAGAGTCCATCCAAGTTTTCCCAATCATTCATCTACCCAGAAAAGAATAACACACAAGACCATAAACCTTCTTATGCCTTCTGTCAAGTAGAAAAGATAATGGCCGATAACTAATGCATGAGCACAAGAGAAAAGCCCTGTCATTCTAGGGTTAAAAAAGAGAGATCATTCATATAATGCAATAAATTTCATTCACAGTACAAAACTAACAAAATATCAATAGATACTAAATAATTGAGGTAACAGGAAGAACTAGGAAAAATAGTCCTAAAAGAAATCCAGATTCATACCAGTCCTTGGTTAACGTAAGTTTGATATTGAGCAATTCCTTTCTCAACCTCCACTAAAAGCAGTCTCCTTTGGCGCCGAGCAATTCTGCCCCTTCCTTCTGCTCTAGTATCCTGATACAAATAAGCAGAATCAGCAGCCACGGAATAAAAACAGGGAAGAAACATGAACAGTGAAAGGATTGAAGCATTTACAGAATTTGATTGTTAATCTCATTAGATACTGCATGTTTATTCAATATGCCAATTGTTTTAAATGGACCACGAATCCTAACCTAAGGCTCAGGTGTATACTCTATAGAAGTATAGAAAGTGTTATGCTCAATAGAAGTATAGAGAATGTCATGCTAGCTGAAAAGAGTCAAAACTTTTTTATGCCAAATGAAAAGCAACAAATATCCTCTCTCTCACAACAATCATTAAATTCTTCCCTGGATTAAAGAATAAATCACCACAGCAACAGTAAGCATGGGAATTTACTCAAGCTGAACTTGTCTGAACTAATGATACGCATGTGTATTATCAAATATCTTTTAATTCCTATACCTGGTAACAGATTAATTCTCTTCACGAAGTTACTCTGAGAAAGGTAAAAAGATAAATAAATTCTTACCCGTTTAAACCATGCACGCAATAACATTAGCAGCAAAAGAGAGAGAAAGAAAGCCGGTAAGGCTGCAAGAATAGCAAAATTGATCTCATTTGCCTTGAGAATCTGATCCAGTTCAAGCATCGCCCTGATTAAAGATAAAGACAATTGAGATAAACATGGTCAAGGAACATTAATCATCTATCCACAATACAAGGTCAGTGAACTCACGTCTCAATATCCAATTTTAGCTTCTGAACCTGAAATAGCAAGAACCCATTATACATGGCCAAAAGTATAAGAAAATAACATAATAAAAATAGTCTGCAGTACCTGGATCAGCAAAGCATGGGCAAGCTCTCCCTTTAAGAGATTCTGAATAGGATGCGTAAGTTCCTGTTCATACCTGCATTAAAATTAAAAAGCTGATTATTTTACTTTTCAGTCAAAAAAAAAAATCTGCCAGAAAACATAATCAGATCAGTAATTTTGTAGAAGTAGCAATTCAAAATAATGACATGAAGTTAACAATTCTCTTTCCAAAGAAAAAAAGAAGTTAATAATTCAGAGAGATTTTAAGAGTATTAGCCCCTCCCCCCCAAAAAACCTACCACCTTCCTGGATAAATTTATCAAGGATATGATTTGAGTTTCTTTAACTTTGAGTAAAATTTCTATTGACTGAAAGCAGATTTAACAAATGTACATGGGGATTATGTCCATTAAAACATTCTTTGTGCACACAAATGTGTCCAAACAAAACACACTAGGATCAAATTTGTCTTGTCAATGCCTTCAGCAAATTTACAGCAGATAAACGACTCAATCAACTTCTACATTTGACAAACACATATGATGCACATGAGGACATGGTGAAAATAGTTTAGTAATAAGCCATTCTTATTGCCATTGGCAATCATCAAAGTAGGATCTTTAAACAAAGCAATAGGATTAGGAACAGTGGCTGAGGGTGGACAAATTATAGAACGAGTGAGGACTTGAATAGAATACACATAATTTTGAGGGGCCATATAAGATTTTATTAAAAATAAACTAAAATCTAAGGGCTATATTGTGAAATGGAAAAATCTTTCATTAGGAAACCAAGTGGATAAGAACAGAAAACCACTACAAAAAAAAAGATAAATATTGCTTGGTTCCCCTTATTTTTCAATATTCTGGTGCCTCACATGCATCTTTTTCAACTTTCTGGTTCCCCTTTATTGTTCCTTGGATGCATCAATTTACTATACAAAACAATGAGTCAGGCATGGCAGCAAACTAGTAATTGAGTTAACCATTCCCTTCTGCTGTTCTATACTTGAAGTGTCTTATGGTATTTGTTGAAATATAATATCAAGGGTAACGATAAAGACCCAGAATAAGTTCAGCAAAGAAGTCAACCTGTCCATAACTATTTCAAGCATTTCCTGATCTGATGCATGTTCAGGGAACTTTTGACCTTTTGTCTGCTCGCTGAAAGCCAATAACATTCTGCATCTCAAGCAAATAATTAAGTAAAGGTCGAGTGAAGATCAACCTAAAGAAGATAACACTTTTAAAAGAAAATGATATGGCAGCATCTTCTGTGCAAGGTGATAGCGAGACCCCCTTTTTGATTTGTTCCATACACTAACAATGATATTCTCTTCCATTATTTTTTAATGTCAACTTGCCTTTTTTTTTTTTTTATCATGTGAACATGTTATGTATTCTTCACTGTTCTTGACCCTCTCTTGTCATAATTAAGCTTGCAGGTAATTTAGAAACTATATAAGCATTATCTTCAGAGTCAAGGTGGAATACATGAAATACATGATTGTAAATAAGGTCCACGGCATCATTGCAGCTAAGTCCAAAACATACACAGTATAGTTTTATGAGTGAAGTACAATACTCTTTTTGTATAAGTAAATCACCATCCAATATAATAGGTAATGAGTCCACAAGAAATGGAAGAAAGTTTAACCTATGCAGCGAACTGGCAGTCAACTGCACTTCTTCTACCTCCATCACACCTTTGTGTCTCTTCCTGAATGTATCAAAAAGTTCATCTCTAATGGACAGAAGCTGTTCATAAATCAAACACACCATTAAATTTGAGCAAATAATCCCTAAATAACAAGGAATATATAAATAATTTGGAGACAAAGAAAGTGTGAGTCCAATGCTTATTATGAAATGACTTCCTCTGAATATTCAAAGGGATCCAGAACAAATGGAAGGATACCAAAAGCACACTTGAGGGCCAAAATGTCTCCTGGAATAACCAGCTTATTCTGAGATTTGAACATGAAGAAGCCCATATATTTACGCCACATTGGCCAAGTATTGAGTTAACGAGGTATTTTGAAATGATTACAAAAATCAAACATTGGTTCTTAAAAAACTCAAGACATGATTGTTTTTATTATTATTATTATTATCATCTTTGTCTGGTCAACTTTGATGAGATTTGCGCTTGTGATTTATAATAGGTATGGAATCCTATACATGATTATCTAGAATAAACTAAAGGATTGGTTAGTCAATTAAGGGAATTGATCGACTCTTGCATAGGTAATAGAGACTTGTGTACACAACAAACAACAACTTGGCCAAAAGGAAATCCTTTCTTTTCTTTCAAATTATCTTGGTATCAAAGCTTTGTTGACTAAATAATCATGAGTTCAAATCTCATCACCCCTATTCTTTCTTCAAATTAAAATTAATTTTATAACATAAGGTAGTTTGAGTTTATGCAAGTTTCAAGCTTAAAAAGTTCACTTGAAGAGATGTGTTAGAGAAGAATATAAATCATATCTTTGAACCTCATTTAAAAGTTTAAACTTTTGGGTTGAGATGATTATTGAACATAGTATGAGAGCTTAGGAGGATTTATAAAAAAAATTCCAATGTCTTTAGAGTACTAGTTGTTGCTCGTGTCTGGTTGTCTCTTAGCCAAAATTGCTCTTCTTTACTCGCGTTGAGGCCTGCAGATTGTTCAGAGAATTCTTCTACAAAATTCTCTTTATGTTTGTGATTGATTGTCTCTTGGCCATAGTTGATTTTTCTCTACGTTATTTGGCTTCATTTCTCCTCTTTGATTTTATTTTTTTTTGGAAATATGTTGAGCAATAAAGAAATTATAACAAATTGATTTTATGGGAAAAATTACTTTCTTTGGGAATTTCATTTACAAAATTTTATTCAAGTAAAAGAGTTGTGGGGTTATATTGATAGAACTGAAACAAAACCAGTTGACCTCAAGGATCAAGCTCAATGGATTTCAAATAATGCTCGAGTTATTAGTTGGATTTTGGATTAGTTGAATCAGATATAACATTGAATTTGTTACCTATCAAACTACTTCTGCCATGTGGAACTATCTAAAACAGGTCTATCATCAAGAAGATGATGCGAGGGAATTTCAACTTGAACATGATCTTCAAAAATGCACATAGGGTGGTAAGCCTGTTCAGGACTATTATTATGATTTTATATCTCTTTCAATTGAATATGCATATATTGTCTATGCTGGAAACTCCAGGACCAGAAGTAGAAGGATTGATTCTCATAATAATAAATAAAAATAAAAAATGGGTCAAAAAAAATTTCCCGAAAATTTTCGAGTTCAAAATAAATGTTCAATAGCAAGTAGATTAATTAATTCAATAAGAAATGGGAGTTAGCACTCAATTTTGCACTTCCCATAATACAAAAGATTTATGAAAAGTTTAATCGGCATCAATTTCTCAAGAAACTTAGAAAGGAGTTTGAGCCTCTACATGCCATATTGATGAACAAACAACCAATTAGACATACGTCTCCATCATTCATCATTTATTGAGGGAAGAACAATGACTCTAGTCATTAAGCACAACGGTTGCACAACAACAGAACATGAGGCAGTCTAAGGTGGCCTTTAAAACACATGACAAATACAAGTATCGTGAAATGGGCAAGATTCAATGTTTCTCATTAAATAATTGTGTAAAAGAAAAAAAAATTGGCATTATTATAAGGAGTCTGGAGATGTTATCGGGGATTGTATACATCGGCCACAAAGTCATAAAATTCGAGCATACAATGTGGATTATTCAGCGCTAGGGTCTTTTGTTTCTTCAACTGTTTCTTCTGATGCCACGAGTTTTGTCCCTATCAGTCATGTTATCTAGACTCCTCTATTTTGAATCATATGACTTGGTCCCCACATAATCTTACCATAATTTCCCCAACTGTGATCCTAATCAAATTCATATTACAATAGAACCTATTTCTATTTTTGAAATTGGGACCGTTCATATTGACTCCTTTTATCATATAGTGTTTTTCTTATTCCAAAGTTAACTCAGTTGTTCAGGATTTGGGCACAAAGAGGGTAATCATACTTGGGATCTTGTGTCATCTCCCTTTGAAGTTAAACCAATTGGGTGCAAGTGAGCGTATAGTGTTACGCCTAATGGTTCTTTGGACATGTACAAAGCTTGTTTAATGGCTCTAGGAAATCATCAAGAATATGGAGTAAACTATGACGAGACATTTGCTCCAGTTACCAAATCAACTATCATGCATACAATCTTAGATATTGATGCTTCTCATCATTGAAGCTTATCTCATATGGATGTTTAGAATGTTTTTCTCCATGGTGATCTAGATGAAGTTATTTTTATGACTCCACCTCTATGATATCCTTTAGCTAGCTTCAAACATGTTTGTCGATTAAGGAAATCTTTCTATGGTCTCAAACAAGCTCCACGTGCATAGTTTGCCAAATTTTAAAGTACACTCTGTGCAGAAACTTTAAACAAAGAGCTTGTGATCCATTTATGTTTTCTCATCGAACCGCTCAAGGTATAACCATTCTTTTGATCTATGTAGATGAAATTTTGATTATAGGTGATGATGTCTCTAAAACTCACTATTTGAAGACAACCTTACAATAGCCTTTCCACACCAAGGATCTTGGTCCATTGACATATTTTCTAGGGCTTGAGATCTCTCTCTTAATATGGTATTTTTGTCAATCAACATAAATATGCTCAAGATGGTGTCGATCTTGCCCAAGTTCAAGGTCCTAGCACATACAATACTCCTACGGAGCTCAATGTTAAACTCCATTCTAATGATGGGGATGTTCTTGATGACTCAACACATTTTCAAAGAATCGATGGGAGACTCAACTACTTGACGATTACTCGACCTGATATAGCACATGCAGTTTGGTTAGTTTATGACCACATCATCTTCATATAATTGTTGCTCATTGTGTTGTTTAGTATATTTTGGGGACAATTCAGAGAGGAGTTTTCTTTCCTTATTAAGTGATCTTAAAATGACTACTTATGCTAATGAAGATTGGGGTTGCCCTAGCTCTCGTTGTTCTACTACTAGATGATGTTTATTTTTGGGCAAAGTCTAATTTCTTGAAAATCTAAGAAACAAGATCGTGTCTCAAAATCTTCAACTAAAGTTGAATATCAAGCTATGTCCCATCCATGTTCGAATATTGCATGGCTTCAAGGTCTACTTACTGAATTTGGATTTTCTTCACTCAATCCAACTTCTCTTTGTGCTGACAATACTAGTGCTATCCAGTTTATTATGAATGCAAAAAGCATATTGAGATCGACCGTCATTAGATCCAAGAAGTTTTTGAACAAAAACTGATTATTCCTTCACATGTTTCTTCTCAGAACCAAATTGCCAATATTTTCACCATAGGATGACTAAAGAACATCATTACTTAATTGGCACATTGTTGTTTGATCTGTCAACATCAATTTGAGGGGGAGTGTCAACACATTTGATGAGATTTATGCTATAAATTAAGGGTTGTGAATTGATGAGATTTGTGCTGTAAATTAGAGATTGTGATGGGCTGTAACTTAGGGATTGTGATTTATAATAGGCATGCAATAATTGATATAATTAGCTAGCATAAACTAAGGAATTGGTTAGTCAATTAAGGGATTTGATTTACTCTTGTATAACAACTATAAATAAGGACCTATGTACACATCAAACAACCAGGCAGAAAGAAAATCCATTCTTTTCTTTCAAATTATCAAGTGTCTAGATGGGCTAAAATAATGGTGATTTCATCAGTATTTGGATTGGCTCAACGTTTTTACAAAAATAATGTATGGGCTTAGAAGTTTAGAATTGAGCTATCCAAGTCAATCACTAAAACCTATAAGTTTCAATATATCCCAATCCAATCAAGAGTTAGGACTGCTAATGCGCCCATACATACCAAAGTACGTTGGACAACCTCCATCTAGTCTCTGACTAATGGTAAGATTTGTTAGCCATTAAATACATTTTACCTTGAGTCTTAAAACCTAATTCAAAATCTTGTTATGGTATAAGTACTCTTTGATATAAGCTTCACTTCCAATTAGTTCTCATACCATTGGTTTTTTATAGCTATCACAATTCAATCAACTAGAGGTACGGAACCCTTGAGGTACAATGCTTATTACTTTTCATTGCTATAAACACAGTTTTATGAAATTTTCACTTTAATTAATTTGTTGATAATAAGCTCATATTTCATTGATATCATCATCTACGATGCTTTATGTTATTGATATCCAATCAATTGAGTACTTAATATCTTCATCAAAATTTATTTTATGGTCTAGAGGATGTCAGGCCACTCGATAGGGGAAGAAGAAGGTCATGTTTATACTTGTTAAATATCCAAAAGCTGAAAGCATTTAGGGCCAGTCAACCTAACAGTAAGAAGAGCAATGAGAAGGGCAAGTTAGGGCATACCGGTTGCTCCACGTGATCATTAAAGAAGCTAATAGTTGAGTCCTTGGCTTCACGAATCCAGTTGTCAATATCAGGGCTTCCCATCAAACGACTATGTCGAAGGAGCCACAAGGAACAAAATGACAAGCCAACTACACCACATGTGTGGCGGATCCAGTGCTGGGATAATTTACTAGGCTTTTGGTGTTTGGAAACCTTAGAAAGGAGAAGAAACAAATATATCTCAAAAACGTTGACCAACCAATAGGCAATAATTATCTCTAAAAAACAATAAAGATATACAAGAGTAAGTAGAAGAAGAAGCAATCAACCAATAAAGATAATCAATCAATTATAAAATGTAGCCTATAGGAAGCACTGTTACCATAACAGATATATAGGAGTCCAATTTCTCAAGATTTTTATAAACCGCATTGATGGCATCACTGATTTCACAATCTGTCCACTGAGACCCTTCTTGATTAACTTTTGGTGATTTCTCAAATACAAGTGGAAATGAATAGCTTCCTTCAACAGAAGAATCAGTCTGCACATCATTGAAGTGAAAAGTAAATAATAGCAACTTTTATTACGATGAGAAAAAACCACTAAAAAGTCATAAGCAAATTGTCATTGCCACAAGGATGGCGAAAAACTGCAATCATCATATGTTAGTTCCTCTACCTGACGTATTGCATGTAAATGGCCAATTGATGCCTCCAAATTTGAAAATAAACGATTAATAACTGCTAGTAATGGTGGAAATGACTTTTCTGGATCTTCCACTAACTGCTCTCCACGTCTATCAACTTCCATGTAAACCTACAAGTGAAGTGAAGCGAAGCAATTGATTGGTAATTAGTTCTTACAATGTTTTTTTGCTCATTGATGTATCCATTAACATCCACAAAGAACAAACATAAAAATTTGACACTAAGAATTTTTTTTTACACTTCAAGCCCATATTTCAAAGAAAGTTTACTCGTTTCTGAGTTTTCTAATTATCAATGACGAGCAAGTTCATATATAATGTTATGGAATAATATGAATCATACATTAAGACATCACCTAAACAACTTAAACTTTTGGGATGAGATAGTTCAAGGTTTTAATGACCAATGATCACGAGTTCGAATCTTGCTACCCACATTGAGATAATTATTTGACATTCAGGTCAAATAATTAGTAAGAATTATCTATGAAATACAAAACCAAAAGAAGCATCACACGAACCTCGGCCAAGAATGTAGCAATGGCACATCTTAAGTTGCTTAAGATAACTATCCTCTCAGAAATATAAGCAGAAGCAAATTGACTTGGATGCTGCATAGACCAACCGTCAACAATGCTTTGACGCAACACCTGAGCTGTTCCACCAAGGAAAGCACGTGGCCCTCTCTCGAAAATCATAAAGTACAATTTCCGAGCATTAGATGCCTGCAGTTACAAACAAATCAAAGCAAAACGATCACAACAGAGAGAACTTACCAGATACAACGGTTAACAACAAACACACTGGGTGTAGTATCAGTACCTCCATTAAAGGTTGCCAAAATTGCAAATTATCTTGAATGTTGTGCAAATGTATAAAAATATGCCCCATAATATCCTCCAAAACATCATACACCCTCGAAGACTCTATCCTAACCCTGCACATATAGAAAACACGACATCATCTGTAATAAATTCTAGATTTAAAAAAATAAATATAACAAATTAAAATAATTATACTTATTTATCCATCATTATTTATAAAAACAAGAATACTTCATTTTTTTTTTTAATAAATTTGTGCACTAAATTTCTAATCAGCGTTCAATTACCAGTAGCGATTTTTTCATAAGAAAAGTGAAATAATGCCTAAATATCAACAAAAAAACTAGTAATTAATTAACAATTAAACAGGAAAATCAAAATGTGAAGAGAGTGAGAGAAAGAGTAAATACACAGAAGAATCGAGAGTGTTAGAAGGGAGAGGGAGTGGGAGGCAAGCCTTGCGTCGTCTACGAGGAAAAAAGACGCGTCGTCCGGTTTGAACGCAGAGATTGGAGATTCTGGAGAGAAAATCGGAGGAATCATGGAAAGAGAGGCGAAAGAGAGCAGCAAGTCGGTTGCGGAGATAGTGAGAGTAGACAGAGAGAATAAATCCTTTCTGCTTATTGGCTTCGGTTTCGTCTTCTTCCTCGTTTGTACGTCGATGCTCTTCCAAATCCATTGATGGATGCTCTCTCTAAGCTACTGATATCTGTTCGTTAGTTTCAATATGTAACGGCGCTGCTGCCCGTCGAGGAAGCAGCATTTTGTATCTGAAAAATACGGGATCCATCTCTCTGTTCGTGGTAAATACCAAAGACCCCTTCCAAGTTCCAACAATCAAAATTAATTAACAGCCTATGGTTTAAACTCATGAAAAAAAATCTAAAAATGCTACAATCGCCCTAAAATGCTAATGACATTTAATATATTTTTATTTTCATTCCCCAATCTATCCAAACAATGAAAATTAAATTATCCTCAATTCTTTTTTATTTATTTATCCAAATAAATAAGGGTAAAGAAATATCCATCTCTTCCTTTTTCCATGGGTGTGTTTATTCACCTCATAAAAAAGCATATATTACATGTTTTCTACAAGATACGCCACACAATGCACCTCACAAACAAACATTCTTTATATCTTTTTTAACACGATTAAAAAATTAATGTCTTATCTCAAGTACAAGAGTGTCAAAGTAACAAATAACCCGGCAAAACCGGGATCGATCCACAGAAAGGTCAATTATATATATATATATATATATATTAATAAAGAATTAAAGAGATCTTTAAGATGTGAGATTAATGTGAGGATTAAACAATAATAGAAACAAATGTCAAGGTTAGAAGGTTCACTAATGGTATTAGAAATAAGTATAGTATAAACTCTTTTTATTACTCAATTGGAAACCACACGCAAATGAAGGTTCCAATCGGATGATTTATCCTTAATAGTTCATTATAATTTTTTAACATGATCATATTAATTATCTTATTTTAGTAACACCATACTTTTAAATATTATCAGGAATTCATGATGCTAACTTATGTTAACAACAAATCAAATTCCTCTCATAACAACGATGTCAATCGAAGACTATGAAGGATTAAGCATTTGATGTACCAAGTGTTATACAACACAAATCTAGATTAACCATTTAACAAGCAATGTATTAAGAATTGATAAGATAAAAAGATAAGACATATTAATAACAAACTTTATTGGATATAAATATTGAAGTCCATGTTGAGTTTATATTATACATATTCTAACACCATTAGTGAAACCTTTTCACCTTGACATAATTAACTTAGCTAGACATAATGAAGAAGAAGAACATAAATAAACAAGATAAGAACATAGTTATGATATAAATTAACTAGGAGTAGTAAAGGAAATGCAAAGCATAAACAAGAGATTAATAAAAATATAACATGAAATAGAACTTGAACATTACAAAGAGAGAAGCAATAAAATGATCTTGATCTGAAAACCAAGATGCATAAATGAATGGCAAATGCCTTCTTTTATAGGCTAAAATTTGAAACTATTCATTTGGTAATTGATTACTGATGTAGTGGCCAACTATTGATTTAGTGGACTTGGTGGATAGCAACAGTCAAGCATTTTGGCTGGATGAAATGACATTGATGCAATCAGAATTTGGCAAAGTTTTCTTCATGAAAGTTGTTGGAAATCATCTCCTCTTTTCACCCATAACATTTTAGATCATTTGGATCAATAAAGCTCGAGATATGGCTAAATACTGAGTAGTGCTTCTGGTGGACATGGTGGATAGCCCTCAAGCTCTTGTCTGGATGAAATGTCATTGCTAACATCAGAACTCGAGCAGGTAGTCCTCATGAAAGTTGTTGAAAATTGTTTTATTTTTCCACCCACCAAATTTGACGTCATTTTACCTCCTAGAACTCCAAATATGGGTAAAATTTTTAACAGTGTTTGGGCTGGATTGCAGGACAGATTCTGACTTCTTTTTTGTGGCCAAGCTTTGAATTAGAAAACGGAAGATTTGGGTCTTCCACTCTTCATGAAAGTTGTAGGCATATGTCTTAACTTTCCAGAATAATAAAGCAAAAATCAATCCAATTTCCATAACTCCAGATATGATCCAATGACTGAATGGTGTTCTAGTTTGAATTGAACCATCATCTCTTTTCTAAGCTTAGCCCTTTTTTTGTCCTTTCACTTTCAATAGTTACTCACATCAATCAATCCTTTAAATTGTGAGATATGCCTGCATTTAAAATGAACATTTACCATAAATTAAAGCTATCTTATATTATCAAACTTGTTATTATAAAACATGCTTAAGTTAGGGAATTTAATGATACTTTAAGTGCAATATGATGATATAAAGCCTTAATGAGAATGCACTTTTAAGTACTAATCACTTCCCCTCTTATCATAAATTTTTTTTAGGATAAATTGTAAGGAATTAACTTGTTACACAGCTTAAATTGTTCTCGTTCTTTTAAAAGATGGTCATTTTTCTATCTTTGAAATAATATGCAGTTCCATACCTCATTATAGAAAGAATTGGTGGCAAACATACGATAACGAATAATGGAAACATGATTGCCAACCATTTTGATAGCTTGAAACAAAACAAAGATTAACATGATAATGTTATAAATTTTGTCATTTGTTTTCACAACAATTAGTAACCTGACAAAGCACGCCATGATGCCATCAACCAAAATTCTAGCAGCAAATCCTATTGTTTAGTATAGTATAGATCCATCAAATTTGAAGTTACGAATAAGCTTAACCTAAATTCAAAGACAAAACCTGATCTTCAATATTTCTTGCATTTGCATCACTCATTATCCATCATAAAAAGTTGTCCTTTCACCTAAAACACAGTTTTAGTATATATTAGTGATATGGACATAACCACTAGTCTCATGAACCCATTGCTAATGTACAAGACAACCTGGTTTTACCTATACTTGCTAGAGGCAACAACTGTAGAAACAAGATATCAAGCGAACATTTCTGCTTAAACCAATTGTGGCAAATAGCTTTATTATATAAGAATTGTATAGATATACATGGAAGTAAATAGCTATAATAAATTGCAGGAATGATCATTGGATAAATATGAGATATGCTCATAGTCAAGGGATCGTTTTGTAATTGTAATGGGATTGTTTTGTAACTGTCAAGGAAATATGAGATATGCTCATTTCTTTGATTGTTTCTATTATTGGTATAATCTTCTTGTTGAATACGTGGGAGTGATATCTACTTACAGACATGTTGAGTTTGTTTTGAAACTATGAAAATTGAGACAAGGACAAGGTTTTAGTAAATCTATCTACAATTTGATTGTCACTTCCAATGAATTGAACATGAAGAGCTCCTCGTGTTGCATGTTCTCGCACAAAATGGTAATCAACTTCTATGATTTTTGTGTGTGCATGCAATATTGGGTTGGCAACAAGATAGGTGGTGTTGATATTATCACAAAACAAGGTAGGAGGTTTAGCTAAGAACACACATAGATCATAAAGTAAAGATAGATTGTATCCAACACAAGTCTATTATAACAACAACAAATGCTCAGTATTTAGCTTCAATAGTGGAACACGAAACTATTGATTGGTTTTTAAAACACCATGATTTGAGGTTAGAACCAAGAAATAAATAACCACCTATTGTAGAATGAGGATTATCTAGTGATTCAACCCAACCCGAATCAAATAATATATTGAGAGAGAAAAAAAGATAATGGGCAAAGAGTGATACCATAGCCAACAATATTTTTAATACTACAATATTTGTTTGAAAGCTTTAAAGTGTATTGTTGTGAGAGAATGCATATACTAGCAGACTTGATTTATAGCATAAGATAAATATAGTATTATCATGACGAGGTATTGTAATGCCCTAACAACACTATAGTATGATGTAGCATCATTAAAAGAATCACCATTAAATTTAGACATTTCAGAGCCATATGCCATTAATGTGGAAACTGGTTTTGGACCAATTATAGAAGAACACTCTAAAATCTCCATAGCATACTTTGTTTGAGTGATAGTGATGGATTAAGAATCATGATGAACCTCTATTCCCAAGAAGAAATTTGAGGAACCAAAGTACTTCATATTAAAATGAGATGATAAGTATTAAATAAGACTCTCGATCCCTTTTGTATCACCACTAGAAATGACAATATCATCAATATAGATGTCATAACTCAATTTTTAACCCTCTATTTTTTCTAAATATTTTCAAAATGCAAAAAAAAAATATATATATATATATTCTTGATATATTTACGTCATTTTCACATTGCGTCTTTTAAAAAGAATTCAAATTTCAAAAAAAATTTAACACGTTTAGCTTTTAACGCGTCATTTTTAAAATTATTGGTTATTCCCATTGAGTCGATGTTGACGTTGCCTTTTTTTTCAAAAAAATCAAAATAAAAAAAATAAGAAAAATAAAAAATATTTGAATAAAGAGACCAAAATTCAAAGGAAGAAAATGAAGGACCAAAGTGTTTTTGGAACCAAATAATGGGGAGGAAAAAGACAAATTATTTTGCCTATAAATAGGTGGTTATCTCACACAAGGAAAAGGGGAGCAAAAAAAAACTTAAAGAAAATACAAAAATAAATAAATCAGATTCTCTCCCTCACTCATAAAAAAACCCTAAACCAATTTTGTTACTTCCTAGCCACTAGCCACTACGCAAGAAAAAGCACACCCACAACCTCCATCTCCATGGCTAAAAAATGACTAAACCCAGCTTTTTTCATGCCCATTATCGCCATCACTGGTAGCCTCCCTCCAAAACCCATGACAACATCTCATTGTCTAGCCGCTCCTTATAGAAAAAAAAAAAAGAAAAAAGAACCCATATCAGACTTTTGACCAGCACTTAAAACCTCAATGTCCAACGTCATTTCCCTACTTCTTCTTCACTAAGAGCAACCCCTCTAAAACCGGACCCTCTCTTAGCAAAAACATCATAGGTACTAGCCATTCCATCTTTCACCCCCACAAAAAAATAATCATGCATTTCATTTTCTTCTCTTAACCAGCCTTACCTTTTTTTTTTTGTCTTCCTCAACAATGACCTCTCCCATCTTTCTCACTGTCAACCATCGCTGCCACTAGCAGCAACAGACTCATAACGTTAGTGACCACCCTCTCCACACCACTAGCCCACACACAGCTAAAACCTAGCTTTACCTCTTTTCCTTCAACCATGCCGACAGCAGCAGCAGAGCTTTAACCAACAGCTCCTTATAATAACCTATCAACTAACCCTCTTAACTACTGAATCAACTAAGACACTCATATAAGGCCAGCCTACAACTCCAATGTTAGCAGCAATCGCCAGGTATGCCTCTCACCATTTTAAAGAAAATTGTTGACCACTACCTATGATAGCCCAACACAACTAGTAACTCCCTTTCTTTTCCATAACAGTCGCCTATAAAAGAGAGAAGAAAGTGAAACTATAAAAATTAGATTCATAAAAAAAATGAATTTTCTTGTGTGATTTGACATTTTTGTAGGTAACAATGAAACTTACTGCTAGTGCCAGAAGAAAAGAAAGAAGAAAACACTTTAGATCCACCTATTTTTTCACTTCATCAGTAACTTTCTTAAATCATAACTTCATGATTAAACCCAAAACTCCTTCAATTCTAGGAGGCGACTCCGTTATTTGATGTCGTGCATGTCACGACAATAGAGAAGTAGAAATATGCATCCACTTTGTATATGTCAAAAAAATAATGAAGAATCTACCTTACTAGTAATGAATTTAAGTTCCACCGGTATAGAACTGAATCTATTGAACCAAGCTCTTAGAGCTTGTTTGAGGCTATAGATTGCTTTGTGAAGATGACATGTATAATTTGATTTGTTGGGGCTAACAAAACTAGAAGGTTATTTCATGTAAACTTCTTCTTGTAGTTGACCATGAAGAAATGTATTATATAGATCAAGTTGTCGATGAGGCTAGTTGTAAGTGTAAGCAAGTGAAAACACAATACAAATAGTTGGGGACTTAACAACATGGCTAAAGGTATCTCTAAAATCAATGCCTTATTGTTGATGAAATCCTTTTAGCTCGAGCTTTGTGTCTTCCAATAGTCTCATCTGAAAGATATTCTTACAGACTCATTTACAACCAATAACATTAACATCTGGTTGAGGTGGAACCATAGACCAAGTGCCATTTTGAATCAAACCATTGAACTCTTCTAACATTGTTGTTCACCAATAAAAATGCTTAATTGTTTGGGAGTAACAAATATGATCTATTATAACAGTTAATAAAAAAGAGTATCATTTTACAATTGGATGTTTTATAGCTATCAAGACTTACGAATGATATATTATAGCCTAATTATCATAAGACAGGTTGGTTGTTTAGGTGGAAGTTAAGATGTCTCATTTAGAAAAGCTATAGATAATGAATTTTATGTATTTGTTGATGAATTTAAAGGTTGTAAAGGGGGAGATAGGTTTGAGGTCTATGTGTTGGTAGGTAGAGATGATAATTATTGTATGTTGTTATTTGAAAGATTATTGTGAGGTAGAATCTATTAAAGAATAATAGGATATTTGTTTTACTTGCTTGATTATTCTTATTATTGGTACAATTTTCTTGACTGGATGATATCTGCTTACAACAACAAATCCTCATGAATCACAATATGACATACTATCCATCTACCCTTTTAACCTCAATGTCAACAAAAATGGTGATAGAGATCAACTCAACAAAAATGCTTATTAGAAAAGAGAGAGAGAGAATCAAAAGTAATATGTGAAAACGTGGGAAGCAATTGTTTGTTACATTGATTTAAATTATAAAAATACTACAAAAGAAAGAAAATACGGTTGTAGTCTACAAAAAACTAACTAGATACAAACATCCCACAACTATAATATGAATTTCCACTGCATGTAATGATATGAAAGAAAATACAAGTTAGCAGGGAGCCTTCTTGATTTGTCTCCCTGATCAATGCAAATCATCTTGCAAGCAAATTTAAGAACAACATAATCTATGATAGGAGAGAGGCAAAAATGCTTTGACCCAAGACCTGAGATGTTCCACCAATGAAAGCCTGTGGCCCTCTCTCGAAAATCATAAAGTACAGTTTCTAAGCATTAGATGCCAACAATTACAAGCAAATCAAAGCAAAATGATCACATTGAGAGAGAGCTTACAAAATATAGTAGCTAACAACAAAAACACTCGAAACCGAAACAAAAGTAAGATTAACATGATTGAGCTATAAATTTAACACTTGCTTTCGCAACAATCAGTAACCTAACAGGACACACCATTAACCAAATTCAAGAAGAAAATCCTATCCTCAGTATAGTATATAGATCCATCAAATCTGAAGTAATTATGAATGGGCTTAACCTAAATTTAGAGATAAGTCCGACCTTCAGTATTTCATGCACTTGCTTCACTCATTATCCCTGATTAAATTCTTGGTTACAGTTGTTGCTTGCATCTCTCATTATCCATCACCAAAAGTTATCTCTTTGCCAAAACATTATTTTAGTATCTGATGGTGTTGGGGATACAACCCATGTCCTTATGAATCCACTGTTGATGTAACCATGCAACCTGGTTGTGCCCGTTCAGGGTAATAGCAATAGTGACAATGTGACATACTACCTATTGATCTACCTTTTTTAGCCATGATGCCACTAAAAATTGAGATAGATACTAACCTAACAACAATGCATATCAAAAAAGAAAGAAAAATAAGAGAGGGAATCAAAAGCAATGCCTCAAGATACCAGAAGCAATGTTTCCTACATTGATTTGAATGCAGTGTTCGGGAATGTGGTTAAATTTGTATTTTTAAAAAATTTAAATTTATTTTTGTTTAAATTTATTTTTTATATATTTTTAGATTGTTTTCATGTGATGATATCAAAAATAATTTTTAAAAAATAAATTTCATGTGATGATATCAAAAATAATTTTTAAAAAATAAAAAAAATATTATTTTGATATATTTGTGAGCGAAAAACACTTTGAATAGTGACCACTACCATATTTTCAAACACCTCCTAAAAAAAACCCTACGATTGCAAACAATCCAATACCAAATATGATTTTCATATTTTTACCAGCTAACAGGAGGCCTTCTTGATTTAACTTACCATACCAAATCTCATCAATTTTATCTAAGAAAATTGGTTTATTTATTTTTTTTAATTAGATCTCACATATACCAATTACTTAACTCTTAGATGCCATAGAAAACTTTCACAAAAAATAACAAAAACAATTAGTCCAGAGTTCTTAAAAATTAATTTAGAAGAAAGAAATTGAAATTTAATTAAGAAAGAGTTTGGTTGGATATATATATATATATATATATATATATATATATATATATATATATATATATATAAGGAGAGAGAGAGAAATGAATAATGAAATTAGTAATGATGTGAAATAATGGATCGCACTGAATGAGTTTTTTAATTTTAAAAAGCTGTTTTTTTAAAAAATAAAATTATACAACATCATGAATGAAAAAACTTCAACAAAATTTAAGTTTTTCATGGGCTCATCTTGTGTGAACTTGGATATAAGCCTTGTATTTTTACGAATAAATATATGTTTTTTAAATTCCTATCATGCATAAGTTATTAAATATATAAGAAAAATAAGAAAAAAATTTCAATGCAATAATGAATTATTAAGTCTTGAGCATTTTTATTCCACAAGGCAAGGTATTATAGATATTAATCATATAATTTAAAGAATGTTTGGAAATGTAGAATTATTTATTTTTTTAAAGTATTTTTTGTTTGGAAATATATTAAAATAATATTTTTTTTAAAAAAAAAATTATTTTTGACATCAGCACATTAAAATAATTTAAAAACACAAAAAAAAATTTAATTTGAAACAAAAAAATAAAAAACTTTTAAAATTTTTTAAAAATATTTTTAAAATACAAAAATAAATAAACTTTTATTTTATAATACGTGGAGCTACAATTAATCGGTGAAGAGGTTAATGTCTTCCATTAATTATAATATCTTATATTAATCTTATATTAAGATCTAAATCTATATTAATATACTAATATACTGCTAGGAAAGAGTCACCTGCTTTGCATAGAACGTGGTGCTTATTATCAGGAGGCAAGTTCGCTAGCGTGTTTTTTCCCACCCCTTACGCATCCTAATATCTATTTTACTTAATTAACAAGTATCCTAATATCTATTTTACTTAATTAACAAGTACTTAATGGAGGGTCTGGCAAACTTAAAAAAATAGTGGTAGTTGAGTCGTGCATGGAAATCCACGTCCGGATTTCACCTTCGGATGCCTACGTGCCCATTCAAAAGCCAAAAAATTCGTCGCTGCATACGGCGCCAAATTTGACCAGCTCGAATAAAGTCCAACAAGATTACGATCTTTTTTACTTTATTATAAAAAAACTCTCTCCTATTTAATTTATAGCCTTCCATTTCTTCTTTTATCTTTGATAACGAAGCAGGGCAGAAAGAGAGATAAAAAAAAAAAAAAGGAAAGCAGAAAGAGAGAAATGGCAACAACAGGTGGTATCAAAGAGGTGGGAGGATCAGCTAACAGTCTTGAAATCGAGAGTCTTGCTCGTTTTGCTGTTGATGATTACAACAAGAAACAGGTTCGTTTCTTTTGTTTTCTTTAAAGTCAAATTTAGCCAGAAGAACTTTGTAAAATATTGTTTTAATTCAATTTGATCCCGGCTTTTTGTGCAGAATTCGCTGCTCGAGTTCAAGAGAGTGGTCAAAACAAAGCAGCAGGTGGTATCTGGGACGATGTACTACATAACCTTTGAGGTAACTGACGGGGGTCACAGGAAAGTGTATGAAGCCAAGGTGTGGGAGAAGCCATGGATGAATTTTAAGGAGGTTCAGGAATTCAAGCTTGTCGGGGATGCTCCTTCTGACTCTAGCGCTTAGCTAGGTACGTATATATAATTAACCATCTTTTATTTCTTGAAACAGAATTGGTATGCTGTCAAAAATGAACATTTTAACTAATCTAGACAATGTTTCGCAGTCGCATTTGGCTTCATTCACATATGCTTGCAACATTGACATGGCCCTAAAACTCTTATGATACCTGGAGAATGCATCTGGATTATAGGAAATGAGAGGGGTTATGTGGACCTCAAAGCTGTATACCAAGCTAGTGATGGGCACCCTGTTTTTGGAGTTAGAGCATGTTAGGGATGAATTTTTAGTTGGATTTTTTTTGCAAAATCCACCCAGATTCCATTTTATTCATCTAGCTTTCTTGAGGTCTTTAACTTCTAATTAAAACCACAGCCTACAAAGAAGAAACTTTGTTTGTGTTTTCCCCATTTCCTTGAGTGACAAGAGTAGAGCTTGAACCGAATATGCCCACTCCCTTTCCTTTGGGAGAGAACCACTAGGCTAAACACCCATTTGTTTGCAAATTAGTACAATAGATGATTCTCTGTATAATGGATGCATTTTTTTTTTTCTAATCTTTTTGTGCTGATCCATTTTTCGAAAGTAAGATTTTTGAAGCAATGCCTGAAAAATCAATTCGAACATCATAGAGGCAGATAGAAACCACTACCATAACTTGTACCAGATATGTTTTGTAGGAATGAGGCTAGGAACATGTGTATATACAGCTAGGTTTGCAAGTTGATATGAATTTGCAATTTGCCGGACCAAGAATTAGGTTACTTGCCTTGAGGTTCTGCTGTAAGGCATTTGCAGGCCTTCCCTCGGGGTGTTCGCATTGAGCCTTAACATAATCACAATACCCGCGTCTCCAACCTGGTGACCTGAATTATATTGGTTGTGAATTAGGCAAAAACTAGGTTATGTAGTGTCACGAGTCTATTATGCTGCAAAAGAAATCGATTTCCAGCATAATCTAAAACCAGAAAAGTATACTTGTTATGTTGGACACGGAGAAGGAAACAGAGCTCTTTGGTCAGGTGAAAAAGACAACGTGAGTTTAGCATGGTTTACCCATCTTCTCAGAAATTCCAAATTTGGCTGCCTTAACTTTGTTCTGAGTGGCTCTGGCAGCTGACCTATGTATTTGATTTGTAAAATTGTTTTAGCTGTGCATTAATTAAGCTGCAAACATGAGTCCAACAATCTGGGATGTGTTTGTTGGATTCATTAATAGCAACGGTAAGGCCATAGCGGTTCTCTGTAGTATTCACCTTACAAATCATACTGTATGGAATTCTAGAGGAAAGTGCCTTCGATGTTAGAATATATAAACATTTTCTCTACTATAATAAAATGAACAAACTAGTCGAAGGTGATGTTTTGTATCAGAGCAACATGCTTTCGGGTGGATTTTGAGTCTGTAAGTCTACTTGCTTCCCTTTCAAGTGCAACTCTTGGAGTGCTTAAGTGCATCTTGTGTAATTGGGATCTATACCAAAAAACAAAGTGTTTCATTCACCCAATCCTTCTCTGGAGAGGTACAAGACCATTAAGTTGAACATGTTTTACATATATTATATGTAACCCTATTGACCCTTTCTTGTTCTAGTTTATATCAGTTTTCTTATACTGGCATCTTGTGGCCTACAGATTACTTTTTGAGTTAGGTGATTGTTTTTGAAAACCATCGATAGTACAAGTTAGCTAAAATGATTTTGCTGGTTCAATGGCATTGACATGGATGCATTGTACAGCTAATTGATGATGCTGATGGCCTGCTTTTATACGAGTATGAATCTGATGAAGCCTTTTTGATTCAGGTGGCTGAAGTCCAGCTTGCTATACTTGGAGTTGATGTTCAAAATAAAAGAAGATAATAATGCTAATGGATTTCCTTTTGATGTAATGGGAATTACTACTTTCTGAATATTGATCTGGACACGCTGCTCTCGTATTTGTATGAATATTGCAGATTTGTGAATGGATTTATGTATCTATGCTGGCTACGTTCTTGTATGTCCCTTGATTACCCCTGCTGATCTTCCCTGTCCCTATGTATGGATCAGGACTTCATCACTGCTATCGAGTGTACATCATCTGTTTTTCCAGTTTTCTGCTGGAGTGAATGTTAACATGGTAGGTCTAGATTTCGTTAGTTTCAAGAACTTGGTCCAGAAGTAAAAACTTTCCATCTTGAATTTATAGTAATAAAGGAAATGAAAGTCAAAACAATTTTGTTTGTTTGGTTGGGGGGAACAGATTACACAAATAAATAAATAAATATATATATATATATATATATATATATATATATATATATATATATATATATATATATATATAAAGAGAGAGAGAGAGAGAGACCCACGTAGTTTGTGCCCTGGCCCAAACGACCAACGCGTCGTGTTTCTCCTCCACATCGTTTGTTCTGCCAGCAAGAGGATGTTGAACATATTCTTATGACTCGCCTGAGCTGACGTTAAGTATTTGAATTGCAGAGAAATTGTATTGTTAGCATTGGGTATTGGGTTTATGGTTTTGGCTCGTAGTCAAAGCAACCACACCAAGAAACTTGAGTTTCCTTGCGCAAGCAGATTATCAAAGAAACTTCCAAATATTTGCTCACTAGCTATAAATAGACAGGCTTCCGTTGAAGATCATCAAGAAACTCACACTTCAAATTCTTCAGCTTAAGAAAGACAACTAGTTAGCCTCCAGTGCCTCCGATTATTAATCAAGAACAATTGTTTTAGATAACAAGATAGAAAGCAAGAAAATGGTTCATTTCTCAGCCAATTTTAGTTGCTTTGTTCCATCAGATTCTTCGAGGGTTTCTGATGATGCTGTAGCCTGCAGCAAGGAGGTCAGTAACAAGTCAGAGAAACCCACAAGCACATCAAAATCATCAGGTGCTCCAGTTGTAGTTTCTTACTTCCCCAGGAATTCATATCTCTCTCCTTTGTAGAAAATTCCTGCCCAGATACATGAAGAGAGTCTATGTTGGTTCTTTCCATGCAACCGTGGGTACTATATATATTATCCAAGCCTCCACAATACCAACTGCTAGTATATGGCGTTGCTGGCTTCAGAGTTACGTGGGAGTTATGAGGAGTGGAAAGGGCTACGACTATATCATTTATTCATGAGTGATTGCTTATGCTAGGTAATTCTGATTTACTTATTTATTTTTTTAATTTGTATATGTTATTTGATTGTAGCATCAATGACAAGATAAGCGAAACAGCTCGTGATTGAGATTAAAGTTAAAGCAATACCTCAAATTCAGATAACCAAGAATATGAAACTACAATTTCCTCAGTCAACCTGAACTAAAGCATTGGAATTTCAAGGATGAGTACGTGATATTTGGGCAATACCTAGCTGTAACTTCAACAATTCAACTGAAGGGTATGCAAGAATGAATGAAAACTGACCTGCCTTATGCATGGCTTGTATTTCATTTCTATAGAGTTTACAGGATACAAAAACAGTGCTCTATAGTTGTACAAGAGATAAAGAATGAAATCTATACAGCTGTGACAGAGTCCTATTGTACTCAATGCTATTTACAGTAACGTCTGCTTAAAATAAGAAAGAAATCAGCAGCTGTTACAGGAGAGATCTGAGGAGAAGATCATGATCTACAAGAGAGATCCGAGAAGAAAAATCATGGATTGTGGAGAATCAGGACTGATATGTCTCTACATTCCCCCTCAAGCTCAACGAGGGATTGGCCCAATACATAGCTTGCCACGGTCTGGTAGGTACTCGGGCTGCTTAAGGACTTTGTAAAAATTCAGCAATCTGGTTGTCACCCGAGATACGTGCAAGTTTGATCACACAACGAGCTACTTGTTCACGGACAAAGTGAACATCAATTTCAATATGCTTGGTCCGATGGTGAAAAACAAGATTCTTTGCAATGTTAATAGCGCTCTTATTATCACAATGCAGTATAGGAATAGCTAGGAACTGAGTGGCCAAGACTCTGGAACAAATCGACATACCACATGAGCTCAGCTGTGGTGAAAGCAATGGATCTGTATTCAGCCTCAACAGTTGGTCTTGATATTGTAGCTTGTTTCTTTGCCCCTCAAGATATGAGATTAGGACCTATAAAAATTCCAAAACCAATAATGGATCGACGATCATCTCTTGAACCTGCTCAATCTGCATAGCAATATCCTATGATAGTTGCAAGTGGACTTTGCACGTAGTGCAGACCAATACTGAGAGTTCCTTTTAAGTAGCGAAAAAAGTCTTTTGGCCGCGATAAGATGAGGTTCACAAGGAGCTTGCATAAACTAGCATACACAATGGACGACGAATTAAGGCGATGTTGGCCGTGTGAGAGTGAGATATTGTAGAGAGCCAGCCATTTATCGATAAATAGTAGGGTCTGCAAGAGGAATGCCATCAGTTGTAGAGGGTTGCATGGCAGAAGCAAAAGGTGTTGAAACTGGTTTAGCACCATCAAAGCTGAATTTATGCAATAAAGAGAGTAGATACTGTGTTTGACTGATGATGGTGATGTTAGTTCTATCCTGTGTGACCTGAAGTCTAAGAAAATACTACAAGTCCCCAAGTGTCTTCATGTGAAACACTTTAGACATGAGATAAAATGTATTGATAGAAGAAATGGAAGAGTCATTTATAACAATATCATCAATAAATAAGGAGAAGAATATTATCCTAATTAGCTTGACGACAGAAAAATAGTGAATTATCATACGGACATCGTTGAAAACTCATTTGCTGGATATAGGTCATTTGCTAAAGGCCGCAGTCCAAAATTTTGATGGAATAGAAGCATGGGCCTATAAAGTGAGACCAGTCTTGATAATATGGCAATGATGGCATTCAGCTAAACTTATTTTTTCTAGCTCTTCAGGGGATAAGATAATCGATGGAGGATCCCTTTTGAACTCTTAAGCAGTATTTACAAATTCTCCTTCCCTGTTGCTTTGAACAATTTCCACTGGAGTTTGAAATTGGGTTTCTAGCTTTTTGGAAAATGCAAGAAGAATATGAATTACATCTGATTTACGAGCTATTGAAAAATACCATATGTAATGAGAAAATTCATCCACCACAACCAAATAAAATCAAAAACCATTACAAGAAATTATAGAAGTTGTTCCCCAAACATCCCTATAAAAAATATAACTTCAAGAGATGTACTTTAACTGGTGAGATCCCGAGTTCTTAGATAAGCAAGAAAGTGAAAACTTAATGATTATTGAATTGAGAAGGCCTAAACGTGCATGCCAGATGGTGTTGGAAACCTTTGTAACTTGGAATGCAACTGAAGTGGAAGATGTTGGGATGGCACATAACAGGTACATGCATACTAGCATAAACAAATCCTTTAAATATCACTCGTCTGGTCTTCAAGTTCTTTATTAAAAAGCCTCGTGGATAAAACACAAAGCAGCAATTGTGATCATGATCGGTAGTAAATGTTTTTAAGTTAGAAGAATAAAAACATTTTTAATGGTGAGTGGAATACAAGGGACTTTAAAAGTACCAATAGAAGGCTTGCAGCCATTCTTGGAGTAAGAGAAGCAAAATTGATCATGGGCACATACTAACATGAAATATAGGGAGTGCGTTTTTCACTGTAGGAATAGAAGCAGTTTATTGTGTAGTGCTATAGTAAAATTATTGTTTTGCTCTTGGGTGGGGGAAAAAGCCTTTGTATTGAGGGTAGTCTGGTATTTTTCATAGATCCATTAATCATTAAATATTATTCAGGGATATGTTAGTTTTTTTGAAATTTTTGTATAGTAAAAAAATGTTTATAGCTCCAAAGTCAATATAATTTAGAATAGTTGATTAAAGGTTTTTTCATCTTTTTATAAACTTTAAAATAGTTATAATATTTCTTTACCCCTAAAGTAAAAAACAGTAGAGATGTTTACCAAGAGTTTATTTGGTTTTTTTCTTTTTAGACTATAATTAAAATACATATTTGTCCTTATAAAAGATAAAAATTAAGTTATGTATTCAAGGGTATTTTTATCCTTTCACTCGGATTTACTTGTGATTTCTAGGGGAACGAGGGGTCTTTTGGTATTTATTTATTTTTTTCAAAAAATTGTTGACGTGTGCTAATTATGTATCAACGAGTGAGTGGTGTTTGCGCTCTATAAGCATCGCGTGAGACGCCACCTGGGTGTCAAACCTACACTTTCACCGTGTTGTTGGAAGTGACATCATGTCCTCTTCCTCCTGATGAGGCACGTGATGGCAGATAATAAGTGTTTTGTTGCTGATGGTTATTTTTCCCCTTTTTTTGTCTCTCCTGCCAGGAAAAGTACATGGTTATCTTTTTTGTTTTTGATATTTCAATTTGAGTCCTCATTCTTTTAATTTTTTATTTCATTCTTATCCTTTTAATAAAATTTTTGTATGTTTTACATTTAGTCCTTTAATTACAATTTCTTATATATTATTTTTTTAATTTTGATATTTATTCTTTTGATTTTTTTATTTTTTTCCTTGGTCCTTTTGTTAAAGTTTTGTTGGCTTTCAATTTCATCCTTCAATCAAAGTTTATGTTGTTTTATCTTTTTTGTTTGACCCTTATTCTTTTGATTTATTTTTCTTTTTGTTAAAGTTATTTTTCATTTCAAATTAACCCTCCGAATAAATTTTTTTGTTTGTCCTCTAATTCATTTGTTATTTCAATTTTCACCCTCATTCTTTTAAATATGATTTTTTTAGATTCTTTTGTGTAATTAATTAATTGTTTGCTCATTTTCTTTTACGATCTTATAATTCTACATTAACTATTTTTTTATATATAAAAAGATTGGTTTTGTGATTATTTTCAATTTTTTTCTATGAGTTTATCTCGGTCTCATGACTTATGTCATGAGTTTTTGCAAACCTTTTTTAATAGAAGTTTTTAAAAAACTGCTTTGTTTGTATTTGATTTTAGAAAATATTATTCTAATCCATCTATAATTTTTTATATAGAAGAATCTATTTTTCAAAATAAAAAAATATTTATTTTTAAATAATATTCTTGAAATGTTCGGCCTTGTATAACATTTCTTCTAAGCCGTGGATTTATTAAATCAATTTCATTTGTGTTTCTATTTATATTATATTTTATTGATTTAAATAAACAAGTTCAGTAAATATAACTAGGTAAATATCATATTTTATGTGATTAAATATCTTGATATACATTCATCTCTCTTAACTTTTCCAATTTCTTTTTTAGTTTTTGTTAATGATTTTTCTTTGTTTATTTACATAAATAATTATTAATTTATTTAATTAAATGTTTATATATGCTTGTCACTTTACACTTTGAGTTTTTTTTTAATGTAAATAACACCCTAAAATAATCTCTTACCTCATATTGTTTTTGGAAAAAAAAAAAAACTTACAACCTATAGCAAAACACGAGTTAAATAATAAACTAATTATAATTTATAGCATAACAAAAATTAAATCCTGTTCCTTTTTTACTGCTAGAGATCTTCATCTACTGGGACCTCTGCTCTACAATTAATGAAAGATAGTATCTGTGTGTTCCTAAGATACATTTGGACTTCCACAACAGCTGGAGCCTAAGGGAACTAATTCCTTTAAAGTTATTTACAAGTTTCAAACAAAATAAACATCTCTCTCTGACTCCCAATTGAATGGCATATGCTCGAGAGTCAAGATTATATATATATATATATATATATATATATATATATATATATATATATAAAGCATGGTAAACGAATATCTAGCATTGGTTCAAAAATAAAATAACTATGTAGTGAAACAAATAAAATAAAATAAACTTTACTCATTGCTTGATATTTGCCTTCAATAATATAATATATAGGAAGGATTTTTTTAAATTATTTTCACTAGTCACAGTTTCTTAAGTTCTTCTTTTATTAATTAAAAAATAATTTAAAATGTTTATTTTGATTATTTCCTTAATAATATACATAGAGGGAGGACTACTTGCAATCTAATTACTTGCAATTAATTTCAAGTGATTGACCAAGTGGTTAAGGACATGTATTTCCTTCCTAGATTTTCGAAGCCAAAATCATGGAGAATTTATTAAATTTCTTTAATATCCTTGGGTGATATCAACCTTAGGTAATGGTTGGGAATATCATAATAATTATTTTTAAAAGTATTTTCGTTTAAAAATATATAAAAATAATATTTTTTTTATTTTGTAAGAATTATTTTTAATATTGATATATACATCAAAACGATCTAAAAATATAAAAAAATAATTTCAAATAAAAAATTTTAAAAATACAATTTTAACTGCAAAAACAAAAAGTTTCTTAAAATTATTTTAAAAAATATTTATTCTTGATTAAAGTGTAAACTAGCTTGAAGATACCTTTACCACATAAAAAAATTTAATAATATTCCTACTAAGGATTTAACAAAATCTTGGGAACTCATATGCAACCTCAAAATTTGAGTCCATGTCAATGATTCGTGTAGAAAATTTTATATTTTTTGAGAAGTTGGTTATGGCCTTCAATTAAAAAAGAAAAAGAAAAAAAGATTAGGACTATGTATACCATGAATCATGAGAGCTTTTACTGTGGAGTCACACAGTGATTTCAATTTCTCTTCTTTTACTCTCTTTTTTCTTTTTATGAGTGTGGCTATCTCCTCCACCAAACAGTAAAATAAAACAAGTAAATAGTAGTGAAACAGCTACAGAAGCAACAAGAAAGGGAAAGAAAAAGAGCCATAGATCACAGACCACAGAAGCCGAAATGAAAAATATGAAGGAAACAGCGAGGAAAGCCTTCGATATCTCCCTCACGTAACCCCAACCAAAGAAGAAGAGAGACAAAATGTGTCAAACCCACCAAGGCCCAAGCTGTGCCAAGAACTTGGAAAGGTTAAGACAAAATGAAAAGACATTAACCAGAAAAAAGTGAATGCGTCGAAACTAAAAGAAGACAGTGAACAGAACTAGAAGAGTTCCCGTCACTCATCTAGTTGCATGCAGACAGCTTCAGAGGAGAATCCGACCTAGAAGGAGAAACCAGCACCATCCAAGACCTATCCCAGCAACAAAAATACCAAACCTAACAAAACCTAGCTACAACTCTCTCAATGCGGTGTACAAAACCACCAATCCTGGAAATTGAATTGAAGGTGCATTCAACGCACCATGATTGTTTCCCATCCATGCAGAAAGGAAGCTAGAGAGACCAGCAAAATGAATTTGCTTACCTTAACAAGTAAAAATGGAAACAGCTCCCCTGGTTTTGAATTGACTTGCAGTTGATAAATAAAATAGCTTTGAGAAAAATCAAGTTACAGAGGAGGGAAATGTTATGGTATCTAGGGATTACAACAGATTTGAGCTCGAAACTGATACCAATTTCTCGCATGGATTCAATAGAAGACGCTAAACCTTCCCCAATGAAATTAAATGCTTTTCTTCAGGATCAATTTTAATCTGGTGAAACAATTTTGGGGTGTTTGGCATAGTTTTTTTAAAAAAATGTTTTTAAAAAATGTTTTTGATTTGAAAAAAAGAAATTAAATTGACTTTAATATATTTTTAAACAAAAAAACTATTTTAATAAACAACTTGTAACTCAGCCTCATCAATATTACAATTTATTTATATTGAATGTGCTTTTGTCAGAAATCGTGGCCAGCATGATTCATGTATGTAAAACATAGTCCTATATTTTCCATTTAATATTAGAGAGTCCATATTTTTGCATTTATTAGTATACAAGTGGTCCAAACGATTCTTATCGAAAATATGTTTTCTAACTTGTCTTGAGAAAATAAACGAAGCAATGCATGGACAATCGAAAAACAGCTCATTTGGCTGCAGATTGAATAATTGAGGAAATTAATCACGCATCTCATCCACAAACCCTTTAAATCATTCTTCAAAAAAGGAAAAAAAACAAAAAAAAACCTTGTAGATGTTAAAGATAATGTTGGGATTAAATGTTCTCTCGAATGCTAAAGCAACCATTACAAAGGGAATCTTCTTAGTTCAAACCCAGTTTAACTTCTTTTTTTTGTTGAGTATTTGTTTGTTTGTTATTTTTTCTATTAACGTCGGTATCTAGACCAGCTTGTGTGCACCTCGACTAATCCCATGAGCTCTGAAGTTAACGACCATGTAAGTTTTTAGTGGCCCTGGAATTTGTTGGACTCGAACTGGTGATTTCTAGAGAGCAAATCTAGAATCTGATAAGTTAAGCTACACCTCTCAAATTTATTATGTTTAGTCACGGTAAAAAATGTTTTTACTCAAACCATAACTTCAAAAGTTGTTTGATTATGAAATTTATTATGGTAATAAATTAAAAAAAAATATAAATTAAAAATTTATTTATTCTCAAATTGCAATAACAGAAGCTAACACACAGTACGTACCAGGCGATAATAATAGACAACATGTTGCAAGTCTAATATAAAGCACTTGTATTAAAAAAAAAACACAAAATGATATCACGAACAAATACTAGACGATTCATCAACGTAAATTATGCAGAACCCGCCAAAATGTGATGGTGGAACAAGTTTTTTAGGTATAGACTTATAATGAACATCGAGCCAGACTCATGCAATAAAATATTTTACAACTGAAAGATAGATATTATAAAGTTTCTGAAATCAATCCAAAGACAGACATAATTCAGTGTAGATTTTAATCCATAAATTGGTCGATCCATTCTTGATCAACGTACGTGAAAACAGATTTGAAAACGTCTTTTTGACTATATAATATATATATATGGTTTCGACTGTGGGCGTAGATTTACTCCTGTTCTGTCTTTCTTATTATTTTCTGTGCTACTTCCCCTCTGAAACAGTTTTCGACCTTTTATATACCATGCTTCGTCAATATCACAGTTTATTGAATGTGTTTTTGTCAGAAATCGTGCCCAACATGATATATATATATATATATATATATATATATATATATATATATATATATATATATATAGCCCTTTATACGTACGTATTGTGTCACGTTGCAATTATAAACTTAAAAATTATTTGGTTTTTATTATTTAAACTTGTTTTTCATTTTAAATTGTGTTAAAAACTGGGTTAAGAAAAATATAGCTTATAATTTTTTTAAAAGATTTTTTTTAAAATTGTAAAAGTTACCATAATTAATATCAATCTTGTCTATGCACACCGTTTAAATCATTCTTCAGATAAAAAAATTAAAATCCAGTAGGTGCGAAAAATAATGTCGGGGTTAACAAGGTTTAATGTCCTCTTAATGCTAAAGCAACCATTAAAAGGGTCTCTTTTCAATTCAAACCTATAGTTTAACTCCTTTTTTTTCTCTCTCGATATAGAAAACAATAAAGAGTATAGAAACCTTGGGATGGAATGTAAAATTGATGGAAATTGATCTATTTGGGATGGAATGGGACAGAAAGAGTATAGAAACCTTGGGAAATTAAAGAGTGAATTTGAAAAATTGAGGGTTATATAGCCAAGCAATAAAGAAAAAAAAGGAGAGGAAATTAAATTTTTAGTTTAAATGTGTAATTATTATGATCATGTCTAGAGATGAAAACATTGCTATATTAAATTTAATTGAGATCTTAGTATGTGTTGGAATTGAGATTTCCTCGAGAAAGTTAAGGATTAAAGGCATGGTTGTAAATGTAAATGAAATGATATGTGTTAGTATTAAGTGAAAAGTGAAATGATTGAGTATATATAGATAATTCATTGTGGGAGATGCATTGATGAATGTTGAATCTCCTTGTTGAAATCAGGAGCTGTATCAGGAGTGGGTCAATCAGTGGAGAGAGCGAGGACTGTTGGATGAGCAAGTAGATGCTTGTCACCTCGTTCCATTTAAAATTTCAATATTGTTTTTAGTTTTATCTTATTTTTCTTAATGGATAATAGTGAAAATGGTGTTGGAAATAAATATGTCATGAATCAACTTGTAAAAAGAGAAATTATATATAATCCAATTTAAATAGAAGTTGATGATTTAGTGGGCAGGTGGGGGGGGGGGGGGTTCAAGTCAAATCAAATATAATTTTAAAAATGTTGACGGACTCTAATAATGTCCGATACTTAGTATGTCGTGACAATAGTAACTAAGAAAATGATCATCGATGTTGATAGATAATGTTAATGAATTCAAAGGATGTTCGATCCTTAGTATGTCGTGATAATGGTAGCTAAGGAAATGATTGTTGATGTTGGTCGATAATGTTGGAAGGACTCTAAGAATGTTTGATACTTAGTATGACATGATTTAGTGGGCAGGTGGGGGGGGGGGGGTTCAAGTCAAATCAAATATAATTTTAAAAATGTTGACGGACTCTAATAATGTCCGATACTTAGTATGTCGTGACAATAGTAACTAAGAAAATGATCATCGATGTTGATAGATAATGTTAATGAATTCAAAGGATGTTCGATCCTTAGTATGTCGTGATAATGGTAGCTAAGGAAATGATTGTTGATGTTGGTCGATAATGTTGGAAGGACTCTAAGAATGTTTGATACTTAGTATGACATGATAATAGTAGCTAAGGTAATGATATATTCATGATGTTGATCAATAATATTGACAAACTCAAATGATATCTGATACTTAATATATCGTAATGGCGGTAGCTAAGAAGACTGTCATTGATATTGATTGATAAAAAAAAATTGATGGATATAACAAAGAAAATAAAAGGAATGTGTTCTGATATTTAATGATCATGTTGATTGTGTCTAAGAAAATAGGTAAAGGTTTGTTGAGTAACCTGGACGATGATTGTCATGAAGAATAAATGACTTAGACGTAGTTTGTATTGACGACAACTAAGGGGCTGGGTGTAAATTGAATTGCTCGTACCAAAGATGACTTTTGGATATATTTTTGAAAACTAGGTACATGATTTGTATTGTGAGATTAAATTTCTTGATTTATATTTATCTCTTGATTTTTTCATGTTAGTATTTGCTTATCATTAATGATTTTTTTTATAATATTTATTGGCATGAATAATTCTTGATTTATTTAAGTAGATGCATGTGTAAGTTTTTTGTTTTTTATTGAGAATTCTTTTAATTATGGCAAAAATCACATTAGAAAAGCCTGCATATTTTTTAATAATGAAAATTAAAATTATCCGACCTCACTTCTAAAAAAATACAGTAGATTGTACTCTCCAAGACCAGTACAAAGCACTTGTATTAAAAAAACACTAAACGGTATCACAAACGGGGTAAATATTAGATGAGTCTGAGTCGTCACGAGCTCACTAATATAAATCATATACGACCCACCCACCACAATGCGATGGTGGGAGAAATTTATAGACTCATGACATGAAAACTGTTCGCTCGCTCATGCAATACAATCTTTTTCTTTTTACGAGAAGTTGATATGGTCTCGAGGTGGATGCAGATGAATTTTGTTTATAAAAACGTTCGTCCTCATGCTTTCTTCTTCTTGATATTTATTATGCTGCTACCTGCCACCAACAAGTAGATATATACAATTCTTGCCTCAAGGATGGTCATGGGAGCTCTGATCTTACATAATAATAAGGATAATGTTTTTTAGAGTTCCAATGACAATATCTCCAGTCTGTTTAGATCTTCAAAATTAATAATATTTATATCTCTCGTATACTACCAATGAACATTTGTCCCTTTAACAGGTGTGATGTGTGCAGTGTAATAGTTGGCTGGAAATTAATGAACGGAAGAACATGAGCTGTCATAATTTCTGAAGCATATCCGGCTATCAAGATATGGCCTCTGCGAGATACTGGAACAGCAACTAATGTTGCAATTTCAATAAGTTGACTCCCCATTGTAGATCTGGATCAAGAAAAACGTAAGCCCTTGTGGCCTTCTACGGTGGTGTTCTAGCACTCCCCCTGCATCTAGGGTTCTTGACGCGCCTTTGAGATAAATATGATATGGGATAGGTAGTCTCTAGCCATCTTGCTTCGAAAACTTAACTGTATAATTTGATGATTTTCGGAGACGAAAAGCTTAGGAATATTGTCATAGTGGGGGTAATTCTCCCTTTTCTTATCTTAGTTCCTCTCAGGCACGACGAACATTCAGTATTTCAAAACTCATGCCCTCGGTAAACTTCGCCTAGCTAGGACAGTAGCAATAATATAATTAACTGGAATTTATACATAACACGAATCTGGAGTGGCTCCTTTCATGATATAACTAGAATTTCATTTGAAACTGGGTCATGATATTGTTCAGGAATGGAGCATCCTCTCTTAATGCGACAAGAAAATACAAGCATGTAAAGGTTTGAGCTTCTAAATAATAAGATCTATGATTTTTTTCTGGTTTTTAAGTGATAAAATTCTTAAAAGTAATTTCATCTTATCGATCTAGTTAACACTGAGTCATCCATGCTAGTTAGAACTAGAGATTTTAAATTCGGAGGGAGAAAGGAGATCGTAAATTTAAAGTTAACATATTTCCTACTGTTAAAACTATTGATAAATTCATTACCAGTTGTTAATTAAAAGCTCGTTTATCTCCACAGTGAACCGTATTTCAAACCGTGATTTGCCTTGAGCATCGATTCTAAAAGGTATATTTAGGAACGCAGTGCAAACTATATTTCTTTAAATTTTGAATTTTTTTGTTTAAAATAAATTTTTTTATGTGTTTAGATTATTTTAATGTGCTGATGTCAAAAATAATTTTTAAAAAATAAAAAAATTTTATTTTTATACATTTCTAAGAAAAATAAAATAAAAAACAAAAAATGTTTGGACAAGGGGACCAAAAATGCAAAAATAAAATAAAATAAAGGACCAAAGTTTTTTAAGTTGCTTGGGGACCAAGCAATTGGGAGAAAAATGACAAATTAATTTACATATAAATAGATGGTTGTAGCACACACACAAAAAAAGGAGAAGTTCAGAAAGAAAAGGAAAGAAAGAAAAATAAAAGGTTGTTCCCATATTCTCTCCTTACAAAAAAAAAAAAAAAAAAACCCTAGCCCCATCTTGACAAACACAACCACCAACCATACAAGAAAAAGAAGCCCCCAACTTTAACCTTCATCTTCCACCCGTTACAGTTCCTCCGACAAAACATCCTCTCTGCATCTTCTTTCCCAAGACAACCCTACCAAATACCCCACCATCATTTTTGTTAGAAAAAGAGGACTAAGAACTTCAGAAGAATGATGAATGAATACACATTTATTTGAAAGCAAATGTCTGGCTTTTATAGCCTTTACATGACTGCATAAATAACAGTATTAACTGCATCTTCAACTGATGCAGCGTGATTCAAAGAGCCACTCAACTAACTGCCAGTTAGGCACTAACAAACTAACAACTGACGTAACAAACTTCCCAGACTTATTTAATAGTAATATACTAACATTTACTAATACTTCTCAACATTCTCTCCTTTAAACTAATTTATGTGTAACAATTAGTTTACTCTAGACATCATGCAGACTCTCAGTTGTTCTCGAAGTTTCACAAATGACTCCAACTTAATTGGTTTAGTCAGCAAGTCAGTCACTTGATCTTGAGAACCACAGTGCACAAGTTCAATCACTCTGTCTCGAGTTAAATCACGTAGAAAATGAAACCTCACATCAATGTGTTTGCTGCGTCCATACATAATAGGATTTTTTCGAAAGCTTGATGGTTGAACTGTTATCACACATCAAAGTAGTGCAACCATCTTGTGCATGATTTAACTTCTCTAGAATCCTTCTCATCCATACTGCTTGGCAAGCACAGGCTACTGCTACCACAAATTCAGCTTCAATTGTTGACAGAGAGACTATATGTTGTTTCTTCAATGACCATGAAACTGCTCCTCCACCCAGCATAAAAATATAGCCAGATGTGCTCTTTCTGTCCTCTAAGTCTCTTGCATAATCACTATTAGTGAATGCAACCAGTTGTTTGTTCCCGTTCTTCTTGTAGAATATTCCATAACCAACAGTGCCCTTCAAGTATCTTAATACTCTCTTAGCAGCCTGTAAGTGCAATTCTGTTGGTCTGGCCATAAACTTGCTAATGAAACTCACCACAAACATCATTTTGGCCTTGTAGCAGTGATATACATAAGACTACATAATATTTCTTATAGTAAGTCTCATCAATTTCGTTACCCTCTCCAATTTTTCCAGCCTTGAAACCAGGAACAATAGGATTCATCACTGCATTGCTTTCTTCCATTCCAAACCATTTTAGAACCTCCAGTGCATATTTTCATTGACAGATATAAATCCCATTAACCTGCTACAACACTTCTATGCCTAAGAAGAACCTTATCTTTCCTAGATCAGTCATATCGAATACCTTCATCATTGATTTCTTGAATTCTAACATCATTTGCTCATCATCTCCAGTAAAAATCAAGTCATCCACCTAAATCCTTCATGAGTAAAGTAAGCTTCAATGCGACTAAACCAAGCTCGAGGGGCTTATTTTAGTCTATACAAAGCCTTATACAGTTTGTAGACTTTATGCTCTTTTCCCTTCTACTTATAGCCTTTTGGTTGTTCCACAAACAAATCCTCACTTAATTCTCCATGAAGAAAAGCATATTTAACATCGAGTTGGTAGATGGACCAACTTTTTTTAACAGCTAGAGCAATGATCATTCAAACGGTGTCCATCCTTGCCACAGGAGCAAATACCTCTGTATAGTGCACACCATGTTATTGAGCATAACCCTTTGCGACCAACCAGGCCTTGAACTTATCCACCTTACCAAACTCATTTAGCTTGGTCTTGTATATCCATCTCACTCCAATCTTCTTAGCTCTAGCTGGTAATTCAGTTAAACTCCATGTTTCATTCCTCTGAATTGACTGTATTTTAGCATTCATAGCTTCCTTCCAATTGTAACTTTTCACTACCTCTTCATAGCTCAAAGGATTAGCAGAAGTTACAATTGTCTTATTCAGTTCAATTTCTTCCTCTGATAATCCTTCTCCAGAGACGTAGTCTCTCATCCAACAGGGAGTAATTGTTTCCCTCCTCGTATGTAGGTTGACATCTTCTTCATGTGTTGTATTTGAAAAAGTATCTCTAAAGCCCTCAATATCATCCCTATTTGACTCTACACTTGAGTCTCCAATATTATGCCCATTTGTCTCTGCATCTTCACAGCTATTTGCTTCCTCTCCATCAGTTTCACCTTCTTCTCCCTATTCTAAGTCGATTTGTAACTGCTCTGTATAACTCATATCCCAGTCTCAGTGCTTGTCTTCTTCAAAAATTATGTCCCTGCTAGCTACAATTTTCTTTGCAGCATGGTTATACAACATGTAGCCTTTTGATTCTTCACTCACTCCTAGCAGTACACAATAGAAGCTCTTGTTTTCTAGTTTGGTTCGTCTTGCATCTGGTATATGAATATGTAATACACATCCAAACATTCTAAAGTGTTCAACTGATGGCTTCACTCTACTCCATACCTCTTCTGGACTCATGTCTTTCACTGCAAAGGTAGGACATCTATTTAACACATATATGGTCTAGTTTACTGCCTCAAGCCAGAAGGTTTTTGAAATCTTCTTTTCTGAAAGCATGGAACTCACCAAGTTCATCACCGTCCTATTCTTCCTCTCAGCCACACCATTTTGTTGAGGGCTGTAGGTTGTGGTTAGCTGCCTCTTGATTCCATTCTGCTTACAGAACTCATTGAATTCTAGAGAGTTGAATTCACCACCTCTATCTGTTCTTATACACTTGATAAACTGTCCAGTTTTTTTTTCCACAAACTTCTTAAAATATTGAAAATACTGGAAAACTTTTGATTTTTCTGCTAGAAAATAAACCTAGGCCTTTCTGCTATAGTCATCAATGAGGCATAAGAAATACCTTTTCTTGCTGTTTGAGATTGGTGTGATTGGACCACATATGTCAGCATGAATGAGTTGTAGCCTCTATGATGCACGCCACTGGCTTTTCTTTGGAATGGATTCTCTGTGCTACTTACAAGTAATACAAGTAGTACATTTTGTAGTTGATGTAGGAAGCTGTGGTAGTCCTCAAACCATTTTCTTGTATTTCAAGGTTCTTAGTCCTTTGTGACTAAGATGGTCATATCTGCAATGCCATAGGTGTGAAAGATATTGTACAGGCGCATGGAAATAAGAAGCGTCTTTGACTTGAGCCTTTGGTATTAACACAAGCATTCTGTTAATTGTCATCCTGGTTTGAATAATCAGACCTCTTACAGGATGATAGATTTTGCACGTTCTTAATTTGATAAGGATCGTCAAGCCTTTTTCTTGTAATTACCCTATACACTTAGAAGATTATTCTTCAGTTCAGGTACATAGAACACATCAGTGATGATATGATGTACCCCATCCAAATACAGCTTGACTTTTCCTTTCCCAAACACTGTCATTCGTGTATTATTTTCAAGTTTCACCAGCTGCCTAAACTATTCATTTAACTCACAAAACATAGCCTTATCTCCACACATATGATTTGAACACCTAGAGTCCAAAAACCATACGTCCTCACGATTATTTTCATACAATTCCATGTGAGACATCAACAATATCTCTTCTTCATTATTCAGTTCAGCATAATTTGCCTCCTCGTTCACAGTGGGACATTCATACTAAAAGTGGCCAAGTTTATGACACTTATAACACTCCATAGTGGTTTTGTTAAAGGCATAAGTCCTCTACCTTTTCCCCCTTCTCTAGGAGCTCATCTGCCTTGGCCTCTGCCATAAAACCTGTCTTCAGATGTCATTTTTAAGGCTTGTTCTTCCCCGCTATATTTCTGAAATTTTTGTTCATGTACAATTAATGAGCTTTGCAACTCATCGATGGAGAGCACATTAATGTCCTTAGATTCTTCGATTGAACAGGCCATGTAATTGAATATGTCAGTCAAAGATCGAAGAATCTTCTCCATAATTGTTACATCTCGCATTTGCTCCTCATAGATTCTCATTTTGCTGGCTATAGTTATAATTTTGCAAAATATTCAGTGATAGTCTCACATGTTTTCATCTCAAGTGTTTCAAACTCCTTCCTTAGCGTTTGAAGGATTGAGCGCTTCACTCTTGCATTTCCTTCGTATTTCCTCTTCATCGAATCCCAGATTTGTTTAGAGGTGTTCTTCTCCAGAATAGTCTCTAGAATAGTCCTATCAATGGCCTGAAATAGGTAATTCTTCACTTTCAGATCCTTAAGCTTTAGCTCCTCTAGTTTTTTTCGTTGTTCTTCAGTCATAACTATTCCTGCCTCTGGCTCCGCATAACCTGTTTCAACCAAATTTCAAAATTCCTTGAATCTCAAGAAATTCTCCATCAGCATGCTCCAATGATCAAAATGACCATCAAAACGTCGTATGGATGGTTAGATGAAATTGTTATTGCTGTCGTTCGCCATCTCTCTCTCTCACTCTCCTTTGTTTTGTAAATTTTTCAAAAGTTGCGGCTTTCTTCTTCTTAGGCCCCATGGGAGCTCTAATACCAATTTGTTAGAAACAAAGGATCAAGAACTCCAGAAGAATGATGAATGAATACACATTTATTTGAAAGCAAATGGCTGGCTTTTATAGCCTTTACATGACTGCATGAATAACAGTATTAACTGCATCTTCAACTAATGCAGCGTGATTTAAAGAACCACTCAACTAACTGCCAGCTAGGCACTAACCAACTAACAACCGACGTAACAAACTTACCAGACTTATTTAACTGTAATATACTAACATTTACTGATACTTCTCAACATTTTTCTAATCTAGACACTTCATTTCTTTCTCTAGCCGGCAGCATCAATAACATAAAAGAATCAACACCTCATTATCACCAGTAAAGGCCTCATCTTTGGTCGGTCTCTTCTCCTCCAACCATACATATAGTAGCAGTAATTTCTTCAACTCGCCATCAACACCATTGAACCAAGACAACAACTCCACCAACCTACAAATAGTAAGTAAACACCCAAACCAACCTTTTTTTACCCCTATTGTCACTCATTATTTGACCACCATCAACCACAAATCATCCCTTCTAACTAACACCTCAACATTGTTTCTACACCTCAAATCTCCTCTCATCACAACCATCTATGTACTAGCCTCACACACGATAGCTCCTCCACATCTCAACCCACAACCCCAACTCCCCTCAAAAGACTCGATGGTTTGTCAACCCTGAAAATTAGACCCACACAATCAAACACCCTAGCATCAGGCCTGAAATCAACTCAACCCTTGGGCGACCCACTAGTAGCATTGTTTGTCATCTTCAGAAGCCCCTTTTATCGCCACTAGAAGCAATCGACATCCTTTCAACCATAACAACAGTCGCATTGGGAGAAAGAAAAGATAAAAGGACCAAAGCTTTGGAAGGCTAGATCTCCTTCCTCAAAGAGCGTGAAGGAGCACTGCTGGTGTAGGAGAAAAAAAGAGGTAGGTGAGCACCCGATCCACCAACCATGCTTGTCCAGTAGCGGCAATGTGTGAATCCACCCGCTAGTAGTGGTAGTTGCACGTGGTACATGCACCATCACTATTCCAACAGTTTTTCAGTGTCTATTTTAGTATACCTTGGACATTTCAAACGCCTTAGAAGGTCGATCTATAAACTCAAACCATTTTTTTACAAATTGCTATAAATTTGTGAAATTTAGAACAAATTGTTTATTGTTGTGTATATTTTTGGACTGTTCGGACATTATTTGATTTGAATTCATGTGTTTTTTTATTGATAATTTGTGTTAAATTGCGAGTTTATTTTTAAGGTTGTGATTGCTAATTGAATATTAAATGTTGGTTCATGATTTAGGGTTGAGTTTATGTTGATTTGAACATTAAATCTTTATGTTTTGATTTATTTGGATTGACGTGAAATTTGAACGAAGTAGAGGAAATTAATAAAATTTATATGGATGTTTGCCATTGTTTGGTTTTGAGTTAATGAACAATAATTTGTTTTGAATTGATATCGTGATTCAAATAGCTTTGATAAAAACTTTTTTTTTGCGTCTTGCCAAGCACAGTCTTTGTCTAGTTTTTAATCAATTTTAAATTTTTGGAAGATCATTTTGCAATTAATTTGAATTTTCTACTTTTTTCTACCCTCATATATTTAATATTTGGAATTGTGACGTACACGCGAGGTGCTTTTTCAATATTAAACGAATCAGTTTCCTTTCATAAAAACAACAACAACAAAAATCTTTATTTTAAAAATATAATTTTTTAAAAAAATTTGTATATGGTCAAGTCTCTCAAAAATAAATTATATTTGTATATTTTAGCATATTAAAAAATTAAAAAAAAAAAGCTTTTTATTTTTACATGCATTTTTGGATCTGTCAGTTTATTAAAGCCGTGAGAATTTGGCTTACATTTTAAAAATACCAAAACTTTATTTCTTTTGTCTCAATATCAAGGATTATGAACTTATACATAAGATGTATTTCCGATATTCAAAGAAAAAATATTGACTTTAGAATGGTTAGGCTTTAACCTAATAAGATAAGGATTTCCTTACCGATGATGACTTTTTTAAAATTTTAGATAGACCAGTGCAGCTAGAAAACACAACAATACTTTATTTTATTTCTGGCAAATAAACAATATAACTTACTTTAAGTAAGGTATACTAAGGGTGATATATATCTTTTTCCTATTCACAACCATTCTTTTTATTCAGACTCTAACACTAGTTAGAGTTTTCAATGACTAAAATTGACAATTCTATTTTTTTTTTTACTATAAAAAATTAAAATTTCTTATTCTTTCTTCTATCACTAAAACAATGCATTTCTTTACTAGGAAAACTGCCCATAGCCCTCTTCTTTTTATTTTCAGCAAGAGAATAATTACCGTGACATCACATTCATGCAACAAATATCATGATCGCATGCAACTTCATAAGATGGATCCCTTGTGGGGCTCCCCTTCCCCCCACCCCCAGCATTATAAATACATGCAACCCATCTTACAATTGTCATTGCACCAAACCAAGTAGACTACACCGCTAACTCTTAAAATGATAAGCTCTCAGATTCAAAAGCTCAACTCCACCAAACCCTTGTCATCACTTTTACCAAAACCCTCAATCCTGAGCCATGGAAACCCCAGCCTTCCGATTTATAAGCAGCAACATTTACCTAAAAGGCAAGCTAACTTTAGAATCCGTGCAGCTCTTGGCAATGCCAAGGTTTTATCAAAACCATCAACAACAGAAACTGCTGTGAAAGTTAAGGCAACTGTTACGGTTAAAGTAACAATTGGTGGAATTTTCTCCAATATTGGTTTAACAATACCTCTTGATGAGTTAACTGAGGTATTTGGTAAATCTTTTCTTTTGGAGCTTGTTAGCTCACAGCTTGATCCCAGTAAGTAGTGCTTCTGTTTTCTCTTTCTATTTACTGATATTTTGGTAGTGTTGCATGTAACTATAATTTTTTTCATGAACTGATACATGTCTGGTATATTTTTGGGCAGATACTGGATTGGAGAAGGAAACAATCAAGGCTTATGCTCACAAAGCAAGCCAAAAAGATGATGAGGTGAAATATGAGACTAAATTCACGGTACCGGCAGGATTTGGAGCGGTTGGAGCAGTTTTGGTAGAGAACCAACATCACAAGGAAATCTTTCTTAAGGACATAGTTCTTGAAGGATTCCCTAATGGCCCCGTCAATGTTGAATGTGATTCATGGGCTCATTCCAAATATGATGATTCTAAGAAGAGAATTTTCTTTGCCAACAAGGTCCTATTCTTTTCCAACAAATGTAAAGATTTTCCATTATCGGCAAATAAACTTACTAATCTCTATGTACAAAATTTTCATGAATTCACGATAGAGAGGAAGGGAAAAACAACGTAAACTAAACTAGAAATAAAAGAAAATGATGTGTGGTTTAAATTTTAAAGAATAATATAAATTATATCCTAGGATTTTATTTAAAAGTTTAAGTTATTGATGAATTGAAATAGTTTTTTAATATGATATCGAAACGTTGATGATCAAGTTATCACGAGTTCGAATCTTACTATTCTTATTCATTTTATAAAAATTAAGCATAAAATAGTCTGTGTTTGTGAAAGTTTCAAGTTCAAAAAAATCTCATTTAAGAAGGTATATCAAAAAAAAATATAAATACCTTATATAATTCTTTGATAAAATAGGATTCTCATAGCTTTGATTGTTGTCTTTTAATTGTTTTTTATCTGGTTATGTGCTAATGAACCAGTCCTACATAACTTCCGAGACCCCTGATGGACTGAAGAGGCTAAGGGAGCAAGAGTTGGAAGATATACGAGGAAATGGAGAAGGGGAGAGAAAGTCACATGAGAGGATCTATGACTACGATACATATAATGATCTTGGTTTTCCAGATATTAGCAGTAAACTAGCAAGGCCTGTGCTAGGCGGCAAAGAGCGCCCGTACCCAAGGCGTTGCAGAACCGGACGCCCGCGCACTAGAAAGGGTCAGCAAAATTCCTGATGACAAGAAAAGGAAATATTTCACAATTTATGATTCTATTTAGAATATCTGATAATTATTTTGGTTATGAATGCAGACCCATCGTCCGAATCAAAAAGCCTCATTAACTATGTGCCGAGGGATGAGGTGTTCTCGGAGGTGAAACAAATCACATTCTCAGCAAAGACATTGAAGTCTGTGTTGAACGCGCTCCTGCCATCGCTTGAGTCTGTTTTTGAAGATCCAAAACTTGGATTCACTTACTTCAATGCCATAGACTCTCTTTTCGACGAAGGAGTTACATTGCCTAAGCCGAAAAATCCAGGGTTTCTCCGCACGGTTTTGCCAAGGCTTGTGAAAACTTTTAGAGAGGGAGGAGATGAATTGTTGCTCTTCGACACTCCTGACATGATTGATAGTATGATTCCCCTTCTACCTCTTCTCGAGCATTTATATTTATAGAATAAATTTCTTACAAATAAGTTTCTTCTGCAGGAGATAAATTTTCTTGGTTCAAGGATGAAGAATTCTCTCGGCAAACACTGGCTGGACTAAATCCTTTCAGCATACAGTTAGTTACGGTAAGAAAATCCGTATTGAATCATTTTTGCATTAGTGGTAGAAGGGTGACAGAAAAGTAAGAAGATTATTGTGACTTCTTTCGAGCAGGAATGGCCCCTAACAAGTAAGCTTGACCCTGAAATCTATGGCCCTCCTGAATCAATGATCACAACAGAACTCTTGGAAAAAGAGATTGGAGGAATTATGACTGTTGAAGAGGTAAGGGTGTAGACACTGGTAAACAAGCTAATTTCTATTTTGTATTGTTTCACAACATTTTCCAAATTAAGTTCTTGGATCTTGGTGGTTTGTAGGCTATGAAACAAAAGAGGATTTTTATGTTGGATTATCATGATTTATACTTGCCTTATGTGAACAAAGTGAGAGAGCTTGAAGGAACTACTTTATATGGATCTCGGACGCTGTTCTTCCTCATGGAAAATGGCACCTTGAGGCCTCTGGCCATTGAACTCACCAGGCCACCATCCGGTGACAAGCCACAATGGAAACAAGTGTTTACACCCAGCTGTTCCGATGCCACTGGTTGCTGGCTGTGGAGGCTGGCCAAAGCTCATGTTTGTGCTCATGACTCCGGTTATCACCAGCTCGTCATTCACTGGTAGGTCTAAGTTGAGATTAATAGTATGTCACTTGTAAGATTTGATAAGTTAAAGAAATTATGCTTTTTTATGAACTTACTTGTCATTCATTGGTACAAACTCGAAGCCATGATCATGGAACTTAAACTTTGAGACCCTTTTTTTTTTGCAGGCTAAGGACACACTGCTGTGCAGAGCCGTACATAATTGCTGCTAATAGGCAACTAAGTGCAATGCATCCAATCAATAGACTTCTACGTCCGCATTTCCGATACACAATGGAAATCAACGCTCTTGCTCGAGAAAGCCTCATCAATGCAGCAGGAATAATTGAAACCACTTTCTCTCCTGGAAAATACTGCATGGAGCTCAGCTCAGTTGCTTATGACAAGCTATGGAGATTCGATACGGAAGCTCTGCCAGCTGACCTCATTAGAAGGTAACGCACATACATAGGTCTAGAGTTTGTCTAACCTTATCCCACAGTTCTTGGACGGCCTTGTCATTTAGCTGCTCAACACATCAATTCTCTGCCTTCATCAATTTTCAGGGGAATGGCAGTAGAGGATCCAACAGCAAGACATGGCCTGAAGCTGACAATCGAAGACTATCCATTTGCCAATGACGGTCTTATTCTTTGGGATGCAATTAAGGAATGGGTTGGTGACTACGTGAACCACTACTACCCAGAAGCAAGCATGGTGGAGTCGGACAAAGAACTTCAAGCATGGTGGACAGAAGTGCGAGATAAAGGCCACGAAGACAAGAAGGATGAACCATGGTGGCCTGTCCTGAAAACACAAGAAAACTTGGTTCATGTTTTAACTACAATAATTTGGGTGACTTCAGGTCATCATGCAGCTGTGAACTTTGGCCAGTACATGTATGGCGGGTACTTCCCCAACAGGCCAACAATAGCTCGAACCAACATGCCAACTGAGTCACCATCAGATGAGGAGTGGAAGCTCTTCTTGAAGAAACCAGAACTTTCACTGTTAAAATGCTTCCCTACACAGCTTCAAGCAACAAAAGTGATGGCTGTTCTGAATGTTTTATCTAGCCATTCGCCTGATGAGGAGTATATCGGCGAGAAAACGGAACCATCTTGGGAAGAAAATCCTGTCATTAAGGCTGCATTTGAAAAGTTCACTGGAAGACTGAAGGGGCTCGAAGGGATTATTGATGAAAGGAACACTGATTTGAACCTGAAAAATAGGACTGGAGCTGGAGTTGTTCCATATGAGCTCCTGAAGCCATTTTCTGCTCATGGTGTCACAGGGAAGGGAGTTCCTAATAGCATCTCCATTTAATATGCTTGAAAGTTGCAACAAATAATCATACAGTATGTCCACATAACTTCCATATCAGAAGTCATCTAAATAAGCTCCGTGAATAAAGATTTATCAGCAGTCTCTTCACTTTATGCTATATAGTTTGGTTAAATTATTATCTTGTCTATTATCATTATAAGACCCTTAAAAATTAACATAAATTATACTAACAAAGGGGGTGTTGATGAATCGTGAGCGCAATAAATGGAGTTACCTTGAACTAGCTGATCATTTATTCTACATATATTTAAACTGAAACTCATTCTGAAATCTCTAAATTATGAAACTTACATAACTGTACCAATAAAATTCTTCATTTTGGATACTCTGTTAAATCTAGAAATCGTATTTAATCCACACATTTAATGACATTGCCTCATTGCACCTAGCTTGGCTGTCCAAAAATATGTATTGTGTATGCAGCCAATGCTGAAATCTGATCATCTGCATGAATATCAGCAACCAAAGTCTGATAAACTGGCTACTATGTTGGGAGAGAGCACAACCAACGTATGCAGCAAGGGCAAACAATATTTGAATCTTGCTAGCATGCGCGCAGCAAAGCTCCTAGAGGGCAAATATGATTCGGTATCTGGGTGGCATACTGGGATTAAGCTCAAACAACGCATACCTCAAATTCCCAAAAGACAAATCTCATTCTGAAACTAGCTGTCGCTCGTGTAGCAAACACCCCCAAAGAATGCTTTTGAAAAAAATTTAAAAAAAAATTATTTTTTTTTAAATTAATATTTTTTTGGTGTTTTTAAATTATTTTAATATACTGATATCAAAAATAATTTTTAAAAAATAAAAAAAATATTATTTTGATACATTTTCAAGTGAAAAACATTTTAAAAAACAATTACAACTATACTTTCAAATAAACCCTAAACATCTCTCAGTATTGCCAAAAGCTAGATAAGCCTAAAGCCTCATGTGTAACAATATATCAGTAATAATTTAAGAGACCAGGCACCACTATCAATATCTCAGTAATAATTTAAGAGACCAGGCACCACTATCTATATATTATGGTAATAATTATTTTTTAAAATGTTTTTTATTTAAAAATATATTAAAATAATATTTTTTTTAATTTTTTAAAATTTATTTTTAACATCACCATATCAAAACTATCCACAAATAATAAGAAAAAAAAATCAAATATTTATAAAACATGGTTTTTACAGCAAAAACAAACAGTTTAAGTTCATTATTTTTCTCACAAATAAAGGATACACTGAAACAAGATTGAGAAACAGATGAACACATGTCATCTAATAATATTTCACTGGAAATGAGTTATTGAACATATACAGCGTATGAACCTATGCTACTTAAATTTAGAAGATAGAATGAATTAACTGATGTATCCTATAAGCTATAAAGAATCAAACGAAACACTGTATAGTTTACTATTTTTGTCGTAACATACCTATCTTGCTTACCATGTACAATACACGCATGTATAAGAGCATATGAATAAATAAATGGGATTACTCGCGAACGCATGCCTTCTGCAGCTGCACTTCAAAGATGGAGCTCAATAGAGCCATCATTGCCTAGAACATTATTACGTGGTTCTCATGAGTTCTATCGTCATGCTGGCACTGATTTAATCATATTGCGTACTTAGTACGAGTATGCGAGTCACTGCACTCTGCACATATTGCATTCTAATTGCATCATGTTGGCAGTCTTTGGAGTCAATCACAAAACGTGAGCATGCGAGTCTCTGCACATACACTCAGGAACTGGATACTTTGTAACATCTCTTCCAGCTTTGCTAGTCCTTAGTTCTGGTTGCCCTAAGGAGTCACGATGCAATTCTTTTATGACTCTGTTGAACTCTGCTTCAGGGAGAGAAGAATTTAGAAAATAAGGGAGCATGTGTCTTTTGTTTGGGGTTACATACTTCTTGTGTCCTGCATATGCCCTGTGTCCCTGTAACAAAAACAAAAGTTCAGTTTCAAAGATAGCAGGATAAACACATTTGAGATTCTAAATCCATGAATTGAAGATCATTAAAGATCCATTGGACAAACGAGTAATTCGCTAAGGTCGGTGCTTTAGCTAGAGAAGAACATTAGTATATGCATATATTTAGTCTACTTGCTTCTACAATTAGAACGAGTAAAAATTAGAAGATGCAAACAAAGAAGTGATGGCAGAATGTACCTGGATTGCATGTCCCATGTTTCCACCATGAGATGGCATAAAAACATCACTGTTCTCTGAAACTAAATAATCAATGGCGGCCATTAAGGAAGCTTTGTTTGCAAATGGTTTTAGTTCGCCAGGTAAGGCAAGATCTTCCTTGTTGTAGAAATTAGGAAATTCTCTGGTTAATGGTAGCAAAGCTTCTTTCCCTCCAAGTGGTTGCCCTCCTGCCCAGTATATTCTTGCACTTTTTGGAGCTCCAAGGGCTTTAAGAAGCCTAATAAATTAAAATTAAATAAAAATTCGACTTTAGAAATTGTTCAAACATAAAAAAATAGGTAAACTATGCAAATTGAATTCACATTGCCTTAATCCTGACACAACAGCTTGCATAGCATTAAATTCTAACCTAGCAACCTCCAAGGCATTCAAGGGGCAGAGACCAGCAAGCTTTCTTTCACGACAAGTCATGTTTGACTTTGCAGTGAGTAGTTCAGGTCGTTGTTTCCTCTCCTTATTGATTATCTCGTCATAGTCATGGCTCAAACCAGGGTGGCATCCAGTCCTCACCCACACATCCAACTCCATCCGCAGATGAAGAGCAAGATAAGGTCCTTTGCTCTGCATCCTCTCTGCGATCTTGTTACCAAGCTCCAAAACTGGTGGCGCAAACCTCAATGCATGAAATGCCACCTGGAAAAAAAATATATGAGATCAGAACATCTACAATGAGAATATGAATGGAGAACAGCACTAGACTGAGTTTAAATTCACAAATGACCGAATTTTAGCACAATTGTGAAAAGCCATCAATCTAATGGAAAAAACTAAAAAGCAAGAAAAATCTTAAAATACCTTGCATCGAAGTTTCTGAAGATCAGAAGGAAGATCTTTAGAGAGCCTTGAATCCAAACTACGTAGAAGTAAAACACCTTCTCGGTTAAGCTGCAGAACCAAAATAAACCACAAGTAAGACCCTCTATGCCAATTGGTATCTGCTGGAGCACATTGATACTGGTCAAATGTGAAATGACAACTCTCATGAGAGATAATACACTGGACATGCGAAACGTGAACAAAACTCGAGCCGAGTTTGATATTAGGCTGTGTTTGTTTTGCAGTCCAACCGCACCTTTGAAAAAATTTGAATTTGTTTTTCTTCAAATTGGTTTTTTTTGTGTATTTTTATCGTTTTGATGTGATGATATCAAAAATAATTTAAAAAAATATATATTTTTTGATATATTTCCAAGCAAAAAAACACTTTGAAAAGCAACCTCTACCACAATTTCAAGCACGCTCTAAAATCAGCTATACATTGAATCAATCTTTCTCTGAAGCTAGTGAATCAAATGTACAGGCAAAGAATCTTTCATACAAAATGCCATCCAGCAAAAAAACAGAACCATTCAATCAGTATGAGACCAGAGCCAATTAATATAACTGGAATGCCAGACTGCAATTTGTGCCCTCAAAATTATGAAATTTTCCAACAGTTCTTTCTTTCTTTTTAAGCCTAGTCGTAGAACAGCAGCTATTTTGGTAAGTCATTATTGTAATCCTGATTATCAATTAATAGCATCCTACCCCAACAACCAGAACATAATACTCTAAATCCAAGCAGTTAAAGCAAAGCAAAAACCGAAAAACAGACATACATGCTCAATAATACCTTAACAATTTGTGGGCCATTAAGCCTAGTTACAAACTATCAGCTGCCAAGCTTAGCTTATCTTATATGCCTACATTCTAAGTTTCCCTTCTTTTTTATTTTTCATTTGCTAAATCAACTTTCCAAAGTGAACAAGGAACAAGTGGCAAAAGCCATCTACTTCAAACAACAAACAATCAACAATCAATACAAAGAAGATAAGCAATTACTCTGCGGTGAAAAAAACTGAGAAACAATTCTCACCCTTTTGAGATAACGTGCGCGGATCCATTGAGGGGAGACATGGAGAGGAGTTCGGCTCTCCACCACCGGCCTTCTGGTTAGATGATATGATGGCAATGATGAAACTATTCTCACATCATTTGCTAGAACTCTCTTGAAATTCTCTAAATCAAATATATCAGAAAATTCACTGCATTCACCATATAAAACCACAATCACAAAGGTTAATTAAATAAACACACACATGTAGCATTTATGGACAACAAAGGAAACAAATTTAGTTTGCATAGCCTATGATACAAAATGTTTTAATAGTTTTTTTTTTTTTTTTACCTTTCATCTCCCCAAATGACATTAACTTGCAAAATAGGAACGACCAAAGCAGCACCAAGAATCCTTGCAATCACCACAGCATCCACAATCTGATTCCTCTGCTGATTCATTCCACCAGAAACCACAACTAGTAAATACTTCCTCCTGTCCTCAAAAATCAGCTCACTCCCTCTCCTATAGTCACTGCTAAACTTTAAACAAGGCTTATAACCCAACCCATCAGGTTGTTTCCAAAACTCACTCTCCTCTTCAACCCCACCAGATATTTCACCCTGAAAATCAACCACGCCTTTCAAAGACTCATGTTTTACTTCGTTTGACCTAATACCTGCCTCAAATTTTAGCTCCCGAGCATTCACAGATCCTACTTCTTGATCTTTTTTATCATTTCTTTCATCATTAGAAACAAAACCAAGCTGCTGTCTTGTATGCCCATTAGAAAAAGACTCTTGCAGCTGTGACTGACTAGTCACGCAAGGGTAAGGAGAAAATGGTATTAAAGGGTCAAGAGTGTACCATAACTTTAACATACCAAGAAAACCACAAAGAAACAGAGCCAAAAACCAAAATCTTGGACTTCTAAACCATTTCAACCCAAAGAACCTGTTTGCTGATGGTGTCTTTGGAGGAATAAGCAGAGATTGTAAAGCCGAAGAAGATAAAGAATTGATTATTTGTGATGGAACTGATATGTAAGAAACTTTCTTTGCATTATTCTTTGATTTTGCCATTAAAGAAAGAACTAGAAAAAACACTCCTTTTGAAACCCCTCTTTTTTCTTGAAGAAATGTCGTGTCTTAGAGAGAGAAAGGGGTGGTGGGAACGCAGACCGAGCGAAAAGGGCTGTCTGTCTACGCGTTGGAGCTGTCAGAATGGGGAGAAGAAGAAGAGAAAGGTGTCTCGGACGGTTTCGTGGAGGTTTATTTTTAAACTACTTCAATTACTATTTATTAATTATTATAATGGTATTTGTTTAGCATCGTAGTTGAATTATATTTTTTAAATTTTTTATTTTTAATATATTTTTTTAGTGTTTTAATGTTAAAAATAAATTTTAAAAAATAAAAAAAATATTATTTTAATTTATTTTCAATCAAAAAACATTTTAAAAAATAACAATTAATTAAAAAAAAACTTCCAACCGAATCATTTACCTAGTTCAGATTTAAAATTAAACAATGTAAGAATTATTTTCATATGATCATTTTAACTTAATCAACCCAAAATCAACCTAATCAATTAATAAAATAAGTTGACTAATTTATATTGATGCAACTTTTAGATGATTTTATTTGAAATCTGAGCTAGACAAAAAATCGAGTAAAAAATTTAAAATTAACTAATTAGATTAAATTTAATGATATTATAAAAAATGCTTAAAAATTATTTTTTATGTTAAAAAAAAATGAGTTTGTCCCGTAGCTTAGTGCATAATAACTATATAGTATATTTCTAGATTTAAATGTGAAGCTTTAACATGAATAGTGTGTTTTTTTAAATCTAATTTATGAAAAAAAATATTGTTTTGTTTTTTTCTTTCACTTGAAAATAATTTTTAGTTTTCTACATGTGCTTAAGATGATTTGGTTCATCAATTTGGAGGCAAAACTTTTTGACCGGTGGTATCCACTTGCAAATTTCACGTGGATTAGAGACAGAGAGCACATCTCTTGAGTAATCTCGTACTGCGATTTGAAAAAATATATATAATTATTCACCATGATAATATAATTACTGTTTTGCTCTTCCAATAAAAAAATAATAAACTTTATATTAAAATAAAATAATCTTTTTATGAGACCCATTAAAAAATTAACCAAGAACAATTATAGCTTTTATCCTTTTAAAGTATAGTTTCAAGTTTATATTATCCTTGATTGTTAAGAGGTTAAACGGAGGCAACATGGTTTTTTTATATTTTAGAACGACAATGTAAAGACTATCACTGTTAAAAGTAAAAATCCTCAAACATAACTATATAGGTAGTAGCTTAGTGGTAAGAATTTGAGACCAAGAGTTTTATTCTCTTTATGGTCTCAAGTTCGAGCTATATGGTTGCTCATATGATAGTCACTGGAGGCTTACATGGTCGTTAACTTCAGGGCTCGTGGGATTAGTCGAGGTACGAGCAAGCTAGCCCGGACGCCTACGTTAAACTAAAAAAAAAATCCTCAAACATGCAAATAAGAATATTTTTGTAATTTAAAAATGATTTTTTTAATAAATTAACTTTGGGATGATTTAGTTTTTTTATAAATTTACATATTAATTAAAAAAGAAAAGTAGATGGTGCGCGTGTGGTATACACAGGTGAAAGGCAACATTGTTGCGTCGTTCTACTTCCAAACACCATTTTTTGAGGCGGTGTTTGAAATGTCTCGTTGTGGTATTCCCATTGGTGCCTTGCATATACACGGAGGAGTAGTGGTTGGGCTCTAATTGATTTTTTTTTTCTTCTTCCTCTTTTCTTTCTCTTCTCCTTGTCATAATATAAAAGTGTTCTTTTAATTTTGTATCCAATTTAATCTTTATTTTTTTTATTGTTATTTATTTTTTTATTAAGAATTAATCTTAGTGCTTTTTTCTCTCTCTCAATTTTTTTATATAGAATTATCCCAATCATGTGCTTATGGTTGTAAAGTTAGTGGGTTTACATGAATCTTTTGTTTTCATTGTTTTTTTTTTTTTTTATTTTAGCCACTGAATATTGAGTTGCTTGATAATTAAGTTTCATGATTTTATTTAGTTTGCTTTCAACAGAGTTACCCTAGTGTTACAATCAAGTTATAAATTTAACACGCTAACCCAGATTAGCTTGGATATTGCTTTTTTTACATTGTCAACTTTTTTTATCAATTTATTTAGTTTAATTATATTTTTTTATTTGTATTATTTAAATTAACTAACCTTATTAAACTCAAACTAGTCAATTACTTGGTCTTAGTTTTTTTTTGTTTTTTTTTTTAAATGCTTGTGTCAAATTATTATTTTGTTAATGTTGAAAAACTTTAAGCTGCATTAATTCTCAATTTGAGAGAAAACTAATTACGCTAATTTTTATTTTATTTTTATAAATCTAATTGTGCTCATCTTATCATTTCTTATAACAAGGTGTGCTGGATTAGCCTTCCCTTAAATAAGAACAATTAAATATTGGATTAGGTAATAAAGACAAAAAAAAAAAACATTATATTTAAATTTTCTGGTGTAACCAATCTTAATCGCTTATATATTAAGAATACATAAATCGCTTCAGCATGACCAATGATGTCATCCCTCCTAGTAGAGTATTAGAAGGGTAAATGTGTCATTGGCTGCCTTAGCTGAGGAATTTATTTAACTTTTCCACCATATTTACTAGTTTAGTTGACAAACCAGTGGACTAAAATTTTGTCTTTATTTTTCTAATCAACACATGGCCCTGTTTCATGCCAACATTGCAAGCTGGCCTAACCCGGACCTCATTGAATATAAAAGCCATGCCATGCCATGCCATGCCATGTCATGCCATGCCATGCTTTCACATTTATAATATTTTTGAAGACACGGCCTGGCTTCTTTCAAAATTGTAAGAAGATATTTTCCTTTTTACAAATTCACTAAAAATCATTTATGATGATTTGTTTGGCGGTATGGTTTGTTTATCAAGGTTGTCCTTGCATCTCGAGCGAGTTGTCCCAGTAAAAACCCTTTTTGCAGTGACCAAGCGTGTGACGTGCCGCCATTCATCATTTTATGCTTGCCCCTGACAGCAGATGATGTTTTTGTTTTGTTTTGTTTTGTTTTGTCCTCCAAATCCACTTTGCATTCATGCCTCTCCCTCAGCTCAAATATCGGTGTCGGGTTATTGCCAGCTGGCATCCACTTCTTGTCCATGCTGGCACCCTCTCGCACGCGGTAGCCCCTCGTAGTCTGACATGTGGCTCATGATGTCTATTTGAAGTGTGTTTGATATTGCTGTAGCTATTGTGGTTTTGATTTGAAAAAAATTATTTTATAAAAAGTACTTTTAGTTGAGGTTGGTTTGAAAAAATAGGTGTTTGGTTAAAACTGTGGTTGAAATTGAGGTTGAAGAAAAAGTAGTTTAATGTGTTTGGTTAAAGAATGCTTTTAAAATTAAGGTTATAAAATAATTAAATATATATATATATATATATATATATATATATATATATTGATGATTTTAAATTTAAATATTGTAAACTTAATTAATCCTATTATATCATGAAATAAAAAATACTTTATATAAAATATTTTTTATTATTCCATTAAACTATTTATAATTCAATTACGTACAAAATTCATCCGATAAGAACTACAGTTTTCATAATTTTTTGAGCATAGATAAAATATTATCATGTATAAAATTGATATTACAGTGCTAGTGAATTTAATTCATTATATACTAGTTTTTCAGAAAAAAAAATTGTTCACATCACAATGCGAGGAGATTTAATTCACTCTAAACTAGTTTTTTTTTAAAAAAAAAACTGTTAAAAAAATTAACACACTAAAAAAAAATTCACGTGAACAGTGCAAGTGAATTGCACTGGCCATTTGTTTTTTAAGTGAACAGTGCAATTCTCTTGCACTGTTCACATGAAAATATATTGTTCATGCTAATTGCATTGTTCAGTGAACAGTGCAATTAACATGCACAGTGGCAAGAAACAACATTTTACTGTCTTTTCTTCTCCTGCGTCTCAAACGCAAAAACATGTAGGGCCCATATAGAGTAAACTGTGTATTTTTCTTTACCAAATGGCAGCACTGCGTTTTAATTAAAAAGCAGCCGCATCCACGTAGCCAAACGGGCTCTTATTCCGAGGCTTTGTGGGGTCCATGGAACTGCTTTAGAAATTATTTATATTTCGTGTTTAAAAGTATTTTTTAAAATTTTATTTTTTTATATTTTCATTTCATTTTAATATATTAATATAAAAATAATTTTTAAAAAATAAAAATAAAAATATTATTTTAATATATTTCTAAAATAATAATTTAAAAAATTATTATTATCATAATATACATTTAGCTTTTGAGAGAAGTCCTCATGCATCTCTCTTGTTGCTTGTGTGGATGTTTGGCACTTGGTGAGTGCATCACTATAATTAAAAATCTTTTCTTGACTATTTTTTATGTATATTTTAATAGTTTATCTTTAATCATTGAAACTTGGGAATTCAAACAAAGAATCGCTGGATAAATCTTAATGAAGTGAAAGCATTTATTTTTATTAAGATATATTTGAGATTGTGATAATAATTGTTATTTAAAATATTTTTATTTTAAAAAAAATTATTTTTAATATCAGTACATCAAAAAAAAATTAAAAACATAAAAAAATTAATATTAAACAAAAATAAATTTAAATTTTTTAAAAATATAATTTTAATGTTCCTAAACACTACCTAAATCGATACAATCAATTTGTTTGTGAAAATAATCCATTAACTTAATAGTTGGATTTATTAGTGTGATTAATGGAGTTTACTATTCCTACCACTATGAGTGATATTTATCTTGATTATCTTATTATATAGTATTAAAATATTTTTAATAAAATTAATGGGTGACTCATTGCCAAAAACTCAAGTGATGTAATGAATCACACAAAAATTTAATTATGTTTTACAAATTGTCAAGCGGTGGGTTATAAGTTGTTATCTTGATATGTACCATCATCCTCTTTTAATTTATATTTGTTTGTTTGTGCTACTAACCCCGCGGTTGGTCACATAAATAAATAAATATTTTCATTAAACTCTATTTTATTTATCAAATCCATAATGTTAATGAATTCTACTTTAAACTTTGAAAATAAATATTTGTGTAGCGGGTTTTTTTTAAAATATTTTTTATTTATAAATATATTAAAATAATTTATTGACCGTTATTCTTTTAAGAATCAGTTCTTAATAATTATAACGGTTGTCGACCGACCGATACTGTTTCTTTTCAAAATTTTATAACATACATATAGTATTTTTTTTCTAATTAAAGATTATTAATTTAATATTTCTTTCATACTAAAAACACTTTAAATAGTACATAAATGATTGAAGCTTGTGAACTAATCATCAATGGACGGGGGGTTGGTTTTTGAAGTCAAATATTCCATGGCCATACCACCTTTGGGGCAAAAACAAATAAGAAAAGGACTACGTACCTTCTAACACCTCCCGTTAAAGAAATAAGTGAGACGATAACGATGGCATTAAGAACTTATTATTCCTTAAGAAACGTCTTTGCACTTGGACATTATTAGAGTTTTGTTGTTGGCGTGTGGCCAATTATGGGCATATATTCTCTTTCACCTCCTTGAATGTTTTCGTTTTGGAATCATCTCAAATACTAGTGATGCATAAAAGTGATTCGATTTTCATTCAAAATAACCCAATATAGATATATATAATTGTGTTGAAGGTAGAGGTAATCATTTTTTGTTCGGTTTTTATAAAAAAAAAGTAACCAAATAAATTTTTTTAAAAAAACTGAAACCGAACCGAAATCAGTTCAAACCGATCAGTTTCAGTTCGGTTTTTTAAAAGAAAAACCAATTCAAACCGGTTTGGCTCGGTTTTTTTCTTGTTTTTTTTCGGTTTGAGTTCGGTTCGGTTTTTTCTGTTTCAGGCTTATAAAACCGAAACCGAACCGAACCGGTCGGTTTTTTCAAAATTTTAATCGGTTTTTTTTACGACTCGGTTTTTTCAGTTATTTTTTTTTTCAGTTTTTTCAGTTTTTTAATTTTTTTTGCTTACTCCTAGTTGAAGATAATTCTTTTGACTTTCGAGGGCTAAATAATAAGCTTTTATCAAGGAGAATGTAAGTTCGAATGTTCTTATCAAATATGAGATGATTGATGACTATAAAGTTTCTCAATTTGACGTTAAAAAGGAAAAAAGAAAAAACAAGAAGTTGAAACATCTATATTTATGGACTTTCCATGTGTTCAAGAATCCTTTGTTAAAATAAAAAATCCATGGACCATGAAAATATATAAAGAAAGAATTCCACTTGTAATGCGTGCACGTCTTATTAGTTAGTAGAATCTCAAGAAAATTTATTTGCACTCTTCTTTCAATACATATGGCACGTTCCATCCCTATTTGATTGATTCCATTATCAGTGGTTTATGGCTTAGTTGTTTAATTAAGTGATTATTGTTGGGAGGAAATGTGTGAAATATGTTTCCTGACAACTTAAGATATTTCATATCTTGTTACAGAGAGCTCTTAAGATTATTTTTTTTTTATCTAATTATATGCCATCTTTTTTAACTAAAAAGACACTAATTTTAATTCTATTAAAAGAAAATAATTTTCTAGTATAATTCCTTCTTTATTTTATCATAATTTTTTTAAATATAGCTTTTTAAAACATGTTATTTGTTTGAAAGAGTTGAAATAAAGATAAAAATGAAATTTTCTTAATTAAAATCCCCTCATTGTGAACCCATTTTTTCTTTTTAAATAATTTTCTCACACTAATTTAAATTAAATAATTGAGATTCTTTAGGGTAATTCTATGATATGGTAATTTAGGCTTAGTCATAACTCTATAACCACAAGTTGTGGCATGAATTCTAGAGATGGTTGTTCTTGATTAATGCCAATAATAGAGTGTATATGACTGGATATAAAAGAAACACGTAACGTGGGTCATTTATTTGACACTTTTGGATACACTTTTGCGTACGAGATCATTTAGAGAGTGTGATAATGATTATGATTATGTTTTAAAATATTTTTTATTTAAAAATATATTTTTATTTTTAAAAAATTATTTTTAATATTATTATATTAAAATAATTTAAAAACATATAAAAAAATTATTTTTAACAAAAATAATTCAAAACTTTTAAGAATACGGCGTAACTAACACAAGCTAATTTTGACAAGCAATCAAGCTTGTCATCTTGTATTCAATTTTTTTTTGGGACAAATCTCAAAGATAAATTCTCTCTATTTAAGTATTCTCAATTTTGTATTTATATTAATTTCCTCAATTAGTCTAAAAAATGATGGACTTAATCTCAATTAGCTTGAAGACACCAGGCTCTAATTATTCAAAACCGTGGGTTTGATATTATTATTTGAAACGTGAAAATGGTTGTCAATAGTAATTTCATGTTTGTTAATGAAATAATCAAGGTTAAAATTCTTGATTATTTTCTAGTCAATAAAAAAAAAAAGAAATTGAACACCTAAAGTCAATCAGAAAATTATATCAATTATATGTATATAAAAAACAAAAATATCTAAATACTCCTACCCAAAACTATTGGTTTTTTCACTGTTCATTAAAATATTGAATATATAGTAAAATACCCAAAAAAATCAATAATAACTAATATGCCGTGTGAAAATAAATATACTCCTGGTTCAAAAAGGCAATCATTTTTCTAGCCCATAGATATCACTCTATTATGAAAATAAATATATTGAATATATTTGTAGTGAATAATGAAATGTATCTATAGCTACAGATAAATCACCTTTTCTTTTAGTATATTTGTTATAGAGATTTAAAGAAAGAGGAATTAATAAATTATGAGTTTATATATTATTGACAAAGATAGTAAAAAAAAAAAAATATTAGGTAGACAATGAAGATGATTGAAAATAAAGTATTTTAAAGTTGTCAATCGACCACATAAAGTTGTCAACCGAAAAAGAAAAAGATAATATTTAAAGTAAGTTATGATTAAATTGCTTTGATACCATTTAGAAATTTAAAATAGAAAAGAAAAATATTATTTAATAATTGGATTATATATTTTACGGTTAACTCACATAGAGTTTATATAGCCATACAACAAGATATATAAGAAAATAACATGAAACAATTTATACAAAATGCTTGATCACCTTCCTTGATTAGATAATTGATATAACTTTCTAAAAGCCTTGAGTTGTTTAATTCCTTGATTTCTTTCTTTTATTGACTATTAAATAATCAAGAATATTTAACTTCATTATTTTCTTAACAATGTCAATACCAAAGTTAAAGAATTAGTTAATTTTGAAGATGATTAATTTTTATTCTATTTAATGGATCTTACCCAAATTCATTAAAATTATACCTGAAAGATTAAAAAATAATAGAAAACTAAGAAAATAAACAATTGTTTTTTTGTTTAAAAGACTAGAAAAAACCCATATTATCTAAAATTCATTAGTTAAATTCATATAAAAATCATGGAGTTTGATCCAAATTGGAATCATGGTGATCTTGTTAATATCAAAATCATAATTAAGGTGCCGTTGTTGAATAATGATGGCCTTTTCTCTAAACATTCATAGACCATTTTCAAGGACCCTCTACAAGTTAATATCTGTTTTGAAACGAAATATCACAAACCAATCACTCACATACATGGTACCCTCAAGATCAAGGCTTGTTCATACCCTGTTTGCACTTGATTTCATAACATGAAATGGCATTTTGATACCCAAAAAAAATCCAACAAGGCAACGATTCTATATGTCAAAATCATCACACATATCCTTAGTAAATCGAACGTGATAGCCAACTAGCTAACGAGGAATGGAGTCCAGTGTAAACCAAATGTTAGAGTTGGTAGCTCTTACTCTCTCGGCCTAAAAACCCAAGGAGATGTTAGGTTTCGTAGTGGTGGATGGGTTTTTTATTGGGTTGTTTGGAGGTGTTTTTTAGTGGTGGTGGTTGCAGTGTTGGTGTTGGTGGTTTGTTATAGTGGGTTGGGAGCATGTTAAAAGGCAGTGTAGGCTACTGCCTTGTCTGCTAGTCGACCGCTTCCTATAATCGATCAATCGGTTATTGGAAAAAATCTAGGCAAAAATAGATTATGGGTGATAATGTTAAGCATCAATAAACTCATAATATAAACATATGTCAATCCCTTTTATGATAAATTATACAATTGCACTAGGAAGACTTAGTCCATCCCATCCTTGGAAGGTTATAAAGTTATTGCCTTGGATATCACCTGGAGAAAAGAAAACATCGTTACTTTGAATAATTTAATTTATATATAAGAAACTTACATTCTTAGTCATTAACCATGATATATTTTTGCTACCCTTTAAGGTATAAACAACTTGATGACATTTCTATTGAGATCATGGTCTCAGTTCTAAAGGAAAAAAGAATAAAGTTTCTCCAGTGGATGTCTTTTGGGTGGTTGACAAATAGACTTCACATATTTTATAGTTTGAACAAACATTTCATTTGTACTTATTAAAAGCTTTCTAAAATCTCAAGGCTCTAATTACATTCGTGAAGTTGGCAAACACCTAGCCTAAATTTGCTTTTCTCAAAAAGCTCATGGGTAAGTAGAAAAACTATACTCTGACTTAGAGTGATCAAATTGTTGCATAGCACTTCTTATTTCTTTTTGAAGAGTTGTTGAAGTTCTGGTAAAGTAGATGTACCAACAACTATAGAAAGGTCTATGACATGTCCCATTCCATAAGTGTCTTGATATTTTGTCTTTGATGGTAATTAAAGATGCCAATAAACCAGTTATGAAAGAACAATTGATGATTTTTTTTATCACTTTTCACATACGATACCAATTGGTGATGTCCTAAAAAATCCAGGTAGCTTGAAGGCAAATCTTATGCATTGAATAATCGATTAATCTCTTGGTTTTGACAATTTGATACATTCTCCCTATTCAAAGTGGCTGGTGTTTGGTAAGCTAAGGTGGTCGTTACCTGCAAAAGGTCCATTTTAGTGAATTTAGGGACTCTCTGATTCTTAAGTATCTTTTTTACAGAAAAAATAATGATATTTTAGAAAGAGATTCTAAAAATAAATGTACTATAGAGAATGGAGGTTCGGAACTCCTTCATTTAAGTGTGTAATGGGTCTTTATAGCCCATCATTCTAACCCTTTGATGGAGGGGAGGACTAAAAAGTCATTTTTTATAGCATTAAAACCTCTTGTGTTAAAGACATAAAATATCTCTAACTTATTAAAATCTCGTGGTTTAAAATGAAGCCTAACAAGATTGTCAGAGCCATATGTACTTGGGGTTAATGCTTAACTGAGCCTGAGGGTGGTGAGTTTAACAATTTGTCAGACCCATTTGTGTATAGGCTTAACTTTTGACTGAGCCCAAAGATGTTGAATCTGATAACTAGCTAGACTCATATATGCTTGAACTCAGGATTTAACTAAGTTTGTGTGTGTTGGGTATGACAGCTCATCAAATCTATATAAACTTGGACTCAACATTTAATTGTGTTAAAAAATATTAAATCTAGTAACTCATCAAACCTATTAATACTTGAAGTGAGTAATTAGCTAACCCAAAAAATATTAGATTATCACTCGCCTGCTTTAAATGAACATCCAGGTAAAAAAAATAAAAAAAATACTGATAAATCATAGCTAATTATTGGACAAACAAATTAGTTAATGACTAATACATAAGCATGTGAAATCTGATCATATCGATACGGGCATCCCAAACTGTTGACTATCAAGAAATATTTTATAATTATTAGATTTATTGGCTATACTTAGTTGAATATTAATTTTGATTTGTTTAGTAAATACAAGCAACAGGCAACTCAATAAAATTTATTTTTAAAAACCTGATGGATCATACATCAATGGATAGGGTGGCAATATTTTTATCCTGAATAAATTATTTATTTTGTCCTTGAGTTTTGAACAAAACCATAAACAGATTTTTGCCAACATCGAGTAGATTAGATTTATTTTGTTATTTAATTTTGTTTTTCAATGTGATACTTTCTTATTTAGTTTATTTATTTACAATTAAACTTCGTAAGGGTTTCTTGCAACACTAAAAAAAGATTCCGAATTGATGTAGATTTGGAAAATAAAATTCAGTTTTAACATAATTAAAACTCCAGGAATCAAAATTGACGCTGAAACAGATTCTTACCTCCTTTTCTTTTACTTTTTTTTTTCTATTGTAGCTAACGAGCATTCTTAACTTTTTGTTCCCCTAAAGTTTTCTATTTTTTTATTTTTAATCCTTTATTTTTAGATTTTTATCTAGAACTTGATTTTGTTTATGTTTCAATCTTCTTGTTAAAGAGAAAAAAAAGAAAGTCATTAAAAAATAAATGAAGAGAAAGAAAATCATCGGTTGACAACATTTTAACAACTAAAAAGAGTAATTTTTTGTGTCAATGAATTTCGTTTCATGAAAAGAGATTGATTGAAGTTTTACCCTCATCTTATTAAAAAAAACAGATCAGGTTGCTAAAGAAAAAAACACTCAACTTAATTTTGTGTTTTTTTTACCAATTTATAAGTGCTTGATAAATTAGTTTATTTAGATTCGAAGAGTGTTTTCTAGGTTTTTTAGACTAAAAGGTTGAAATATATTGAAAAACAGTTTTTTAAATTGAAAAAACCATTCCTAAATTTTCATGCCACCTCTCGGATTGTTAAAATCTAGAAATACAAATAACGTGCAATCTATTTTTTTTTTTTTTAAATAAGACATGCAACCCATCTTCTACTTCTTGACATAAGACAAAGAAAAAACATCTAGTGTATAAGCCTAGCCTCCTTCTTTAAGAGCCAAGCATATTGGCCCATGTGTTTGGCTTGTTTTGTTCTTTATATTTTTTATAGGATTTTAATTTAAGTTTATTAAAAAATATTAATTAAGATTTTATTTGAGATTTTTTTATTAAATACCATTCAATTATTACTTTTATTTTAACCAATATGATAGCTTTTTATTATATCAGCAAGTACTTTTTGTACAACTCTTCATAATGTTTTTTCTATTTAAAAAAAAAGTGTATTCGATTGTTTTTTTTGTGTATATCTATTTTTATTATCATCAAATTAAATAAAAAAAATAAATTTATTAGACTTAACATGATCATGTATTTGATGGGTTAACTTTGATCGATTAAAAACATCATTGTCTCAATATTTATAAAACAATATTAAAACACTATCATCTTGATATTTTTTCTCAAATCAAATCAAGTTTTTACTAAGTTGATAGTCAACTAGGTCATATAAAATTAAAATCCAACACAATTTGATTTAAAAATCAAGACAAGAAAGGGCCTGCCTCAATATAAATATATTTTTAGTTTTAATTGAAATTTATTAAAATATTAATAACTCTTGGTAATAGATTTTTTTCTATTGAAATTGACTTTTAATTTTTAACTCCGACGATGTAGCGTGAGCAAGCTAGTTGTGGCTTATAACAGCAATTTTGTTTTTTTTTTTTTTTTTTTCCTTTAATTTTTTTGTTCCTTGATCATTTTTTTTTTTAATTTCATCAAAAGAATTTTACTACTAGAAAATACCTTAATAATGTTTGTACAATTTCTTTTTTTACATTTAATTTTTTTTGGGTCCGACTTCCACAGAGAGCGAGACACTAACTAAAAATTAACTTTCTAGATTTGGCATGGGACTTGCTCCCTCAGCATATAGGTTTTCATTGTTATCGCCAGTGAGTAACCTTCAGATTTAACCAACACTTCAAAGTTTTGTCTAATCTAAAAACATGCAGTCTACTAATCTCTGTAGTTGTGTTTGTTTAGTATTAAAAGAAAGAAAACAATAAAGAGATAAAAATATATTTAAAATATTTTTTTAATGAATTTTTATAATTTTTAAACAAGATGGATAAAAAAACATAATAATAAATATATTAAAACGTATGAAATATTTCCTTAGCTATAGACACACTTTATTATTCACTATAATAATGGAGTAACGTTTATGACTTTGGTAAGAAAAAATGATTGCTTTTGATTTAATGGTGTTTTGATCTTTTTACATGATTTATTTGTTATTACTAATTTGTTTGGGTTGTTTTCATCGATTTATCTTTTAATGCACATTAAAATAATTAAAATACTACTAAAATAAAATAAAATAAAAAACAAGAAAACTAACATTGTTAGACAAAGGTGTTTTGATATTTTTACATTTTAATTGTACAATACAATTATACAATTGTCCTTGGGGTAAAAAAAATAGGCCATATAAACAAGGGTATTGATGTCTTTTCCTCGAAGTTTTTTTTGTAATTACTAGGGTTGGTCAAGGGTGATGAAGTCATTTAACATTTAATTAAAAATTTTTTTATTAAAAAAGTGGTTGGCGTGTGTTGTACATACGTCAACTCATGGGAGGCGTTGCATACTTTGGACAGTATGCAGTGCCTCCCGGTGATGGAAAAGTATCTTCCGTCGTATCATTTTGTGCTTCGCTATGTACTCTTCCTTTATGGTCGGTTTTGTGTCTAAAGGTGGCTGATTTATCGCCTGTAATCCTTTCTTTTTTCCCCCTTCATTTCTCTCTGCTACACAGAGAGATGCACTCAAGTCCCCATTTTTATTGCCTTTTCAGGTTTAGTTCTTTTAATTTTGATTGTTTATTTTTGACATTTTTCCTTTTGTTAAAGTATTATGATTTTTCAATTTAATCCTTCAATTTTAATTTCTATATATAATATTTTTTCAGTTCAGTCCTTCTACTTTTGATTTCTTATTTTGTTCATTTTCCCTTTTTTCAAAGTTTTTACGCTTTCAATTTTATCCTTCAAGTTAATTTTATAATTTTTGTTTTTTAAATAATAATAAAAATCTTAATTTGGTCATTCTTCTTTTGATTTCTTGGTTTTTTTCCTTAGCCTTTTTGTCAAAGTTTTTATGATTTTCAATTTTATCTTTCAAATGAAATTTATGGCTTTTGTTTTTTCAACAACAACAACAACAATAACAATGGTATAATCATATTAGTAATAATAATGATACTAATAATAATAGTAATGATTGTAATGGTAATATTAAAAATTGATATCATAATCAAAATAACAACAATAATAACAATGACAATAATGATAGAAGTAATAATATTATTAATAGTAATAGTAATAATAATATCACTACTACTACTAGTAGTAGTAATAGTAGTGGTAAAAATAGAGTAATTAAACAATTCACAAACTAAACCTCTTTTATTGAATTTTTATTTTCTAATTCAAGATGATGATGATGATGATAGCAATAATTGTGATGATAATAATAATAATAGTAATAATTGTGATAACGATAGTGATAATAATCAAAATGACCTTAGAATAATGTGTTTTGATATATTAGTTATTTTTCTTTTTAATTTAACCCTTCCAACAAAATTTTTTGTCCTTTTTTCTTATAATATTTTTTGTCCACTGTCCTTTTGAATAAGTGTCATTCCTTTTCGTTTTGGTTCTTCAATTTTAATTTTTCATGTATTTTGTTGTCACATTTTAATGAAGTTTTGTTTTCACCCTACGATACTTGACATGAACTATAAATCTCATTTTCCTTTTTGTGAGTTGACGGGATAGCTAAGGTTGACTCAAAAAACAATTTCAATGCTATTTTCAATATATATATATATATATATATATATATATATATATATATATATATATATATATATATCATCACTCAATATTTTCTTTTTTTTCGTTTCGGTTTTTTTTGGGTTTGGCTTTTATACAGCCAATCCAGACCTCATGAATATGATCACGGGTTTCAAAAGTTAACACGGGTTGACTTTGATTTTTTAGGTCATTTCTTAAAAAAATTTTTCAATTTCATTCTTCAAAATTTAATTGTTTAGGAATTGATCTTCATGTTTTTTTTCACTTTACTTTCTTTGGAGTATCCTAATCCCGTGTCCATGGTCGTGGGAAAAGTCCTCTCATTTATTTTTTATATCAAATTTAGTACTCATTCATTTGATTGGTATTTATTTTGTTTTTTTTTTTTATCTTATTTTGATTGATTTGTTTTCTTTAGTTTTTCCCCTCTTCATTTGGTTTAATTAAATTTGACCCTTATTCTTTTGATTTTTTTAACCCTTTTACTAATTAAACTTTGTTTTCAATTTTATCCCTTAACATTTGATTTAATTTATTTTTATGTTGAATTTGGTCCCTATTTTTTTTTTATTGTTGTTTGTTTTGTTTTGTATCCCTTTTGTATTTATTGTTTTTTAATTTCATCCCTCAATATTTTTATATTGAGATTTTTTCTTTGTTTTTTTTTTTTTTTGCCTTTTATGGGATTAGTCCTAGCCTGATAGTTTGGGTCACGGGTTTTGAAAGTTAACAAGGGTTGGTTTTGGTCTTTTTTAGGTCATTTTATAAAATTAACTTATTTTCAATTTCATCCTTTAATATTTGATTTTTTAATAGATTTTTGTGCTTTTTTCACCTTTCTTTTTGTGGGGTTGGTGGGATAACCTAGGTTGACTCAAAAAGAAATTCCAATGTTATTTTTTAATTTCATCACTCAACATCTTTTTTTTTTTGCTTCGATGATTTTTTGGGTTTGGCTTTTATACAGCCAGTTCAAACCTCATGACCATGGTCATGGGTTTCAAAGGTTCGCATGGGTTGAATTTGATCATTTTTTAGTCTTTTCTTAATTTTTTTTTTCAATTTCATTCTTTAACATTTAATTGTTTGAGAATTGATCTTCATGTTTTTTTTTTTCACTTTACTTTCTCTGGAGTATCCCAATCCTGTGTCCATGATCGTGGGGTTAGCAGGTTGACCCAAATCATTTTTTATTTTCATCATTCAATACTGAGTTACTTGATAGTTGAGCTTCATAATTTTATTCAATTCACTTTTGTTAAAAAAAAATGTTTTTTTACCTTTTATTGGCATGGATAATCATTTGATTAAACAAAAATGTTATTTTAATAAACAAAGTTATTAAACACAAACGAGTGCATAGCTCGTGTTGTGATATTAAATATTTTAATCTTAGTTATCTCTTTATCAAATATTGAATTATTTTATTGAATGCATCGATCTATTATTAAGATTTTTTTAATAAAAAAAACATTGAAAAATTCTAGATATTCATTTTTTAATCATCCAACATGCGGTAAGGTGCGAATCAATTAGTTAGTTAAAAAAAACTAAAAGAGGTAGTGCTTTTATTGTGCATGACCTAACAAAATACTATTAATTGAAATAGGGTTTTTTTTGCCTTTGGTTTTTTTGTTTTTGTTTTTTAATATATGTTTTTTTCCTCTAATTTTGCCCTTTAACATTTGATTTGTTAGAGATGGGTTTCATGATTTGTTGTGGTTTTTTTTATGTAGTTATCCTTGTCTCATGACTTATGTCGTAAGTTTAGCGAGTTAACTTGATTGACTTGATTTTTTCTTAATTAATATTTTTTTCAATTTTATCCTTCATCATTGGATTGATTAGGAATTAGGTTTCATGATTTATTTTGTTTTTTTCTTTCTATGAGGTTATCTCGATCTCAAAATCTAAATCACAGGTTTTGGGGGTTAACTCAGGTCTCATGAACATGGGTTAAGGGTTTTGTAAGTTAACTTGAGTTCACTCAAGTTGTTGTTTTTTTATTTACTTTCTTTAAGATTATCCCGTTCTCATGACTTAGGTCATGGATTTAGCATGTTAACTCAAGTTGACTCAATTTTTTTTTGTGTTTTTTTTTCGATTTTATTATAGGTTGATTGAGAATTAGGCTTCATAATTGTTTTGATTTACTTTCTATAGGTTATTTTGGCAAGATGATCTCAGTCATAAGTTTGACATATTAACTAAGGTTGACTCATATCATTTTTTTGTTTTTTTAATTGATTTTTTTTAATTTCATCCTTCAACATTGAGTTGATAGAAAATTAAGCTTCATAATTTATTTTGATTTGATTTATACGGGGTTATTATGGTCTTTTAACTTGGGTCACGAATTTAGAAGGTTAACCTGGCTGATATAATCCAAGAAAGAGTTGAATAAGAAAATTAAGATTCTAGCGTAATTGTGCCCATTGTTCAGTTTATATTATTAAGCATAACTGATACGATACAAGAAAGGGTTGAAGAAGAAAATTTGGATTCTAGCGTAATTGTGTCTATAATCTAGTTTTACGCTCTCAAGCAGAACTCTCAATCTGATTTTTGAATCGAGCTGAAATTTAACTAGGAGCTTTCAGCTATGATGTTTTGAATAAATTTGTGTTTTCATGATATAATTGAAACTATCTTGAATATCATCTATCTTTTTTTTACGTTTTATGTTATTAATATGTTTAGGAACAATAACAAAACGAAATAACATTTTTTTTGTACTAAGATGCTTAAAACACAAAGAGAAAAAAAAACTAAAAACTTATGGAACACAAATAAAACAAAATTTTCAAAAAGATATGACCTTATATTAGAGCATGGTCATATAACCTATATGGAAGAAAGACAAATCCTGGAAATCTAAAAACTCATGTAATAAGAGTGTGACACATAAATTACTTGAACCAAATCACCATCACTACTAGAATATAAACCCTCACTTTATAAATACAATTCGCGAATGAGATATATAAAGAAGAACGCCACAAAGTTAGTTATACTTTGATAAGTTTGATTGTTCTTTGTTTATCTAAAGAGAAAAGTGTTACATCATACAAAACACAAGTTTATTAAAAAACATCATGGCATAAAGCTCCTGGTTAAATTTCAGTCCGATTCAATAGTTGAATTAAGGGTTATGCTCGATAGCATAAAATGAGATAGCAAGCATAATTATTCTAAAATCTGAATTTTCTTATTTAATCCTTTCTTGGATCATATCAATAACTTTTAATCACAACTGACTTTATAACGTTGTTCCTAGCTAGCTTTCCAAAATGACTTGATGATTTTGTCCTTCACCAAATCAACCTAGAAGACTAAGCTCTTGGGTAAAATAATTTTTTTCAAGTGATTCATTGGTTAATTTCATTATCAATAGAGGTACAAAGGTGTTTTCACATTTTTTTAGAATGTGGAAATGATTTATTTATTAGGGCTATGTTTGTTTTCCGGAATTCATTTTCCGGGAAATCATTTTCCAAACTTTCCCGTGTTTGTTTGACATTAGAAAAGTTGGTCAACGGAAAACACTTTTCAGTCAAATAAAAATTTGGCTTGGTTTCTAGGAAAGTGTTTTCCTGGAAAATTTGGGTGGAAAACACTTTCCGGAAGTTGTGAAAAATTTAGAAATGTCATATTATTTGCTGATTATATCAAATTTGATCCTCAAACTTTTGATTGCTATATATATTTTGTTTTAAATATTTATTTTTCAATTTCATCTCTTAAAATTTAATTTTTATATTAACTTTGGTCCTTATTTTTATAATTGTTATTTGCCTTTTTCCATATCATTTTTTTATTGAAATTTTTTATCTATCAAATTTGATCATCATTCTTTTGATTGTTACTTATTTTTTTAAATAATTTATGAAATGTTAATTATTATTATTTTAATTTCTTCATCTTTTATTATTTTTTTTAGATTTGATCTCTATTATTTTGATTATTATTTATTTTATTTGAGATAATTTATGAAATTATATTTTTTTCAATTTCATTCTTATTTAAATTTTTAATTTGTAAGATTTGTTCCTCATTAGTTTAAGAAACTTAAGAAAAACAAAACATTAATAAGTTATTTTCCAGCTCATATTCCATGACATAACTAAACACTGTAAAGTGTTTTTCAACTTATTTTTCATTATATTACCAAACATTAAAAAATAATTTATTTTTTTAAAATTTATTTTTTAAAAAATTACTTTCTATAAAAAATTATTTTTCAACAAATAAACGCGGAGATTTTGCAAGAACTGCAAATAGGTCACTTCGAATGCCTCAAAGAAGTCCACCACCTCCACCTGCATCTAGGGTTGGGGGAGGTGGGGGACAGCTTGGTGCTTTCTGGTCAACGCAGCTCGTAAAGGACTCACTGTTAGTCGAAGACAAGAGCAGACCTAACTTCGATGAAGAATCTATACATAACACAAAACAAGAGAGGAGTCACCCAGAGAATTACAGTTTTCCCAAAAATACTAGTCCTGCTAAGCAGGAAAATGTACAGACCCATGTTGCTGGCAGGAGGAATGTGCGTAATATATCACATGTGCCCAAGGATTCCAATGGCTTTGAGTTAACCTTTTCTCAGGAAGAAACAGGCATGGAAAGGCTGATCAAAGCATCAAAACCAGCTGCCACGTGTTTATTTCAAGATGAGGCTTTTAATACTTTTGTTACTGAATTTGATAGCAATAAGCTCAGCTCTAGAGTCAGTCGTGACAAAGGGGGAAAGGAAGAAGCGTTAGAGGCTGAAATAGAGAAGCTTAAAGAGCAGCTGAAGCAGGTAAACTCTGAGAAGGCTGAAATGACTTCGAAATTTGAAAAGCTATCGGCCATTTGTCGATCCCAGAGACAGGAGATACAGGAGCTCAAGCAAATTCTAGTTGCTAGAACTCCCTCACCAAATAAATACCAAGCCTCACCTAGATTTCAACCATCTGCAAGTCCTCCGGTATTATTTTCATTGATGTTTTCACCACTGTATTTGCTATAGAGACTGTCTGTCCATGTCTTTTACTTTATTTATTCCCATCACAGCAAGAAAAATCTGACTGGAGTACCCTAAGCCTAGAGACAAAGTCATGGCAAGCATTTGCAGATGATAAGAAGTCACAGAAGCAGCATCTTTCAAAAGGCAACAGTCCACAGTCCGTTAGAACCAGAAATGCACACCAGAATAAGCAGGCTGCTGAATTAACATCCGATTTTGATTCCTGGGGTTTTGGATCAGAGAATTTTACAGCTGTCCCAGCCACCAGCTCCCAAATTCCAGTGTCCAATACTGAAGTGAGCGTAGGTGGTTATAAGATTACGGTGAGCAAGCCAGCTACTCAACCTGCTGGACGGGCTGGTTTCTAGCTAAGTCATTTGCGAAGCCATATAAGAAGGTATATTTACATTAGAACCGTGACATTTTTCCTAAGAGATAAATATAGGGAGAAGTGAAAAAATATATGGCCTTTTGGACTTGTTTGTTGTATTGAGATTCACATTTTTCTATAGAACATTTGAACATGTTCTCTTGTCCTTTTATTGTTCCGTTTGTTGCTATTGTTTGTTGTTTTAACAAGCTGTCTGATTTTCTTTTTACTTGTACTCTTTGTGTGCAAAATGCTATCGCTTCAATAATGAGATTGAATACGCAGTGGAAAGATTAACGTTATGGAGTAGGTAATGATGACTTAAATGGAGACCACCCAGTAGTTTTATAAACGATTGGGCGTCCCTCGTCCCTCTACAGTGATGTTCATGTAACTAATACCGTCTGCTATGATAGTTTTCAACTTGGGCAGTACAATTTCTTTCTACAATACCGTCTGGATTCAAGCTCTTGTTTAATTCTGTTGCTTTCCCTCGAGAGGCTAGTTTTTAGTGTTGGATTTGGTCAATCGTGGTCCTGATTCTGCCAGGTCAATTGAGTTACATTAAGTTAATTTATTTGTAATTTAAATCTTTTTTTTATTAGAAAAAAACATTAATAATATATTAATATTTTTAATGTTAAAAAATCTTTTGATTTGATTTGTGCTGTCCTGTTGGTCATTGAATTAGTGTTATGACAAATTCTTCCTTGGCTAAAAAAATGACCTAGGAATTGGGGGTAGGATCATCATTTTACTATGATTCAATGCCATTTTCAAATTGTTTCGGGGGCAAATTACTTTTTTTTTTTTTATAGAATAATTAACAAAAAAAAAACTTAAGTTTTTTTCATTTTCAAATTGTTCAAGGGGTAAATAAATGATCTTTGTGTCCAAAAGCTTTTATGTCCTTTATATTTTTTTTATCACAGTTAAATAATTATTTAATTACCTTTAGGCTTTTATGTCCTCCAAGGTGTTTTGGTTTTTTTATTATGGCTTTTTTTTGTTAATGTCAAGTTCGATCTAACATTTTTATATTTTAATAAATGTTTAATATTTTTTTAAAAAAACTTTGTTGGTGCTTCCTATACACGCGCCAGCAAGTGGAAGACACATGCAAAGTTATCCGGCTACCAAACACCACTTTCCACATTGATGTTTGAAAGGTCTTGAATTCTCTTATCATTGTTTTTTTTTTTTTTGTTAATGTCAAGTTAACTCTAACATTTTATATTTTAATAAATGTTTAATATTTAAAAAAAACTTTGTTGACGTGTCTTATATACACGCCAACAAGTGGGCGATATGTGTGTGCAAGGTTGTCTGGTTACCAAACACCACTTTTCACATTGATGTTTGAAAGGTCTTGAAGCCCTTTACTTGAAAGGATGACACGTGTGTTAAACGCACCTCCAGTTTGGTGTTGACAACCATTTCTTTTTCTTCCTCCTTCATCTCTCTCTTCACCTTAAATTCAACATCAACCCCTTCAAAATTTCAAGCTAGCCCCTTTAATTTTTTTTCCTAAACATTTGACTTATGTCCTTTTGATTACTATTTCTTTCATTTTGAATAATTTATAAAACTAGATTTTTTTTTCAATTTCACCATTTATTATTTTTTCTCTTTCAAATTTGATCCCTGTTTTTTATTGTTATTTATTTTGTTTGGGATCTTCTTTTTTTTTTTACAATTCCATCCTCGTGTTTTTTTTCCTTATCAAATTTGATCTATGTTCTAATGATTGTTAAGTTTTTTAACTTTGCAAGTTTTTTAAATTGATAATTTTTTTTCATAATTTTATCCTTCAACATTAAATTTGTTGGGAATTAAGCTTCTTGGTTGAACTCTAGTCCAATGGTCCAATATTTTATGGGTTGCAAGTTTCAGAGATTAGACCAGTTTAGGAGGTTTGAGTCAGGTTTGTTTGGTTTTTTATTTTTCTTTGTTTAAGCTTTTTTTTTCATTTTTATTATTCAACAATTTTCAATTGGATTTTGGTTCCATTTTATTTATTTGTTTGTTTTCCATAAAAAAACATTTTCATGTCATTTTATTTGTCATTCTTCATTTGGTTTTTTTGGCTAATTCTTTACATTGATAATACTTTTTCAATTCCATCCTTCAATATTTGAAATAATTTTTTAAAATAATTTATAAAATTAAAATTCCTTTTCAATTTCATTCTCCTTTAGTTTATTAATTTTTTAAATTTAATCCTCATTCTTTTGATTGCTATTTGTTTTGTTTGAGATAAATTTTTTTTTTTTAATTTCAGCCTCCTTTAGTTTTTTTTTTCCTATCAAATTTGATCCTTGATTTTCTTAATACTATTTTTTTTTCTTTCATAGATATTTTAAATTGATATTTTTTATTTCATTATTCAACATTAGATTACTTGGAACTGAGCTTATTGACTAAGCCTTGGTCTACGATTTCATGAGCTTTGGGTTTTAGAGATTAACCCATTTTAGGGAGGTTCACCAGAGATTAATTGGTTTTATCTTTCCTTTCTTTAAGCTCGTGTTTTTTAAGTTTCATCTTTCAATATTTATTTAATTGGAAACTAGGCTCTGTTATTTTTATTTATTTTCTTTTGGTATAATTTTCACTAATTTTGAAAACGACCTAGGTTTTCTCGGGTCTTTTGATTTGGTGTTCTTTATTGGATATACTTTTGGTTAATCAATATTAAATTGGTTGGAAATTAAGCTTCTTAATTCAGCTTGGGTCTATGATTTAATGGGTTGTGAGTGTGAGACATTAACTTAAGTTTAGAAGGTTCGTCCGAGTTTGCTTGATTTATTATTTTTTCTTTTTTTTAAGCTGATTTTTTTAAATTTCATTATTTAAAATTTATATCATTAGTAATTAGACTTCGTTTTTTCTTTATCTTCCTTCATTTTGATGTTTTTCAAAATTTTAAAATGACATGGATTGTCTTGGGTCTTTTTATTTGTTGTTTTTTATTGGATTTATTTTTGTAAGTTTTCTAAATTGATTTTTTTCTTGATTTTATCTTTTAATATTGTATTGGTTGAGAATTAATTTTTTTTTTGGTTCCATCATTCAAAGTTAGGTTTTCTTGATAGCAGGCTTCATGATTTTCTTCGATTTTCTTTCTATTCATTCATCTTGATCCCATCCCATAGATTGCAGGTTTTGTAAGTTGGTTTAGGTTGGCTTGATTTTTTAGGGTCACTCTTTTAAAATTTTAATATTTTTTACACCCTGTCTTTTAATGTTAGATTGTTTTGGAATTGACTATCTTTTTAATTTCATCATTCGATGCTGAATTTATTTGAGATTTGACTTAATTTTTTTTATTTTCTTATCTCAGTCTCACGACCTGGCTTGTATATTTGGCATGCTCAGTTAGGTTGGCCTAGGTCACTTTTTTTTCTTTATTCTTTTTAATTTTGTTCTTCTAATTTTGATCGGCTAAAATCTTAATTTTGTTGTCTTTAACTGGTTTTTTTTTTTTTTTTTTTTGCATGTTCCCCGTTGTTTCTTCTAGGTTGGGTTTATTCCTCGAGCCCTCTTTGTTAAAAACTTTCTTAAAACATGCTGGTATCACCAGACTGTATTTTTACTAATAAAAAAAATATTCTGAGATGCAGCATAGCTCGGATTCATAAATCTAAGTAGGCAAAACTCAAAAATATATCTAATATCAAGGTAGCTTATGAGGCTCGGAATTTCAAACCCGAGACTATCTTTCAATTATCTAGCAAAACGTTTGTAATCCTTTAATCCTGTACCAAAGAAAATTATAGGTGAGTCGAGGGGTTGACCATGCTTCCTTATTGATTTTTTTTTTATTCAGATTTTAGGTCTGAAGATAAAAATTATGACGGGAGGAGAGGGGAAGGGAAGCCAAGATTAACCTTCCTGATCTTCCCCTTTCTTTTATATATATATATATATATATATATATATATATATATATATATATATATATATATATATATATAAGAAACATATTTTTAATTATTTTGTAAGTTGTTTCCCCTTATTTAATGATGTTTCTTCATAAATAAGATTTTTGTGTTTAGATAATAAATAATCACATATTTATATTAATATTTTCTTTTCTAGATTTCACGAAATTGATGGTTGGTAATAAAAAAAAACTAAAATCTGCAAAACAATCTATTTTGATGGGTTTTAAGGACCCTCATATAATAAAATTAATAACTTTTAGTAAAAAATTACAGTAAATAAAAGAATTAGTTTTAAATTTTAAAAACAAGAGTATTTATTCTTTGTTTTTATATTATAAAAATTCTAAAATATAAATATTTAAAAAACAAAAATTATAAACTTTTTATTGGATGATATATGAGGTATATACATCTCAATATTAGAAGTAGATACTAATCATATATCGTTCAACATAAAGTTATGAGAATTTGTAGTGTAGGGCAGCTTATTTATTCAAAGCACAGTTCTGTCTGTGTAAGCCATTAGATTTTCATGGCATCGATGAACGGAACCTCCAGCTTTCGATTGAAGAAGCATCCGATATACTCTTCCACGGTGACAGTCTTGTATAAAGGTGGACTTCCGAGCTTAATTAGTTCTTTGGCAGGACCAACTTTGAAAGATAAGTTAGGATAGCAGAAGGTAACTATGGATCGTCTCTCCTTTGATTTGTTTACCACTGCTCTATGCTCTGGTGCTTTGTATAGCCCATTGCTTAATATCTGCATTTTTCAATTAAATTATCCAACTGCACATCTTACAATCAATTCATTAGAGCACAACTAGAAAAAAAAATCTAGTATAATTATTTATTATAACTTGAACAAACTGCTCAAATGCCCCCACTTTCCTTTTTCTTCAGTTGGTATGAAATATTTTACTCACATGAACACCTAGTATAATTATTTACTCACCTCTGTGATCTGCCCCATGTTTACAACAATGGCACCATCTAAAGGTTCAACAAAAATCCAATGATCATCCTTTAGAACCTGCAATCCAGGTGTATCTCCACAGTCAAGCAAAAGAGCGAAGCCAGGGATGTCAACATGTGGGGTTAGCCCCATAACTCTTTCAGGTTGAGGACAAGGTGGGTAGTAATTCATCCTTATTTGATATTGTCCTTCTTCATAAGCATCGCAGAGCTCTTGACTCTCAATCTCAAGCCCCATGGCCATGAATCTTGTTAAGGCAACAGCAATTTGCCTCATGCCTTGAGAATACCTGTCCAAGGATTCCCTGATAGACAAAATGTACTTTGTTTACTTAATCATCATGACAGTCAACAGCAGTAATTTGGTGATGCTAACTAGTTGCTAGTACCTGAATTTTGGAGGGTTTTCAGGCCAGATTTCAAGGTTTCTGTCTTCAATGGGAAGAGCTTTGAGGAAAATCATGTCACTCCATTCAAGCTTTTGTTCTTCTGAGGTCACAAATGCGTGACCATAGCCTTCAAGGCTTCCTGGTTTCTGTGCCCAGCGTTTCTTCTCCTTTAAGGGAAGGTCAAAGAACTCTTGAGTTTGCTTGTTCATGTTTCTCAGTGATTCGTCTGAAACTCCATGGTTTATTAACTGCAAAATCATATCATTACGTACAGAGACCTTTTTTTTTTATACGGTATATTACTTTTTTAGGTTATGTATAACAACACTTTTCTAGTTGATCAAGACTCAATTAATAATAATAATAATAATAATAAACCTTATCTTTAGAGGCTATTGGCGTCAGCCGTATCTCTTGAGAGAAAAATCAAATCTCCATCAGCCTTAACTAACTATTTAGTTCGATTACTTTCTTATCTGACCATTGAAAAATAAGAGATTTGCCTTCATAGATCTAATATAAACACTTAATAATTATGTAACCATTATAAGATAGATCACTTTCAAGATATTCAAGCACGAGATTCAATTTTAAGATTTTGTTTATTTATTTTGAACATCGGTGTTCCTTGTTCATCACGACTTGAAGTTAACATCAACATCCTTTAAAGTCATACTACAGACAAATTATTCTTGTAATGCTTCTTCAGCCTTTCTTCAACGTTTTCCAGCTGGGCAAGAACAGTAAAACAAATCGAACTTTGACCATTTGCTGTCGAAATTGTCAGTAAATTTAGTCAGCACTGCAGACATCACTCACAGTAGCTTAATTTTATTAGTACATGGTTCAAAGTTATCCTTTGCTGACTTTTGAACACTTCAAAGTTCAAACTTGCTAACAAGCATGCGAGGAGGTAATAGATTTCAATCAATGCAATTGACTTGAGATAGAGAGTTCAAACTAGGAGCTGTTATTTCATAAGGCAAATTATTAAATTACAATCAAATAGTAATTTTGACAATGGAGCTTAATGATGACAAACGCATTTTGCATATCACTACAAATCTACAATGTTGAGATCGTTCACATAAGTCAGGTAAAACTGAAGTTTTATAGTTTTCGGGATGGTTCGTGGATGGAATTTTTATTTGTATTTGAAAATGAAGGCAATATTTGCATCTCCCTCCCTTGGATTTTGTTACCATGCTCTCTCCAGTAAGAACATCGAACTTGGATTACAACAAGCTAAAGAACCAGATAGTTTAAGAAGAGAACAAATTATCCAGTATTTGTTCTCTCCACCTCTTGTCTCAAGCTCGGATTCAATAATATTCCTCCTTCCGGTGCTGTATATATCACTTTATTTTCACTTTTCATTAAAACAATATCGATCCACGTTCATGAAATAAAAAAAATAAATTAAAAGCTATGATTGGTCGGTAAAAGGAAGGGAAATAACTCACATGCTGGAGTGTGCAACATGTTTGAATATACACACTGCTCATGCATGTTAGAACTTGTATATTAATTGCCTAGTTTTACGTTACCTGAAATATGCCCCATTCTTTGCAAGCAGCATGAAACTTTTGAAGCTCTGTCTCTTGAGACTCTGAATCGACCAGCTTGGCCATATCAATCAACGGCACACGGAGAGTTTTGTCGGAGGGAACGGTGCCGATGATGCTGTCCCTGTCGTCTCTTGTGTATCTAGATGGCACGGTCTCAAGTTTCAGGCTGGCAAGCTCCTGTACACTCGGAACAGGGATAGAAGATTCAAGATTCTTTGGTTCCAGGCCCATTATCTTTCCAAAATCAATTCTCAGATAGTGAACAAAATGATTTGTGTTGCTGCTGGATCAAGTAAGAACTGATATTTAGCAAGATGTGGATTCATACTTTGAGGCTAAAGAGATAATACCTTTATACACAAGGGAGAAGCGACCACGGAAAAAAAATATATTAATCTATTAATTAATTAACCACCACTTGATCAATTGCGTTGACCATCCATTAATTAATATTGGGTGTCATCAATTTCCTTCATAACAGTACTATACAACTATATCATTCATTCAATTTATAACAGTACTCTCTGTGTGTGTGAGGGCTTAATACTTTGGAAATAGAAAAAAAAATGAATATCTAGACAAGTTATTTTTTCTATAATATCTCTTAGGTTTGAGGCTACTTTATTGGTATTCTTCCTCCAATCGTTTTTAATATACATTTTTTCTTATATTTTTTAGGCTCTAAGTAGAGATTTTTGATAATCTGTTTATTTTATTTTGTTAGATTTTTTATTTTTATTTTTAATTTCTTGCTTGTTGTTACTTTTTTTTTAAGGCTTTAAATAGAAATTTTAGATGTGTTTTTATTTTTTTACATTTTAGTTTACGAAATCAAATATTAGTAATCGATTCACCAACTAAACCTCTTTTACTGAATTTTAATTTTCTAGTTCAAGATAATAATAATAAGAAGAAGAAGAAGAAGAAGGTATCTTTAATAGCAGAAACAAATCTCTAGGAGCTTAAACTACTTAGTTCGGATTACTCATTTCACCATTGAAAATTAGAGAATTGCCTTTATTGATTTAATAATGATGATGTTCTAAAATTCAATATGTTCAAGAATAAGATTTTTGAGTGTTTGAATAATGAATAATTACATGTTCATGTCAATATTCCTTTCTTCAGAGTTCATTAAGTTGATGGTTGGTGGTAGAAAGTCTAACACATGTAAAACAATAATTTTTTGTAAGGTTTAGGAATTCTCTGATAATAAAATTAGTGATTTTTAATAAGAAATTCCAATAAATAAAAAATGAGCTTTAAATTTTAATAACAAGAGTATAACTGTTTTTGTTTTTGTTAAACTGTATTTAGATAATAAAAATTGTGAACCCTTTACTTGAGTGGTTCAGAGGTTGCATATAGCTTCTGAATCTTATCATGTTACTTGAATGGAGAGGTTGAAGTGTTATTTTTTTTTTTCTAATAGTATTAATGAGAGATAAATATTCCTTACACAATATTAATATTGATGGAAATATGGTAGGCTCTTAAGAGACTTAAACACTTAAGAGGTGTAGGGAGATAATTATTCTTGAATTTTAACATTTTATATTAAGAGCCGTAAGAATAAACAAATAAAGTCTCATGACCCAACATGAGATCTACAATAATCGTCAGTTCCATACTTGGACTTGAAATGATGCCAAACTCAAGGGTAATAAGTCTGAAAGCTTTGTCAGACCCACATGTATTTTAGCTCAACGTGTAGTGAATACAGGAATATTGGGTCTGAAAGCTCATCAGACCCACATGTAATTGGGCTTAGTATATAGCTAAACCCAAGGATATTAGGTATGCCTGCTCGCCAGACCCACATTTACTTAGGCTCAGCACATGGTTGAACCCAAGGTTATTGGGTTTAGCAGCTTGTTAGATCCACATGTATTTTGACTCAACGCGTAGTTGAACCCAAAGGTGGTGGATCTAATAACTCTCTAGACCCATATGTATTTAAACTCAGGATGTAGCTGAACCCAATGATATTAGGTTTTAAAGCTAGCACCCATATGTATTTAGGCTTAGCAAGTAGTTGAACCCGATGATATTGGGTCTGGCAGGTCACTAGACTGAGATGTACTTGGGCTCAGTACGTGGATAAACTAAGGGTGTTAGGTCTGGCAACTCATTAGACCCAAATGTACTCAGGCTAAACATGTAGCTGAACCGAATGATGTTGGGTCTAGTAACTTGTCACGCCCACATATACTCAGGCTCAGCATGTAACAGAACCCAAACATATTAGGTCTGAGATCTTGCTAGACTCACATGTACTTAGGTTCAGCACGTAGCTGAACTTAAGGATGTTGAGTCTAGCAACTCATCAAACTCAAATGTACTCGAGCTCAACATGTAGCTGAATTCAATGATGTTGGGTGTGACAACTCGTCAAACTCACATGTACTCGGGCTCAACACGTATTTAAACGCAATGATGTTGGGTCTAACAACTTATCACACCTGCATGTACTCGGGGCTTAACACGTAGCTGAACCCAAACATGTTAAGTGTGACATCTTGCTGGACCCATATGTACTTGAGTTTAGTGTATAGTTGAACCTAAGGATGTTAGGTCTGATAGCTTGTCATACCCAAATATACTCGAGCTCAACATGTAGCCGAATCCAATGATGTTGGGTTTGACAACTCATCAAACTCACATGTACTTGTGCTCAACACGTAGTTGAACCCAAGCATGTCAGGTCTGACAACTTGCCAGATTCACACATATTTGGACTCAACATGTAGCTGAATCCAAGGATGTTAAGTCTGGTTATTTGCAAAACTCATATGTACATGGGCTCAGCATAACGTACTTGAACTCAACATGTAGCTAAACCTAAAGATATTGGATCTGCTTACTTGTCAAGTTCATATCTACATGGACCCATTATGAAGTTAAACTCAAATATTGGGTTTGGAAGAAAACTAAACTCATATTGGGTCTGCTCACCGATGTTAGGTTTGACATCCTATTCAATCTATGCATGTTAGATTATCACTCGGCAATTTAACTCTTTTAAACATGAAGTGTATATATATATTCTCTCTTCCATCAAATAACTCCATTACCTTGTATGCTTGTTAACAATTTTAAAGTGTGCAAAAGTCAGTGAAGAATGGTTACTTGCGACCTTGCTCACCGATGCTCAAAATAAAACGAATATATAAATGATTATTAAATGAACATCGGGGAGCAAGGTGGCAAGTAGCCATCCTTTACTGACCTTTGCACTTTTAAAATTGTTAACAAGTATACAACAATTTAATAATAGAGTTCAGCTGATGCAATTTAAAGCGTACAAAAACCACTTATTTCATAAAACAAATTATTAATTATAATAAAAAAAAAATTGTAATTTTGACGAAAAACACATTTTGAATATCTATTGTCAAAAAAAAAATACATCAATTTGTTTTTGATTTTTTGATAATTATAAAGTGTTGATATCAAAAATTAAAAAACAAATCTACAAAAAATTATTTTAATATATTAAAAATATTTATTTTTAAAGAATAACATATATTACAATACCAAACATTTGTAATTTTTTTGGTAACAGTATACAACGAGACCATTCATTCAATGGTGGTGCGAGTAATCAATAATGGTAAATATAAAAATTAAATATAAAATAATTATTTTTAAATAGATTTTTTAATATTGATGTAGACAAATAACGACACCTATTATATGCTAAAAAACAGGTTATTTTACATAACACAAAACGGAATCTTGACTTTCAACTATCTAGTGCACGTTTCTCCACCAAAAATTTGTTGGTCTTGTTCCTCTAAGCTACCATTTTTGGATTTTTAACCTAGAAAACAGGAACAGAAGCCTGGACAAACGGCGTGAATGGCATCCATCTTCCACCATGGATAAATCATGGGATGGGCTTACAGATTCCAACAACTAAAGATCCAAGAATCCCATAATCCGGGCTGAGAATTTCAGACCAAGATCTGTTAGTTTGTTTTCTTTTTATGACGAAACAGTAAGCCCAAGTTATTGGACCCCAGCTTAAGAACACACACAGAGTCCTCTCCTCTGGCACATGGCTGGCTCCTTGTTACAAGACAGAGAACAAAAACCAACGGATTTCAAAATCCACTGTAAACTAAATAACACCTGTTTAATAATTTATTTCAAGTCCGTTTTTTTTTTCTAATTTTTAATTTTTGAGAAAAAAAAGGGAAAAAATAATCAAAATCAGAGTCTGTAAGCTCAGAGTCTATCCGTCAGCTTAAGAGGATGATAAATCTTTCTAGTTTCTGCATCTTAAACGGCATCGTATTCAGTTCTTAAGCTAATTATTTAGTGTTCTAAAAATCTCTGCAGCCAAATCCCACTAGTGGCTTTGAAATTTAGGGCTTGTTTTGCGGTGGCGCTGAGCTAAAGGAGTTTTGTTTTGGGTATCAAAGCTGGCTATGGATTACGAGCCTTACGATAGCAGTGGTGAGCTTCTACCTGCAAAGATCAAACCTTTTTGTGTTTCTTTATATGGGTTTTTGTTAAAAAAAAAATATATCTCTAGTGAGTTTCTTAGAGGGTTAAATAATGGGTTTTTTTATTGATTAGGGTTAGGGTTTGCTTGAATTTTGATATGTAAACTGTTGGGTTTTAATGAGGTGTTTGCAAATTGATTGGGTTTTTTTTTTTTTTTGGAGGAAAAAGATGGCATTTTTTAGATAGGAAGTGTGAGATTTGTTTTTGAAAGATAATGTTTTTTGAGGTTTATTTGATATTTGAATTGGTATCATTCAGGCAATAGTGAGGTGTGATAGTAATTATGATTGGTATTGGAGTGTTATTCTATTCAAGTTAAGTGGGAATTGTACTTTTGAAAGTATAGTTTTCGCAAGTTGTGCTTTGGTAATTGAAGTTTGTTGGATTTTGGTGATGGGCAGTAGTGTTTTGGGTGTTCTTGAATGTTCTTTTGAGTGTTGAAATTAGAAACTTTAGTTATAAATAACAAGCTTGAGCAACTTAAAGAGTGTAACTTTCTGCCTTTGGAGTTGTAGCATTTGGGTGTGATTAAACAAAATGATGCACTGTTTTGATTATTGGTATCGGAATTTTGTTTGCTTTTGAACACTGTTGAATGTCAACTTCAAAATACATGCGAGCTTTTAGCAGTTGTTGATATGCAAGTAGCTGAATATCCTATCATGCCATTGATTACACTTTGAATATGGATTTTGTTTCCTAGCTTTGGGTTTCTTTTATAATGTTAGTATTCTGCTATTCAAATCTTTCTTTAAACCTGAGCTTTTTATCTTCTGGAAATTCCCTTCATGTAACTTTCATCTGGAATTTGTGCTGTCAATGAATAAAATATAATCTGGGCTTTATTTTTGAAAATCTTGCCACTGATTGTTTTATAAAGCAAAGCTTAGAATTTTTTATTCAACAAACTTGATACTAAATGGTAGAGAAAACCTGAATGCAATTCAGTGATAATGTGGTAATGACCTTCAATGAATCTTCTCTAATTCCAAACAAAATCATTTGGAGGCACAAGCTGCCAAAATTATCAAGATTCTTGAATCTTTAGAAATAAGGGCATCAGCCCTCATGGAATTCATGTTGGTGATGCTTCCAATTGTGAGAAAGGCTTTGTGCATGGACCTTGCACTTTCAATGATTAAATACCTTATTTAAAGCCTCTTTCAAGTCATTTTATAATCCTGTTTTTGACTTTGCTGGATTCCAGGAACTGATGATGATCTACCCCCGTCACATCAAAACAGAATTCCCAGAGGGGGTCGTGTGGCAGGGAATGGAAGACCAGTTGGAGGTTCAGTCCCTTATCCTAGAATGTATGGTGAAACTGATATGGAGACTCAAATTCACCAACTTGAGCAAGAAGCATACAGTTCAGTTCTAAGAGCATTTAAAGCACAAGCTGATGCCATCACTTGGGTACTTCTTGTCATAATATTTTTGTGAATTCTAATAACTTTAAATTTGTCCCATCAGGTTTAAATTAGCAGCTACATTATATCTATTTTCTTCAGGAGAAGGAAAGCTTGATAACAGAGCTTAGAAAGGAGTTGAGATTGTCTAATGAGGAGCACCGAGAGCTTCTTGCTCGGGTTAATGCAGATGATGTAATACGGAGGATAAGGTATGATTGGATGATGAAGCAATCTTTTCTTTACTTTGCAAATGAAACCCCTTTTGTTTGATCAGAGCAGGTATTGGGTTTTTTTTTTTAAAAAAAAAAAATGTGTATGATTTTGGGCAATGCCATTAGGGAATGGAGACAGGCAGGTGGGCATCAATCTGGCATGCTCACTACAGGTCAAGCTGTTCATGATCCAATACCTAGCCCTACTGTCTCTGCATCTCGCAAGAAACAGAAGATGACATCGTCAATACCTTCTCAGTCCTTTGGTGGGCCTTCTCCATCATTTCACCCACCAGCAGTGTCTGCATCGCACCAGCCATCTTCATCTGCTGCTAAACGTGGACCGGGAACAGGACCCAAGGGCAAGAAGCAAAAACCTGTGAGTAAATATTCTTGAGACTCAAAAGCTGGCAAGTTCTACTCATTTATACATCTATTTTCTTAATATTTCTTTTTTCCATTTCTCAGGGTTTACCTGGTGCTTCTTCAATGAAGTCCATTCCATACCCATCATCAGGTCCATCTGGAAGAGGGCAAGTTGCAAATAGAATATCTTCCGGTGGTGTTCCTGAAGGTGCTGATCAATATATTGGGAAGAGAGTCAAAACTAGGTGGCCTGATGATAATCACTTTTATGAGGCTGCTATAACTGACTACAACCCAATTGAGGTATGTATGCTTATTGATTTAGGCTTTTTTTTCAAGTGGTTATGTAGCTCACTTATAACCATTGTTAGGGGCGGCATGCTCTGGTATATGATATGGGAACAGCAAATGAGACATGGGAATGGGTTAATCTGTCAGAGGTATATCTATTGCTTTGTCAATCGGTTATTTTATTTTAATTTTTTTCTTGTTTTGTTTCTTGTATGGATTGTGCTTTTGAACTGCAATTTAGCCCTGTAAAACCATATTGCCTAAAGCTTTTATATTGTGGGATTTGTTTTCACTGATGAAAAAGAAATGAAATGTAGGTTGCACCTGCATTATGTTTCCAGAGTAACAGACCTCAAATTGTGAATGAATGTGTTTCATAATTGCTGTACTTAACTGATACTTTTTATTAAATTCTTTAGAGTTGCTTCACCCTGACTTGGATAATTCTTTGCTTTGAGAAGGCAATTCCAAATATTTGCACTTGTCTGGTTTCTTTTCTACTCTCGTGGATTATGCCTAAGATTGCAATCATTGTAGTTAGTTCATGATTCTTACATTGCAAGAAGCAAAAGATTGCTCGTATCAGAAGGTTGATGAAGTAGCTCAATGATGTATCTGAAAGTATGATGAAATGGCATGAAGGATGACAGTTATTTTATAAACAAATATATGTGTAGCTTTCTGAACCAAAAAACAAGCTCCAAGGTTTTACAAAGACAGCATGCAAGCCTTTTGTAGAAACGCATTAATTAAAATATCATGTAGATCCAGCGTTCAAACAATTATGGATCATGGTACAAATATTCAATTTGGGATCAACTGTTTAGACCATGAATAAAAGAGGTGGTTTCTGTTTAAACTTCCATTGACTGACATTCTTTTTCTTGCAGATCTCTCCTGGTGATATACAATGGGTAGATGAGGACCCTGGAATTTCTCATCGTGGCAATTATGGTGGTTCAGGGCATGGGATAAACAGGGCAATGGGTCGGGATGGTGGTCCTGGTCCTGGAAGAAGTAGAGGGGTAACAAAGGGTCAATCCAGGAAAGATTTGTTGCCTTCACAGAATGGGATTGGAAAAAAGGTGCCTGATGATATCCAAATTCTTCATACAGATACTCTAATCAGAGAAGTAAGTGAAAAATGTTGATGAATTCAAAATATGTAACTTTTTGCACAGGTTATTTAATCAATTGTAAATTTGAACAGGTAGAGAGAGTCTTCAATGCAAATCATCCTGATCCTCTTGAGATTGACAAAGCAAAGAAAGTATTGAAGGTCAGACAAAAAACTGTGGTGGATTCTTTTGCCTGTTCCCAATTTCTTTTCCACTTTCACCAGCATGTTCATCAAATTTGCATATCTGAGTGGTTAATTCTCTCAAATCAGGATCATGAGCAAGCACTTGTTGATGCAATTTCAAGGCTTGCAGATATTTCTGATGGTGAAAGTGGTACGTATCATACCATCTTGTAACTTTCTCACATGCTTACTTTGCCTCATGCCAGTCGGTTTTCAGATAACTGAATAATAGTTGTGTGCTTGTAAAAACTATTTGATATGATATGACTAAACAGTTTCCAAAATAAATAATCATCTGCTTGTTGAAGAAGTAGAAGCATTTCTGGCCACCCTAGATTCAGATGACCATCATTTTCTATAACCCTCTTGTTCATATCACTCTTGAGGTTAAATTTGAACTTCTTACATAGGCTGTCTCAAAGATCTTGTTTCGGCAGAGGTAGTTGGGAACAGATATACTATCCTGGGTACTATATGTTTAATAATACAACATTTGAATCACATGTTTCCCCTTCGTTTATGTTTTTTAGTTGCTAATTCTATTTTTACCACACAGGGTTAAGGCAATAATCCTTCATTCAAAGCTGATCTTTACACAACATTTGAATTACATACTTCTCCCTTTCCATTTCTGAAACCACTAATATTATTTTCACCAAACAAATAAGTTATAAAATTTCTATAACAGTGGACAAAATTCCCGTGTCGAAAATTCTTAGTGCTTGCATATTGTTGAAAATGAGCATGCAATCCTTGATAATACTAGACCAGTAGTAGTCCTTGGATAGAACTTCATCCTGTTTGTTGAATGCATATGTGATAATTTGTCTGAAAACAGATGAGGGTGGTCGCAGATATGGGCAGGCATTGGAGAGGGGATGACAGAACCAGATAACAGGGTAGCAGTGACTCATGCAATGGTAGAGAGACAGATCTGACTTTGAAGAATGTCCACCTTTTTGTATAAATCCTCACTAGAATTATATATTCTTCCCCAACATGGAATTGCTCTTGGTTTGGTTGGTGTAGGATAGGTATTAATGTAGGAATCAAATTGTTGTAGCCAGGTGAAAATTTCTTTGATAACAGTAAAATAGTCACTTTTTGATTGTGTAACATTGTTCATTGATCCGTATTTAGTGTGCTATAATGTATAAATTCTTTTTGTTTTTTTTGTTTTTGCCAATTTATGTTCATGCTTGCTGCAAATGACTGCTGCTCTTTGCTGTCTCAATGAATGGAACCGTCTTTCTGAATTTGTTGTTGATTATGAGCCAAATATCGATTTTTGATAATTTTTTGGTGTTTATGAAAAAGGTGTGTGGTTCATAAACAAAAACCTTTTCATGGAAAGTAACATGGACACAAATCTTGAGCAAAAAGCTGGGTGCCCTAGTGTCTCCCGTAAAGAACTTGAATAGTATTAAAGTGTGCTCAAGAAGTGGGATAAGTCACGAAACCTTGTCATATCCCACTGGTGATATTCTATGGGCACCAATAAGAGCGGATAAAAAAGAAGCAATGATGCTCCCTACGCCTCAGCTATCATCTGGCCCCTTTTGGTGGGAGAGTGACCTCTGAGTCACCACAAAATATGGATCACTTTTGGACTATCTTACGTTGTCTTTTCTTGATGATGATTTTAAAATATCATTTCATAGTTGAGTTGATCGTATGATAATTTTGTAAATCTTAACTATAATTATTGTTAAAAATAATAATAAAAAAAAAGATAATAATTAAATTTGACCTAAAAAAATAATAACTCATTTTGCTATTTTAGAGGAGTCAGGCATAGAAACAAAAGAGATGTCAGAGGAAAGGAAAGAAAAGAAAAATGAGTTGATGGAGTCATATTAAAGCTCTGTTATCATCATAAGCTGCTGAGTAAGGAAGTTTCTGCCCAAACAATTCCAAAAATACCAAGAAAAGTCACTTTTAGAGCCTAGAGAAAACCACACGTGCTGTCACAATGTAGCAGTCTTCCTCACATATTGATGCGTGTGTTACAAGCACTTGTCAATTTTTCCCTTTCATTCAATTTATTCAGTGATTTAGCAAAAAGAAAGGGGATGAACATTTGTTTCAATTTCAACTCAATGTTGGAACTTATTCTTGACATCACAGAAATCCATATCAAGCCAAATGAAATAAATCATCAAGTTCAATTCCAAATCAACTCAATGTAAAATGACTCAATTGAAAAAAATAAGTCAAGTGACTAAAAAAATTTAAATAGTCAAGAAAAAAAAAACATCATGAGTAACTATTGCAATTCACAATTGATTGTCTTCCTTCTATGTTGCACTTCAATCATTTTTTTATATATATATTTCTTCCATCTCACATTGTCTTGCTTGTTCATGATTTTAAATATCATTTCATAGTTTATCAAACGTCAATTTTGTAAAACTAAACTATAATTATTGTTAAAAATAACAATCAAAAGAATAAGAACCAAATTTGACATTAAAAAAATAACAACTCACTTTGCTATTTTAGAGAGGGTCTAGTGTAGAAATCGAGATATAAGATAGGAAAGAGAGAAAACAAAAGAAAAGAAGAATGAGTAATTGGAGCCACATTGGAGCTTCGTCGTCATCACACACTACCGAGTAAGGAATCCCCTACCGAGACAATTCCAAAGATATCAAGAAATGTTGTTTTTAGATCCCGAAAAAAACCACATGTTGTCACAATATAACAATCTTCTTCACATGTTGGTGTGTGTTATACAAGCACCAGTTATTTTTTTTTCCTTCATTCAATTCATTCCCTAATTTGACAAAAAAAAAAGGGATGGATATTTGTTTCAATTTCAAATTTGATCTTTAAAGTTTTAATTATTTTATATCAATAAAACTAAATTTTTTTTTGCCAAATCGATCATTAACCTAACATTGGATTTTTTTCTCAACATAACTAGAATCTCATATCAATCCAACCGAAACAAATAATCAAGTATAAACTTAAATCAACTTCATATAAAAGGATCAAATTGAAAGAAAAAAAAGAAGTTAAGTGATTTTCAAAAAAACAAAGAAAATAAAAAGGGAAACATTGTGCGTTACAATCCATAGTGAATTTGTCTTGTTCCGCATTAAAATCACTAGATGTTTTAGTATCTTTAATCATTTTATTTGGTTTGGATTTGAGACTTGGAATGTAGAGTTTTTTTCCATTTTGCAAGTTCCCACAGCCTCGTATTTATTTATGTTGACATTTGGCAAATTGTATATGCAGGATTGTTACCAGCTTATTCTTGAGCTCGACAAGTTTGCCAAGGGAGGCTTTGATTTTCAACAGTCCAATGAAATTGCCAACGCACTTCGTAGGGAAAGTTTATGCCAAAACAGAGATTTCCCATGAATCATGAGTATAATACCACCTTCGTTGTGGTTTCAGAACTCTGAAGATGGGAACAGAATTATGCAGAGAAATGGAGCTTTGGATTCTGATTGTTATGGCTTCATTATGCATAGGTACGAGAAGAAAAGAACATTCCGAGTTAGTTATGGTGCCTGCAGCCGCCAGGATGGCATTAAAAGCACTCGCCTTCTACCCACCATACATGAAATTTAGATCTGGCCCATTGTCTGTAAGTTTTTGCTACCCTGTTTCTCTCTGATCTCAGATTGTGCATGTCTCTGTTCGTCTTCATTTTTAGCTGTTTTTTTTTCCTTTTCCAGTATCTATCAACTCTAGAAATAAGCACTGTTCATGTGGGACGTGCTTTTCTGCAAATTTTCTTTCAACAGTTCCTGATTTGGATGATGGCTGGCCGTGGGTAAGAGATCTCTTTTAAATCAATTGAACAATTGAATCTCTTATTCATACAATTGTTTTGGAAGATGTTCTCACCATCATTCTCGTTAAGCAGGTTTGGGAGAGAGGAACAGAATAATTCAAACTGACGGTACATTGAGGGAAATTGCCTACGTTTTTGAAAATTAGTCCAGTTCTTAGAAAATGCCTATTCCTGCCATGGAAATTCGAGTCAAGCAAGAGCAGTCCTAAGTACAAGAACATCTGGAAAGTCATTAACGGATAATTATCAGTTCAGTCATTCAAATTAAACAGAGGACTTGAGTGCAAGTCTTCTATTATTCTTGCTAATTATCATTAAGAGTTAATCAAGAAGCCGAGTCTTTTAAGATCTTTTGCTCAACAAAACATTGATCACTCTCGAATGGCACAAAATGTAAATGACTAGCGAGGAAAAATAGGTGGAAAAACAAATTATGCTTTTCAATTCCACTAATACTAAGTATAAAAAGAATTAGAGTTGATACAATGTTACAGTGACTAAAAGATCAAATAACCGCTAACAGATCGAGTGGTCAAACACTACACTACACTACATAATATACAGAAGAAGCCATAGCAGCCATTTATTACCAATGTTTACCTCCTAGACCGCTTTCTTGGCTTCTTCGCCGCCTCCTTTCCGCCAATGTCCCTCCCACGCTTTCCTGAAACCCTACTCACCTCTGCTGCCTTCTTTGATGGCCTCCCAACGTTCCTCTTAGCGGGACTGCTCTCCTGCTTTCCTGGTTTTTTCTCACTACTTTTCCTCAACACTCTATCCTTTCCTGTCTCTCCTTTCCCACCACTTCCTTCCTTCTTGCGCTCTCCACCACCATTACTAGCCACTCTACTATTCTTCTTTGGTGTCTCTGCAGGAGAATTCTTCTTTATTCTCTTCAGGAAATCAACTGCGCTTTTTTTCTTCTCCAATGTTAATGCCTCACCTTTCTTCTTTTCGATTTTAGGAGTTTCAGGCTTATCGGGTACAACAGCTTTTGAGTCAGGGCTTGTATTTTGCTTCTTGCTTGGAGAACTGGAACCTTTCGCAAGATTCTTCTTGCCTCTCCGTGTACTTCTTGCACCAGTTACAGGCTTCTCGTCAGATTTCTTCTTTAGTAAACCCTGCTCAACAGTAGGCGGTTTCAGATCATTAACCGATTTGTTCTCATTGCTTTGTTGTTGCTGCTGCTCAATCTTTTGCCCTAAGCTAGATGAGGAAGGCTTGACAGATATTGAACTACGTTTACGACAGACTATAACAGGAATTGAAGACTTGTGTTTAGCGAGCAATGAATCTGATCTTTCAAGCTCGCTTTTCGGTTGAGGTGGGATATTTTCTGGCATTACAGAGGAATCAGAGCTGTGGGTTTCTTTTCTCATTTCATTTGACACTAGGGATCGGAGTTCATGGGCGGCGAGTGATTGAACAGAGTGTTTGGGAAAGAAAACTAAAGCATTGTTGAAGAGAAGCAAAAGATCTCGGAAGAACAAAAGACTTGAAGAAGAGTAGGAACCTTGTTCCAACTTTGTTTGTATTGCTTCCAAGTCCATATGCTGCCTGATCATGTCTTTATACACATCCATTTCCTGGAGTATATTACATATTGTTATGAGTTTACTGCATTATCAATGATATAAAGATATCACTTGCAAGCACAAACTTGAACATACGTGAAGCATTGCTGTTTTAACCCACCTTTGTTCTTTCCTCAAAGGTGTGGCTATGGCAAAAATTATTGCACAAGCCCAATTAATGTGAGCCCATGGTCTCATCATTGAACTGGGCCAAGAGATAATCTTTCTTTGGATGGGAATTGTTTGAGGTGGGACAAAATTGTGGGCCCAAAAGCTAATGTTGTACAAACTTAAAAACAAAAGTGGGTGAATGAATAGTTCAACAATTATAGGGGAAAAAAAAAAAAAACTAAAAGTTGATGATTCGGTTTAATTAGTTAACCAGGGTTTTGATCGATCAAGCTTCGGGTTAATTTATTGGACCGGTCCGAGTTTTAAAATAATAAGTGAATGGGAAGGTTGACTCCAAGGGCTAATGTGGTAGTGATTTATTTCGGTTAAAGGAAGGTGGGTTGTGAATTATCAATGATATAATAATATAAAATATGAGGATTGGTGCCAAGTTATGTAATAACAACCCACTAAGAGAACAGGGCTATTCACGTTGCATGAACTTAGGTTTGACCATAGAAAAATCATTGATTTCTTGTTTTTCTACAAGTTCAGAGCTTAAGAATTATCTAATAAAGAATTTCGGCTAATTTTTGGGAGAGAATTGAGTTGATCAGAGAAGACGAGAGGGGAAAAAGCAAGGAATATATGATTATGGGAAAAGACAAGAAAGCAAACGGTCCAAAAATAAGTTTTTTTAAAAAATAAATAAATAATAATAATAATAATATATGGTCCAAAATACTGAACACTCGTGAATATTTAATTCCACCTAGTCCTAGTTGTTGACCGGTAAAACTTGCTTCTTTCACAAAATCCCCCCTCAAGAAACGGCTACAAATTAGGTTTACCAGAATCCTCTTAAGATATGAAGAATAAATAAAACACTAATATCGATTAAACCATTATATTAAAAAGAAAAAAAAAATTAATGGTTTAATTGCTATCGATATTTGCTAATACAAATAAGTGTGTGAGATTTAATAAACACGATAAAAAAATAAAAGAAATATTATGTAAAAGAAAAGCCCACACGTACCTGGTTTTCAAGCAGGCTTTCAAATAGAGAACCATTTTTGTGGGCCCTAATCATCTCTAAGAACCCAACCAACGGCTCAGATTTCACCGAACAAACAACCACCGTTTCGTCACCGCCTGTTACTGAAAACTCCTTGCTCTCCCTCCCTTTCCTCTTCCTCCCCGAACTCAACGACTCACTGCTCAGCTGATTCACCGAGTCACCCACCTCACACGACTCCTCCCCTCCACCACCACCACCGCCACCCCCCTCCTCCACCTCTTGCCTATTCGACCCGCTCATAACCGGATCCCGTTCGCCCGACCCGCTCCGAACCGGCTCCAGCTTCTCCAATTCCCCCACCGCATCTTCTCCTCCACCCTTCCCTCCCGTCCCGGTCGAATTCGACTCGTTCACCGATCGGTTCTCCCAGTCCGACTCCTCGCCGGAAACGGAAACCGGTTTCCCTGATTCATGTTCCTTCTCGATCTCCGGTCTCTCTTCCTTCAGATCTGATTTCTGTGTATTGCTATCTCCTCCTTGAACGCTTCTCTCCCGCTCTTCCTCCAATCTCTTCACCTTCAATTGCAAAGTACTGTCAACAAATATGAATGTTTGTTTCAGATCTGAGGAAGAAAAATAAGTAGTAGGAGATAAAAGAAAATATCAAAAGAGAATAATATATTTTTTTTACAGGATGGAAACATCGTATCGTTGGACCTCTTGTTTCAGCTCCGCTACACGGAGTTGTCGGAGTTCTTCAAGCCAGGGAATGTTAACAAGCTTATTGGTAGTATTACTATTGTCAGCAGTGTTAATGTTGTTGTGTTGTTCTTGAAAATCCGGTGGTTTACGGGTATGGTGATGGAGCTTGTTGTTGGTGTTGAATCTATGGTTGAGGTCGTGGTATTTTTGCTGACAATTTTCCGGGGTGGTTAAGACAAGAGGAAGAGAGGTTTTGGTTTGAATTTCTAAAGAAACGGAATCCCAGTTCTTGAAACCATGACGCTTGACGGCACTTGCTAACAATAGTTCTTCCCACGTACCCCATGTTTGTTGGTTTTGGTTCTTGTGCTTCCCTTCTTCTTCTATTGCCATGATTGGTTTTGATTGGGAGAGCTAATCTAGGGTAGTAAGCTCTGGCTTTTCTTTTCTATCTTTCTATTCTAATTCTGTTCTGCTAATATTCACGTCCCTCCCTTTGTTTTCAAAAGAAACAGCTAGGGTTTTTTAAAAAAAAACAAATAAAAAAATTGAAAACAACTTCGTATTTGTATTTTTTTTTTACTTGTTTAAAAATATAATTTTTTAAAATAAAATTAGGCTTAATATTTTGACCAAATTTTTTTATCCTTTTAGTTAAGACATTATATTTTTATTTTAAAGTTTTATTTTATTTATATTGTATTCCCTAAACTAAAAAGATAAAAGAAGGTCGCTAGAAAATAATGAAGAAAAGAAAAAATTATTGGTTGGTCCGATTTCATTAATAAAAATGATCAAATTTGTTACCAAAGTGTTCCTCTTAATAATATAAATTTCATTAAAGTGTTTTTGAGTTTTTATATCGTTTGAGAAAATATATTGGGGTTGAAAGAGGTTTTTTATGTTTGATTTTGTGTTTTTAAATCAATTTGGAGATTTTTTTAGTTGTAGAATTAGTTTTTTAATATTATAAAAGTGTTCTTTAGGTTTTATAGGTGAAAATATGTTTAAAAAATGAGTTTTTAAATTAAAAAAAAATATATACAACCAAATTTTTTTATCACCTTTTCATGGTGGCTGAAATCCGAGCATATAGACAGCACTTGTTTGCTTCCTTAAAAAAGATAAGTGATTTGACAACATATTTTTTATCTATTTAAATAAAAAATATCAAGCCCAAACAAACAGGTGTTGGATACTTGATGTGGTGTCAAGTTTATGTAAAATTGGGTGAAATTTATTTAGTTTTATCAATATAAAGTATGAGTGTTGGAATGAGATTCACTTGACATATTATCGAACTTAAATATAAGTTGGTATTTTTATTATTTACTATTTATGATGGATTTTTTTCTTTCAAATGTGATTTCTATGGTTTTTAATAATGATTTCTTTTTAAAAATAAACCTGGATTTTATGATGGTTGCAAGGTTTTCGAGTTGAGAGTGGCACACCGAAAATCCACTCCGATTCAATTTATTTCCATCCTTTTCTACAGAGAAAAACTTACACAAATTTGCATAGAGAAGGTTCTAATTGAGGATTCTTGGATAACTTAAGGGTCCAATTGGTTAAAATTATAAATTAGGGATTTAATTGAAAGCATATTATAGGTTGGGGACTAATATAAGATCACGCAAATATATTTGACCCTCCGATCTCCTGGCTCTCGTGTTATATATTAATAGGGTTTGATCTGATCTTTTGGAGCACGCAACCCGGTTCGTGACTTTGATGTCTAACAGGAAAGGGTAAGAGTACCATGTTGTGCATGGGAGTTTGTGTAAATTTCAATAAATGCCATTCCTTTTTGTCGTTTTGTTAAGGTTGGTGAAAGGCTCCAGCTGTGCAATTACAATAATAGGGAATAATAGAAATCCGAGTTGGAGAAACGGGGCTGGTCGGGTCATGTATCGGGTCAAAACCGAACCCGGTTTGAATATGGATCTTGCTGTTGGAGACTAGAAATTCTGATCGTGTATTGGGATTAATCTATTTTTGGGGTGTTTAGGCTATTTTCGTGAGAATATTGTGAGAGGAATAAAATAAAATCTTATATTTTAAATCTTAATTTAGCCATTAAATATTATCATCCCATGCCATAAACAACGACATTTAAAAAGAAAAATCATTTTTTTTCCGAATTGTAAAATGTTAATAAAAAATGTTGCCGAATAAATGGTGATTTTCGTGGGTCATGAGACCTCTGTAATTTGTATCTTTCGATCAAGAAGAGGTAGAGAGCCGAGACTCCTGTAAAGTTTTTTGTCTGCTTGATAAAAGTTTGCGTTGATGGGGAATGAGAATCTTGTTCTCCTGTAATTGTAAAATGCTTGATAAAAGTTTTTTGAGATGTCAACTCAAATAATATTTAGAATTCTTTTTTATGATACTATTTTAGGTTTAAATTTAAAATGAGAAACTTTTTATAATGATATTATCTTGAATACTAACAATATATTATTAAAAAAAACACTAAAATGGTGGTGAATTCACTGTTCACCTAGACACAATGCATTCCGGATAAAAACAATAAATTACCATCTTACTCTTACTAACAAAAAGAGTGCAGGCTAATGATTGGGGTAGGATCATCTTTGCAATAAGATGGTTTTGACATTGATCAAGACAAGACAAGGATTTTTCTTTTTTATATATAGTTAAATTACAACGATGCCATTGGAAGAGAGAATTTGTTTGTTTTCTTTGGAGGTGTATTTTTGTTTTTTAATTTTATTTTGCATGGTTAAATTATCATATTATCCTTAGAGTTGTAAGTGTAATTAAAAGACCAACTTACCCTTCGAGCTTATTTACTTAAGCTTATGGTCAAATGGTATTTTAGTTATTTTGTAATTTTTTTTTTGGTGTGGGGCAGAAGTATTCTAATCTTTCCAAATAATTTTTTTTTTTTTAAAAAAAAAACATTAACGCGTGATGAGAACGCGTCAACCACTTTGTTGTCTTTGGACAACACGTTTGGCTGATTCCAGTGGTCAAAAAGACCATTTTGGGGTTGCTTCAACTTCGTCTCGGCGTCTCTTCCATGGATATGTAATGTATACACTGATAAGAACCTCAACTTGTTGCCGGAAATCATTTTTTTTCTTCTTTCTTTCCTCTCTCTTCCTTGGTGTTGCACCTTGCTACCTGATTTTCAAGTCAACCCCTAAACTTCTATTTTCTTTTTATTTGGTCCTTGTTCTTTTTAGTTATGATTTTTTTTAAATAATCCATTGAATTAGATTTTTGTTTTGATTTCATCCTCATTTAATTTTTTATTGTAACATCCTTCATAAATACATGCAATAATTACTTAGTTTCTCATGAATGTTACAACTTTAAGAGTGAATTTTTTTAAAATAAAAATAAAAATCTACTAAAATTTCGGCAGTCTTATTTATACTGGGAGATCTCAAGCACTCATTTCCTTCCAACTCAAACTTTCATTTCATATTAATACACATTATGCCAATTTGGCACCCTACACATTTATTTTAAGGTCCTAACCTTTTCATCAACAATTCCAATCTCTAACTTTTCATCAATAACTTCTAATGTTTAATATTTTATCAACAATATTTTATGGCTAGCCTTTTATCAAACACTTTGTAAGCACTAATTCAACTCATCAGTTTTATAAGAATTTCACATACACATCCTCCCAAACACACCAATAAGAATTTATACATCAACACTCAACTTGAATGGTCATAATCCTAATCTAATCATAATCATAATCATATTAATTAAAACATAATTAAAACTCAACACGCCATATGACACCAAAACATATCCAAATTTCAAAACTTACCCAATTACATCAATATGGGCGGCCACCCATGATTTTAAAATTCATGGTTGGCTTTAAATTCATCAATTAAACTACTAATAATACCATTTCTAATACAAATTCCCCAAGAATTTAATCAATCCAACAATTTACACCATTAAATTTTAAGTATATATAATCTCACATTTTCCTATTTTTCCAAAACATGTCAACAATAAACTTATGAATAAAACAACCAAATTTTCTTTAATCATACTCAAATAACTTACACATCAATTTATAACACAACAATTAACACAATTTTAACACATGCAATTCAGTCTCCTATTGACCGACCATTGAACCCTTAGAAACACCATAATTTTCATCATCATTTCTACCTTATTTAACACCCAACACAACTTACTGTAACCTAATTTGATAAATTCATGGTCAATTTATATTTTTTTCCAAAATTCCATAATGAACCTTGATATTAATTTCATGATTTCTACCTCAATTATTATTCGTTTCATATGAAATTGTTAGATTACGTTTAGAACTCCTTATCGAACGTTAATCTAGTATTTGAATCTCAACCAATCAAAAATTTGTGGACCCCCCTTGAAAACCCTTGCTGTCGTGATTGTGCATTGATCTCCTCTTGATTTCCTTCACTTTTCTATCTTGTTTAGGTATTTAAAGATGTGGTGATGGATGTTTCTCTTAATCCCCCTTTAATTCCCTAAATTCTTTTGAAGAAAAACTCAATATTTCTCCTTTTTTTTTTGTTCCAGCTATTGTCGGCCTTAATGAGAGAGAGAGAGAGAGATAGCTTTTATACGTGTTTTTTTTCCTTATTTACACTTTAACCCCTCCTTTATATATAATCCTATTTTGTCCCAAAGTTTCTAATTTATTTCTCCCTTTTATTCAATGTCACAACACCCTCTTCTTCTTCCTTTCATTTCAATTTTGCCCTTGATATTAAGTTTTAATTTTCTTAATTCTAATTTAACCTATTTTATCTTTGGATTAAAATTTTAATATCTTAAGAAAAATGTAGCTGGGAGTTTACATTTGTTTTGTCAAATTTAGTTCTCATTCTTTTAATTGCTATTTTTTTGTAATCTATTATGATTTTTGGATTTGCATTTGTTTTGTGATCCCACCCTTCGTAAATTTTTTTCCTAATAGATTTCATCCTCATCGTTTTGATTGTTTTTTTTATTTGCAAAATTTTAAAAATTAGTATTTTTCTACCCGATTTAATTCTTCAACATTTAGTTAGTTTGGATTTGAGCTTTTTGGTTAAGCTTGTGTCGAAGACTTCATGGATTGCAAGCTTTGGAAAATAACCCGGCTTCATGAGGTTTGTCTAGGATTGCTTTGGTTTTTTTTTATCAATTTTTTAGACTGATATTTTTTCAATTTCATCATTCAATATTTATTTAATTATAAATTGAATTCTATTTTTTTAATGCTTTTATATGACCTTGGTTTCATTGTTTTTTATTTAATTAGGTTACCTTGGGTCTTTTTATTTGTCATATTTATTTTTAAAATAAATTTTATCATTGAATTAAATAGAATTGATTTATTGAATACATGTGGATACTCACTTCATTTTGTTTTGTTCAATTTGCTTTTCTAAGACGTTGCTCTAGCGAGCCATGTGACTTCTTCTTATGTCATCATCCAGAATGTTGCAGTCAAGTTTAAATTGTCTCAACAAACTCTTTTGTGATGGGTAGTGTCCACAATGGAGTGATGGTGGGTTTCCAACGATCCTTTTTTTTCTTTTCCTTTCTTTTCCTTTCGGGTATAATATTGATGACTCATTTATTTTGGTTGATTCTTGCTAAATTTTTCTTATGGCTCATCTACATTGATGCCTATAATTTAAATCATATTATTAAACTACCTGGTCTTATTAGATCCAGTCGAGTTAATGACTCGAGTATCAGGTTTTTCTTCCTTGTCATCTAAGCATCCCTTTTGTGTACTCAAAATTTTTTGAATTGTCTGTGGTGTAGCGTGGGTCACCGATCTAGTATATACTAAAAAAGCTTAAAGAAGCTTTATTGGTAATGTGAACAATGGAGCTCCTCTCATTCTTTTTTTTTTATCATTTTTTTTAAAATTTCATTCCCATATTTTTTTATTGAATCCTTATATAACTTAATTTCATAAGATAAAATTTTAAATTGTAGTAGAAAAACAAGATTAAAAAAGAGAAAATCACAATGTTAAGGAGAAAATGCATGATCAATCTTAAAGCTTTTAGAATTTTGATTTTGGTCTAAAATTTTATTTTGTTTATTTTTTAATTTCTCTATATGAGAGAGGAGAGAAATATGTCACAAAACAATAAAATAGAGAGAAAGTTATTGGTTGATCACATTTTGAACATAAAAAAAAAGATGATCTTTGTGTCGATAGATTTCTCTTCTCAAAATGAGTTCAATGAATGTAGCATCTCTCTCTAAACTTACCAGAAAAAGTTAATTAGGATATTTTTTTTCTTATTTGGCTTTTTTTAGAGTGTTTTAGGGGTTGTTGAGTGTTTTTTTTTAAGGTTTATAACGCGTTTTAGAGGTGTTATTAGGCAAAAACAAGCTGAAAATTAGGTTTGTAGGTTTTAAAAACTTGGATCCTGATTTTAATCACTAGACAATTCAGACGGCGACATATCGCTTGTCATTGCATGCTACTTGTTGCCTATTTTTTTTTTAAGGATCGAATGATGCATCATACGCTATTGAGGAAAAACAACCACACGCAAGCCTAATCCATCAATGCTTAGCTTTTATTTTTTTAATTTTTAATTTTATTCTTCAACAACCTAATTTTCTTTTCTTTTAATTCATTTATCTTTGTTTTGTAATTATCCTTTAACATTGGATTGATTAAGAATTAAGCTTAGTAATTTTTTTCAGCTTGCATTCTATGGGATTATGCTAGTCTCTTGATCCAGATAGCGAGTTTGAAAAATTAACTCAGATTGACTCGATTGATTTAGTGTTTTTTTTTCAATATATTTATGTGTTGGTTTATGAACTCCTACCTCTTTTGTAAATTTCTTCTAGCAGACAAAATACATGTGCTTTGGATATGGCCACTTAGCCCTCGAATCCCCTCTGTGCAGATTTAACAAAAAAAATTTTTGTCACATTTCACATATGATATCGATACCCTTTTCTTTGTTATAACATTTGATGGCTAATTAGCAAGTGGAATTCCATGGTATTTTCGACGCAAGAGAAGAACATGTTGGTATTGTAAATGTATTTCTTCACATCATAAAAAAAAAATCTTAATTGAAAATAATTAGGAATTTGAATTGTGTTTAATAAAATATACAGAAAATTATATGAGCTAGTAAATCATAAAGAAAAATATTAACATTAACTAAAAGTTAAAATGAAAAGTTGAAAGATATATATGCGATGATATTTGCTCTCGTGACACAGGATTCTCTCTGATTTTTTTTCTTTTATCCAATTAAATTGCAACAAAAAAAATTTTCATTAGAAATATAATAATTTAAATTTTGTAGAAAATATGTAATTATTGATATAAATTCTCTTTATATATATATCTTTCGTCAACTATGTTTTTTATTCCATAAAAATTGCTAGCAATTAAAATCAATATCCAAAAAAACTCTAATGATTTTAAATAAGTATAAAAAAATATATCTCTTTAATCAAAACCTCTTTCTCTTATAAACATGTTCTTTTTTTGTTGAATTTATTTTACAAGAAGTTCATTTTTTTCCAATCGTAAAAGAAATTTTTCTAAAATAAAATAATAAAACAATGAATTGATAATTTTAACTTGAACTTATTTAAAAAAGTATAACAACGCTATTATTGAAAATATTATATAAAAAATTTACAATAAAACTTTTAAAAATAAATATTTCATCCATATTTAATTTTTTTTGAAATTGATGGAAACATGAGGGATTTTATGGGACAGTAGAGGCCTGTGTAAATGTAGTTTTATATTATGAAGGGTTAATTATATGATGAAACCCATCTCTTGACATATCTAATACTGATTAACTCACTAGAATCTAAAAAGATTCAAACACATCATAGCCAACAAGCTAGTCTTTCTCCATTGCTTTAAAATATAATCAAGAACGAAATTGGGATTGCAATCAAATTCTGCAAATGCTACTTTATTAAGCGATCTCTGTCTAATTTATGTAGTGTCATTAAATAATGTTAAACACTAGTTTTTCGAATAAAAAACAATTAAAAAATTAAAAATAATTGAACCGGAACCGGTCCGACCGGAACTGTATGCATGTTACACTGTGCATGCTAATTAATTAGCATGAACAGTGTAACATGCATACAGTGTACAGTGTATGCAAGTTACACTGTGCATGCTAATTAATTAGCATGAACAGTTCATGCTAATTAATTAGCATGCACAGTGCGTAAATATGTTGCCCATTGTTTACTGTTGAAACAAAAGCAACCTCCTGCTGCTTCGTGATTACTGAGTTTGCAACGCAGTAAAAGGTGGGATCCATGAACAGTTAACGATGTTTTTTTTCTGTAACCAAACATATATTTGCTGCGTTTTATTTCAACCGCAGCTGCAGCCGCGTAGACAAACGGACCCTAACTCACTAGAATCTAAAAAGATTCAAACACATCATATCATAGCCAACAAGCTAGTCTTTCTCCATTGCTTGTACTAATTATTTGTTTGGTATAACATTAATGAGTTTACATGTGTTTTTTTAAGTAATTATGTAGTCTTTATATATTAGTATAAAATTTAAATCCTACCTAAATATACAACTATAATCCTATATAGATATCGATACCGGACAAAGAAACTTTATTAAATCTTAATGCAAACTAAATTATTCCCATATCAATACAACATGAATTCAAAACTAAGCTTATTTTATGAATTATGTTTAGTTAATCCTGATTTTTACCGAGGAATTCTACTTGGAATAGAATTAAAATTTTTAGTTAATCCTGATTTTTTATGAGTATTCAAACTCTTGTGGGTTAATCATTGTTTTTTGATCGATGGTTGATTTTTGATCACTTAGGTGACCGCTTCAAAACTCTTGATGATTTTAAACTATTTGAGCATGATTAAATCAACTTTATTGTACTTAATCAATTTCAACTTTTTTTTATATAGTCATTTTTCTTTCATGATTCACGTGTGAATATTTATTTTTGATGAAAATACATTTCCATTGATGTTAAAAACATTTTGGGTAGAGAAGGGATTACTATAATGTTTTCAAATTAAATTTTTTAAATAAGAAAAAAGAAGAAGAAGAAGAAAAGTAGTGGCTCGTCCAAGTCTTGGTTCAATCTTAATACAGACCCCCAAAAAGCAGGGCTCGACAGTGCCCTTCCGGCCATAGCCCATGGACTTCGGCCACCCAAAGCAAGTTCAAATTTTTTATCGTCTTAGAGTCCTTGGGAAAAACCAGTTCAAGACCCGGGAATCATCAAGAGACGACGGCAAACAACTAAGAAAAGTGTTTATCATAACTTCACTCTTGTAGTTTAATGAAATCAATTAATTAATCTTTACTTTTCAAATCCTTTTATAATTTAGTCCTTTTTTCAATTTATTTTGTTATTTTCTCTTTTGAAGAATGGACACATGAATACAAAAGCAAGTGAGATGAGAAGAATTGAATAAAGACAGCATTTTTGGAACAAAAAACTACTAAATTGAGGATGGTCAATGCAAGTCAAGGGACTAATTTATTATATTTATACACTACAAGGACTAATTAAACTAGTTTTGATAAACTAGAAGGGCTAAAGCACAGTTGACTTTTAAGAAAAACACATGCTTAGGTACTTCCACTTACCATGCTCAGGACAGCAAAACCACCTATCCCAAAGATGAATAAATTTTACTGAGCAAACTGACTGTTTTTCAGAGGATAAAGATGATCATAAGCTATATATATATATATATATATATATATATATATATATATATATCAACCAGTTGATAGCTTGCATCTCAACCCTGTTCCGACAGATTGCAAATGAGATGCCAGAAAATTCAAGTGATTTAATCATATGTCTCGATGATAACATAAACATCGGATATCACATTACTAATATCATAAATAAGGATAGGCATGAAAAATGTTATTCATCGGGAAGATCTAAGTCATCTGAAAAGAAGTTTGAGCCTCCATCTTCATTCCAAGAATCCTGTGGTGAAAATAAGCATCTTTTCCAGGATCCATCAGCAGTCCATTCAAACACACGTGGATGCCTCGTAGGGAATGTCAAATTCCAGAGTGGTTGTTTGATCAAATAATCCCACTGCCTGAAAAGTGGAAAATCTTTCAGTCTGCACTTATCATTTGTACCTACAGAAATCTGCCGGCTAATAAACATTGCAAACTGCAAGTAATCAGCCAAGTTTTGTTTGACTACGATAATTATTCCAATATGAACAAAACCATAAAGATTAAAAAGCAATAAATTCAAATAATTTAATGAACAAGATTTTTAAAGCTATCATGGCTACCTCATCTAAGGCTATCCAGGCTTCCAAAATACAAATACTCAAATCTGTTGATATTCACTATGAATAGACATTGACCAACCATTTTTCTGATCATGTTCTAGTGCCCAAGGCAGACAGTGAGAAGGCATTCTTTTAAAACATGCTCACCTTCTTAAATTATCCACAAATTCAGGGCCCTCGGCAGAAGGTGAAGTAGAGCACTGAAGGAGGATCTCTTCATCAGAAAGATCTTGCAGTGTCAAAGCAACATGTACTTGCCAAAATGTCCTGCACAGTAGTTAAAGGAACACAAACATCAAACGTTTGCTACATTAACTTCAGAGTTTAGCCACAAGCACGAGACCAGATACAGTCTGTAGAATAGAAAATATTATGCCAATCACTATGCAGGCTACTGCTTTTGGAGAATTTTAATTTATGATGCAATTAAATCAAAATAAAAAGCTCAGTAGCAACCCGATACCAAGAGCATGGAGCAATCACAAATCGATCATTTTGAGTATCATAGGTCTCCAGCAACTTTCTGTTCCAAGTGGGGTCCTCATGGGAAGCAGAGATTCGAATTCTTCTGACAATTTCATCTGGGCATCTCGTAGTTCTATCAAAACTGGCTGGGATGACGGATCCAGTGGATGTTTTTACCTGACAAAGTTCGGAGAAACATCAGACTCTACATTGCCAAATCTTAACAAATGTTTCGACAACATAAAACAATGCTATTCATTATCTTGTCCTAAAACCAAGAGAACAGGACATTATAAACTTTTGATAAACAACTACAGTTCATACTTGAAATAAGTTGGAACCACCTTGCAAATTCATTAAAAAACAGCATTTGATACTAACAAATGGTTGAATGCTTTTTGATGAATTTAAGCATCAGATTTGCAGTCATATCATCTTCGGTATCAAATTTTGAGTTTCTAACAAGTCTTCTAGTATACTTTAGTTTTCTTGGCTGAGACACCAAAGGCTGCAAAATATAACTTGTAGAAAATTCTCAGCATGAACTTGTATACAAATGGTGCTAAGGGCATGTTGATAATAAGGTATATCCAAGAAATGCTGTCAAAGAAATTCCTATGCTAGCTAGTTCTCGCCAAAAGGGAGTGGATACTTTGCTATACAAGTCATGAATTTCAAGTCAAAGAAAAATGGTTTCCATGGGGTACCAACTATGATCTCTCATTCAATTATTTCCTTCACAGAAATAGAATCTAAAATTGTCCTATGAAATCAATGCAGATATTTAAGATGACGATGGGCAATTTTAAAGTTGAACCTAACCAGAAACCCATTGAAAACCGGGTATGCATTTCCTTGAGAATCCCTTTTGGTGTTATGCCCAAGGACAAAGAGAATTTGAATGTGAAACTTTTCCTTTCTCTTACGCAGAGTTTCAATTATTTTGGTACACAGAGGAAAGGAATAGCCATCCCCTTTTGCCTGGGTTTCAGACCTAGTGGAGCCGTTAGCTTGCTGCAAACAAATGGCAATACATTCGCTTCAATCATTTTGCCTCAAGATGTAACTAGATCTCTAGAATATCAATAAAAAAGAAGAGGTTCCTGGACCAGACTTTAGGTAAGACATCTTCAAAACCACCAATCAAATGTACCTGCATTTAAAAATCACAAGAATGGCTTACTCCAAGAAAAATAAATGAACCAGTGAAGAGAAGTTGTGAGTAAAGCAACAAAATTGTGAGGTAGAAAAGGACTAGATTAATACATCCAAGTCATCATCAAAATTTTTGTCAACAACAAGTGACAACATTTGGGCGAGGCCAATATCGACAACTTTTGTAGAATCCATATGGGCAACTGAAGTCCTGCAACTCATAAAATGCCAAAATGCAAAGTAAAAAATAAAACAATTAGTATCATCAGTAGTAAAGTTCTGAGCACTTTCCCATCTCTTGTAAAATCGATTCTTACATTCCATTCCTCTGGTTCCGAATAACAAGGCCCACACAAGTAGTTGCTTCATCAGTGCCAATAAACTTTACATGCAAGGAAGGAAAAAGAAACATCTAAAACAGTAAATGAAACAAAAAAAAAAAACTTACAGCGTATTAAGACAGATAACAATTTAGAGAGAGAAGAACAAAACTTGTTTCAAACTCACGAGAAAGAAACATAAGATGATTCATAGAGATTTAGAACATGTTTCCCATGGTAAATGAGTCCATTGCAGGGATTTGAACTGAAAATATCAAAGAAGGCCACATTTGTTTCACGAGAGTGCCATGAGAAATCGTTATTACTAGATAAAGCCACAAATTTATGACTATTTCTACACATAGTTTCATAAGTTATCAAACAGGTAACATCTTTTGTTACCCGCACACATATTGCTGCTGAGATTTCATTGTCAATTTAGAAAAGAAATGTAATCAATGATGAAAATATTTATAAGATGCAATCACAAAAATTTAAACTGGGGACAACAGAAAACTTAGAGGTAAGAACTTTCTCAGACATTTACCCAGGGATAGCAAATGAAGAGCACGGCCAAAAAGAACGTACATCTATAAGTGCCGGGTCAACTGTTGCGAATTCTCTTTGGAAGACATAAACCCACCGACCCTGCAAAGCATACTCCTTTGATGCTGATAACTTCACCTCCTGCATAGCCTCGAATGAATTGGAGGCAGATACCAACTTGGGGTGTTCCAGCAAGGTTACAAGGGCACCCCTTTCCTATTTATCATAATTATAAGTTAAAGATCATTGAAAACAAATACTATATATAATAAGAACTTCAATCAAATAGAGTAGCAAAATAGATTAAACAAAAACACAATCTTTTTCAATGATTTAAGCATATGGGCACTAATTTCTTTCTCCTACATTTTGTAAGCAACCAAACAGAGCTGTTTCTTTGTCCTAGAGAGTTTTGGTATGTTAAAGGAAATGGATTTTTCGAAACACGAATTAGAAAGTTAACAAGAGATGAAGCAAGTTACCTGAGAGGAATCGGTTGGAAATGGAAGTCCATCGATGAAGATCATGACTTCTCAATTTGTTGTTGAAAAGAGAAAACAAGAAACTTTGTAACAAGAAGCAAGCAAGCAAAAGGGACACCTTTTCTGCTTCTGCTTCTGCTTCCTCCTGGGCCCCATCACCAAGGATTCCCTTCTTCCAATTTATCTTCTTTTCCATGAGAAGTAACAAATTAAATAATATTACCCTACACCTATAAGATTTTAATCAATTAATGCCCCTCTAACTAACCTCTTCTTAAATAATTTATGTTATAAATAAATAAAAAAACATTAAAAAATATTCTCAATTAAAAAATATTTTTATAAGCATTCTTTATAATAACTACAATGATTCTGGTAATAAAATCTGAATTTAACATAAGTACCATGTTGGTCGGCACAAAAAAACAAAGAAAATTAAGGTGATGTTCGGTAATATCGCTGTGGGTGAGTTTTAATTGTACTATATAAATTTATGTTTGATTAAAATCGAAACTGTGTTTTATTTTGATGGAATTCATGAAGAATTTGAGGTTCAACTCAGTCTGAAAAAAAAGCAAGAAAAACCACAACCCTGTTTTCTGGATTTGCTCTCCACAGTACCATTAAATGTTCGAATTCAAATGGAGATATAGAGATACGTCTATGGTTTGACTAAAACTAGAAATTTAGTTTTAATATATGAAAATTAGTAGAGAATGTTCAAAACAGTGAAAACTAAAAAGAAAATATTTTTGTGCTTATAATTTGTACAAATACAAAGGCATCTCAATTGAATATAATAATTAGCTACTTGAAACTATCTAGGTGGTAGTACAGTGATAAAAATTTGAAATTAAAAGGTTTGTTTCATTTGTAGTCTCAGGTTCGAACCATATGATTGCTTATATAATGGCCACTGGAGACTTACATGATCATTAACTTCAGAGCCTATGAAATTAATCGAGGTATATACAAACTGATCCGAATACTCATGTTAATCTAAAAAAAATAATTAGCTACTTAATGAACTTTCGTGTTAACTGCTTGTAATTTGTACAAATACAAAGGCATTATTGAGTAAATTGCTTGAATTCAAACTCAATTGAAATAAATTCCATATGTGAAAGGTTGTTTTGTATGTTTTATGTTAAGAAAAGAAACTAATTATTTATTAGAACCGAGTCTTGCAAAATGAAGAGATATATATTTTAATTATAGACTTATGAACCGTTTGACGACATTGTGGTTCAATTATTTTTTAAAAAAATCTTTATTTTAATATGCTAATATTAAAAAATAAAAAAAATTATATATATATATATAATAAACCGTGAAAAAGTTGTTATTATAAATTAAAAAAATACAGGAATAATTTGCTTGCGCTACTTTACATTTATAATTTTAAGTTAATTTATAATGTAAAATGAACAAAATAGTTACATCATGCATGTATTTTCATGTATCATTTTTTTTTTTAATTGAGAAAAGAAAAAATATTTTTTATACTTTTTGTAATAAATTAGAAAATATATGAATTAATAAATTTAAAAGGAGTTATTAACACTAATTAAATGTTAAAGGAGGAAGCTAATTTTTCTAGAAAAAATAAAAAAAATATTTAACACCCATTGTCCTTTTTATTTTAAAAATCTTATTCATTTTATCTTGGTGAGTAGTTATTGTTTCTAATAACAAATTATTTCTATTTTTATGAAAACCTCTTTCAAATACAATTAATTCATATAAAACATAAGATGAATTGTTTTTGAAAGAAATCGAACTAATATCTTTAAAATATCATGCAACTAAAAAAATATAAAAAGATAAATCACTCTTTTTAAAAAAATTAAACTAATTTATCTTGTTTAAGAAATAAAAAAAGAGCACAAATCACTATTTAAATGGAAACAATTAACTAAAAGAAAAAAAAGAAAAAAAGGTCAGACATTGATAGACCAGGGCACATATATGGCCTGAGAGAGTATTTGAAAGTATCGTTGCGGTTGCTTTTCAAATAACTTTTTGTGTCAAAATGCATGCCAATGATTTTTTTTTATTTTTTTTAAATCATTTTTGACATCAACACATCAAAACGATCTAAAACATACAAAACATATTAAATTTTAGCAAAAAAACAATTGAATTTTTAGGAACGCGGTTTGCACCGCATTCCCAAACGTATTCTGAATACAAAGCCCTAGGGGCTCCTAGGCCTTGAAACTCAGGCTTATGACTATTATTTTATTTTTTTTTATATTTTATGCATGAGCTAATACTAATTTTTTTCTTTCGCTTTTTTAAATCATATAACATGTCACCTACTATAATATTTTTTAATTACCTCTAATTACCGGAAAATTTAGGTCCAAGCTTTTGGGTCATAAAAACTCAATTTTAAAGTTGTTTTACTTGACAAAACCTCTAGCCACCATAAAAACCTTAAAAATTACCTAACAACTTTAAAATACCTCTAAAATCACTCAAAAACTAAGATTTAAGCAAATCTAAACATATGATTTATTTTTTCAAACAAGATAAAGGTAAAAATCCATCATTTATTTGACACCAAACTTGACTATTTTTATTATCAAAATCATGACAACTAACAAATTTCTTTTTCTTTTTACCGTTTTCTTATAACTTTCTTTTTCATTTCTCAAACTCAAGAACTAAAAAACTAACAAATTTATTAAATTGAGATTAATCATGTATTTTCTTTGTGTTTTGTATTCAAGTCTTCATTCTTTTAATTTGTTTTTTCTATCATAATTTCAAACCAAATCTCATCTAATTAGGCCATACAAAATTTAATTGAAAAATAATTAAAATAAAAAAATAAAAGGATGAAAGAAAGGGGTGATGTTTGGTATTGTGGTAGCTTTTGTGGTTGTGGTTTAAAAAAAATTATTTTACAGAAAGTACTTTTAGTTGAGGTTGGTTTAGTATTTATATATGTTTGGTTAAAACTATTGTTGAAATTAAGGTTGAACAAAAAGTAGTTTAATGTATTTGGTTAAAAGAATACTTTCCAAATTGAGATTATATATATATATATATATATATATATATTGATGGTTTTTAATTTAAATATTGTAGATTTAACTACTACTATTATACCATGAAATAAATAATACTTATATCAAATATTTTTTATTGTTTCATTAAACTATCTATAATTTCATCACGTACGAAATCCATTTGACAAGGACTACAGTTTTCTTGGTTTCTTAAGTACGCAACAACATCAGGAACAAAATTGGGATTGCGATCAAATTCTGCAAATGCTACGTCATCAAGTGATCTCCTTCTAATTTTCCGAATAAAACACAATTAAAAATAAAAATAAAAATAAAAATTTAATTTTTTAACTAGGTCGGACCCGGTTCAATGCATTTAACTTTGGACGATCTCCTTCTAATTTTTCGAATAAAACACAATTAAAAATAAAAATAAAAATTTAATTTTTTTTAACAATGTCGGATCTGGTTCAATGCATTTAACTTTGGGCCGGACCCGGTCTGGCCAGAACAGTGGAGAGTGACTCCACTGTTCACTTTGAACAGTGGAATCACTCTACACTGTTCACGTGAACAGTGGAGTTCACTCTCCACTGTGTCCGCAGGTTTGCGAAAAGCAGCTGAGAGTTGCTTTCCGTAAACCTGCGATTTTAATAAAATTTAAATGGGTCCCATGTGAATAGTAAATTGTATTTTATCATTACAAAACATTTAACATCTGCGGTTTGCTTTAAAAGCTGCCATAGCCGCGTAAACAAACGGATTCTAAATCCCATTTATTTTAATAGGAAAATAAAAAAATAAAATTGACTACAAATAATGTCAATTTTCTCAACAAAACTTCTATATCATGAGAATATAATTGCGAGTGATTTAAGAAAAAACCTAAAACAAAACTCTATAGATTACTATTTAAAACTTAATAGTTGCCATTATGTAGTTAATTTTCACTCAATTAAATTTGATTTTTATATTTTTTTTATCTTTATTTGAGGTTTATAAAAATTATAATGATTATATATTATAATCGCTATCAATGAAATTATATTTTTATAAGAAAAAGAGAAAAAAGAGTATATAGACCAAAATGGAGATTTAAATAAAGTAGAACCACCAAAAAGTTTATTAGCTGCCAAAAGAATCCAATCCAACAGGACCGAAGCTCCTTAACCTGATAGTTTGTTGCCAAAACTCCAATCACAACGTCTCAAACATCAAGCTCAGCGCACAAAACGACAGCATTTTATACCCATCTGGCCTTGAACATGAAAGCACCCGTCAATAAATCCCATAAATAACCACCACCGCTTGCTTTAACTTTCATTGATTGCTACAAAATGATTGTATCAATGGATCTTTTACCATGAAGAAGACCTGAGCTGATCATCTGCTTCATACAGGTTCTTATTCTTTTCTTTCATCTCTTTCTTTTCAGTTTCTTGATTAATATTAATATTGTGGCTCAAAACGTTATTGGGTCTCTCTTTTTTTCCTCAAAAAGAGATTGAAGAATGAAAAGGAGAGAACTTTCAATTTACGGTCTTTTTTTTTCTAGTAACAAAATCAATGATAAGGGAAGTTTTTATTGAGCTGATTTTGGATTTTATTTTTTCATTTTGGTTTGGATATTTCTTAATTGTTTTTAAGCTGATTCTGAGTTTGTTTTATGTTTTTTTTTGAGTATGTAGGGAGGGTTCAGTTTTAGTAGAGTTTGGAATTCCCCCTCTAATTTACTGATTTAGAGAGTGATAATTATCTCATTTAGTTCTTGTAGTTAGTTTAAGATGATGGGAAATTTCAGTTTCTGGTTTGAAGTTTGTTTCTTTTTCTTTTTTGCTATGCAACTGATTCAAAAGACATGAAAATGCGAGTTTTTTACCTGGATGAGTTAAGAGACTGTTTTTATTGTTCTTTGCAGGGAAGGGTATAGGAATTTTTTTAGTGACTTTGGTTTGTGTTCTTGTAGAAAGAGTTTTGAATCGGAGTGTCGTAAAATTTTGACAAGGAATAATGGATCTTGATTTGAACGAAGAACCTTTATACTCTTCCAATGATTCGCTGTTGGGACTCACAACTATGTGGAATGAATTAGAAACCACCAATGGTCTTATAGAAGAACGTATCAGGCAGCTTGAAGCAGTTACTTTCAGGGCTAGGCAACGACAGAGATGGAGACAAAGTCACATCACCCCTCAAACGGTGAGTATTTCTGTGGAACCAGCTACCATTAATGTTCGCAGTGAAGGTAGACTGCTTATTGGGGAGGCTAGTGTTGCTACTGAAGAAAGGAGAGATGAGATGAATCAATTTGGCAAAAGGAATAGTGCCTATTTGTTAGCTAAAGCATTAGGCAGGAATGGGAATGGTAAGGAGGCCAGAAGTGATAGGAGTGTATTTGATTGTAACATATGCCTTGATATGGCACAAGATCCTGTATTAACTTGTTGTGGACACCTGTTTTGTTGGCCATGCTTCTATCAGCTGTTGTATGTTTACTCAAATGTGAAGGAATGCCCTGTGTGTATGGAAGAGGTTACAGACACAAGCATTATTCCAATTTATGGCAATGGAAACAGTAATGATAACAACAAGCACAGGTCGAAGGAGTCTGGCTTGAAGGTTCCTCCTAGGCCTTCTGCACAAAGAGTTGAGAGTGTGAGGCAGCAACTCATTAATCGCGGTGTATTTTCTTCTTCAATTGAAGAAAGGATGCGGCATTTTGGCAATGTGCTCATTGCAATGGGGGAGATACCTCGATCAGAAGATCTTGATTATACTCATCTTGAATCTGAGAGAATCAGTTTATTGGAAAATCAAGCCATTACTTCTCTGGCACTGCCTTCCACAGGGGCAGAGGTAAGCCAGCACTACCATTCTGTTCATGTTTCAAGGTTATTGTTTCAAGGAGCAGCTTCACTGTCCTCCTTTTCATCAGCAGTGAATTCTGCGATGAATTCTGCTGTGGAATCTGCAGAAAGATTAGTTGAGGACCTTGAGGCAGTTTTGCACAATCATCGTGGGAGAAGAAACCACCAACAATCTTCACGTCCTGCTGATAGAGATTCATTTTCAAGCATTGCTGCTGTTATTCAACCTGACATCCAGAACCTGGATACAGTTGCTGATGCTGATTCTATGTTGCCTCATTCTGCTTCGTCTTCCAGGCCTGATGATGCTGCCACTGTTTCACAATTGGAAAGCCATAGCATGGGTACTGATATAGAAAGCAATTCTACTGTGCCCATTTCGTCGACTTCTAGTAGAAGAAATCTAGTTTCTAGGCTTTCAGAAGTGGACATTAGCTTACAAACAAATCCTTCATCTTCCAGGAGAAGAATTGAAGTTTCCAGAGTTTCAGATGCAGACAATGGACAAAACCGTGGGCGTAGAAGGAGAAGGTTGAGCTGATGTAGCCATAGAAATAAGGGCTAAATTGATAACATGTTCCTTGTCTGAGTACTGTTATTTAGTTGTGTTGTTGGAAACTAATACATCTTTGTTTATGAAGACCATGTTTTCCAATTCATTTATTGCATGCATATTGCAATTTAAGCAAAATATCAGGATAACACTACCAGTGTTTATACTCTTGCTGCTATATATTTTTTTATTTGGCTGTTTCATTGACAGTTCTTGTGGTTTCTTACCGAAGTATGCAGTGTCATCCTTGATTGCATAGTACGGTGTTCTGTAAGGCAGAGAGCAGCTATTTAACTGGTAAGTTTATGAACTCTTAGTGAAAGATTCATTTGGTTCTCTTTACCTATAGTTATATACAATGTACTTGTTCAATAGTTTTATTTGGTTGTTGATTTACTTTTTGAGTTTTTTGCTTCCCTGTTATTTTGTATGTGATATCTTTTTGTTGACCTTAACGAAGACCCATGATGTTAAATTCCCGCTTGCAACAATGGTTTTGTGATGATTTATCATTGATCACTCATTTCATGCTTATTGAAATAAATCACTTATATTATTAGTGGTGGTTAAGACCCAGGATATCATGTTTGGCAAGAAAAAATGGTTATATGATGATTTATCATTTACTGCTCATGCATGTTAAGATGTTATGTCTGCTAACTGGTAACCTGCATATTTTTTGTTTTGAATTTATATGTAAGAAGAAAAAAGAATTTTTCTTGATTGCTTCAAAACTTCTTTGGCGTCTACAGGTCTGGACTTTAAGAATGATTGTAGTTTTCTTGAAATGATTAAAACTGCTAATGTGCTTCGTTGCTTTTGAGTAATGTTAGGTCATGTTCATGATCTGTAGAAAGTTGTTTTTTATTTAACAATTAAATGTCTCAAAATGCAAAATGAATTTAGAATTTTTTCTGACGTGTTATTGTTGCATTCTCCAGAACTTGTAAAATTTTATGTATTTTTTTGTTTGGTAATAAAAGTTAATTGACAGAGCATAGAATAAAAGGAGTATAAAATCTAAAACCAGAAAAACATTAACTGTAGGCAGACAATATGTTATGAAATAAGCTACACTTTGAGGGTAAGCAAGTTTAAGAACACAGCAAAACAGAATGGAAACCAAGGGTTTAGGGTTGTCAGACCTTAAAACAGCTAAATAATGATCAACTGAGACCTATTTAAACTCTTCTAGCATAAGCTAAAATGACTGTTTTGTCCCATCCATAAACACCATGTGTCAAGTCCTAATTTCACAGAAACCAGCTTTCTAAAGATTAGGGTTAATTTGGCAGACTATCAGACAATTTAAATGTTAGAATACTCAAACTTCAAAGAAAATAGTTTTGACATTTTAATTGTTTTTCTAACAACTCTCTGTTCTCTTGGAACAAACACATGACATAAAAAGAAAAGCTGTCTGCAAGTTTTAACAACTGTCTGTTCTCTTGGAACAAACACATGACATAAAAAGGGAAGCTGTCTGCAAGTTCTTTGTGTCTAAAATAGTATTTAAGATTGAAACGTTGGCTTTTATTATCTTTATGTGTCTCAAAATGCTTTCTATGCTGATGTAGAGGAATTTTATCTGAAAACAAATTTAGTGGAAAATCTTGCTCATTTGACTTTTATTCCTTGATTTATTGTAATTAAAATGAGTCTCATTCTCTAATTTCTTTTTGGGGTGATTTTACCAACAGAACGGAGAAATTTCATTGTTGCTAGAAAAACATGTAATAATAGAAAAGTGATTATTCTATTCTTTGTGACGCATGCATGTTTTGCTTTGGTTAATGATTAGGTTTGTTTGGATTTTTATTGATGCTCAAGATGTTGTCAAATTCTAATACCAAACAAGTGACTGAAAATTGCAGAAGCCCTATATCCTTTCTTAGAACTGGTTTAATCTTTAACTTAGTGTTGCATTTTCATGGGCTTTTTTTCTGGTTGTGATGCAGGAGAATTTTTTCCGAAGTGCAACCTTATATTAATGGATATAATTTTCGATCGGATTGTTGGATTCAACTAAAATTTTGCTAGAAGATTCTATAGGCCTATTTGCTATTGGTTTGAAAATTTTGTAGCCACCTAAGTTCAGGAAGGCTTTCAAATAAGGCTTAAAAGTTATTATTTAGGATTTACCATATTTTCCTTGTTAATTTAGGATTTTTTTTCTATTTTATTTAGAACTCTCTTATTATTTTTTGGCATTGTTTAGTATATAAACAGCTTAAAAGTGCTGTAATATTGAGTGTTGATTAAAAAATTATTGAGTAATAAAACTTCAAGTTGAGGTTCTTGTGTAAAAACCCTATTCAGCTTTAATTCTATTCTTATTTTTGCTTGTCTTCTTGTTTGTGTTTTCGTCTGCGTCAGGTTGTCACTTTACTGATGATTTAAACTGCTGCAGGTACAAGTTATTGTTAACCAGCTTGAAGCAATGACAGCCCACATACCATTATATCATTTGTTTTGGGGGTAGAGAGGTAAATTGCTTCATATTAAGCGTTGATCTTGTTTGTGCATGCAACTTTGAGAATAAGATTGGCATTCTTGCTTATAATGTGAATTTGAAGATTTTATTCCGATTTCCTTTGGTCTTGTAAAGCGAGAAGGATAAGTGCTCAAGTTTGAATCCCACCTCTAATTGTCAATTCATTGATAATCTCTTTAAAAAAGAGAACATGAATAATCACATTCGGTTGCATTGAGTTGAGTGTCTTATGATATGATCAAATATAGTGGTGAAGAGATATTCCTATAGAGTAGTGATTCATTATTGGTGAAAGAGTGAGTTCACATACTATGCTTCTCAATAACTAAAGTGAACCTAAACGCATGCCACTTTGCTGGTGGATTATATAAGAGAGGTATTATTAGGTGTGTAAAAAGGGTTTGTATTAACAATTAAGTCAAGATGCATCTCTCATTTTGAAAGTCAATGAAAATTCTGTTTTGATTGGTTTTACCATCTGTTATCGTGAGTTTCCTATCGAAGTGTTTGAACAGGATTAGCAATGGAGCATGTGTGCTGGAATTGGAATTAGTCCACTAAGCCCAACATAGCTGTCCTGCTATGATGCCTTGCTCTAACTATATGCTAGGCTTCGGTTTTGGGCTTTCTTGATTTCTAGTGCAATTACGATTTTGATAGGTCAAATCAGACAATTTTATTAGCATTATTGCCCAGCACCATTACAACTTTTATGGTCTGCCTGATATCAGACTTTCATTGATTGTATAATATTCACAATTATCATTTCATGAGATCCTAGCTAGATGATTGATTAAAGATTTTTTATTTAATTCTTGCTGTAGGTTTGTCTTCAATGAACTAACAAGTCATGATGTGATGCATGTCATATCGAACTGCCTGATTATGGTTTGATCATCAAGTACTCATCATTTCATGAAACCCATAGGCTTCATAGCATATATGATTTTTGTCTCTAATGATCTTGTTGCATTTGTGTCTCTGTTAACAATATATTCACCAAAGGATGGCTTGCTTACATAAGTAAACTATAATGATTTTATACAGAAAAAAAATAATATTTAGCTTGAACGTGCCTTGTATGAGTTGTCTGGTCAAGCACGCCTAACTATTCTTTCATTTTCTATGCAAGCAAATAAAAGAACAGGATATGAACCCTACAAGCCCTGCCAGTTGGGGAACCACCTTATAATTACAACAGTTTGAGGTAGGAGTTTTCTTCTAAACCTTGTCTGTGTCTCTAGCAACTTGCATGTGTGGACCCACCTTATAATTGCATGTGTGGTGATGAGACGATAGGGTAGGGATGATTGAAAATGAGAAAAAAAGGATTTATCTCCTAAATTCTTAATGATACTGTACTAGACAATGGTTATGATTGAACCGCCCTAGAGAGCGTCTGTTCCAATACATCCCTCCTTACATGCATAACTATAGATATCGCATCTTCACCTCCTTCCCATTTTATACACTGTAGCAAAACTGGGCAAGAGTAATTTACTTATATTGGTCTATGGTGTACGCATAAAAGGGTGGTTTTAATCGTCATGTTCAAATTTTTATCCTACCTTCATTTGTGAGATACCATGTTGTCTTGTCCTACTTTGCCTCCAGTCGGATAGTTTTTCCTTTCTTATCTCGTACCATCCAGTGTCTCACTAGTCAGTAATGTTATGGGAAAAACAGCATGGACAAAACTGTTAAAAGTGGTGCTTATAATGTTGAAAAAAAGCAGAGCTAGCAAAAATGAACATTTCTGTGATATGATGTCATGGTTTTTGTGCCCCTTTATGAGCTTTGACAAAGCAAATAAGATGGTTTTTTGTTTAGTCACACCGGTTGATTCTTCAACTTTGATGGAGTGGAAATTTTCGTTGAGATATCAATGATTGGAGGTGCGCATGTTGAGTCCATTTTCTCTGCCATGTCACTTTGTACAAATCTCAGTGGAAGAAGTAACATGTTGAAGCTTTTTTCTTCGTTCTTCGAAACTTTAATGAGTGGAAATTAAATATGATAGAGAAATCAATGATTGGCATTTGTTGTCTATCAAAAAGTTTACAATGACTTAATGCAAGATTCTAATGCAGATAATGAACCCTCACCTTTATGATAGTGTAGTATTTTTTACGTTAATTCCTGTATCAAATTAAGAAATGAAATCTCTTTATAGTTGAGTTATATATATATATCAAATTTGATATTTGAATTTAGTGATCATTTGACATGTAATTAGTAATATAATTAACAAAACAACAGGGTGATTAAGAAAAATAATGAATGTGAGAGAAAGGGATGCTATGACAAGGATTGTTTGTCTGTGCGCTGTACGCACGCGTTGTAACAGCTGATGCTGACATTGTAAAGATGGCCCAAACTATTTTTTTAGACTTTTTTGGAGCCCTTTCTACCATCTGAAGAGCACCGTATGGAGACAAGAAGGTCCCCACTACTATTGGTTTTTAAGTTATTCTAGAGAGATAAAATGTGGAGTTGGCGATGGCAATTTTACGCAGTCCATCGGCTATCCATAATGTGTATACTTGGACTAAATTATGTACATAAACCCCGATCATATTCATAATCATAATTCTCTTTAAAAATCTCAAGTTATGATCCACTTGGAACAAAATATATACCAAGTCCAAAACATTTTCTAAATATTGTTGATAAAGGAAGAGGAATGAGGTTATAACAAGCAACAAAAAGAGGTAATAAGAAAAGTGACGATGGTAGGCGAGATAGATGCCTATAGTGTTCATGGTGGGTAGTGGTGTTTAAAGAAACTAGCTTGTATGTAATATATGTATTATCTCACCTGATTTAATTTATTAAAATTAGATAATGTGGATATTAAGATGATATTGGTATAAAAAACTCAAAATATGGATATCATTGGTCGGGTGGGTTAGGATTTTTAAAACCTGGTTAACCTATGCTCTTCTAGTTTTTTATATTTGAAATTTATGGATTTGAATATTTAATTTTATTTTATTTAGAAATATTTTGGTTTCAAGTTTTGTTGGTGTATTTTTTTTTAGATTTCTTTAACCTTAAAAAAAAAGAGGTTTGTCTCTTTGCCGGAGAGAAGAGAAGGTAACTAGAATTTAATGTTGATACAAGGTATAATAGTTAGACCTAATATTGAGGGTTTCATGACACCTACAGTCCATATTTTAGGCCTACCTTTAAATGCAAATCCATGAAAATTAATAATATAAGCTCAACTTGTGGATATTTGTAATATCCATAAAAAAATAGTCTTAACCCAATGTATTCAACCCACTTATATCTAAAAAATATTGAACAAATTAGATTTATAATTTGTAAAATATTAAAAGTTAGATTGAATATAATTATAAGCTCTAACTTGATCCAACGATATTCATGAACACCCATGAAGGCAGGGGGGCTAAGACAACACCGTTACCATGTTCCATTCAATTTACTTGGATCAATCACACACGTAATAATTGGGATAAATTGGGCAATTAGCACACAAAATTAAAAAAAATTAGTGAATTGACATAGAAGCAAAAAGTTTTGGCGAAATAGCAAAATTTGACCATGTCGTGTTTCAGAAGCACGACAAATGTTCCGCTTCTAAAGTGCGACATGATCAAACTATGCTATTTCTACCTCAAATGGTTGACCAATTTGTAATGGTTAGTGAAACCGATCAACCAGTTTCAAAAATAACAAGGAGAATCTCAAAACTGCCAAAAACATGGGGCCTCGATGAGATTCAAAAATAAGATTCGGTGGTCCGCATAGTGACGTAGTCATTATTATAAGGAAAACAGCCTTAAAAAACTTTCGTAAAAATTTGAGCACGATCCAATAGTCGGATCAAAATTTATGGCCCTTATAAGCTGTTATTCTGGTTTGGCGCGACCAGACTTCATATTGGGTCTAAACCTGTCCCATTGGTACATAAATACATTTACTAGGCTATCCATGTAATTTGTTTGAGGAAGATCTTTATTTAGTTATGACAGACTCACATTTGACTACTCAGAATCACCCACCATTGTGTGAATAATAACTTTTTGAGATTTTATTTGAAGTCTATTTTTTAGTCTACAAGTTGGAAAAAGATGTATATTTTGACTCCTAAAACATATTTGAAAGAAAAACTCCGTAAAACATAGTTGTTGTGCTTCAGTATAATGACATTTAGTAAATGTCACGCTTCTAAAGCGTGATATGATCAAATTGTGCTATTTCATCAAATATTTTTGAAACGGTGTTATTCTATCAAATTTTTATGTTTACCGTGTAATTTTATAAAAAAAATCCTAATAATTGCATATTTTATGGACCACAAAATTATGAGGTCAAAACAAATAGTAATTGATAATCCTTGAAAATGCTCTTCCTTTCAATGAGATATTTTTTTACTATACATTATAACTATGCGAATTATATATTAAACTATCTAAATGATTTTTATCAACATATAAATTTATTTGAAGATTTCTTCTACTATTGATTAAAAATATATAAAAAGTAACCAAAATATCAAACAATATGTGATTCCATCTCTATTAACAATTTGAATTCATTAATAACAAATTTAAAAAGTAGTCTTTTCTTCTTTAAAATGAAAAAAACATTTGATAATATATATATATATATATATATATATATATATATATTATAAGGAGTGAATTTTTTTGCTTTTATGTTAATATTTATGTTTTTTTTAGTCAAATGTTAATCCCAAACATGCATTAGAGAGTTCCAAACTTCATCAAAGGGGACCTTTTGCATGTATCAGACACTAGCCACCAGCTATTTTGGATTTGATTGCCAGAACCAAAAGATTAACTGATTATCCAACACATAAGTCTTGTTTTCAAGCTACTTCGATTTTTTGAGACATTATTAATGACATCATTTGTGGAGTGATCAAAAAGCCATCGATAGTTCTTCCAAAACTGGTTTATTGGTGTCCTAATCACCATTAAAGGAAGATAATCAAAACACTCCTGCAATTGAGCATCCCGCTAGCCTTTCTACAGTTATTGGCATTTCTTTTCCATTAGAGCTCTAACAACTCTTCAATAAGAAGGAAAGGCTATGCAACAATTTGATTGCCTTAAGTTAGTATGGTTTTTTTGCTTGCTAATAGGCTTAATGAGACAACCAAATTTGGCCCAGATATTTGCCAACTTCAAGAATACAGTTGGAGCCTCAAGATTTGAGAAAGCTTTCAATAAGTACGAGGGAAATGATGGTTCAAATCATAAAACATATGAAGTCTGTTTATTAACCATCCAGCAGACATCTATTGGAGAAACTCTATTCCCTTTTTTCTTTTGGAGCTGAGATAATGATCTCAACAAAAATACCATTAAGACAATTATGCCTCAAAAGAAAATAAAAATGTATCATGATCAATGACTAGGAATGTAAGTTTATTATATATGAATTAAATTATTCACAGTAAAGATGTCTTATTTTTCTTAAGTGATATCCAGGGCAACAACCACATAATCTTTCAAGGATGAGATGAACTCAATCTTCCTAGTGTGATTTCACAATTTACCTTGAAAAAGATGGATTTGAAGCCTCCCTAGTACGATTGTGAAACTCTTTAAGAATGAGATTGACATGATATCTCTTCGGGTCAACAACCACATAATCTTCCAAGGATGAAATGAACTTAGTCTTTCTAGTTCGATTGCACAATTTACCTTGGAAGGGATGGATCTGAAGTCTCTCTAATGCGATTGCATAACTCTCCAAGGATGAGATTAACACGACATCTATCCGAGGCAACGACCATACAACCTTTCAAGGATAGGATGGAGCCAGTCTTCCTAGTGCAATTGTATAATTTACCTTAGAAGAGATGGATCTGAAACCTTCCTAGTGCGATTGCACAACTCTTTAATAATGAGATTGACACAATATCTTTTCAGGGTAACGACCTCACAACCTTCCAAGGATGGGATAAATTAAGTCTTCTTAGTGCAAGTACAAAAGTTACATTGTAAGGAATTGACTCAGTTTTCCTAGTGTGATTACACAAGTTATCTTGGAATGGATTAACATGATCATCTTGGAATGGATCTGAAGTCTCTCTAATGCGATTGCATAACTCTCCAAGGATGAGATTAACACGACATCTATCCGAGGCAACGACCATACAACCTTTCAAGGATGGGATGGAGCCAGTCTTCCTAGTGCAATTGTATAATTTACCTTAGAAGAGATGGATCTGAAACCTTCCTAGTGCGATTGCACAACTCTTTAATAATGAGATTGACACAATATCTTTTCAGGGTAACGACCTCACAACCTTCCAAGGATGGGATAAATTAAGTCTTCTTAGTGCAAGTACAAAAGTTACATTGTAAGGGATTGACTCAGTTTCCCTAGTGTGATTACACAAGTTATCTTGGAATGGATTAACATGATCATCCTAGTGCCATAACAAATTTCTCCATGGATGGGGTAAACTACCTTAACAACGATGTTTTGCCTAAGGAACAATACCAATCCCCACCTCCTACCTAGTAGCTTTTTAATAATTCACTACAGATTTATTTGAATTAACTAGAATATACCTGAAACCAAGATTTCCTCTTGGTTCTAGGCAAGGGGTAGATCTCTTCTAAATCTTGATTAAGGTTAGATAGTTCAAAATTCAAATTTGATAAATGTTTTTCTAAGTAAAAGTGTTGAACCCATATAAAATTTCAAAGTTTTTTCTAAGGGTCTTGAACCCTGCATAAAATGTTTACTATGAGTGTGAGATTACACACGAGTAAATAGAGAAATGAATAAGAATCAAAATTTTATAAAATAAAAATGTTTTATGGATAAACCTCACAAAACCAGAGGTGTGCAAATTAATAAGGGGAGAGGGGGGAAATAATCTTAAATGTCTAGTCCAAGCTTCTCAACTAGATATTCTCCATGTTAGGTAGCAGCAGCCCTGATTGAGAGCATATCTATAAAGCCAGACACCAGAATTAGATGAAAGACGGTATTAAAGTCCACCTATATTGGACATGGAAAGGAATATCCAATCCCTAATTGTTGTAGTCAAAGTTGCATACCCCCTAAAAAATTCATGAAACTCCTTGAGAGAGTTCCTCAAAGCCTCCATCTAAGCTCGAGAACTCTGGGCTTCTTTCTTAGCAACAAAAAGCTCAGCCCTCAAACCATTTTGGATGGTCTTCGCCTCAAGAATCTCCCACTTCAGAAAATCCACTTGATTTATAAACGGTATAAAGCAATTTGTCGTTGGAGCCCAACTAAAAAACAATGCCTTGTATTTGTTCCTTCAGCGTTGAATAAGCCACTTTGAGGCTTTTTAGTTCGACCCCTATAACAACTTTTTCTTTTTTTAGCTGCTCAAAGGTAGCTTGGTTTGCTGAGTTTGTGGTGGCCTTCTTTATATGATTCCTCTTGATCACCCAATGCTTCTTAGAATGGACACACATTATAAAAGTTTTCCAAAAAACAAGTGTTAGGAAGAATAGTCACATAACTAAACAAAATGTAAACATGAAGGTTCCTTACATTAAACATTATTTGATCAGTTAGATCTAAATGATAGTTATAGCTTTCATTAGATGTCATTGAGATGTCTGACAGGATGGTGAAATTTTTTTACAGCAATCTCACTACCTCAAGGCAAGCCTTTACAATACATGACCGGGTGCCAACAACATCCTCCATGAGTTGCCTCTCCTCCTCAATCAAGGTGGGTAAATTAAAGGGAGCTTGACCAAAGGTGAGGTTGACAAAAGCATCTTCGAACTCAGTTTTCTCAAGAACAACCCGAGTAGAAGGCCCAATTACTGTAGCCTCTGCCAGCAAAGTGGACAATTGAGGCAGAGGAAATGCCACCATAAGAGCCTTTACAATCAAGACTAGAACATTGAGCTCTACAGGGTTGGAGACCCTTATCCTCTTAAAGCTGATAATAGTGCCTGCGATCACTTTAAGAAGGGGTCAAATCTACTTGACCCTTAGATAGGGAGTATGACTTCCCTTGACTTCATTTTCTATAGGAGTTCTAACTCCCACTATTGTTTCCTTAGGAACAGAGCTATTAGGAATAGAGAGTTCATCAATAATGATGGGGTAATTCTCCATCACTTTTTCAGCCCTACCTTAAACCAAGACAAGAGATGAAGACTTATTTGGTGAACTCTCTTCTGCAAACCTCGATAAAGTTCTGCCCACTCCTTCAGTTGTTATCCCTGCATAAAAGAAAAAAAAGAGAAGTTAGTAATAAACTTAGCAATAAAGCGGGAATAAAGAAACTGCATACTTAGTAAAGCAACCTAATAATATCCTTTGGCCATCTTATTGACTTCATAATTGGTTAAAGTCAAGGCCAACACAACACATGTTTTCTCCTCATCCGAGTTTAGATGAGGCTTGCAATTTACATCTGGGGGAGGAACCTTCTAATAATGAGAACAACCCCAGATTTACTGCATTCCACTTCTAAAGTTGATTAGCCCGTTATACCTCACTGTCAACTATCTCCCCTTTATTTTTTGACATGCGCAAACTTCCCATACAAAGTTCCCTTCATGGTTCATGTAGGTTTATTGGAAAAGGTGAAAAACTAATGCATTTTATTGCCGCCATCGATGTTAACAACCAAATAATTGAAACTTTTGAAGACATTGATCATAAGCTTGATTCTGACTAGCCCACAAAACTTATCAAAGGTGGACAAAGTGATCCCTCTTTTTTTGATGCGGTTGGTATAAACCTAGCTGATAGTATCTGAACACTTTCCTCACGAATCCTTGGAGAGGGAAGGAGTACCTCATCACATACATGCAAAAAGGGGTTGTAATATCAAAATAACCCTGGACATAGCCCATGGTCTCCTGATTAATACGCTAAACCTGGTCAGGTATCCGAGTTATGTACTCCCTTGGTTGAAGGCGAGAAACAAACTCTATGACCTTTACGCCTAGAGTGTTTGGAACGTCATCCTCAGGGGTTTGAGGTAGCCTCCCCTCTATTGTAATTCCTTGGTAATGGCAAAGTCAGAGATATTTTTCCTTCTGATAAAGTCAAATATGTTTTTTCTCTAACAAAGTGAGATATATTTTCCCTCTGATGAAGTCATAGATACTTTTTTCTTTGATAAAGAAGATGTTGGAATGCAATCAAGAAAAAAGTGAGAATGAGCTATAAAGACCTATTAGGTCCTTAAAAGAGAGGGCTCTCAATCTCCATTCTATACTGCATATTTATTTTTAGAGTCTCTCTCTAAAATATCATTGTCTTTTCTCTACAAAAAGATACTTAAGTATCATAGAGTTTCCAACTTCGCTAAAGAAGACCTTTTGCAAGTATCAGGCATTAGCTACCTTGGCTAGAGAGAATGAATTTTGTCACACGTCACCCGCGCGGCGTCTGGTTGGATTTGATTCGTTAGGAGTCACCACCTAGGACTTAATTGAGGGCTACTAGGAAACCCGGGTGCATTAGTCTTGTCAGAGATTCACGGGAAAGGGACTTGATATGGTTAGGGAAGGTATTAGCACCTCTAACGCACCCTACTTGAGATAAGCTGCTTCGTGGCTTTGATGTGTTAAAGAAGTTTTAAAAATTTTGTCTTTTCATCGGATATTAGAAATACAACTTACATGTAAGTTCATAATTCTTGACCGTGAACAAATCAAAATATTAAATTCTTCTTTATTCTTGGCAATTTTATCATAAAAAAACAAATAAAAAAAACATCCATAAAACAAATACAAACACAAACATTCACTTTTACTATATATATACATCCATACTACAAATTATAAAAATTCAAAACTAACTAAACAAAAATTAATTAAACAATTTAGAATTTACAAAATGAACCCCCTCAAAATCCATAACATTGCTGCGAAGACTTCTGGCACTTTAGGAACAGTGGCGGCGTGTGGGTTCACGCGCCGCCGCTGCCGGAAACCCAGGCAAGCAGGGGTTAGTCACAGCTTCATCCCCTCTTCCTGTCCTCGCCGGCGGTGAGAAACAACGTCACTTGTAAAGCCAAGAAAACACCACAAACAATCGATTTGTTTTCTGTTTTAGATCTGCTTTTATTTTTGTTTTCTGTCTGCTGTTCTTTTCTTCTTCCCCGGTGGCAGATCTGCCGTGGAGGACCCAATGTTGTGAGCGAGGAGGCGGCATTGCTGTGATGGGAAGGAGACATCGCTGCAAGGCTGGTGGGGAGGAGATGAAGAAGACAACAGGGGTTGCTGTTGGAGGCCGTTCTGCGCCGATGAAGGAAGCTTTGTCGCGTCTGTGCTGATGAGGGAGACCGTGGCCTGTGGCCGGTTGAAGAGGGAAGATCTGTCGGCTGCGGGCTAGAAGGCGGCGTTCTCAGTGGCTGAGAGAAGCGCCGGGGAAAGGAGGGGAGGCTGAGATGGCTGAGGGATCTGCAACTGAGAGGGGAAAATGGAGGCTTGTGCGGGGAAAGGCCCTCTGATTTTCAGTCAAAAATAGAGGCGCGGCCAAGAGAGGGATGAAGGGGATCAGGGGTGGCTGCCTTGGTTTTCTTTTTGGCAAAGGGGAAGTCTTGGTTTTGGCTGAGGAAAAGGAGATGGGACAATGTTCACAGGGGAAGATGACGGGTCGGGGAAGATCAGTCTGGGCATGGTCTTCGGGTGGCTGGTTTGAGGGAGAAGGAGGTGCAGCGGTTAGAGGGGTCTGTGTGGAAGAAAATCCAAAACCAGTGGGGGGTGCGGCTGGTCTTGGTTTCTTTAGCCAAATGGGGGCGCCGACTTGGGTTAAGAGATAGGTTTTTTAGGGTTAGGTGTTTTTGTATTATCTCTCAAATATGCAAAAATGCCTCCCCCCATTATGTGTGTTGTAGAGACTAGTATTTATAGGTAAAAGTATTGCTAGATTTTCAAACTTGGTCCCTCAACTTCTTTCTTTTTTGTAAATTTGATTTTTTTTATTTTTTTGGATTTTTCTTATCAACATCAACTCGAATGAGGAAAATTTGTGATTTTAAAAATAAAGCGTTAAAAATCGAACGCGTTCTAAAAACCTTTGAAAATTTTAAATTCTTTTGAGACGATACTAAAAATGCTAAAAATAATGCAAATATATTAAAAAATGTATTTTTTGGATTTTTATTGTTTTTTGCTATTTTTTGATTTTTCAAAAATTTTATCAAAAAAATAGGTAAAAAATTGGGTAGCAATAAATTTAATTGTCAAAATCAAGAGATTAACTAATTAATCAATACATAAAATTTGTTTTCAAGCTACTTGAATTTTTTGAGATATCATTAATATCAAACACCACCCGAGTGTGGGGTGGTTTTGACTCTGGATATAATGAGTATGTTTTAGTGGATGTTGCCGGAATGGGTGTTGTTCTTGAAGGAATTGTTTGTGGAAACTTTAAGTGGCAAAGTTGGTCAATGTCCTTTATGTCCATTCTATAGTCCATTTGGTTGCCTTCGAATGAAATTGTCTTCAATGGAGCTCGATCTTCAAATAAGCAGTTCGAGATAATCATTCTTTGTCTTACCACTTGGCGTTGATGTATGTTCACAGGTTTCCAATACAGTGCTGAAGACCTATTAGGCCATCGAGAACCAATTTCATGAATTCACCTTCTGTCAATATGCTTAAATGTAATAGAAAAGGATCATCTATCGGCAAGCTAAGGTTGGCAGGTTTAGGTGGTTTACTACCTTCCCAACTCGCTTGGCATATTCAGATGCATGTACGCAACTTCTATTAAAGGACTCCAGTGAGGCTGAACTTTTGGCAATCAACAAAGTTCTGCAACTGTCTGCTGCAGAGGACTCGATGTTTTGGGCATCGAAGTTCTTGTCAAATCAGATTCAACAGTTGCAGAACTTTGTTGCGTACATGCATCTGAATATGGAGGTAATATTGGATGCATAAATGAGTCCTGAAGCAACCTATGACATATTCAATCTCTTCGATCCAACAACAGAGAGGATTCTTTAGCAAATTAAGGTGTCTTGAGAAAGGAATTGCTAATCACTAGGTTTTAAGATCCCAAAACCTTCTAAACAGGCTTCCTTATCCTTGATGGCCATTAGCCATTCCTCTGTCTTTGAAGTTTGTTGCTCTATATGCTTATCACAGAAAAAAATTAAAAAAAAACAAAAAACTAGGCAATACTTTGTATATAAATTAGTATAACAGACTGTTAAAATTCCAGATTTTCTTTGATCTTTCAACTTATTTCCTTTCTGAATCTTAACAGCCTGAACTTGTGAAATGGCAGCTAACATATGCATCATTTGAACTCTCTGGAGGAATATACCTGTTAGTCGCTCCATGAAAAATCAAGGAACTAGAAATCCATTTTTTTGCTTGGTTGGTACTGGGTCGAGTTTCATTTCTTCTCTGCTCAAATCCGTCCAGCACTACGTAGCAAAACCTTCTACAATGCACGCACAAGTTTTAGGATTAATGGAGCTCAACGCTTTACAGAATCACCGATAATGTGAAGTGGTATGCCTTGTTCAGTTCTCCGAAAAAAGTAAATGTCAACTATTAAGCATAGGACTGTAGTTCCAAGCTCCAAAACATCGCAAAGCTCGGAAGTATATGAAGAGAGGGATTGAAGCAACACCATTCAATTTTTGCAGGATTAATTTTAAGATTCTATATTACAAATTACATTGTAGTTACAAAATATACTAAAACACCTAGATAAAATAGGGTAACAATCCACATTAACTTTTTTTTTTCAATTGCAGTATTCTGTACTCGAATTAATGACCAATTAATTAAAATTTATTAAGGAAAGAAAACATTCAATTAAAAGGACCAAAGTGTAAAACAAAGAGGAATACCATGGTCCATCTCAAGTTTACTAAAAAAAGCTATGTTTAGTCCACCTACCTTTTCTTTCTTGCTATGTAATTCCTATAGTTTTTAAAATTTTTATTTTAATTTAAAAGTTCATTTTCATAACATTTCATTCTATAAATTTGAGAGAGAAAATAAAAAATCACTAAAAATAAAAAAAATAAAATTCTCTAGTCTCGATCTACCTTTTCCAACAAGATTAAAGTTAAAAAAAACTTCTCAATAACACTCCTCTTGTTAAGAGGAATCTAAGTACCAATGACACAAAGATCAAACTTTTTTTGTTATTGAATTGTGGCTAAGAAACCACTTTCTCTCTCATCCTTCATTTTTCATCAACTTTCTCTCTCATTTCTTAAACTCGGGGACTACTTGATAAGTCATTTGTTGATCTTTGTCCTGGCAAAGAGAAAAGTGTTCCATCGATCATGCAAAGTACAAGTTTATTTAAAATATCATAGCTCAAAAAAAATATTTAAGTACAAGCTAAATAAACTTATTTATACTAGGAAAAAACATCCTAAAAAATTATGAAAAAAATAATAAAAGAGTATTATTTCAAATAGAAAGAAAATCTTAAATCAACTAGAAAAATAATATAATTCTCACACAATAACTTCTAGACCTTATTGCAAGGTTTACCGATGTTTGATTGATCTGAAATTTTAACTCAATATAAAACAAGACCTTTGAAAACTTATAGTAAAATTTTATCATTATCCAACGGTCAAATAAAAAATTATGCTTGTTAGCATAAAACTATACACTAAAAAAATCAGCCTAAAACCAACTTTAACTCTCCTAAATAAGCATGAGAATCTTTGTAATAGATGCTTCCTCTTAGTTTCCTTGTGAAATAAAGAAAACTCCCAAAATTAGTTGTTGAATATCCATGCATCATTAGAAAAAAAAAAAAATCATTTCCAAACAGAAAATCTACAAGTCAAAAGGCAGCAACTAATAAAATTTGTATTATATCTTTTAACTTATATCGTAAGACCTTTCTGAATTCCGATTAACTTAAAATTTTATTCTAAAATAAAATAATATTTCTGGAAACTCCTGATGAAATTAAGAGTTATGCTCAATAGAATAAAATTGGATAGTAGACACAATTATACTAGAATTTGAATTTTTTTATTCAATTTTTTTTGGATCATATCATGTGGGTTTTAGAATTTTTACCCTTTCCGAATTTGCATCAACTGAATTGAAAGGAAAATAAGTTCCATGAACATTAACAAAAATAAGAATTTTAGTGAACTAGAACAATAAAAAGTGACCGTATACAATAGAGTTAACATGAAACACTCATCTATTTTAATTTATTAGGTAATTTAAATAAATATAGAGTATTATTTTTTTATATATATATAAACTGACAAAGGGGGTTCAGAGTATCTGGTCCGGTCCTTTTTTCTTTTTTTTAATCCTTTTCTTCTTCGTGTGCTACAGTAAAGAGACTGGTAAGGTTGTCTCATTAGAGAACAATCACCTGATTACGTATCAATTTATAATTAGTCCAAAAATAATTAAATGTTATTTTGGTGCACATTTTATACAAATGAAAATATGAAATAAGAAAACGTGTCTAGAGAAAGAAAGCCTTATCTTTGCCAAAAGGGTGACCGATGGGCTGTGCCTCAAGTGTTTCTAAAGCTCCCTTTCTTTGCAAAATAAATTCTTCAGAATTCATGCTTCTTGTCTCCTGCTCCTGGTTTATTAGCGTGGTATTGATTATTTTTTAAAATATTTTTATTTAAAATTATATTAAAATAATATTTTTTATTTTTTTAAAATTTATTTTTAATATCAGCATATCTAAACAATTTAAAAATATAATATAATTATTTAAAAAAAAAACAATTTCAAAATACAAAATCAAACAACCTTTTATATACACACACAGAGGACAACTTGGGGGTAGGTATAAAATCATTAAAGGCTGTTGCATGAGTTTCAATAATTGCTATGATCCCAAAAGCATGACAAATGTTGGCATGCCACCACAAATCTGCCGGTCACTGACTTTTCAATTATCATCATTAAAGTCTGTCCTTTCACCACTGCTCACTGCCTGACCTCCTTGACTTCAATTAGTGCTATGACTCCCATTTTAAACAAACTAAAATAGACGTGAATAGGTTTTAAGAAAGTAATTCTTCAAGTGAAAAATATGTCGTAGAAAAAAATACTCTTAACTTTTAGTTATAGTAATAACCACTATGCTGAAAAAAAAAGCTAAGCAGTGCAAGTGTTAAGAAAAAAAATAAAACTTAAGATTCGGGATATTAGCTAGATCGTAGGTTTGACATGCTAATCTAAATTGAATTAAGTTGTTTTTTCATGTTATTTTTTATAAAGTTATCTCGATCTCATAAATCAAGTTATGAGTTTAGTGAGTTAATCTGAGTTGACTCAAGTTATTTTTTGTATTTTTTTAATTGATTTATTTTTCAATTCCATCATTCAATATTAGATTGATTGAAAATTAAATTTAAATATTCATATATATGTATGTATGTATATGGTTATCATAGTCTCATGACTCATGTTGCTAGTTTGGAAAGTTAACCTGAGTTGAATCAGATTGTATTTTTAGGTCTTTTTTTTTAATTGATTTTTTTTAAAATTTTATCCTTTAACATTAAGTTGATTGAAAATTATATTTCTTAATTTATCTCAATTTGCTTTTTGCTGGTGTTATCATAGTCTCATGATCATGGTTATGAATTTGAAAAGTTAACCTGAATTGCCTAGATCGATCTAATATGCTATCATCTCAATATTAAAAAAAAAATGTAATATTTTTATGTACATTTAATATTTTTAATGTAAAACAACATGTTGAAAAATGTTGCATGTTCAAGATATCTATTTTCAGATAATATTTTTAATATATATAACCTTTTATAATATATTTTTTCTTTTATTTTATTTAATCAATTTCATGTGCGTTTATTTTTATTTTTATTATAATTTAATTAAATAAAAAATCAAATTTTTTGAACAAAGTCATTAAACACAACTGTGGCAAAGATTCGAGTTGCGAAGCTAAATATCTTGGTCTATATCTGACTCTCAATTTTTTAATTTTAATTTTTATTTATGTTTAATGACTTTTTTATTTATTAATTAACACACGTAGTTCTCGGTTTATTTTATTAGATGTATACATAAGTTTTCCGATATCTATTTTTTATATAAAAAAAGCACATTGAAAAAACCTACTTACTTATTTTTTTTAGAAAAGAAAATCTAACTTATAATGGAGCACGAGTTAAATAGCTAGTTGAAACTAAACCTCGAATCAACAAATTTACCTACTAAATTAGGTCAGGTGTTTAAGAAAGTGTTTGGGAACACAGCTCACCGTACGTTTCTAGAAATTTTGATTTTTTTTAATTTTTTAATTATTTTAATGTACTGATATTAAAAATAAAAAATATATTTATAAATACTTTTTTTTTTTTTACAAAACATGCTCGATAACATTACCAAAAAGTCAGTATTCACGTCACTTTCACCGTAGTGAACCTTAGGCAAAAGGAGTTGTTGGATATGCAAAAAGGGAAAGACGGCAGCTTCAAAATCTAGTGGATTTGACAAATTCAGAGTCTCCAAACCCCGCCAATCATGCTCAAAACTATCTCTAGTCTCTACCACTAGAAACTGTTTGGATATTTCCTGAAATGGGTTATGCTTTCGATGTTTCTTCTTCAAGAAAAAGGAGAGGAGGTATCGATTGTTGGTTCTTTTTAATTATTAGTCCGTTTCATGATCAATAATTAATAGGCTATATTCCTCCTTCGCTAATATTCACAAGAGCTATTTAGTGAAGAGAAATATTAGGATTCCTCATGTTTTTTTACTAAATCTTGTAAGATCATGCGTTTGGCCACATGGCTATGCTAAATTGTAAAATACTCTAATTCGATCCTTAAAGTCTTTTACTTTTCATAATGATTAATATTTGATCCCTCATGGTCACACATTCTCTCCAATTTCTCTTCGATTTGGCTCATTTTCGAAGTTGTTAACGTAGCTTTTATGATGGCATAATTCTCACTTGAATACTTATAATTCAGTTCCTGCATCGCATGCATTGTTTTCATTAAATCCACACGCATATAACACAAATTAATTACCATTAGATTTAGTGTCTCTAGCATTATTTCCAGTGAAATGTTCAAGGAAAGATCTCTTGCTTTCTTTGAAATACGAGCAAAATTAATTTAAGAGTTTCATGAAATCATACTCTTAAAGTAATTTGAACATCCATTTTAAAGAAATATATATGCTGTGTATAGAAATCTAAGGTGTGTGAATCGCACCACCCACACTAAAATTATTTTAAACACCTTGCATGATTTGCATCATGCAGCCGTGATCCTCGTGAGCTAGGGTTACGATTCATCATATATATGGAACTCGTATCGGTGTTCCACATGCAAAGTCAAATCCCAAAATCCAAGTCCTACATGCCATTGTCCACATGTGATGCTTACTTACTTGAAATGTCTTAGGCATGCTAGAGAGTCCACGAAAATAAACCTGTAGATTCCTTGAAAGTTAAAATCTGATTGATAGTTAATCTATATATTTTGAACTTCGAAGAAAAAAATTAGAGTGAATATAGGCTCTTACTAAAGATGCTTGCTTATATGATTTCATGTAGGGAAAAAAGACGAGGACATCATGCAACGATCGATCATCGAAGTAGGAATAAATGGGTAATTATTACTGTGGTAATTCCTTGCCATTGTATTGTTGACTGAAGGGAACACAATGATAAGAGGGAGACATAACTGTTTAAAGATTACATTATAATTATTACAACGTGGGCATCGCATGACAAGAGGAGTATACATAAACTTCACCAGAAGAAAATGTATTCAAGTAGGAGATTTGTTGAAAACAGTCAATATAAGTTAGGACATTTATGATGGTCCCAATCATGTGTGTTTCACGACAATATTACATTGATGATAAAAGCATGATTTAATGTTGATCACTAAGCTAAGATACATGTTTTAGCTAAGTATAATTAGTGTTGTCACTCTTGATTCCCTTAAATTAAAAAACAATTAAGACGTGTTTACCACACTAGAACTAATAATTACAAAGTGTGATATTGCAATGCTATAAATCTCATCATCATGTGTGTTAGTTTTTACTAACACATGATAGTGTTTGTGATTATAGTGCCAAAAGATAGAATTAAGTGTAGTTTATTTTGTCGTTATGTTGATCAAGGGGATGATACTGTGGACATTTTCAATAATTCCTTCCTTTTGAATAACAAATTCATATAAAATGAAATATAACAGAACTCTTACTATTAGGCTTCGACTTCACTCAATATCTTACATCTTTGGACACACTCGACAATTAACACTTGCTATGTTTTTTCACGATTCATGATTCATATGTATGTTCTCTTCTTCTTGTTTTTTTTTTTTTTATAACTATAAATGTTCGGATCGACTTACATGCACCTCGACTAATTTCTCGAGATCCTAAAGTTAAGACTATGTAAACTTCCAATGATCTTGAAATTTATGACACTCGAAATGATAATCTTTAAAAAGCAAACTAAAAACCAAACCAATTGAGCTACACCCCTCTTAATTATAATTATATATGTTCTCTTCTTCTTTTGTACTATTCATGCTAAATCATTATTCCTTAGTCAGCTTGAGCAGACAATCTTTTGTTGTATATATCCTTTCTGTCATTTTTGCCTCAAGCGGGGTGCGAGGGATCGTAATATATGGGATGGTACCTCAGCAATGGTGTAGAAATTCTTAATTTATATATATTTCATATACAAAGAAGATAAAAACAAACAATATATGTATCTTCACCATGTGCTCATGAATAGGAATCCACGAACAATGTTACGTGTACAGCAAATATTTAATTCCAAATAGGAGGCTATGCGGCCGTGTGATGTATATGTGTTTATAGCATGTAAAACAACGCGAGAAAACAGTGCAGTGCCTTAAAATTCAAACGGTGCTGCGTCATGCCTCTTTTCTTTCTCTCTTTCCTTTTCAGGTGCAGCATCATGCCCCTGTGAAGACATGTTGGAACCCTTTCTTTGCCGATTATTAGCCTCAAAATTTTATACTGGTGTATTCGTCATTATCAAATACGTAATCATGTCAACCCTTCTACATTGATTATTATGTAGAGATTGTTAACAGAAATGCTATGATTCAAAATAAAATAGTAATCATCTAGTTTTTGGTCCAATAAATCGAGATTAGATAGGTCACTTTAAATTACGGATGTCAATTCTGCTCTATCTAACATGACTGGTATATATCATTTTAATATAAAATATAAAACAAGCCGAAATAGATTTCATCCCGCTTAGTCTGTTCCATAAATTCCATTAAAATTCCAACTGGAATATTCCGGTTCCATTCCATCCAATATATATATATATATATATATATATATATATATATATATATATATATATATATATATATATATAGTTTAGTTTTACAGTATCAATAATATCTCTCAATTCAACCACTAGATTAAGCTGAAATTTTACTAGGAGTCTCCTAACATATTTTTATATCTTAAGTTAAACTTTTAAGGAAATTAGAGTTTAGAAATACCTTGTGAGACTACCGTTGATATTTTTGTATTTTCGTTCAAATTTTTTAATTTTGTTTTGAAATGTCATTTTTTTTGTTTAGATTGATTTTTTTTTTCAATTTCATCATTCAACAATAAATTTATTGATAATTGAGCTTCATAATTTGTTTTGATTTGTTTTATTTGGGGTTATTATAGTCTCTTGACCCAGGTCATGGATTTGAAAGGTTAACCCAAGTTGACCTGAGTCGATCTAATATGTTGTCTCAATATTTTTTTTAAGAAAATATATCATCTTGATTTTTTCAGTCAAACTATATTTTTACTAGTTATCTAGTTTATTTTTGAACTTATCGAGTCGATCGGGTCATATCGATTTAACTTCCACTTATTTACTTGTGTTTGAAATTTGAATTGTATAATTTTAAATTAGTTTATCTTTGGATTTGAATTAAAATTATATTTGTTCATTTAATATTTTGAATTGTGTATATGTGTGTGTAGTACAACCCCGAAACGGCACGTCGAAATACTCTGAAACCGAAATATACAGTTCCAATTGAAAAAACATAGCATCAACCGGAACGAAATTAACAACCTTGCTCTAAACTATCACTAATACTACATCTTATTCATAAATTTATTTCTAGGATTTTTAATATAATTTTTTTTAAAAAAACAAAACCCATACCATTCAAGCTAGGTTTTAATAACTTGCCACTCCATGCCATTCAAGCTAAGCCCGAACATCGTACCTCTAGGCTATTGGAGCTAGGCCCAAATGGCTTGGCACCTCTAAGTTATTCTGGATAGGTTCTAATAACCTAGCACCTCCGTGTTGTTTGGCCCTGGCATAAACAACATGCTACCTAGAACCACACATCTAGTTTATTTTTTTCTTAAATGTTTTCCAAAAATTAATATTTACTTTCTTAAAAATTAAATAGTTTAACATATAATATATTATTTTTTTAATAATTCTTAGATGAGTTAAGAATGGCTTTTAAATATTATTTTATTAAATTTCATTTTATTTGTATTTCGTTATCAAACAATCACTCTTTTTGTAGAACCTATTATTTTTATTTTACTTAGTTGTTTCACTGCAATTGCTGATTTTTTTAATTATATAATTAGATAAAAAAATAATTTCGGAGAAAACAAACTTGTTAAACTCAGTCAGGTCCATGACCCGAGTCGCAAGTTTGATATGTTAACCCGAATAGATCTCATATGTTGTCGCCTTAACATTAAAAAAACAAATATCATTTTAAGTTATTTGAAATCAATCCATATTTTTACCAATTTTTAGGTTGTTTTGAAACTCACCAGGTCGACGAGATCACATCAACTCAATCTTCACATTGTTTAAGTTGAAATCAAGACAGAAATAATTAATTTGAGTCTAAAGGTTTCAAGGATGACTGACTAAAATCCTTATAACAACACACAAGTATATTATTATTATTATTATATTTTTTAATACACCCCATTAAAATTAGTAGGATGCTATTTTTTTAGAATTAAAACTTGATTTTGGAATAATAATAGAATGTTGTTTAAAAAAAAAAAAAGAAGAGCACGTTAAAGAAACAAAAGAGGTTTTAGTAGAGATGTATATATATTTTTTAATTTTAAATCAACCCGGTCTTTCAATGCATTTCTTTTGAATACTTTTGTTTTCAATTAAATAAATGACATATATAAAAATGTTATATATTTTTTTTAAAAATTAAATATATTAATAAGAAAAAAAATGTTACTAAAAAATATTTTGTTTTAATGAAATTTAAATTATAATTAAGTTAAAAAATTAAAGGGCTTACTATAACGCATTATCAATATTTGTTTTTGTGTTTATTTTTTAGTTACACGACTTAATATTTAATTAATATTAAGATTTTTTTATAGCATTTACTAATAAATATAATTTTTAGTCTATTTTATTAAGCTTACATATTAAATTTTAAATTAATAATTAGGATTTTGTTTTACTGGAAAACCTATTAATTTATGTTAAAAAAACTTATCTCCGATTCCCGGGCAATGCAATTATTGGAAAAGACTACGGAGGGTAGGAAGGCACGGAACCCTCCCCCCTATAAAGACTCTTCCCAGTGCATTGACTCACAAACTCTTTCCTCTCTCATTTTCTTCATTCATGCAAAATAAAAGAGAAATGGAGCTTGGGTTAAGCTTAGGAGATGCTGCTACTACTTCAAAACCATTTGGGTTCATGGAGAAATCTACACAGCTCACCAACAAAGTCACTTCTGGGTTTTGCATGGGTTTATCAATTGGTACAAATCACACCCTACAAGAAGAAGACGAAGATAAAGATGATCACAAACTTAGCAATAATATTGATCATAACTCTGACAATACAAACACAAGAACAGCAACAGTACAAGCCAACAAGGGAACAATTTTGACTGTAGATACCAGTACTGATCCACCTATCCAGCTTGATCTTCTCCCTAACACCCCTGTCCCTCGTAACCAGAACAGCATCCTCACGTTGGCATCTGATAATGGTACCCAAAACCATTTTTTCTTTCCTTTGGATATATATTTGAGATTTTCTGTTTGCGTTATAATCTCTGTTTTTTTTTTTGATCGTTATAATCTGTCAATTGCACTGTTTTTACCCCCAAAAAAATGTTTTCGTTTGTTTTCACTTTTTGGTACCTAAAACTTTTGTTTTCTTTCCTGTTATCTGGTTTTTGAACCAGACATCTCAACAAACCATCCTATTCACAAACCTTTTGCTTTCTTTATATATTTTTTGGTTTTTGAAATTTTGCCCTTTTTTTTTCTTCTTTTGCAGGGACTAATTTTGAAGCTGGCTCTTCAGGTAACATGTCAAGAGGGTTTGATGTGAATAGATTCTCTGCTGTTATGGTACATGAAGATCAGGCTGATCAAGATGGGGCTACCCTTTCATCTTCACCACCAAACAGTGCAACCTCTTCTTTTCAAATGGATTTTTGCATTTACAGTAGTAAAGGTGGAAGCGGATCAAATATTGAAGCTGATCAGGCCGAGAGGGCTTCTTCTAGAGCCAGTGATGAAGATGAGAATGGTAGTGCTAGAAAGAAACTCAGGCTCTCTAAAGAACAGTCTTCTTTTCTTGAAGAAAGCTTCAAAGAACACAATACCCTCACTCCTGTAAGAGAATCATGTCTAAGGATCAATACTTTGTGATTAACTTGTTTCTCCATCTTGATTAGTTTGCTAATCTCTTTCTTTAATTAATTAATATCATGGTGTAGAAACAAAAGCTTGCACTTGCTAAGGAACTTAATCTTCGTCCTCGCCAAGTAGAAGTCTGGTTTCAAAATAGAAGAGCAAGGTAATTAATTAATTATTGGCTTGGATTTTAATAAAGTAAATAGTAGTTTTAATGTAAATATTTAATCTTGATATGTGTTGATTTGCAGGACTAAACTGAAGCAAACTGAAGTGGATTGTGAGTACTTGAAGAGATGTTGTGAGACATTAACAGAAGAGAACAGAAGACTACACAAGGAGCTTCAAGAATTAAGAGCTTTAAAGACTTCAAATCCATATTACATGCAACTCCCAGCCACTACTCTCACCATGTGCCCCTCTTGTGAACGAGTTGCCGCCGCCGCCACCGCCACCTCTGCCACAGCAACTACCGCAACCACCACCACCACCACAACCAATACCCAGAATAATACCACTGACCCCACTTCTAATACCACGGGGTTATCCCTTAGCAGTTCTAGACCAAGGTTCTATCCATTTTCTCACACACAAACTCACCCCCACCAGCCCAAAGCGTGATTAAGCGGAAGATCATAGGAAGGCCTCTGTTTTGATTTGTAAATATACAAGGCTTCTCGAGATAATCTTGAAAGGTTAATTTTGTTTCTTGAATGGAATTGTTTTTTTTTTTTTTTTTTGGAAGGGATTGTAATTATACTGGGTTTTTTCTCTGCTTCTTTCTTGATTTTGTTGTGAGAATCTGAGAAAAAAATACAATAAAAAAAGAATTATATATGTTAGGGGAAGGATGTTTTCTTCTTCTTTTTTTTCCGAGTACAATTAATACGAAACTAGATTTTGTTTGATAGGAATATAAAATTCGTCCCCAGTCAATTTTTTATTTTCTTTGATTCATTATGATGAATTTCGGTGTGCTTAATTGATTGATTGATTAATGTTTGGTAGGTTTTAGGGGAGTGAATTAAGGCGTGCTTTAAGAAAGTGTAGATTTTTGTGTCTGCTGCTTTTGATGATTTGATTCAAACCACATTGATTATTCAAGGGATGAGGCGTGAGGGTTGATTGAAAAGAATAAAATAAAATAAAATAGAGATATAAACAACATTGTAAGACCAAAAATCATGAGGACATGGATGTCTTATGTCTTGTTGATTAATATACATTTCAAGCATTGATTGATTATTATTTCAGGATGCAAGAGACAAGGGTACATAGGATATAAAGTACAAGGCCAAATAAGAGATGGAGATAGAATTATATTTAATAATAATATAAAAAATAGAGTAAATATTAAATTATAAAGTATTATATTTGGTTAATGAGAAATAAGACATGACAAAATATAATAAAACTTATTTTATATTTAATATGTAATCCATCAACTTATAATGTCAGGAACAATAAATAAAAATTATTATTTTCACCTTAATGAGATTCTTTTTTTTTTATATATATAAATAACTTAAATTAAACCTAGTTGAGAATGTAAGATGATAACTTCATCACAAATTCCTGATTTATGTTAACGTTTAATATCCATTTTTTCATCATTAAATCTATTTTTTTTAGAACATGACCAATTTTCATTTCTTTATATTTTGTATATTTTAATTATTATATTAATTTTTCAAAAATAGTTCATAATGTTAAAATCTCAATTATCCGGTAAAAAAATAATTCTTCCTATTGGTTAATTAGTTTTATTTAATTTATATAAAAAAAACTAATTTACTTTAATTCATTCATTTTTAATTATCACTAATTTATTAATTTCTCTTTATTAATTTAATAAAATGAAAAACCAAACTTTTAATACTTATTAAGAAGTATTTTTATTTTATTATATATATATATATATATATATATATATATATATATATATATATATATATATATAGAGTAAAATAAAAGTACAACATAAAATATCTAGGTTTAGAACCAAACCAAAACGCTAGCCTAGGTTGCAAAACATTAATAGATGACAAGTTGATCATTTGAAAGACATGTTATTTGTCAATGTCTTTTATAGCTGATAAGTGTCGGCCAATTTTACAATTTATTTTCATTAATTGCTCTATGTTTCTTTGTTCATTTATTGAATTTTTTTTTTTTTTTTTTATTAATGTTTGTAGGTGTTTTAGAGGGAAATAAACAATAAGGAGTTCTTAGCGTGCATCTTTTTGGATCCTTATTATTTTTTAAAGGAGTTTTGGGCTTAATTTATGTTATTGGTCTAAGAGAAAATGGTTTAAAGCTCAAATCTTGTCTTTAAATAAGTTGGACGAAATCTAAATGAAAACTCTAAGGAATTAGTTGTCATGTTTTCTATTTATTGATTCAATAATGCAGTCTAATATATATGAAGCTTAGAACTTGAAAATAGATAAGGATGACTTTTGTAATTCAACTTGGACATGTGCTTCTTAGATATAATTACGAAAACCACTGTAAATAGAGGAGTTGATGAAGAAAAAAGAATATATATATATATATATATATGTGTGTGTGTGTGTGTGTGTGTGTGTGTGTGTGTGTGTGAAAATCAAGAGAGAGGCAAAATCTCCACAGACAAGATCTAACCATGTAGTCAAGTTTCATCTAATTCCTCTCTTCTATAAATTTGATGTTTAATTTCTTAAGCACGAGTAACTAAATATCTCTTTTGATAAGGATGATTTCAGAACTCTGGACATGTTTATTTCCAATCAATAAATTCCAGAATTTTCTTTTATCCCTTTATTGAATTTGTTTATATTCTATTGTTTTTATTATTAAAAATTAACATCTTTTGATTGGGGGAACAACAAAGTCAATATGATATTCATTTGGCTGTTATATTAGGATTTTGGTATATTTTTTCATTAATTCTAAAAGCTAAGTTACAAATAGTGATCATAGATTATGAGTGCTTTTCAATTGATTGCATGTGGAATATAACTCGAGAGTTATAAACTACGCTTGTGTGTTTATTTATTGGTTTAACCTATATCCTTTTTTTACTTGTTTCATTCATTAAATTGAATTTAGAGAGCTTTGTTCTAGGTTGTTTAATGAAAAAAGATCAAGTAAAGAGCTTATTTGACTTGAAAATAAAAAAAAGAAAAGATTAAGATAATCAAATTTGTGATTTTTAAATTCACTATAAAAAATTGACAAATAACAATAGAAACACTAATGAAAAATATTTCATCATTATTTTTTGACGAAAATAGCATTGAAACATTTATATCGGTAATTTTTGGTGGAATATTTTTTGTTGGTAATATCTGATGAAGATTGTGATGAAATAGAAAAAGTAAGAAAACCAATAAAAATTTCATTGGTAATTTGACATGTCATATATATATATATATATACATATATATATAAACTGATCATCCTTATACATTTTCTACAAAATTTGGTCACCCTCATCACAAATTCAGCCACCGACATCGACTTGCATCTGTTAGTAGTGTTAGCTTCCTTCTCTTGGTTTCATTTTTTGTGAACTTTCTCTACACCAAATAAGCAAACCTATCTTTTTTTAATCCATTTTTGTTATAGGTTAATTTATTGATTATTTTCTTTGTAGTATTTGTAGTTGGCTTGTATATTTAAGTATATTACTTCTTTTCCTTGCATAATTTTATTGTATCAATACATGATTTGTATATTAAGGTTAATTTGTTTAGAATTTAGAGGAAATTGATTTTGATTTTGTAACTTAGGTGTGTTATAATTTAAGAAATAATAAGTAATTTAATGGGTACCATTTATATTTTGTCAATTTTATTGTTAAGTTGGAAGTTTGGGGAAATTTGTTTTTTGTGGAATTTATAATAATTAAAATACATTAATTTAGGTTGGATAAATTTGAATTAAATAAATGATGGATAATTACTTGGGTATTGATTATTTATTGTTAATTTTATTGTTTAGTTCATAATCCGATGAAAAATAAAATTTGTGTGGAATTGATAATTAGTTATTGCATTATGAATTTATATTGGCTAGGTTGTGTAATGAAAAGAGATCAAGTAGAGAGCTTATTAATTGACTTTACAACAAAGGAAGGAAAGGTAAACATAACCAAAAAATTTTATTGTTTTTGGGTTGTTAAAATCACTATTAGAAAAATAGCAAATAACAATAGACACGTAAATAGAAAATATTTTGGTGGTAATTTTTTGTGGAAATAGTGACAACAGCTTTCTTAATAATTCTCGATGGAATATTTTTAATTAGTAATTTAACATATCAACAATGTGGATAGAATTACAAATAAAGATTTCTTCGGTAATTTTAAATCAGTTAAAATTTATTTAAAATCTTTTCTTTTGTGTTGCGCTACATTTATACATGATTAAGGATATTTTGAGTAATTCCTTGACTGTACATTTTCTTCTGTAATCCAAATCTTTGATTTATGGATACCATGACTGCAGGACCTTGCCATCCAATCAAGATATATATATATATCCTGTAACATTTACTATTGGCTATGATCAGAAAAACAACATCGATGCCGCAGTTAAAAAGGTTGTCTCTTTCTCCCTAGCTCGTTCACCACTTTTCTCTTTTGTTTCCTTTCTCAAGACATAATAAATTTATTTTTAATATTTGTTTATAAATTTTCGCTCGATTTCATTAAACATGGATAGATTTTTAAATTTTATTTTCTTTACTGGCGTGTTAAAGATTTTCTTTTGTTTTGAGACAAAAACTCGTGGGATCTTCTTCATGAACCTCATAACGAACGGTAAGAAAAGAATATGGTTTAATTATGGTGTTCTTAGCCTTCCACGGACCCACTTCCGAATCCTTGTTGGGAATTATGGGGTGAAAAAGGAAAAGTTTCATTATTATATGTCATCCAATGATTTGCGCCACGTTTTGTGTCCGTCTCCCTTGACGATTTCATAAGCAATCCTTCGATAAAATTTATATACACGAAAATGACAATTACCTTTTACCTTTATTTATTTCCATGGGAAACACCCATGATGTATGATCTTGAAGGGATAATATCTACTCCAATATCATATTAATTAACCTTTCGTGGGTGTGATTACTTTACAGACATTTCAAAGATTGTGATTGACCATTCTTTAAAAAAAAATAATTTCGTGATTGACCTAGCTAGCTAGTGTTGGAGGAGAATATGGTTAGGGTTATCTTATTTAAACGGTGGAGGTGAGTGATTTCCTAGGTAGAGTTCCATGAGTGGGGGCCTTTATTTCAACGGCCATTTCAAAGATTAGTATCATGAATTGAGAGGTAAGAAAAAGCACTAATGGCGTCTCCCATGACCTTCTTTTGGATCACGTGGGAAACAAACTTAATGAACAAGAACGACTTGGTCATTATATCTGTCGTTCCCCAAGGACAACCTGATTTATGCCCGAATCCATGTGAAAGAGCTTATGTCGACTGACCCAAGCCAAAAGAGTCACCCGCTAATCTTGCCGCCATGATATACGACATGAAAGACTAGAGAAAAAACTAGGAAGTTGAAGGAGGATTTTGGGGTTAAATATTAGAGGAAAAGGGCGATTTTCATTCTTAAAAAATAATAATTTAATAGGAAAGTCCAAATTTGGGAAATGATTCGGAAAGTCATTGACTTATATATTCTTAATTTCTTATTTATGTGACCATTAATTGTATGACAATATTATAGTCAACAAATCAAATCTTTCTACCACCCAAAATCACGATATATTAGCTTTTACTTTTGTGCTCTATCTTTATTAATTGATGTGCATCTACGGGTACCTAGCTAGCTATTTTTGTAAAAAGAATTCTTTGCATGCTTATCCAATCACACCAAGAAAGCATTTGGCCTTTTATGTTCCTTTTGGATGGGGTTGAACGTTGCATGAGTGGATTCTTGACATGAGGATAATGATTAGAGAGGCAACCCTCGTTGAAAACTTACCACATTTACTAGCAAGAATTCAATTTCAAATCCAACAATCTCTCTGTGTCTAATATTTTGCATTTGTAATTAGAATAAAGCAGGGGAGAGAGAGAGAGAGAGAGAGAGATGAAAATGAAAAGCATGGTGCATATATTTTCTTTTATCTCCATTTTTTTTTTAATACAAAGTGGAGCATGCTCACTCATATACATTTTCAAAACTCCTTTTCTATTGAATACGAGTGGAATTGCTAAAAATGTGATGCTATATATACGATTACGACAACTTTTATATAGAATTTTTATACAAACATGTATAAGATTAAACCAATAATTTACCATCCATTAAACTCACATTTTGCTACTAATAAATATTGATAGATTATTTTTTTGTAAATCATTTTCTTAAGAGAAACAATAAAAAGTACTGAAATTGGTATTAACTATTCGACTAAGTAGAGTTTATCCCTTGAAAGCTTGTTTTTTATGCACTCAAACTTAATCCAAACAAAATTAAATATTACTATGATTTTGTCATGCATTTGGTGGTGTTTTATAATTAAAGAAAACAAGCCAGAGCAGAACTAATTAAAGGAGAAGTTAAAAGGGGCCCCGTAGTGCAATGTTGCCATGTTGTACACGTAAAAGGCGATTATATGTAGAATGTGAAAGGCAAAACATGCAAGGCGTTGAAATCTGCAAAAATAAAATACTTTTTGACTCTATGAAACCTTTGGAACCCTTCATTCTTATCCGTTGAACCCCTTTAATTAGAAAAATGATTATCGTAAAGTAATTTACATTAAGTAAGAACTTAGATCATTAAAGACAAAAACAGTTTTTAGAAAACAATTAATGGTAGTAGTTGGATGAAGTCATTGTCGGTGCTAGGTATGATGGTTTTTATTATGGTGATTAAATTATTATTATTATTATTGATGATGAAAAGATTGAAGGAATTAAGTGTCCCATAGGAATTTTGGTATTTTCTTACTACTATAAAATAACAAATATAAATAAAAATACTGATAATTTTTTTTTATCAGTTAATATATTACAATTAATTTCATCCTTATATTTACCAATAAACACCAACAAAAAAAATTTCTCTTAATATATAAGGAATGAAAAAAAAAATCAACCATTAATGTGTAACTTTTACAAAAACATTAATAATGAAATTACATATGGTATTCTGTAAGTGATATATTATATTTACTGATGAATATACTAACAAATAAATATAAACATCAATGAAATTAGATATAATTTTCTTGTCAGTGATATATTAAATTTACTAATAACATAGAATTAACTATGAATATAAATACCAAAAAACACTTTCATTGCTAAAACTAATAAATTTAATAGTGCTTGTGCTGCGTTATAGGATTGACTTGCTCCAGGTGAGGTTAATGAGTTTCTTACCAGCTTTGATTCCCAATGCTTATACCCATCACAACTTCTAATTTTATTTAATTTATATATTAAATTGATTTTTATATATGTATTTGGTAATGCCAGCAAGTTGTTTTTGGTTCTTTTTTCTCTGGGTTTTGAAAACTATTGATATTTGAAAAAACCATATAAAAAATCTAAAACAAAACCTTAAATGCAATGCTTTTTTTAGCAAGAAATTCACTTTACAAAATTGTTTGTAAATATGAAAAATCCAAGGTGTTCTTGTGGTTTTAACAATATTGTGTTAAGAAACAATAAAACAACTCTAAACAATGATTGGATCTTTTAAATAAATCGGTTAATACATACATAAAAACATTTTTTTATTTTTTTTCGTTAGAATTACATATGAAAAAAACTTACCTTAATATTTTTCCATTGACCCATTATTAAACCATGCACCTACTTTTAATTTTTTTTTGGCAGACCGAGTCCTGAGAGTTGGATTTGTAGAGAAAGAAAGATATATCAAGAGTCCAAACGTTAGTTCTATTGACTAGCTGTACATGTCATGACAAGATCAAGCTGTAAGAAAATCCAACCACAAAGCACTTGAGGGTCTAGCTCAGTGGTCAATTGTGTGACTTGTTCCGCCCCCGTCTCGAGTTCGATCCTCTATGTGCACGTCTGTCACCCCCGCGGTGCCTTACCTGCTCACTGGGCTTGCAGGATGTTCAGTGAACCGTGAGGAATAATCGTGGTGCGCGCAAGCTGGCCCGGACACTCCACGATAATTAAAAAAAAAAAAAATCCAACCACAAAGGATTACCTACAACAAACATTATCACCTAGTAGGGCCATGACTGTACCTCAATTTGATCGAGGCATGTCTAGGGAGGGAGGGAGATTTATTCAAAAGAGCATAAGATTTGATTGCCATGGTTGGACCGGAATTATAAAATAATGTTTTTATTTCATGATGTAGGTATAACTTTGTCTAAAACCTTATAATACTCAGTGTTCAAAAACTTTGTCTATTGACTTGAGAATTTCGTGTTGATTTGTTGTATGGTGATCGTATTCATGTTGATCTTGTCCAAACTAATTGTGTTCAGCAAATTAAAGGCTGCAATAAGTCAATTCGTGAGTGCTTAATCTTATATGGCCATGAGACTTTTCTCATGCTGCTTAAATATTCAATCTTCTAAAACGTAAAATTACATCCAAAAACTATGCGAATAAATCTCACATAATCTTATTTTCTTAAGGGCATTTAATTAATTAAATTATTAATGCTGAATGTGATTTAAGAATATATGGAATCACATCATTATACATCACACAAGCAAACTAATTAAAAAATTGCTAATGATTAACATGATTATATATAAATTATTCAAGGACTTTTAATGTTTAAAATCATGTATCTAGTATGAATTATTTGCCTCTTATTCGTCAAATTTATTTATATTATGTGATGTTGAAAAAATATTATTCAAGGACTTTTTATGTTTAAAAATCATGTATCTAGTATTGAATTATTTGCCTCTTATTCGTCAAATTTATTTATATTATGTGATGTTGAAAAAAAAATACATCAATTACCTAACTTATATCATATACTACTTGGTACTTGATAAGGATACACAGGAGCTCTAGCATACTAATTTCATATATTTCTTATTATTAATAATAATTAATTATCATTATTTTTTTCGTGTTTATAATAATAAAATAGAAAGTTGGATTGAATTTAATTGGATTTGAGATATAATATTATAATAATAATTATATATATTAAAAAAATCGAAGAAATGATTTTTTTTATTACAAAGGAAAATGTAGTTAAAAAGTTAAGTTTGTATCCTCGGGTTTGTTTTATAAAGATTAGAATAATATAATAGATTAACCAAAAACAATAGTTAAAATTGCATATCAAATAAAATCTTCATCCACCATCGCAACCGATACAAGGGCAATATGATTTGGTTTTCACCCAACCTATTTTTAGCCTAGGGAAACAAGTAAAAACCCAATCCATTGTCATCCTTAATTGAAGATTGCCTTGTCTCCCCACTCTTCTTGTACGGTTTACTAGATGCCCATGAAATGAGATTTCAATGATTAATACATACATGCATAGAAACATTTTTTTAATGAGTATTAAAATTTAAAATGTTTAGGAATAAAATTGATATATTAAATAATTGGTTGATTTTTTAATTTAAATAATTTGATTTATTTTTTTAGTCAAGATATTTAGTGACTTGATATAGAAAGTTTAGAGAATTGGTAACTGGTAGCAGATAATGTCTGATAAACCAGATGACCGGTAGTTGTGGTTGTAGCAGGTGGTGCTTGGTAAGCCAAGTGACCGATAGCTATTGTAGTAGCAGGTGGTGCCTAGTAAGTTAGGTGACCGATACCTGCAAAATGTCTTTATTAATGGACATGGGGACTCTCTAATGGTAAAGTCAATAACTTTGTAGAGAGAGAAAGTGCAATCATATTTTAGAAAGACAGACTCTGAAAACATGTATGCAGAAAATGTTAAGAATGAAGATATTGTGAACCTTTGGCGTGAAGGATTCATGGTGTATTTATAGCTCGTGAATCTTGTCCTTTTGTGGAGAGGAGGGGCTAAAGTGTAACTTTATCTTTGTGATATTTTGAGTTGTATTATACCCAAAATAATATGTATGTGATTAGTAAAAAATACTAAGGGACTCGTGTGGGGTCCTGGAAAAATCCCCTGATGAGTGTTGGGTTTGGGTAAGGTGCTCTAGCTTATTAAAGATGAAGAATGGGTCTAGACACACTACCTGGACCCACGCATGTTAAGCTCGGGGTGAGCGTCCAAGCCCAAGAGGGTGTTGGGGTGCATGCCCAGCGCTCTTGTTGGGCAATATATCCATTCAGGTGTTGGCACACGCCCAATACCTAGCTGGACCTTTAGATTGGGCATACCCTTAGATGGGCACATGCCCATCCCAATATGAGCTTAGGGTACAATTTCCAAGCCCATTTTCTCTGGACCCTAGTTGTATATTAGGCTTGGGTTTGGTAGCTCGAGCCCAATGAGTGTTTTATGGGTTTATTTTGGGGGATTTTTTGGGTCCATCTAAGGGGTTTTTTTGTCCATTTTATTTGGATATATCAATAACCTCCCGAATCTTTGTGGTATTAATCTGTAAAGAATTTTAAAAATGTCTGGTTACCATGAAGAGTTCGTCAAATTATTTTCATATGAGAAGAGGGGTTGAAATCCTCGGGTAATAAACCGAAGAGCCTGTATGTAGAGGTGTGCACTATTTTTTAAGAAATTTAAGTAGATAGAGGGGAACCATTGAAAAACTCATACCTAGAAACATTCTTAGGAGAGTAAGGTGAGATATAAAGGATTCCATACTTAGAAACTTTTTCTAAAAGTTCATGGGAAACTATAGAGATGAAGCTCATACTTAGAAAAATCCCAAAGTGGCTGGTAAAAACTTATGAAGGGTAAGTCTATACCTAGAAAATATTCTAAAGCCTCGGGGGATCCCAAGAAGGGTGACCCACATCGACGCCTGTACTTGGAAAATTTTCTAAAGGGTTGAGGGGAGTGAAACCATGTCGACACCCATACTTAGAAAAAATTTAAAGGGGCGGAAGGGACGAATCCATAGAGAGTGGTCCTATTGCACTAGAAAAACCAAGTCCGTCCCTTGAAGATTGGTCCTATTGCACTAGAAAAACCAAGTCCATCCCTTGAAGATTGGTCATACTTGAGTGTGGGAGATATGTGACTCCTTGGGATGACATGGGATATGAGAGCCTTCTATTGAAGAATGGTGTCAGTCCGAGATTGTATTAAAGAGGTGGGAGATCCAAGATTAATTTCTGGTGAATTGGTAAAAGGTCTTTTAACATCACTTGGAGAAAGTGTTAGTTCGAGACTGTACTGAAGAGTGGAAGATCCGAGATCAACCTCTGAAAAATTGGTGAGAGGCCTTTTGGAATCACCTGAAGAATATATCATTCCAAGATTACACTGGAGAATGGGGGATTTGAGATTAACCCCTGGTGAATTGGTGAGAGGTCCTTTGGCATTACCTAGAGAATGTGTTAGTCCGAAACTGCATTGGAGAATGAGAGATATGAGATCAACCCCTAATGATTGTAGGGATATTGCTTTAAGGAGAGCAAGTCAATTCCCTTCAAAAAGAGTGGCCAGAAACCCCCTATTGGAGATCTATAGTTAGGAAATGTATGTTAGAGAGACATTATTATTATTTCAAAAATAAACTTACATTCTCATTGAAGATTATGCATCATGAGGTGATTTGTTAGGCTTCATGGAGCTTAGAAAGTTTGGCATGAAACAACAGGATTGGTAATTGAGGTCCATCTTGTGGTAGTTAGGGGGCATGTATGTAGTGCCGGCTATGTGCACGAGTATCACAATGACGTGAGCATCCCCTCTAGAAGGACTTGGCGAGTATAGAGGCAAAATACTCTCATGGAGGTCTTTTTGTCTAGGCTCTTCTAGGTAGTGCAATGGTGCATTAGTGCTAGGAGTGATAGGTGGCAATGATGATAGGGTCAAGTATGTTACCACAGGTGCCAAGACTTGTTGGGATGATAAGGTCTGATTTAGTCCCTGTGTTGCCAACATGACTATAGAAAGGACTTGCACATGGTTGATGACTTGTTGAAGGTATGGTTGGGAATAAGTGTCCGTATTGATGGTAACGAATACATTCATCACGTGCCCTAGCTTAGGTATGGCATGGAATGACATGGAAATGTCAAAAACAAGTTTTAGAAATTGATAGCTTTTTGACCTGTGTCCACTGACGACACCAATTGATGAGTCCTAAGATCCAAGATGCTTAGGAATAAAATTGATGTGTTGGATAATTAGATGATCACTTTGTTCAAACAATCTGATTCATTCTTCATAGTTAAGATATCTAGTGACTTAATATGGAAAACCTAGAGGGTTGATAACTAGTGACATATGATGCCTAGTAAGCTAGGTGACCGGTAACTATGGTAGTAGTAAATGCTGCCTAGTAAGCCAGGTGACCGATAGTTGTGGTAGTAGCAAGTGCTGCCTAGTAAGTTAGGTAACCGGTATTTGCAAAAGGTTCCCTTTAATGAACACAAAGACTTTTTTATGGTAAAGTTAATAACTCTATAGAGAGAGAAAGTGCACTGATATTTTAGAGAGATGGACTCTAAAAATATATATGCTGAAAATATTAAGAATGAAAAGATTATGAACATTTGGCTTGAAGGATTCATGGTGTACATATAGCCTATGAATCTTTTTCTTTCATAGAGAGGAAGGGCTAAAATGTAACTTTAACTTTATGATATTTTGAATTGTATTATACCCCCAAAATAATATGTATAAGATCAATGAAAAATATTGAGGGACCCGTGTGGGGTTCTAAAAAAATCCCCTAACAAGTGTTGGGTCTTGGAAGGTGTTTGAACCCAATAAAGATGAAGAATGGATCCAAACGCGCTACCTGGATTTATGCATATTGGGCTCAGGGAGCGCGCCTGAGCTCTAGGAGCCCTAACACCCCTGTTGGGCAACACTCCCAACTAGGTGTTAGGATGCACGCCCAGCAGGTTGGGTGCGTGCCTGTCCCAGTGCCCGAGCCAATGCACCTGACCTAGCATGGGCTCGGGCTACCATGCCCGAGTCCATTTTCCTTAGCTACGGGTGTATATTGGGCTCAAGTTTAGTAGCCTCAGTTTAAGGGGTGTTTTTTTAGTCTATTTTGGAGGATTTTTTTAATACATTTTATTTGGATCCATCAATTTTCTATAAAAAAAAAATACATGATACATACTGTATATTTGCGGCACCAACAAAAAAAAAAAGATAATGAGGTTTTTCCAACGCTGCTCTGGAAGACAGTGTGTGGTTATGAGACATTGCTACATGTATCGCTTGACAAGCATCGCACACTTGATGGTATTTGTATATTACACTCCAACAACTTTTTTGAATTTCTAAAATGGATTGTAACATGTTTTGATGTTTAAAATTGGTTTCGCATATTCTTATTATTCTTATAATGACTATATATTGTTTTTGGGTAAAAATAATGTAGAAATGGGGCATGGAGAACAAATACAACGACCCCTCAATTTTCCAACTACAATTGCTAATGATAAAGCTAAAAGGTATCGTGATTGCCTGCAATTACAGCGGACAATGCTTCATTCGATATAGATGACTCGTCGTTCGTAATTTTGTTTTCTAAGTTCCTAGGTTGTACGCATCCTACCCATCATTTAAGGTTTATTTTTTAGTAAAAAATATATTAAAATATTTTTTTTTAAAATATTTTTGATATCAATATATCAAAATAATCTAAAAATAATTTTAAAAAATTATAATCAAATTTTTTCTAAAATATTTTTGAAATAGAAAAACAAGCATGCTGTACAACAAGCCAATGCCCTGGAGGACTCAACTTTTTTTTTTTTGTCTTTTTTTTTATTTTTTACTTTTTTTTATTTTTTATTTTCATTCGTAATTTATTATTTTCTCAAAATCATTTTCTCTAAATGATTAATGGTTATTTTTGTATTTTTCATATATCCTTATAAAAATAATAATGATTATTGTAAACAAATGATTCTTCATGCAATTTTTTGAAAAGAAGAATAATTAGTTTTCAAATTTATTTACAATGAGCTTTAATGATTGATAATTAATTTATCTAACATACATAGTGATGATGTCCCAACATATCTAAGCAATTTTAAAAGCAAAACTTATATATGTTAGATAATCAGTTAATCTATTGAGTTTGGCAATTTAGTTCATTTTTCTTGGCCAATATAACTTGTAGCCAGTACCTAATGCCTGATAAGCCAAGGCAGCCGGTGACTAATATCTACAAAAGATTATTTTTAGTGGTTTTGGAAACTCTTCAATGATTAAGTAAATATCTTTTAAGAGAAAAAAACTTTGAAAATATGCATGCTAAAAATATTGAAAATGAAGAGATTTTGGACCTGACATCTAAAGGATTCACGAGGTATTTATAGCTCATGAGTCTTGTCTTTTTGTGAAGAGTAGGCTGAAGTATCATTTTTCTTGATAGTATTTAATGATAGATAAATATATTTGACACATCATTAATGTTGATAGAAATGTAGCAGGTTCTTAGAATACTTTTATACACCTGGAGGTGTTGTCTTTGACCTTAACATTTTAAGTTAAGGATTATAAGAATAAATAAACGAAGTTTTGTAGCTCAATAAAGGACTTAGAAAGATTGTCAGTTCTATATTCATTCGGGCTCAACATGTAACTGAGGCCAGAAATGTTGGATTTGGTAGCTCATCAGACCCACATGTACCTGGATTCAGTGCATAGCTGAGTCTAGTTACGTTGGATTATCTTGCCTTTAACTTATTTTTAACTATTAGATATTTTGCTATAAAAAATTAATTACAATTACATTGAAACAAATTAATTTTCAAATTAATGTCAATAATTTGTTTCTTTAAAAGAACGTCAACATTGTACGTGGATTAATATTTATAAGAAGAAATGGTCTAAATAACAAGGATTTGTTGGTTAATAATTCAACATTTTTTAATCTATATTATTTCTTTACTAATTGTATCTAGCTTCAAAATTAATTATGATTGTTAACATGTACTTACAAAAATAATTTTCAAAATTATGTTGATGTAAAATAAAAATAAAATAACTATAAAGTAAATAATAATTGATTTTTAATCAATACTTATGGACTAATTGATTAAATTTAAGCATCCTTCTAACATGGATTGCTCGAGCACCGTTATTGATTATTTTAATTAATATATTTGGTCACTTTATTGTGTTAATTTGGTCTGAATTGAACCCCCTCTTCTCTTCTCTTTCTTTTTATGTTTTTTTTTTTAAATAAATCTCTCTGTTTCATCATTTAATCACTTTCTTAGTCCAATAATTTTGTGTGCTTTTAACGACGATATTAATGGAACTATTTTAGGTGAGACATATTGTATATATGAAATGAAAAATTTAAAAATATAAAATAAAATTTTGTGATTACAATTTAAAAACATAAATTAAAAAAAAACTATAAATTACATCTTTTTCTTAACAAAAATTTCAAGATAAAATTTTTAGTGGGACTTATATAAAAATATAGTATGTATTAATGAATTAAATATTTTTAAATTTATAATATACAGTAGGCACCATATTGTACTACAAAAACAAATAGATTCTTAGTATCTATTTAAGAATGCTGTTAAAATTATGTTTTAAAAAAAAATTAATTTTTTTTGTTATAATTGTTTTTTTATATGCTGATGTTAAAAAAAATTTAAAACAATTATTTTGATGTATTTTTGATCAAAAAGTACTTTGTAATACATCCACTACCATACTCCCAAACACCAATCACCTATCGTACCTGGTTATTATTTTTTATTTTAATTTTATTTTAATTTTTTTTTTTGTAAAAGGTCAGTGCTGCAAACTGCCTTGATCACATGTATTATCAAGCAGACAACACAGTAAGGCCATCTTGAGATTTGCAGGCCATTCATAATCAAAGCATGTGTGTGTAGCATATGCATGGTTGTGATTCCACACCAAACCACAATCTTTTCTCCAAATTAAGGTTACTGGCATAGTAGCAGTAGCTCTTTCCTAACATAATCCTACCTCATCAATAAGCTTAGAGTACCCATTAATTTTCTGCAATACTGTAGCAGGGAGAAAAGGTGTGATCAGTGGGACTGTCAGTCAGCTGCAACCTCCAAGCTCCTTCCATGCATAATGCATGCAACTCCACATCCCTCTCATTATACTTCTGATTCATTTCTATATCTAGGTTTTCTTTTCTTACAATTAATTACTCTCCTCTTCCTAGTTTAGAACAGATGATTAAGCAGCTGCGACAACAGATCAAGCCCTCCATGGAAGAACTACCTGGTCTCGAACTTGGAATGACATCATGTACTGATTTGATACAAGAGCAGCAAGGCACTACTTCGCTCATCTCCTTTGCTATTGAGCTCCAAAGAAGAGGGCAGTTGAATGATAACTACAAAACCTTGAGGAATTTGATTAAAAATCCTTCCACCAAGGTTTACTTGTACCCTACATTAGTTATTAATTGCTTTTCTTATTTAAAATTAGACTAGGATCCGTTTGTTTGTGCGGCCAGCCGCGTAAACAAACACGCTAAGTTCATTTACTTGTTTTTCTATATAGGAGGACAGAGCAACTGTGATTAGAGATGCTATTAAGTATATCATACACCTTATCCGAACAGTTTATGAACTCAAACAACTAGTGGAGAAAACGAGAGGTAAGAAATTAGATACCATAGGAGGGGTAGACGTTTTTACGAAGCCTGTTGTTCGTGAATCACAATATAGCCATTCCTATAATGATGTTGGTATTGGACCATCATTTTCGAAGAAGCATTGCTGGGTTCAGAGGAAATCTAAGGATACAGAGATAGATGTGCGCATTATTGGTGATGAAGTTACCATCAAAGTCCTTCGCCGAAGGAAGAAGAACGATTATTGCTTGCTGTTTGTGTCCAGGGTTCTTGATGAGCTTCATATGGATCTCCATTTTGTTTCCAGTTGCTATATTGGCTACGAAACCTATTATTTTCAGTTTAAAACTAAGGTCTGGACTGTCATTAATTTACCAGACGTATTATCAAATGTAACTTGGTCTACTGATGCTGCAAATGTGCTTTGAATTATTGCAGATTAATGGAGGATCTTCGAGTGCTAATGCGCATACCATAGCCGGCAAGTTGATTGAGGTTCTGGACATCAGTTGTTCTAAATAGGGCAGGACAAAGAATTATGGATTTGAAGGTGATGCTCTTATATGTCAACAAATCATCATGCTAAGTTTGAGGACTGAGAATTTGTGTACAAAAATGTATTCAGAAGGGGTTAATTATACACGCACGTAGTTCTTTGAAGACCTACTATATCAATTTGGTTTGATGGGATCTCATAGTTTTCGTTGAAGCAGTCTAATTAACAGAGTTCCTGGCTAATATTTTCATCTTTAATTCGGTTCATAAATTCAATGGCGTGTCATTTGTATCTCTAGTTTCTGTTTATGAACTCTGAATATTATTATTTTTCAAATTTTCATCTTTCAGAGAACAAATTCTTATTTTCTTAAAGAAAAAGAGACCAAACATACTATATTAGCAAGGGGGAGGGGGGCAAAATGCCTTAACCTTGGGGGGCGGGGCCCTTGGATTCATCATCCATGCCTGCATCCGCATGGTCTGGGCGTGTCGAGTGCCAAATCATAATTAATATTCTCTCTAGTTTCTGTCTGCTTGGGAAGCTCTGGAGCTCACAAGAAACATGTCATAGGGGATGCCGATGAGAGGCAGGGCTCTTTAACAACAAGCCTCACCAAGGATGTAGAGGAGGGCGTCCGCATGGTCGATGATGAAGAGCATCATCAAACTCTTTCTACAGATGAAGAACATCAATGAATCAAAAGCCAGAGAGAAACTTTTCAAGGGGCTGCTCATTGTTTAGAAATCACCGAAAAGAAAAGATGGTTTAGTACTGCGGGTAGAATAAATTTTCGATTCTCACTAGGAGGGATTTTGAAGTTAGGAGATAATTAACAAAGATTTCAAGTCAAAAGAAGGTTGATATAGATCAATCAAATTTGGGGATGACATCTAGTTATAACTGAGAAATTTGTGAAGAACTCAACAATACTAGAGTTTAAAATTCCTGAAAATTTGACTACAATAGAGCTCGTTAACTTTACACCAGTCCTCTATCCAACACGAGTCTCATGTTTCTGAGCAATCATTACAGAGGTAAAAAAATAGAGCATTCTTCACCAGTTCTCAGGATGAAGCTGCTTTCTTGCAGTGATTCTCAAGCCAACCCATTGTAACAGTTTTCGGCCTCTCTAGTGGCAATCCAAGAGCTCGCTCCCATATCAGCTGGAAGAACAAAACTGATTCAGAAAAATTTAAGCCGCAGGATCACAGAAAACGAAAATGACTAGAACGAACCTGAGAACAAATGCCGATACTCCTTGATACACCGAATAGTACTGTGTAGTAACTATAAATATGCAAATTTTAACGAACATTATCGTCTTTCCTCCAAGTAATATAGTTGCGATTGAAAAAGTCTGGTACATAAAGAAATATAGATGGAATACCTAGCTTCAGTTAAACCATAGTGGTTCAGCAACACCCCACCATGAGCATCAACATTCGGCCATGGGCTTTTAACCTGCATGGAGCATAAAATCCATGATTAGTTTGACAGGAACATCAAAATGTACTAGAAATTGGATCTACGGACAAAATACAAATAACATTCTTACTGCCTGAGAGACATATACATGATTATATGTCATTTATGCTTTCTGCATAAAGCATAAGGATCAGCAACTTGCCTTGCCCAGCTCAGTAAGAATTGGAGGAAAAACTCCACAAAGCTTAGAAACCTGGTCAGGTCTAAACTAGGTTTGCTAGTGAAAGAATTATCCATGGGAGTAAAGAGACCCGTGTGTCATAACAAGGCATAGCTTGACGTAATCAGTAAAGAGTGACAACCAGCTGGAACAGTGGATAATCTGGTAAATGCTTCAACGCAAACTCCCTTTGACAAGTATATCTTGGATCAGTTTTACGCAAAACTCCATGACCAAATCCAGGAACAACCTGCAAAACAGGGGAGGAGGAGTGTGAAAGGAGAGAAAATATGAATTAAACACAACAATATCGGGAGCAGGATCACTACTGTGAAGTTTGAATGTGAGAATGATGAAGATATTTACACTTTATAAATTACCTTTCCGCTATTTAATGTTTTCCAAACGTAGTCTTTAAGTTGTTCTGTGGTTATATTCTCTCCACACTCTTCCACAACAGATTTGATCCAAAGGAGAACTTCCTGCAACCGCAACATTCTGATGAGCAAGAAAAGAAGCAATATCAATCATCTATGGAAAAAAGAAAGTAATGCTAGCATTCAAAGGAACTTGCCTTTGGTAATAAATTACAATGTTGGTAATATTCTTAATTAGAAATCGACGTGAAACCCAACACAGATAGCAAGAGAATCATTTTGGTTTATAAATCTGTTTAAGTTGTCAAGACAAGAGGCTAAAGAAAGCAACAAATGCCTGACATGATGGTTAACTGATATAAGATATCTCCTTTTTTTATTTTAAAAGGTGATTTGATCTCGACGCCACTGATCATAGACTTTAATTGTGCTTGCAATATGTAAATCCTTCAAAGACACAGAAAGATCAAGAAAGTCACAAATAATTTCATGCAACGTGGAAGTACAATTACAACTCCTTAGAATGGCAGTTGATCCAATTGATGTAGTGAGGAATATATAGTTTTTTGTATCCATATTAATATAGATATTTTTTCCTAAACCGTTTTTGTATAAAGATGTATTGTCATAATATCTAGATTAAAAAACTTTTTATTTTTATATATTTTACATGGACATTTAATATCCTCTCTACAAATATTTTTATATATGGATAAAATTTTTCCATATTTTAAAACTTAAGAAACGATGGTTTTATGTCCTTTCAACACTATAAGCTGCATCGTATATGATCCTCTAGAACGTCCACAAGTGATTTTGCGGGTGGTTTGGTTGAAACTTGGAACAGAATGAGTTTTCTTTTTATGCAAGCCCATAATTTTGATTTGTCTGACCATATGCAAATAATTTCTTCAACTTTGTCTGACAACGATAGTAGCATTTTTGAGTCATCTGATAAGCGGTGAGGTTTTGAAATCCCAGTGCTGGAGCCACTCTGGGCTGGTTTTATGTCGCAAAATCAAGTGGTTGCTATACTTACTCCATCCCTTTGCGTAAGAGAAAACAAATTAAGCAAGAAATTGCATACTTTCACCACTGGATTATTGTCCTGATTGCAGAGCCAGCAATTTGCTGCAACATTTTTATATGCTTTGTTTTGTGTGCCACCTTTTTAAGGTGTTATTTTGGCAATAACTTGGACAACTCTTTGGAGTTTTGCAAGAAAAGTCGATAAAATCAGCAAGAAATTGCATGCTTTCACATATTTGGTTAGCAGGGGAGGATTATTGCATGTAATTAAAGAAAATATCCTGAGCAAAAAAATGCGCACCAATATTTATTAGGGAGAGAATCACTCTTGGTGCCAAGCATTAGACTCTTGTTCTGCTATAATTGAATCCTAACTCACCTGAAGCACTATCGATGCATGGTGTTGTATGCTAATGCCATGTGATGGAGAATAAAAGTTTAGAGATGCCCTTTTTTTCTCTTCTTCTCCTTCCTTTACCTTCTTTTCTTGTAGCAGTCACTGTTAATCTATTCGTTAATACTACACCTGGTATTAATTCAAGAAACCATGAAAGTGATGCACCTTTCTCGTCGGAAACCAAAAATGAAAATGTTGGGCCTCAAGCGATGCCTGGGTTCCTCCATGTAAGGGTTTATTGTGGAATATGAAACACTACATTTAAGATGTTTTTCAGCACAAACCCAACACGTCGAGATTGATTCACCGGGAAATTAATCATACAATATATTTTTGGATTTAAACCCAAAATAATAACCTGAAAAACAAATCTATTTATCATTACTATAAAATTTGTCATATGTTTTTCTCCTATGCTTAATAGTAAATAGTGTTAAACAATCCAAATAAATAAATAAAAATATAAAAATAAAAGAGAAAGAGGTTAGAGTTTCATTCATATTGCATTAAAGAAATAAATTGAATCTAAATACAAAGAGATTATATATAGGCTAAACTGAAAAAAAAATATTATTCTACCTGTAATAAATAATAAAATAAAATAAATTTATACTTCTTAACAAATAAAAAATACCGTGTTTTACCATTTTGTCTTGATTTTCATCAAAGTTTTAAAGTTTTAAGAAGCTTGAAATTTTCATAAATACCTGTTTGTTGTCTTGTTTAAGAGAGTTGAAATAATTATTTTTTGATTGAGAGAAAGAATAAATTGACTCTGAGGAATTAAATTTAAAAAGAACAAGACACTTGACCTCATTACTATCTATCCAATTTATTAGATAAAAATTCATTTAAATACAGAGGTAAAGTATGCTTTCTCTTCTCTATCTATCCACTTTGACCTCATTCACCCCCCCCTCTATACATATCCCTCCTAGCAAATATAGTTTAAAAGGTTAGAGAAGGCTGAAGCCAAAAAAACAACAAAGGCTAATATCTTATAAAAGCATTGAAATCAAACTCGGCTGTGGTCAACAGAACTTCAGTGAATATAAATTCAAGCTTTCTTTTTTACCCTTCGGAAAAAATGTCTTATAGAACTTCAAAACTTTACCAAATTTTAATATATTAATGACCATTAAACTAAGCACTGTTCAAAATGAGGGGAATTTTTAAAACGAAAAATGCTAAAGCGGCATATTAACAAAAATTAAAAAAAAAAAGTTAAGGATAGCCATTGTTCATATCTACAGTGAACATTCTATTTAATTTTTTTTAATTTCCAAATTTTTTTTTCAATTGCATTCTTTTTTTAAAAGGAAAAAAAAAAGTTGCCGGAAAACAACCACATAGAGAAAAACGGTTGATTTTTGCAATATCAATAATAGAAATGGTCAAAATTAATGTCAACAGTTCCGTTCGACGAGCGGAGTTCGGTAGTGGTGCCTTTTCCCTGTAAACATGTACGCAAAAAGAGATCAAGTTTCGTTTTGATTTTTTCAGTTCTTGGTTTTCTTATGTGATTTTAGGGTATTTTGAGGTTAATAAGTGGTTTAGAAAGACTTTAATAATGTTTATTAAGTGTTTTTGTATGAATATAGGTTGAGAAATGAATTTTCAACCCATAAAGCCTTACCTCATGATTTTTCGACCACCATAGGGGTGGCTAGATTCTGAGTTGGGCATAGTAGCCAAAGCGTCGCCTGCCCTAACAAGCAACATGTCACCTGTTTTGTTCTTTTTAAAACTAAAAAATGAAAGGCCGATAATATGGTTAAGCATGCAGGCCTAAGTGGCCCAGCGTATCAGGATCTTAAAAAAAATATATGTGTGGGTCTAGGTATGGCACGCTCTCTTAGGTCATATTTATTTATTTTTATAATTAAAACAAACAAATATTATTGAACCCATTGTAGTCCACAACCCATGTCACAATTTTGGTGAGTTAACCCATGTTAACCAGAATTGATCTAATATACTATCGTTAAAATGGTTTTTTTAAATGTCAACTTTAATTTATTTTTTTAAGTCAATCCATTTTTTATTGTTAATCCCGGTTGCCTTACCTAGACCTACGCACCTAACCTTTTTTTAAGGCTCTGATACGCTAGGCCACTCAAACATGTGCACCTAGCCTTACCTTTGTTTTTTTACCCTTCAACATTAGTTTTTTGATGACTTTTTTATTGTTTTATCTTTCAATTTCATGCTTTAATATTGATTGATTTTAAATCGGTCTTTATTTTTTATCATATAATTAAAATAAAAAATGTTATTGGAATCCATAACTCATGTCACAAGTTTAACGAGTTAACCTAAGTTGATTGGAATTGATAAAACAAAAATGTCAGCTTCATTTTTTCTTATAGTCGAAAACCTTTTTTAACAATTGTCTAGGTTGCCTATAAACCCATGCATCTAGTCTTTGTTTTTTATGTCATTAATTTTTTATCCTTTGAAATTTTTTTGGACCCGTCAAATCAATTATGTTATAGCGAAGCAACTCCCACATGATTTAATTGAAAACTTGTACTTGGTAAGGACTTAAGTTGGGAGTTTTCAAGTTTGACTCACTTGACTGAGTTTGTGATAATATCAAAGAATTCCTTGCATCTTTGATATTTCTTTTTCACATTCAGAATTTCTTTAGTCTAACCCATAGTAACGCGGCAAGTAAACTAGTTTTCACTATTCCCCACAACCTAGATATTTCTAGTTTATTAATGTTACGGGGCGACGTCGGGACTGGTGTGCTTTAAGTGCCTCCTGAGAGGTGGTATTAGGAAGGAAAGGGTTTTGGGTTTAATTATAAAATTATTATTAAAGTTCAGGAGTCGCCACCTAGTATGAAAGTTATTATGAAATCTAATGGTCTGTGAGAGTCCGGGTAAAGGACTGGTTGTGCAAGGGGAAGACGTATCACCCCCAGTGCACCCTACTTAAGGTAAGCTGCATTGTTGTTTGATTGTTTTTCTAAGTCAAGTTTCTATTCGTTGGTATTTTTCTAAGGTCCAAGGTAGATCTCCCTTCGTGAGAAAATCTCTTACCTTATTGGGTTTAATCTTAACCATTCTAAAATCCAAATTTTAGCATCGTATTTATTTTGCACTTTGTATCTTTAATACCTGAGGGTGTACTCTATCGTGTAGTTTACACCTTCAAATATTAAAGTCTACATCTACACCCTAATATAAAATGAACAAAATGATTGGTGAAGGGTTTTTGATATTTTGATCAAATCCTAACGGATAATCATAAACTAATTATGATATCTTCTTCTTTTTTTACATTTTTAAAATATGAGAAAAATACAATTTTTTGTTTTTTTATAAAAACATGCTTGGAAAACCTTTAGGACAAGGTTGTCAAAAACGCTTTTTTGACACGACACGAGATATAAAAATATAAACTCTAATCGTAAAATCGCAAGAAAAATATTTTAACAAATTATATATTGACAATTTCAGTCAAGTAGTAAATAATAGTATAACACAATTAAAATAAAAGTAAAATAAACAATACAAATGTCCAAACACCTTAAAATACATAATTCAAATAAAAATTCATACATGGTTTAAATAACTTAAAAATACGAAAAGAAAAAAAATAAGATTGAACAACTATGTTTTATTGATAGACTTTCAGAACATTTTCTAGATGACAGGTCTTGAAACACACTGCAGGCAACTAGTGAGATGATACAACATTCTAAGGTATGTCATCAACTTTAAAAAAAAATTAATAGAGACCAATATAGTGAACCCGTGACAACAAGAACAAAAACATATAAAATGACATCAATTTAATCTCATGCCACCTCACCTTCCATCTTTTTTATGTTAGTAACAAGTCCTAGAAATAATGTCCAAATATCCCACCAAGCAAGACATGTATTTCAAGTTCTCTCCGAGTCTTTGTCGTCTCTCTTTATAGTTAACAAATGGTTAGTCTAAAACACAGTATTTCTCTCTACATAAGTATTCCTATCTCTTATTTTACTCATTTGATTCCTCACCATCTACCTCTGTCTTCCCATGCTTTCGATCCTCCAATCATGCCTTCCCGGCCTAAAATACAGTATAAGGCTTCCTCATACCTAAGATCCTCTAATGCCGGTGTTAGTCTGCTAAGATTGAAAATTTGAGATTTGAGAAACGGGGAAAGGGGAGACTGGGGAGTGGGGACTATGTAGTGAAATGTCAAGGGACTCGGACAGGGAGGCAGTAAATTTTTTAATTTTTGCAGGTTAAAACTCGAAATCGGTCAAACTCGGTCAAAATCGGTCAAACTCATAAAATCAGTCTGATTTTACCGATTTTAAACTAGTTTGACCGAGTTTAACCGATTTCGAGTCTTAACCCGATTTGACATGTTATATACATGTTGACTCGTAAAATCGTAAGATTTTAAGAGTCAACTCGCGATTTGACAACAATGCTTTAGGATTTAACAATATGCATGAAAATAAAATATTTTTTTGAAAAGGGAAATTAATTTAAAATTTTTGAGAATATTTTTTGAATTTTCAATTTTTTAAACAAACATTTTAGACTAAATCGAGTATTTTAATACCGGATCCATATCTTACAGTATAAATATATAGCCTAATATTATGCAAAATTGGTAGAAAAATATCAAGAAAATCACAATTTTTTTTGTTTTGTTTTTTTGTTTTTTATTATTATTGGGTGGGTCAGCCCAGCTATATGGGTGGAGCCCAGCCTTTTAGGTCGACTAACGGCCCAATGAAGTTGGGTTGGTTTAGCCCAACAGATCTGACCCTTTCTTTTTTTTTAGGTTGGGCTGGATCCGGCCCAACCATCATTGGATAGGGTGGCACAGATCTAGCCCAAACTCAGGAGGGTTAATTATTTCCCCCCTATACCTTGCATGCAAAACGAATTATCGTTCTGCATGCAGAAAATAACGGCGGAGGGGGACGAAAACGGAGGAGATTACCTGGCATGAGGGGCTGATGGTGGCATGGTTGTGGAGCTGATGGACTGGACGACGGCTGTGGTTTGTTGCAGGAAAGGAAGAAAGAAAAGTTTGTAGATGAGAAAGAGAACTTGGTGGCGCACTCACCATGTGAGGTGGTCAGACAGCTGCTTGTGGTGGAGATGGTGGTGGTCAAGCTGGTGGTGAGAGTGGTGGTGGCCGAAGCCGAAGGCCACAGTGGAGAGAGAAAGAAAAGAGAAACGGTGGTAGAAAAAGAAAAAAGTAGGGGAAAAACTGATTTTTTTATCAACTTTGGCTTCTAATTTCTCCTCCCTTTGCCATGAAATCCACTCCTATTTACAGGGAGTGGAAGAGGGACGTTTCATCTTTATTGGTGCCAAATCTTAGCTCTTGATTCAACCTAGAAGAATCTCAACCGTTGACTCAAATTAGCTATCAAATTTGTTTTAGGAAAAGGGATGGTCGAGTTGGCCACTTTGAGTGGGTGCCACAATCGTTGTGGCGTCAATTAGCCTGAAAAGATCACACTGGCGTGTAGTCAAGTGTTATGTGATCGTTTTGCGTGTAGAGGGATGAAGTATTAAATATTTTGAAAAGAAAGCCACTCAAGTAGCTTTTCTAAAGAAGAAGATGAACAATTAACCCAAAACGACGCCATTTTGGTCAAGTTCATTTTAGTCCTTCGATTTATAATTTCTCTCAATACACCCCTAATTGGCTTCAAACTTTTAATTTTGTTCAAATTTACCCTTGAAGAACTTCAATTTCAGCGTCTTATTTAATTTTTATCCTAGGTCTTGGATTTATGCAATTCGACCTTCACTTGACCATTAAACTTTCAATTCTCTTCAATTTCACCCTTGATTTCAAGCAATTGGGTCCCCATAGTTCGGCATCTTTTACAAAATGATCCTTGGCTATGAATTTCTTTAATTTAGCCCTTAATTGACCTAAAAACTTTGATTTTCTTGCAATTTTACCCCTCATTTCAATTAATTGACTTGGTATAAATTAAATTTATTCTCCTAAAATTCCAATCTTCTTAATTAAGCCCAAATTGGGCTCCCAAACTTAAGTTTTCACCAATTAAACCCCTGATAAAATTAATTTGACCTATTTAAAGTATAATTAAGTTCTTGCACCTAATTAAATCCTTCAGTTTGAACTAAATTAATTCTTAAACATAATTAAACTTTAAATTTACCCATGATTAAATCAAAATGACCTATTAAAAATCTAATTATATCCTTAGGCTTAATTTTTATACAGATTCGTCCAATAATTCTTTAATTTGACCTTTGAATCTGCATTGTCTCTTTAGTTTTTGGTAAAAGGGGTACAATTAGGCTTCCATATCCATCTAAAATTGCACTTTGATTTTTTTTACATGTGAAATCCTCATAGCTTGCTTTTGTCCAAATCTGTCTTTTTTTATTTTGAAAAAAGAAGAAGATTAATTTGAAGAACAACATAGAAATAGGTTATGACAATTAAAATTCTTGTTTTTTTAGTGTGTTTTTTTTTTTTTTTCCAAAGAGAGAGATATATGGTGAATTAGCAGGGTATTTCAAGATTTTTTTTTTAATGAGAGTTGTGATACATCCTGTTTTTTATAAATTTTTATAATTATTTTTTATTTTAAATTAATATTTTTATATTTTAAATTGTTTTGATTTACTAATATCAAAAATAATTTTTTAAAATAAAAAGATATTATTTTAATATATTTCCGAGTAAAACATACTTTAAAAAATAACCAATACCACACTTATAAATACTTATAAACACGTAATATATCATCATGATAAAATCAATATATTGTATTTGATTACGGGACTTGTTCTACAAAATTAAATTAGATTTTGATTCTTTTATTCCATTATTCTATTCTCTGATCAGCTGTAATTAAATAGCTAAAAATAAAAAACGACAATCAAGTAAATTATATTATCTATATATGTCAACTATGTTAATAAATTACAACTATGTAACTTAGTGCATAAATAAATCGATTTATTTTTATTTTTATTTTTATTCAATAGTAGAAATCTATGACCAGAAAGTCAAAGAATTGAGTTATAATATTCCAATGCCTCATCAAACCATTCTAATGCCTTTTACTTGAAAAAAATATTAAATTAGTTTTTTTTAATAATTTTAATGTATTAGTTAAAAATATAAAAAATTATTTTAATGCATTTTAAAATCAGAGTTTTCAAGAATTTTGAAATTTTTAGTAATTTTATATCATATATTAATATTAAAAATATATATTAAAAAATAAAAAATATTATTTTAATATATTTTAAAATATAAAATATTTAAAAAAAAAAACAACCATATCTATACACACTGTAACACAATCACTAGAAAATAAAAAAGAATCATTAATCTCATAGCCTCCAGCCAGTCGGTGACATATCTACGTTCTCATGCATAATTATAATTACTCCTAGCCTGACATAAGTGCAATAGAGGTCTTTTCCAGTAAAAGGGTGATGTGATGTGATGTGATGTTAGCGCAAGGTTTCTTATTGGAAAGTGTGGAATATTATATTATTTATTTTTCCGTTCTTGTTAACGAAAAACAATTCAATTATCTTTTTCTTGCAATCCGATGTTTCAATTGAAGAGTTATTATTATTCCATCTTTATTATTATTATTATTATTATTATTATTCTTATTCTTATTATTATAATATTTTACGCATGTCTACGGGGCAAGTGGTAATTTCCTACTACTGTACTTGAAGGGGTAGTTACTCCTAATACCATGAATGACACAAGTTAAGTGAATTTCTATCTAAATTTAATTTAATTTTATATTTACAAAAAAAACATTTTACATTTTAACCCTACCACAATATCAAACACATCAACTCCTAACAATTAAATAGCAAAATAATTACTACATTATTAAAATCCATAATAAACTGAATTTATACCCAGAGCACCATCTACAAGAATTTCACCAAGCGTTTTAGTTTTCTTTGTTAATGTTTACTTGTTAACGTTAATGTTAATATGAAATATAAAGGAAATGCAAATAGAGAGAAACTCACCTTTGATTATTTTTTTTAACTCGAGGTGTTTGGACCAGTTTACACGCATTACAACTAATTCCCGGACCTATTGAACATTCTACAAGGCCAATGAACATGTAAGATACCGCGGAGATGATAAGTGTGCATAATAAAACTTGAATCTATCCCCAAGGGGCGTAGCGTGGTGGCAAAGGGTTTGAGATCTGCACAGCAGGTCACAAGTTCGAGTCAGGGCGTGCATCTCTTGTAAGAGCCTGGGACAGCCGGGGTTTTACTCATTTACCTGGACCCACAAAATATACTTTCTAAAAAATAGATTTCCTCGAATCCAAAACAAAATTAAATCCTAATAAAAATAAAAAACAAATCCCTTTTCTCACGAGACCATAAACTTAAGTGCCCCCACCCTTGATTTCTTGGTCCTACTGGAATTAGCGCTGATAAGTTCTGATGTTTTTTACACGTCACTACACTACATGGAGCTAATAATATCTTCACCAAATATTTGCGGCCATATATGCTTTCATTTAACAAGGAGAGAGATTTATACATTAGAAAAGCTACTACATATTGAAAAAATTTAAAGTGTTTTTTTTAAGTATATTTTTTTTTATTATTTTTTAAAATTTATTTTTAATATAAACATATCAAAATAATTTTAAAATAAATTAAAGAAAAACAATATTTAAATTTGTCCACAACCAGGCATCTTTTTTGATTTTTTTACTGAAAGTAGCACAGTAAAAAAATATAGTTAAGAACCTATATAGAAAAATAAGCATAATTTAACAAGTTTTTACGATTTTTTTTTTAATGGATGGAATTTTAAACTCCAACAACTCTACGTGCTGACACCTCCTCTAACAGCTTTACCTTTTCTCATTCACGTAGAGCTACAGAGCATCATGAGCTTGCTGACACCTCCGCTAGCCGCTCCACCTTTTCTCATTTATTACTTGTGTTTCCTATTGATTGCTTAAGGTAGCGTTTGGAACAGGTCTAAGAGTTTTTTTTCCTTTTATATATATATATATATATTTATACTTTTTAAAATTAATTTTACTATATTTTTAAATAATTTTAATATTATTTTTAAAATTAAAAAATATCTTGAGTATCCAACACTATTAAAATCTAACTAAGCTATTATACAGTGTCCTCATTGGCTGCCCATTTTGGAGGGGATGCATAGAAGATAGAAGTTTTTAAAATGTATTTATTTAAAAATATATTAAAATAATATTTTTTTATTTTAAAAAAATTATTTTTAATATTAATATTTTAAAAAATACTATTTGAAAAGCAATTCTAACAGGTGGTTAAACCCTAAAATCTTTTACTTCCCTCTCTCTCTCTCTCTCTCTCTCTCGCACGACAGCCAGCTACTACATTTTCAATTCCTACGCTACTTTTGCCATTTATTTTTCCTTACGATGTGCTGTGCTAGCTTCTTTAGGCTTCATCTTCCACGACACGCTTTTAGATCCCCACTTGTCCACCAATGAGATCTCCTTATGGCTTATCTTTAAAGCCAAAAACAAAAAACAAAAATTCAAAATAAGTAAAAACTAGAAAGGCCATTATTATTAAAGCTCTTCCCAAACAACAAATCCTTCCCTTCCATTTCATGGCCAATTCCATCCAAACTTCCATCATTGACACTACCAACAAAAACCCCACCAAACGTCGAAAGCTACTTACAGACGGCCACCGCCACCTAGAACAGCCTCTCATACCAGGTCTCCCTAACGACATAGCCCAGCTTTGTCTCTCCCTTGTTCACCCTTCCACTCTTTACTCTGTTTGCCACTCATGGCGTCGCCTAATCTATTCCCCTTCTTTCCCTCCTTTCTTCTCTTTGTATGCAGTGCTATCATCAACGAATACAAACCATAACCTTCCTGATAATAATTCAATCCACTTCTTTAACTTTGACCCCATTTTTTCCCGGTGGGATTCTCTCCCTCCTCCACCACCAGATCCACCACTCCATCTCATCCTTCGCCACCCTTCCTTTATCTCCCGTGACCTTCCTATACAATCCATCTCCGCCTCTGATCGCTTGATACTTCTTGCTGCTACTTCTCACAGTTTTTCCCCAGCTCTCTCTCGCCCTCTTGTTTTTAATCCACTTTCAGGCTCATGGGCCTTTGGTCCTCCCCTCGCCACACCTCGCCGCTGGTGTGCTGCTGGCTCGGCACATGGCACGGTCTATGTGGCGAGTGGGATCGGATCCCAATACAACACAGACGTGGCCAAGTCATTGGAGAAGTGGGATTTGCAAAACAAGAAAGCCATGATCTCCAACATCCACAATAAAAAAACCACATGGAAATGGGTAAAGGTTAAAGAACTAAAAAATGGGAGATTTAGTAGGGATGCTATTGATGCAGTAGGATGGAGAGGGAAACTTTGTATGGTGAATATGAAAGGAGATGCAGCTAAAGAAGGGATTGTTTATGACATTGAGAAGGACAAATGGGAGGACATGCCACAGGGTATGGTTGCAGGGTGGAGAGGACCCGTGGCAGCCATGGACGAGGAGGTTATGTATGTGGTGGATGAAGCCAAAGGTGTGCTCAGAAAATATGATCCAGAAAGGGATTGCTGGGAGCATATAATGGAGTCAGAGAGGCTTATTGGAGCACAGCAGATTGCTGCTGGTGGCGGTAGAGTTTGTGTTGTTTGCGGCGATAGTACTGAGCTTGTGGTGCTAGATGTGGTGGCGCTTCCGGTGAGACTATGGGTGGTGGAAACGCCACCGGGATTCGAAGCCTTTCGAATTCATATATTGCCAAGGATAAGCCGGCCAGTTAATTGATTTCCTGGTATCGAGATGATTTTTAATTTTATTTGTATACCATATACTTTGCGATCTTATGTTTGGTCTCGGTCTAATATCTTGATAAGTATATCTTACAATAACTTTTTAATGTCTTTTTATTCTCATTGAAAGTGAAAATTTGTCGTTTCTGGAATGAACATGTGCCTGAGAAATTGAATATGCATATTATACAGTATACCGCTGTTGATGCTAATTTCGGCAAGACTTTGTTTGGGCAATATGGGTATTTTGCTTTGAAAAACTTAAATTAATCTTGGTGCTCCAATTCCTAAGTTCCCAATTTTAAATCTCGTATGAGTTGGATTATTTTCTTGTTTATTTGGTAATTTTAATTTGATATTGTTGATTAGGAAATTTCCTTTTCTTTTTTTTCCTTTCACAATTAAAGAGTAAATCTAGGAAATAATATATTTAAGAGAGATTTTGAAAGGGGGAGTTTTGCCTATTTATTTGGTCCCTATACTTTTTAAATTGTTTTGATTGAGAACCTACACTCCTTTTCATACTGATTAAGTTCATCTACTCTTCATTTAGTTTTGTAGCCATTAGTGTTTGAGTTTGTGTTATTATAGGCCCATAACATGGTTAATTTTTTAAAAAATATATTTTGAATTTTAGGTAACTTATAATGTAATGATAAACTTTTGATTTTAGAGAATTTAAATTATACGTTTATATTATATATGTCTTAAGCTTTTTTTTTTTATGTAAATTAATGTTGTGCATTGTTGTATGGGAAATTGTGATGTGAAGATGATGATTGTTGTGATTAAAATTAAGAAATAAAATATAAAAATATAATAGGTTAATGCTAATAACTTGAAACCTTGGGTAAATGGAGAGATTTTGCTGAAATATCGATAAATTATGTGATGGACTTGCATATACAAATTGTGAAAAAACAATTCCCATGTTTACCATAATCTAGTTTGGGTGTTGTCCTGAAAGTTTAGACTGTTACATCAAAATCCAATAATAACCAAATCGTTGTGACATCTACTGAGGTATGACAAGGCTTAACATAATGCGTTGTTTGAAGTATTATAGGCATACAAGACTTCACATAAAACTGTTTTAGAAACTTCACCATTTACTTTAACTTATGACAATGATACCATGTTTCTCATTGAGCTTGCAATTCAATCACTTAAAAGAGTTGTATAAGATGATATGGATGGTATAGATTTTATTATTTTTTTTTTGGTAACCGGGGTGTCTGGGTCAGCTTACGCGCACCACAACTAATCCCCGGACCCACTGAACATCCTGCAAGCCCAGTAGGCATGTAAGACACCGCGGGGGTGACAGACATGCATGCTAGGGCTCGAACCAAGGTGACAGACCGCTGGGCTACAAGCCCTGGTGCGGATGGTATGGATTATTAGTATGCTATACTAGTGGAGCTAGACGATTTGAATGAAATAAGACTTATTGTAACTGGATCATTTAGAGTCTTATTGTAACTGGATCATTTAGAAAAAGTTTGAGGTACCATGCAACTAACATATTTAATAAAAAAATGTTTTGATGGGTGATTTGGTGTGGAAGACCACACTATCAATTAGCCATAAAGATACAATTTTTGATAAATAGTCTTTAAATTAAAAAAAAGTTCATCTGTTATTGCCAACGTTCTTAAAAGAGATGCTTAGTATATAGCTAATCAAGATAGAGAGTTGTATTTTTTTTCTATGAATCAATGGTTTATATTTAAAGAAGTATTAAGACTTTCGATAGAAACACAAATTCCTAAGAAAACTAACGAATCAGCATAGAGATCACAAGTTTAAAAATGCTTTAGACTACAATTGTTTGTATTTAGGGTATAGCGATTATATTATTACTCATCTATAATTTAAGTTTCTTTTTGTTGTTTCTCAATAACAACATGATTTTGAATTATTTGTTAAGTGCAAACAATTTAGGAAGAATATTAATTTTTAATTGTAATTTTTCCTTGGTAGAAAAAAAGAAATGAATAACATGTAGCATATTTATGAAGAGATAAAGGATCAATCGATAGGTTAATGATGGTTGATCACTAAGATTATCTAATAGATCAACAAAGTAAAATTAATTAATTATTAATCCTGCTTACCTTTTAATTTGTATTTGTTACCACAAAATGACTAATAAACCCATTATTTTAGTGGGTTTTGTGAGGATTGAAATTGAGGATTGTGGAAGCCGAAGGGTTGTTGATAGTGTGGCTACGGTGGGTTTTAGTGGCTGTGGTTGTGGCATGGAGGTCTTGGTGGTTGAAGTGGTTTTTGTTGAGGAAGGTATGGGATGATGAATAAGAAGGGTTAGGGTGTTTGGTTGAGGAATAAAAAAGAAGAAGAAACGAAAAAGAAAAGAAAAAAGAAAATAAAAATGGGTTTGGACACACTGTCAACATATGTAGAGAAGGCTATTTGGTGATGAAAGGGCTACCATGGCTTTCGATCAAATAAAGAGTCAGCCAATGCTATTTTGAAGGGACATTAAGACAAAAAGAAAGTAAAAGGGGACACATTAAAAAGGGGAAAACTACTACAAATTCAAGAATAAAGAAAGGACACTGTCTTTATGTTCTAGTCTTTAACCAAATGGTACTCTTCTTTTGACAAGTTTGTCGAGAGAACATGTTCCATAAGATATAATACTAATATTAGCAAAAAAGCAAAGGAAAGAATCTTTGCCTGAATCTGAGTTTTAAAATAATAATCGAGTAAATAACATGTAGAGTACATTTTCAGCTCTTGGGAGGAAGCGTTGGCTAGCAGTGGCTAGCTTGTGGGGGGATGCAACAGCCAAGTGCATGCCTTAAAAAGGCATTCTTTCACAGCCACTCAGTTGCTCTTCTCTCTGTCCCACCGCCCCAGCAGCACTCCAGCTGCTACAACTTTTCTCATCCATTACAATAGTATACCACTTGTTCTTGTTAATTTCTCTTCTTTTGATTGCTAAAGTCCAACCATGCCTTTCTGTTGGGTCCCCATTGGCTTTGAATGTGAAAGCTGCATGTCCCTGTGCATTGTTTCCTGGGTCATCGTCAAGCATGACAGGTGCGCCTTCCCACCAAAAAACAAGACACCTACTACATGATCGGCCTTGCAAATTTTGGAGAGCATGAGCGTCAGTCCATGGCTTCCTGGATTTTTAAGCAGAGGCCAGCAAACCGGATCCTGTCATTATTATCTATTTGGCCGTCAAAAGCACAAGCTTCTGATGACATTTTACCAATGTAGTTTTCTTTAAACACAAGAAACTCGTCTCTCGCAACTTGGGATAGATAAGTTAGGTATACACAATTGTAACATCACTAGATCAATTATGCAGGCTAGATTTTCTTTTTTAACATAAAAAAAATAAACATTGATTAGATGCTTTTTAACAAAAACAAAATTTAAATATTAATAAGATGATATATTAAATATATTTTTTCAAATAATAAGACGATTAAATATTGAATTGATCCAACTTTTTTTTTCAAATAATAAGACGATTGAATATTGGATCAATTTGTGTTAACTTGTTAAATTTACAACTTGGATCATGAGATTGTAATCACCCTATAGAAAACAAATCAAAAAAAAAAATTATGAAGATTAATTTCTAAGTAACCCAATGTTGAAGGATGAAATTAAAAAAAAAATTAAAAAAAGGATAAAAAAAACTACCTGAGTCAACTCGGGTTAATTGTCAAACCCGCAATCCGGGTCATGAGATTGAGATAACCCTGTACAAAGAAATAAAAAAAATTATGAAACCTAATTCCCAATTAACCCAATGTTGAAGGATGAAATTGAAAAAAAAAAGATCGATTAAAAAAAACAAAAAAAAAACAATCTAAGTCAACCCAAATTAACATGTTAAGCTCGCGACCTGGTATTAAGATTAAAATAACTTCATAAAAAGAAAACAATAATTATAAAGCTCTATTTCTAACAAATCCACTATTCAAGATTGAAATTGAGAAAAAATTACAAAACTTGTTATTTGGATATGAGATTAAGATAATCCCATAGATAACAAATAAGAAAAAATTGCAAAGCTTGGTTTTCAACCAACTGAGTGTTGAAAGATGGAATAAAAAAATCAAGAAGAAAAGGTGTAAAAAAAACCTGACCTGAGTTAACCTATCACACCAGCGACTTGTGTTATGAAATCGAGATAAATTCATAGAAATAATTAAAAAAATTCAACAAATTTAATATTGAAGGTTGAAATAAAAAAAAAAATCTATGAGATCGGTATATAATCCAACATAATGGAAATCTAAAAAAATTATAAAGCACAATTCCTAAAATAACCTAATTCTGAATGATAAAATTAAAAAAAAATAATAAAAAAAGAAAATTGTGTTGTTGAAGGGTTAAATTAAAAAACAATTAACAAAAAATAAAAAAAATCATAAAGCCCAGTTTTTAACCAATCTAATGTTGAAGGATAAAATTTAAAAAAAAATCCACTAAATCCCACCAGTCTTTTATTGTAGGGCAAGACACATTGCATTGTGGATTGTTTTAGTGCAATGACATCTTTGCCTTCATTGCAACAAACAAATAACATTTCTATGAGGATAAAATAGTCTTTTTTAAAAGATTCATTTGATATAATAAAATTAAATGGGGGCATATTAATTTAAACTCTTTTTTACACATTTAAATTATATAAATACCCTTAATAAATAAACAAAAAAATAAAGGAAAAGAGGGTGTTTCCGTCTCTTTCTATTAAAAAAAAGAGTATTTTGATATTTTGATCATGGTTTTTTTGTTATAATTTATTTTAATTAGAGTCAAATCAATCTTTTAATGAATAAACATAATAATAAATAAATAAATAAAAAGTAGTTGGCTTTTGATTGTCACACCCCAATGAGTGGAAACCACCTACACCCTTCGAGTTAAAATCAAAAAGCCTGTAATAGCTTACAATTCTAAAAGCTTTTGAGCCTTGAACTCATAAGAAAATTGGGGTAATTTGTTTTTCTATATTAATTCAATAATCCTTAAATTCCTTTTTTAAAATCATGTTTAGTATCAATTTATACTATCATTAAATCTACCAAAACTTCGATAGAGTTTCTTTTTAAAAGTAATATTCCTAAAAACTCAACCTATAGAAATACTAATCTCAATTTAACACATATGATCTGATTCAATCATCATGAACCATCAACCAATATAATACAATGATAGCCTTAAGATTACTCCCATCACACAAATTATCATATATCCTTCAATAAACAATATCATTTACAAACATTACATTTAACACATACATGGATATAATATTTAAACATAAAATTTACATAATGCAATTAAAAATTATCGATTAATTATACTTTACTGAATTCATTTACATGAAAAAATACTATCAATAATCAACATACAAAAACAAACTTAAAGAATTTGCAATTATAAAATTTTATAACTTTCTAAAAGCGGCATAAGGTGTCGAGCATCTTTTTAAACCTGATGCTTTTCTCAGCTACTCCCAACTCCTGAAGTCTCCCTTATATTACTAAGGTCAAAGTTATCATAACTAAGGAATTCATTATAAGAATCATATTTTAATTCTTATCCAATTCATATATTTAACCCAATTAAAGAAAATTAATATCATTATGCACATTTTAAGAAGTTTAAACCATACACCTATTCAAAACATGTTTCATCCATTTCCATGCAACATATAACTCTAACTTAAACACATAAACCAACAAACAATCCTTTACTTTCCCACCTGTAAAACCTCTCTACAATATAGTACCTTCCACTTTTAGTCATTATTGTCTAGTTTTTCTTCTAGTGTAAGACTACCAAAATGACTTACTTTATACTATTTTTTGGGTTGTTTATTTTAGCCTTCTTTTGCGCTTAATCTGATCCTACAATAACTCGTATTCACTTCATCTCTATTTTCAAAATATATTGTTTAAACAACCTTATTTCATAAACATATCCCATTGGTAAAACAACCACGATTCTCACACTATCATCCTATCGAAAAAGGTGTTTTTCACACCCTAACATATTACCATAACAAACTTTATTCTTGACTTGATATTGTGTTATCGACTTGGCTTCTCTTACTCTTTATAAAATAAATTGTATGTCCAACTACCATTTACACCACTTTTCTTATCACCAGGATATTTCCTCTTTCTATCCTTCACAAGGACCAAACACCACCTTTCATTAGAATACTTAAGATCCCACCACAATCATTTTCTTTACAATTAGTTCTTAATCCACCCTCTTTTTATCTTGGCTAACTATACAATACCGAAATCAAAACACCTTATATCATTAGTCACGAGTCTCATGGTTGACTAATCGGGTATTTTAATACCGGATTTGTATCTTACAGTGTAAATTTACAACTTGATATTATGCAAAATTGGTAGAAAAACATGCAAGAAAATCACATGTTTTTTTTTAAGGACTTATAATTTTTTTTGAATTTTTTGAATTTTTTTTAATATTATTACATTATTATTATTATTATTATTATTATTATTATATTAGGGTGGACTGACCCAGCCATCTGGGCTGGACCCAACTGAGTCGAGTTGGGTTGATAGCAGCCTAGCCTAGTGACCATGAGGTTAATTATTATGGCCACTGCATATAGAATGCAGTGGCGAGGGATGTTGTGGAGGGGGAAAACTCGTTTTGTCAGAGGAGGAAAGTTGTAAGAAGGGTTCCTAGTGTTGCAGGGAAGACCCGCGAGTGGTTGGTGGCGACAACAATGGTTGAGACACGACAGAGGAAGTGGCCAAAGTGGTGGCCGAGAGGGGGGAAAGAAAAACTAGGTAGAAAGATGGTTTTTTTTTTTTCTCAACTTTGGCTTATGATTTGTCCTTCTTCAAGGAATGGAATCCACCTTTATTTATAGGGGGTGAAAGAGGGATATGTTGTCTTTTGTGCTGTCTAATCTTGGCCCTTGATTCGAACCGAAAGGATCCCAACCATTGGTTCAAAGTTGTCATCATGGCCTGAAAAAGTTGTTGTAGAAAGGTTGGTTGGGTTGACAACTTTAAGGAGGCACCAAGGCCGCTGTGGTGTCAATCGGCTAAAAAAGACCATATTCGGGTGTAGTCAGATGTTAGACCATCATTTGCGTGCGAGTTTTGTCAAATTTGATGGATAAGTAAAGCATTAAATGCATTAAAAAGAAGGCCACCTGAGCAGCTTTTTCTAGCTTAAATGGAGAAGAAGATAAACAGTCACTAGATGACGCGTTGTTTGGTTCTATTTATTTTAATGGTTCAAAATGGCACCGTTTTGGACATTTTAAGGTTTTAATTTAGGGTTGTGGCCAAAGTTGAATTTGGTCCTCCATCTTTTAATTTCTTTCAACTGCATCCCTAATTGACTATAAACTTTCAATTTTATACAATTTTGCCCCTGCTAAAATTCAATGCCAGCCCTGAATTTCAACATCCTTTTCACATTAGTCATTGGTCCTGGATTTATGCAATTTGACCCTTAATTCACCATTAACTTTTAATTTTCTTCAATTTCACTCATGATTTAAATCAACCGAGTCCCTATAGTTCGACGCTTTTTGTAAAATGATCATTGGCTGCAAATTTATTCAATTTAGCCCTTAATTAACCCTAAAACTTTGATTTTCTTGTGATTTAACCCCCGATTTGAACCAATTGACTTTATAAAAATTAAATTTGGTGTCATAAAATTTCAATCTTCTCAATTAAGCCGAAATTAGGCCCCCGAACTTAATTCTTCACCAATTAAGCCCCTAATAAAATTAATTTAGCCCATTTAAAATATAATTAAGTCTTTGCACCTAATTAAATCCTTGAATTAGACCCGAATTAATTCTTAAACTTAATTAAAATTTAATTTGGCCCATGATTTGAACAAATTGACCTTTTAAAAATCTAATTATGTCTTTAGGCTTAATTTTTATGCTGATTCATCCAATAATCATGTAATTTGACCTTGAATCTGCATTGTCTCTCCAGTTTTAGGTAAAATGAGGTACAATGAGGCTCCTGATTTCATTTAAAATTGCATCTTGATATTTTTCTTACTATTATTATTTTATTTTGAAAAGAAAAAAGGTAAAAATTGTGGGCAATAACCTAAAAATAGGTTATGACATTTTCCTTCAAAAACCCACTTGATTTCAGTCAAATATTACCATATTTAGGTGTTTTCTCTAAAAAATTTCAAATGAGAAGATGAAGAAACGAAACTCCATTACTGCTGGATGTTTTGGGTTGTTCTAGCCTATTTTAAAAAGTGATTTGCCTCTATTTACAATTATACCTCTCACTTATGCATTTGTGTGTTTTTCATGTAAACTACCTGATAGTCGACTTAAATCACGAGGCCTTTCTAAACTCTTACATTGTAATTGAACAAATATAGAGTTTGACGGTTGGACTCGGTATTCAACTAAATGTGCAATGTGTCATCATTTAATTGTATTAACCAATTCATTTTTAAACTTGAATGTTTGTCTCACCTCCAAATCTGACCCTCCTAGCATAAGTCTATGACTAAATGCCCATAGTATCATCAATCCTTTATAGCAAATCATCCGACAATAAATTATTTTTACCCTTATATACAAAGATTTTATTTGACTAATCACATACAATACTATTATGCTTAACTCACTTTGGATGAAAGATTCAATCGTTATCTTAAAATTGTTGTCACATTCAATCGGTACAAGATAAAATTTATGTTTACTAATTTGAGACCTTCAAGTTATTTCAACATTAATATTATTATAATTCCACCCAAGTCCATGAAAAAACATTTCTTTCATATCCGCATATGACATGTCTAAATTACCATTTAACAACAAATTGCTCTTTTCATTGTATATGCTACTACTATTCATACTAGGAACAATAGTACCACTCTAATGACATAACATAAATATATTATCAGACATTATGTAGGAAAAACAAATCAGATTCTAGTCAATTAGACATAATCTTAACTAAATTGCATTTCCCCAACCCTAATTGGTAAAATTCATAGCAAATTCAATCAAATCCCAAAAAATATAACGCAAAAGCATGCTAGACCAAAATTATATATAATTCATGATATCAAATCTATTGATATTTTCATGTTTACTTACATTAAATCAAACCAAATTCATAGCAAATTAAAATAATTTAAAGAAAATACCAAATTCGACATCTTATCAACAATTCAATGCAACGTGTAATTCATCATAATTCTACCGTATTTATGCTCTATTGTATGAAATCATCAAGCATAGTTGATAGCATTATTAGATGATTCCAACAATCCACACAAAATTTCTAACTCAACAACTTATCTAAAATTAAAAATAACACAATTAATTCGTAATTAATTTATTTTATTTTCATGTTCAACTATATGAAATCAACACTAATAGATTGTATTCATAACTAATTTATCATTAATTCAACAAACCCTAAATTCAACATACACAATTATTTCATTTCAACTAAACCAAACACAAATTCATAGCAATGTAGTATGTTTGCTTTGCTTGTAGGATTAGAAAAAAGGTTGAGGTGACGGTGGCAACCACAACAAATATGGATTTTAAAGAGAAAAAATCCAAGGATGCTTGTACACTAGGATGGATTCGAGTTTTTGGTGTTTTAAGGGAAAAAAAAATAAGTGTTTGACGGGTTTTTAGAGAGATAAGGGGTGAGGACATTGGTTTGGAGAGAGAGAGTTGCTACATTTGTTGCATTATTTGATTTTGAGAGAGTTTTAATTTCACGACATGTTGCGAGGGAGAACATTGGTTTGGAGAGAGAGTTGTTGTGTCTGTTGTATTCTTCAATATGGGGAGGGTTTTAAGTTCATGACATGTCGCGCTCGAGAATGATGACATTTAGTAAATGTCGCACTTCTAAAGTACGACAAAGTAAAAATGTGTTATTTTATTAAATATTTTTTAAATTATGTTATTTTGCCAAAACTTTTAAATTATTGTGCTAATTAAAAAAATAAAAATAAAACAAATTGGGGGGAAAACTAATTATTGCAGTGAGCTCAACAGATAGAGAGGAAATTGTGATGTGAATAAGTTTCGGTGGTGAAAAAATGGAACTTTGCAATATGAAGATGTATATTTAGAGCATATTTGGGATTATGGTAACGGTTGCGGTTCAAATTGTTTTTCTCTTAGAAATGTATCAAAATGATTTTTTTTTATTTTAAAAAAATTATTTTTGAAATCAGCACATCAAAACAATCTGAAAAAAAAATAATTTTTAGCAAAAAAAAATAAAATAAAATTTAAAGGAATACAATTTCAACCGCGTTCTTAAACAGAATCTTTATCGTAAACACAACTAGATTTGAATTGATTTGGTTATGTAATGATGGAGGTGTAAGTACAAAAAGATCAAGCATAAAAGACAAGATATTGTTTAAAATAAAATTAACACACAAATCCTAAAATCTTATTTTATTTTTATCTCTCCAAGGTTTCCAAGCATTTACATAAGCTGAAACCAATCTTACAGGTAAGAAAAACTAAAATCTTATAATAATAATAAATAATTAAAAATCATAATATTTAAAATACCCAACAATACAATCTCCATAGAACTAGATCTTAAAAATATCATGTAGAAAGCTTATTATAATGATAGGATAAAATATTATGATTTCTTTTAACTATTATATTGATTTGATGTGATTAGATATTATCTTGGATATAATAATATTTTATTGATTTATAAAAGTATATATTAAAACTTTTTATATAGTTTGTATATGACGTGTTCCAATTTAACTGCAACAAAAATCCCCAATTTCTGCTAACCGAATATATCAATTAACTTGGGTTATAAAACCTAACGTGATCAAATGGATTTCATGGATCAAAATCTTCATCACTTTAAGTAATTCGAGTATCGAATTTTCCGAGTCTTTTCAGATGAACATAGTAATGCCTAGTCATGTTTTACGACTGTAATTTGCCGACCCAAAAAACAATAACAATGATTGGAAAAAAAAAAAGGATAAAAATAATGGCGCTGACTGATGCTGTTTGTAGAAAAAAACATTAGAGTTTGGACTAAATGAAGGGTCAGTCTCAGCCATCTTCTCGTCATCATCTCCATCTTCTCATTCTCTGTCTCTCGCTCCACTTTCGGGAAAACACCAGAAAACCCATTTCTACGAGGTATCAACGTATTTTTGTCTATGTGTTTTAACGAGAAAACACAAGAAAACCCATCTCTATCATTGCTGTCTTTTCTTTTCTTCTCTCTATATGCTTTAACGAGAGTGTGTAATTTCTTAGTGCCCCTTTACGTAGGCATATCTTATTTTAACTTCAACTTTGTCTCTTGAATTATCAGCTAAGCTATGATGAGGCGCTATGCTTCAAAGTTTATTAATTGGCACTTGGGTTTGAAGAATTTCAGTTTCTCCATGGTATCAATTCTATTCTCTCTCTCTCCTTTTCTTTTATTTTTTCTCACCGTAATTTTTTCATTAAGATTCTGCATAATTGGATATACAAGTAGCAACGTATTTTTGTTTAATTTACATTTTTTTGGATGATTTTCAGTTTATCTGTGTTGAGTCCTGAGTATTGTACCCACTAGGATTGTATTTTCTCATGGGATGGGACTAATTGATACTTTGGAGCAATGCCCAAAAGTAGCTCCTTGCTGCAGCCTGCCTGTAGAGAACCATGTTAGATGAGTTGAAATTGTTTTTGTTTTATTTCATGCCACTTAGTGAAGCTCATTATTTTGTTTTTAAATTTTTTGATCATTCCGTTTGTTTGTTCTAGCAAAACATCTTCAATTGTCTGTCATCATGATTTAGACACGCCATTAATGCCAATCTCCTAATTTTGACATTCATAATGCACACGGAAAGTTCTAGCTAAACATCTTCAATTGTCTGTCATCATGATTTAGACACGCCATTAATGCCAATCTCCTAACTTTGACATTCATAATGCACACGGAAAGTTCATTGCCCTGTAACCATTAAGGGGAACAATAGTAACAAAGTGTTTTTTTTTTTTTTGTAGCAACCTTTTCATCTTAGTGTCCTCTTGAAAATTGTTAACCTTTGGAGATTTGGCTTTAGGATGGTCTTTTTTCATGTCAAGCTAGATAATACTTTAGTGGTACTGTTATCTGATCACTTTTTGTACTCATTAGGTTATTCCACAAGCCTTTTCGAAGTTGAATTATTTGATAAATGTCCAATACAAAGTTTTTTTCTTCCTAGTCTCACATAACTGGGTTTCCTCTTCTGCCTTAATCTCTATCATTTCAAGAGTTTAAATTGATCAATTATGTGCTTGTGTTGCACTTGGTTGTGTTTAGATTAGACAATGAGCATTCTTGATGCTTTTTAATTTTTTGATTGCTACTCCAGTTAATGTGCAAGTTTGAAATGGTGATGATGTTCAGAATTCGCTTGTAGGTTGGCTGTGAGGCTGAATCCTATTATGCATCCAGAAACAGCAAATGCCAAGGTTTTTTTAGCGGCCATCTTAATGGCTCCATGCCAAAGGCATATGCAACTTACTGTGCTAAGTTGCCAGAAGATCCACAGAGCACTAATCTCGCTTCTGACATGTTAATTGATTCATTTGGGAGGATGCACACTTACTTGAGGATCTCCTTGACAGAACGTTGCAATCTACGTTGTCAGTACTGTATGCCAGCTGAGGGCGTGGAGCTCACTCGTAGTCCTCAATTGCTCTCGCAGGATGAGATTGTTCATTTGGCAAATCTCTTTGTGAGCTCTGGAGTAGATAAAATTCGTTTGACTGGTGGCGAGCCAACCATTAGAAAAGATATTGAAGACATATGCTTACAGCTGTCTAACTTGAAAGGACTAAAGACCTTGGCCATGACAACCAATGGAATAACTCTTGCGAGAAAACTTCCAAAGCTGAAAGAATGTGGACTTACTTCTCTAAATATCAGCTTAGACACATTAGTCCCGGCAAAATTTGAATTTTTGACTAGGCGGAAAGGGCATGAAAGAGTTATGGATTCAATTAATGCTGCTATTGACTGTGGGTACAATCCAGTAAAAGTATGTGCGCTCTCTGCAATTATGTTCATCCTTGCTTTCTCTCTCAATTATGCTCTTTCTATATTTGATCCACTAACCAGTGATATGCTGGTGCAATGATAGGTTCACTATTAGCTTCATATTTATTTATTTACTAATTTTAGGGCTTTCACTGGCTCTAAACTAAAAATTGTTTTCTTTTCCCCTCTTTGTTATTTTCAATTAGGTGAATTGTGTGGTGATGCGCGGGTTTAATGATGATGAGATTTGTGATTTTGTGGAGTTGACACATAACAAACCAATTAATGTTCGGTTCATTGAGTTCATGCCTTTTGATGGAAATGTTTGGAATGTCAAGAAACTAGTTCCTTACTCGGAAATGCTGGATAGAGTGGTAAGGTAGAACTCTGACAGGTCTGTGAGGAAATTTTTTAGCGTCCCCTTATGGATTCTTTTGGTAACTTCTTTTAATTGAACAGGGAAAACAGTTTCCTAGCCTAAAGAGGCTGCAGGATCACCCTGCTGATACGGCCAAGAACTTCAGGATAGATGGGCATCTTGGTATGGTTTCTTTTATCACCTCAATGACTGAGCATTTCTGTGCTGGTTGCAATAGATTGCGACTTTTAGCTGATGGAAACTTTAAAGTATGCCTCTTTGGTCCTTCAGAGGTGACCATCTCATTCCCTGCTATAGTGATTATTGATCAACTTCTATTCAAGTTATAGAACCTGATCATATAGTTTCTATTACTTCATCTTCCTCTCTGTGTGGCGTTTAGTACGTTTGCCTAAGCTGGTTAACTTTTCAGTATGGTTCTGCTTGATTTCTTTATTTTCCTTATGCATTGTTTGGCATAAAAACTGATTCACATGCTCACTGAATTTGGAATGCATAACGCAAATTTATGATCAGACTATCTATTAGTTTGACTTGCCAGTACCAGATAGAAAGAATATAAGCTTCCTTTTCTCGTAGTTTCCACATTTAGCTCAGTATGTGGGATTTTTATTTTCAAGTTTAGCCAATTAGGTAGAGTATAATTTAGCTTTTGGGGTTTTCTACAGATACCATCTCTGTCTCCACTAAAATACGGTATGCCATGTTTCATCAGAGCCTATTTCACAGGTCATTTTTAATCTTGTTTTGTCTTAACCAGAATCTTCCAAATTCTTTGTGGTGTTGCAGATTATTCCAAATGAACTTGCTTTAGATTTAAGTCTTGACCGCTGCTATCTAAAGTTGAAAATTTTATATTTCTTTTTCCTCCTTCAGCTACCTCAGATCCATCACAGCATTCTCTTTTAGATGAGGTTATACTCGCATCTGGTTTACTTGTAATGACCATACAGTCTGTGTGTCATACAGAGGCACATTTAGCTACTGTACTCTAGTACACAATATTTTCTTCAATTTGACTAATGTGGTGCCAATTGAGTTGGAGTGCTTGGAACGTTCTTTGTATTAAGGATCTTCTCCTTTTCTTTTATTCTGGTTCCCATCAAAAAGAAAAATTTAGCTCTTCTATCCCACTTGCTTGTTCAGCATCCTCTTTCTTCTATTGAGGTTGTTGCTACTTTTACATTGAATTCAGTTCATCCTAAAATTATTTGACTATTTTAATCTTGAAAGTCTCAACTGAATGATATAAAAGCAGGCAAAACAGTTTGGCTAGAGAGCATTTTGTATGAGATTGGAACTGTGCTATAATACTAAATAGTAAAAAAAAAAAAAAAGGAAAAGGAAAAACCTGGAAGATGAAAACTCCATCTATGAAATCTTGCATCCTTGAGGTTCATACAAACTTTGAAAGGAAATATGCTCTGAATCTCATGCAAAGTTCTAGAGGGTTCGAAAACTAGTCAAAACCTAAGACCTGAGTATTACCCAAGGCAAGATGGAATCCTTTCAAACAACATTTGACATGCATGCTCTATACATGATCAAACTAAGATTTTGATAGTGAATTTGATATCTTGCAGTGCTTCACTCTCTCTCTCCGAGTTATTTTTTGTACTTTATCTGGGTCTGTAGTATTAGCTGAAAGTACCTGGGAATGTCCCATGTATTGTTTGATGACACTTTTTGGTTCCAAATCCTTTAGCCTTGTCCTGTCTAGTACATATTACAATATTTTGTTATGATTCCTTATATTGCCTTGTCTTTGCAGGTTAGCCTAAGAGATCCCCTTCGTGAAGGTGCTGAAGAACATGAGCTGAGGGAAATAATTGGGGCAGCGGTATGCAATTTATAGTCTTGTCAGCTTTCTGTAGCAGTCAGAGAGGCACAATTGTCAAAACTCCAGTTTCTTATTGATGTTATAATAAAATAAATAGATAGCGTAGATCATCATTGGGAAGAAAATTCCTTGCACTATTCTAAGTTGTGGTTGCAGTTGCTTCCCTGGTCCCAGGGTCATGCCATTTTGGGCATTGTATTTGGACCTTGTGCACATGAATTTTTATCGAATTTTAGCAACTTGTCTTTTATGTACAAATTTTAAAGAATATCACTGGAAATAGGAAAACTAATACTTTAAATAAATGCATGCCTTAATTCTAATGAAAAAATTGTGTCTTTCTTCATTAGAGATTAAAATTTTACCAATTTAGCCTAACTCATGTTTAAACTAAGAGATTCTAGAAATGTTTAGGTAAAAAATAAACATGATTTGTTCTCAAGCTTTCACTGTTTGTCTCATTGAGTTTTTCTTGTTTGCTTCAGGTCAAGAGGAAAAAAGCTTCACATGCTGGAATGTTTGACATTGCGAAAACAGCGAATAGACCAATGATACATATAGGCGGCTAAGGCTTGGTATGTCCAGTGACTCCTCTTCTGAGTGCTAATGTTGAATTTTCTTTTGTTCGTTCCTGTTTAGCATTCATTGAGATGGAATTCCTGCATTATATAGTCAGCTCTGTCTAACTCCATTGTTCACAAATTTACTTGTTTTGTTTTAAAATCTTTGCTTTGCCAAATATAATTTTTCTTAAAGCCTGGATTCACCTCAAAAACTGATATATCTTATGGGTTTTAATTACTTGAAAGAATATTAGGTTTGGGTATAACCTTGTGAGGGAGGTGAATAGGTGCTCTCACAAATGCAAATACTCACAACTCAAAAACTACTTACAGGTAAGATCCTATGCATGAGAGTGCAGTACAATCTGAATATAGTACAAGATTTGGTAGTTCTGGAAAAAACTAAGTACCTAGTCTGCTCTTGCAGCTTCGAATAGGATTTCACCATGACAGTGTTCTTTCAACTAGTTGGAAAACTTTTACGAAAATCTTAGCCAGCTCACTTGAGCTTTTGCAAATTCCCTTGGTTTTTTACCACCTTCAGAGTTGAAAAGGTACTCTCACACTTATACAGCATGTGAATCTTACAAGCCCTAACTTAAATGCCCTCAATCCATCAAGACATTACCTGTCACCCAGTTCTCTTTCCGTTCAGACTCATAGTAGAAGGGCTTTCTCTGGTTAGTTTAGTTACTCGAGGCAGTGAAACATATGTGCTTAAATGAGATTAAACATGTATCATTTATGTTTCCATTTATCCTGTCTTTATGACTTAGGACTGCTTTAGCTTATGAAGATGCTGCGAAAAGTATGACAACTGATTGCCCTTCTAAAAGTCCACCTTGAACACTCAATTTGAAGCTAAAATGGATTGTCAATTTTAAAAAACATTTGGAATTCCTTTCAGGTTTGATGAGGTGATGCAGTGCGGAAACAACTCTTTTCATTCTCTCGTTCGGTTGATCTCACTGCATTGAGTTGAAAAAAACAGTGCTGATTACTTCTCATGTGCTATCACAAGCCCCAACCCGAAATCAATGGGCAAGGCGTGATAAGAATTCATCATTTAGACCTCAGTAGGAATTTTCGGAAGTTATACCCTTGTGTTGTGACAAATATGTCTTTAAGTTCTTACCAGTCTTGTGCCTTTCATCATGATTAGCTTTACTTTAAATGAAGTGCAAGCTCTGATTAAGTGAGCAAGCCATGGATTATTTTACGTATACAGAGAACAATATAGATGCAATGTCATACTGGGACCACAATGTAACAAAAACAGAAAGACTTTGTTATTTAATCAAGCATGATATAAGCCATTGATTCTACTGCTTCCATTCGCAATTTCCAGGAATTGCATATTGAGATTGTTTGCCCAGTTTCTGTGTACGCATTTGTAGCTAAACTCTCGCTTTCAATCAGTTCCAAGCAATTTGCATCTGTAACAATTGACCCTCCTCTTTCTGTAATGTGTAAAGGATAATAATATTGCATCCTGAAAGATAATTCATTGGAGTTTGTCAAATATTGCAGGGATTTTCCAACTTCCATCTTCTCATCAAAAGTTCAAGTCAATGGACGGCATGAGATCATTGTTCTCAGCGTGGCTTGAACCAGTTTCCTTCTACTCTTCTTCTTTTCACATCGTTTCTTCTGTGCCATTTCTACACAAACAAGAAAGAGAAACAGTATAATGAGCTGATTGAATTATGAGTTTAAAGGGGGAAGGTGGATGGGAACTTGCCCCACCTGAACCAGACTTTCTGGTCTGTGATCGTCTTCTCCACATGATATTTAATAACATTAAAAAAATAATAATTTAAATTGAGTATGGCATAAGATTTCATAATAAATAAAAGGATCGCATTACTTATAAAAGTATATCCATCTAATCTTGCAATTTGTGGCGGTTAGGTATTATATGAGAGAAACGTTGAAGCTACCCAATTAGCTGCTGCTTCGAGAAAGTTGACAAAGGTAGGTGTTGACTTTGTGTTTTGTCTAGAATTGGATCTTTCCAGGAAATGAGGGGATGAGAATTTTCAAGAGTATTTTTTAATTAATAATATTTATTTATTTATTTATTTTTCATATTATCATATTAAAATTATTAAAAATCATAAAAAAAACATGTATTATTCTTTGTAAAGCCCATGAATCAAGCCCACCTTACAACTTCAATCCTTAAACCCTATTCTCTCAAACTTTCTCTAAAAAAAACTGAACTAAATCTCTTTTTAATCAATAAAACTCAATTCTCTACTAATTTTTTTGTATATTTTTATTTTATTTTATTCTACCTTCAACATATCTATATCAATTTATCATTTATTTTTTTCTTGTTTGATTTTTCGTGATGCGGCCTCTAGGAAGACTTTCTAGAGGGAAAACGAGGCAAAGAAAAATGTGTTGGAACTTGACAATATTGTTGACAATTTCACAGGTTTCAAACTGAGAATTTAATGGAGTCAAAATGACTTTTATCAAATTAAAATCTCAACTAATAACCCAATTAGAGTCAAGCTTGGAGTCTCGAGTTTAACAAATCAACCATCCAATAGGGTTTTTACTACCATGATTTTATTGTCTTTTCATTAAGGCAACCTTAATTAAATGCTCAACATTGCACACACACATATACTAGAAACTTGACCTGACTTGTCATGGGTTAGATATTTTTTTCTTAACAAAAGATTTTTATATAGATTTTTTTCAACATGTTTTTGCAGTTAAAAATTTTTTAAGTAAAAATCAAAAAGTTTATGTATAATACATGTAATTAAATAAATTGAGAACCATGTGTGTTAATAAAAAAAAAATAAATGATAACTAAAAATAAAATTAGAAAAATCGAGAGAGAAGTGTAGATTAAAATATTTAATCTCGAAAGATGAGATATTTACCCAGTTGTGTTTGCTAAATTTATTTATTAAAATATTTTTTTATTCAATCAAATGATAATAAAAATAAACACATACTTTAAACTGATGCAAAGCTATATATATATAACTGAATTAATATAACCTCTTAAATTAAAGTGTAAATTGAAAAGCTTATGCATATATATAATCAAATAAATTAAAAGGTATGTATGGTAATAAACAGGAGAAAGGGTATTAACGATAATTAAAATTAAAATAAAAAAATAGAATATTTATCCAATTATGTTTATTTAATTTTTATTCAATCAAATGATATTGAAAATAGACACATATTAAATTGATTAAAAAAATAAAAGAGAAAAACATATTATGCAAGGCTGCATATATCAGAAATATTATCTGAAAATAAATATTTTTTTATTTTAAAAATAAAGTTCTTGTATAAAAAAAATTACAAAAATATTGATGAATCATAATAATTTTTTCAAAAATTAAATATGGACAGCACCATAAGAAAACAATCTTTATAAAAAAAGATTAAATAAGTAAAAAAAACAAAATCATTGATGAGGGATATTAATTGAAGCATAAATTTTAAAATTACTTTTAAAAAAGATATATACAAAAGCGGGTGACACGTTACTCGCCAAGAAAGACGACATGTCGCTTGCAAGCCTAGATTCCAGCCACCAATATGGTGGTCGAAAATTGAGGCAGCTTGTTTTTTGTCTACAAAACCCAATTTTCAAACTATTTCAACTCAAAAACACCTTACCAACACCCTTATAACACTTATAAACCATTCCATCAATTTCAAATACCTAAAAAAAGGTCCAAAATTCTAAAATCAAACCGGTTTAGTTTTGATTTTTTCAGCTTAGATCTGTTTTTTATATAACTTCGATGCTCCAAGAAACTATCATGAAGTTCCTTTCATCTTAGAGAGCCTGTGGACACCAAGAAAACCTATTTTGGTGGCAAAAAATGGAGCTAATGGTGAATTTGTCTTTTCTCGTCGGAATCCAGCAACCTTATCTCTCCTCTCTCTAATCAGGAACTGAAAAATAACACAAATGAGCTTGTGTATGGAAATTGATTTTGTGAAAAATTAAAGGGACTAAATGGTATATATTGCATTATTTTTAAAGATCAAGGACTTAAGTGGATTTTTCATGCAATCTTCTGCAAGCTAACATTCAGAAGCTAACATGTTTGGCATTTATGTCAGTTCGGTTTTTTTTTTTTAATTTTATCCTTAACTAAACATTCAGAAGTAATTGACCTTCAATTAAAATTAAATTGTATAAAATAAAACCTTGAGGACCAAAATAAAATCTATAAAAATATATAATATTATCTATTATAATATTTTGTGATAATACTGGTGGTTGCAAAATGTGTTTCCCGAACTCAAGGCAAAAAAGAAGAAATTGGAGAATAATCTGCGGAAAAAATGAAAAGGAAAGCATGTAATTTCCAAGACCAGTTGCTCAGTACAATCATGACATTAAAAAGTCGGCAAAATATATGTACATTGAAATATTTACTTGGAGGAGATCAGGTCATAAAGTCAACAAAACCAAGGTAAGCCAAAAGAAGAAGAAGAAGAAAACCCAAAACGAACCCAGTTCTAGAAGTCAATCCTCCATAGATTGAGAGATAAGAGACCTGTCTCACAAAGCAAATCAGTGGAAGCAAAACCATGAAGAAACCATAAATTAACCATGTCCACGAAAGAAGATTGAGGAAGCTCATCTATCTCATGCATGCCTCATATGACAAAATCAATCAGCTGCACATCCAAATCTGCAAACCCATCAAACAAAGCTTGCCCTTTATCTCAATTTGTCTTGTGAGAGAAAGTCATCGACTGACAGAATTGATAAAGAACCGAGAGCCAAACCCTGCCATGCCCTTCAAATTAAACTAATCCACCTTTTGCCAAGAAAGGTGTATATATGTCTTCATAAACATCCATTTCATGAGAAGATTGTGAATTAGTTGTTGTCAAAGGAAAGTTGTCACTCAAATCATGTATAAAACCATTCAAATCTTCAAACCCATCAAGGAAACTACAGTTACTTGAAGAACACTCACCTCCCCACATTTTATTTGCTTCCACCTCCACCTTAAGTTTCTCTGCTCTAATCAAACTAGGCAACCCCAACTCTGGCAACTGACGCGTGGATTTCTTGTTTGACTCACATATTGAGGAACCTGCCGTGTTCTTCTTTCCCTTGTCTGCAGTACTACTGCTACCTGCTTTCTTCTTGATCATGCCTTTACTTTCACAAGGTTGGCCAGTGAGTCTTTGAACAAGCTCTCTAAAATCTGCAACATCAGTCTTTATAATCTCTGGTGCAAATATGTGAATTACGCGAACTTTGGGCTTGATCAACTTTGATATTACATGTGAATCTCTGTGAATGCCTAGCTTAGAAGGAGGTGATGATTTAGGGTCATATGAGTGCGGCCTAACTATACCTTCCATGGTTATCTACAAGTGCTATATAGCAAGAAAGAAGGGTAGGAGAAGAAAGGAGAGAACTTGAAGTATTTAGCTAGGTTGAGATGATATCAATCTGTCTATGTTTTGGGGCAAGGAATAAATGTAGGCATAAATAGAAGGGAAGTCGGGCAATTGACTTGATTAAAAAAGGGGTGTTTGATAATTAATTAATGATCATTAAGGCTGTCTTTTGGAAACTGGCTTTGGATACAAGGAGATCGATCGATCATGCTATATAGAATTACAAGAGTCAATGAAACAAACCAACTGGCAAGTAGCTTCAATTTGCCTTTTTCCTGCCTGAAGCCAATTAGCTGAAAAATACGTATATAGTATGTGTATATAAACCGTATAATATACATATCTCAATTCCCCTCTTATAACAGCCCAAGAAGTTTTGGAGGGTTTTTTTTTTTTATTTGGTATGAAAAGAAAAGGGACATGGTCAGCTCAATTTCATCATGAATTTTAATTAAATTTATAGCTTGTGGAGTTTATTTAGTCTTATATAAGTAACTTCTACTTAAATTCTAAAATGCTAGCAACAAGAACTCATATACAATTAGTAAAAATTATTAGGTAAACTTTCTATTACACTTTCTTAATTACATTCTAAAATTAATAAATTACAATTAGTTACACTAAATATAAAACAAAAAACTTGTCAAATTAGGGTAAGAGTACTACAAGCTAGTGAGGTGAGGATGAAGTAACCGTTTGATGGGTGCTGGTGGATGTGCACGTGAAGGTGGCAGCAGAGAGACATTACAATTGCAAGAGTTTGTGAACTGTACTGAAAATCAAATCAAATCAGAGACAGAGACACCCACAAGACTCGTTCGTTGCTAAACCCGCATGCATGTTCACAGCTTAGCTTGCATGATCCTCCAGAGAAGAGATCATGGCTGACACAAAGATTTTGTCACAGAAAACCCATGTTTCTTTTCTTACCTTTCCTCACTGTCTCTTCTATCCCTTCTGCTATGGATTGGATTTCCTTTAGGCATATGCACTTATTGCTATGGCATCACGATAGTTCCTTTTGGAATAAGAAAACAAATGACATTTATTCCAACAACAATATATTGTATGTACCTCTAGGTATTTTGAGGCTTGATCCACGGATTTCTTCCAACAAAAATAGGTTATACGTGCCTCTATGTATGTATTTTTAGGGCTTGATCCACGGATTTATTTTTATATTAAAAAGGCTCATTGATATATATATATATATATATATAGAAGGTAAAAAAGCCTATCAGCTACCTTTCATGTTGTACTAAATTATTAAATTAAAATTCATATTTTAAGTGATAAAGCATAATAAGTATGGATATGAATATATGTAAAATATACGAGGCCTAATTAAGGCCTCTATTTGGTTGTATGATACTAGGGGGGAGGAGTACATATCAGCAGTGAATTTCCTCCACCCATTGGATATCTTGTTAGAGTGATTTTCCAAATTTTAAGAAATTTGACTTAATTTACAAGTTTAAGTTTACGAGAAACCACACGTTAAGGTCAAGTAGTCCAGATAAATTAATAGACTTTCGCTGCCTTTGTATGAGTGTGATCATTAATTGAGTAATTAAAAAAAATATTTAATTATTTGAAAGAGGTGTAATTCAATGTATGTTGATGGAAAATGTTGTTGTTCGAACAGTTTCCTTCACTTCAATAGCCAATGAACGCGATTAATTCTAATCAAGCATTAATTTTCTAATGGTTGTAGCCCATGAAAAAATGGATGAACGTAGAAAAATCAAGTATGACCCAATTTGTTAAATCTTTTTCTGTTTTATATGATCGCCATTTCAGTAAAGCTTCAATATTTTAATTAATATAAAAATTATGTAGTCTTAATTAATGCCTTGATCATGTTCTTATTGAGAAATTAATCAAGGGCCAGAACTAGTTAGCAAGATTGGCAAAATTAAGACACACGTTTTGGACTTCTAAATTATTTGACCCTCAAGCAAGCAACTTGTGAATTGTGACTCCTAATTAATGGAGAATATGATGCACGATTTGATTAAATTATATGGTTCTATATCTTATTATGGTGTTTTGAAGTTAAATTAAATTAAATTATGCTTGAAGTGATAAGTTCAAAAAACCGACACAATTTTATTTTATTTTTATTTATCAAACCCACAAGTACGAAGATCACATATAAGTTTGTCTTTTTAGTTCAACAACCCCCAAGGGATTGGCTTTAGATTTTTCAAAAGGGAGTTTGACTTTACAAGTTGGAGTTTTTATATATACTTCTAAAAAGTCTTAGAAAATTAATATCAATTTCTAGATTTTCTCAAATTTTGTTAATCATGATGTCCAAAAATTCATTATGCATATAAATAATGGTTTTTAAGTTTTTGGATAACTGGTGATCATACTTTCACGTCAATATTTTTTTCTTTAGAGTTTAGAAAGTTGATAATTGTTGGTATGAATTTACATCTATAAAATAGTTCTTTGTGGGATTTAAGGATCTTTTCATAGTAAAGTCAATGATTTTTACTAAGAAAATGAAATAAATGAGAGAATAAGCTTTAAATTATAAGAATAAGAGTGTTTGTTCTTAATTGTGTATGTTTTTGTTTATTTGAAAATATTTATTTAATTCCATACAGAACTTATTCAACCTTAAAAAAAGGTTAAAAACAAGACGCATATTGAGGTTTCGATATGTAAGGCCTATATTGTTGAGGAGATCTCAATATTTATCTCATACTATTTCGAGCCTCATTTGAGAACACGAATCAACCGTGTTCCAAGGCATGATGGTGGTGGTGAAGTGCATTTAAGTGAGAACTTGTCAATATTCTTCAATCCTGGACAACCCGCACAAAAAAATACTGTTAGTAGAAGATATTTGTCTAAAATAAAATTCAGGCAAATACATAATTATATATTATTTAACTGTCATGAACTAGACCTTTTATTCAGTAAGTATATATATACTACTTAAACTTTGTAATAAATGGACTGTTTACCTCTTGTAATATCACAAACTCATACATTGTTGAATACCTTGATCGTAGGCAACATTGTCAATATTTAATGTCTAATAACTCACAGCTGACCGAATTCCAAATCTTTCAATTACAAGATGAATAATTTGTCATGTGGTTCAGAACACATGTAAGTACTATCATAAACTCATTATCTATCAAGATACTTAATTTCATTACATAATTCTTATTTATTATTCATTGTTGTACAAGGTTTATCAATTAGAAATAAATGCTAGTGCTACATTATCTTTAATAAGTTTGGGTCCTGAAAGAAAGATGAAGTGCTACAACGAGTATTTTGCCAATGGATATGTATTTCATACTGAAAAATATGGGTAGGGTACAAAGACATATAACAGTGGTGTTTGTGTTAAGGAATCAACTTCTAGTGATTTTGAAGTTGATTATTATAGAAAATTAGAAGAGGTAATTGAATTGCAATATCATAGCGAGCATAATATAGTCTTTTTATTCAAATGTTATTGGTATGACACCACTGACAGAGGAATCAGAGTAGATCCCCATCATGGTTTGGCCAAAATTAACTCAAAAGTTAGACTCCACAACATCAATAATGTTTTTGTTTTCATCAAGCAATGCCAACAAGTTTATTACATATACACCCATTTCTTTAGAAAGGATCGTTCAAAAGTTGATTGGTTATTGGTATTGAAAACCAAACCAAAGAGTCGTGTTGAGGTTGTTCAGGATGAGAACGATGACTCAAATATTGGAAATGACGTCTTTCAAGTTAGCGAGTTAATTGAACCATATCGAGTTGCTCCATCGATTGACTTAGAAGAAAATTCAAATTTTCACGTCTTCAATAATATTTTTGTTGATATTGACGCTGAAGAGTTGAATGTTATTCTGAGCTCCAGCGGACAAGCACAAGTCGATGAAGATAATGATAACAATGCTATCAACGTAGAAAATTGCGATATAGCTGACGAAGGGTCAATTGAAGAAGAAGAATAAGACAATTCTGACTAACTATCAAAACAAGAAAATGTAATGCCATAAACTATAATGTAATAGGTATTGACAAAATTCTCAACAAAGAAGTATTTATTATTTACTTTATAATTGTTATCTTGTGTTATTGTATTGTGCGTGCAACTTTCAATCTAAGTATTTGTATGATGGATAGATAGGGAATATAAATAGTCATTCACTGTGCAAAACACCAATGAAAATACCGACGGTTCGTGTTCGTAGGTGTATTTCTAAAGCAAAGGGAACTGTTCCCCTCCCCCTAGCACTGTTCACTATGCAAAACACCAATGGTTTGTTTTTGTCGGTGTATTTCAGAGGCGAAGGGAACTGTTCCCCTCCCTCTGACATTGTATTCTAGATGCGAAGAGAATTGTTCTCCTTTTCATGTAGGTGATGACAATTAAAGTCCACTAAGTGAGTGGCAGGTTCCCGAGAAAATTATCGATGAACTGTGAATTCCAAAGCACTTGTAATTAATACATCTCTGATTGTGTACTATTTACAGTTTTACCAAAGGAATCAGGAACGAACCTCGAAAAATCTAGAGAGTTTTTTGAAAATTTTAGTGCGAAATGAAAAATTCAAGGTGAAGTTATAGGGGGGATCACTAACGGAATAATTTAAAATAATAATATTTAATATTTCATCAATAATTCCCTCGGTAAAACGTAGTATAAAACCTAACGAAGACACCAGAACTTCATCTTTTTCTCTCATTCTCACAATCACTCTCACTCTCTCAAATCCTCTCCTCTTCCAATCCTGTCCTCAATTATAGTCCCACGTAGTAGAATTTAAGGTTTTTTTTCTCTTAACACAATTAACAGGTATATGTGGTGAATCTTTTGATGTATTTTCTTCTTATTTTTCTTCTTTTCTTCAATTTATTAACAATGTATTTTTGTTTTTTTTTTTTGTAGATAAACTCTGAAAGTAAGCACACCATTAAGGTAAGAATTTTTCATTCCTAAAGCCTATATTTGTTTTTGTATTATTTTTTTATCTATTTTATTGTCTACATTGCAATAATATTTTATTGTTTTATTGAATTTTAATTGTTATTGTCAAATTTGTAGTATAAATATCAATTGAATATATAGGATTAAATTTAATTACAAAAAATTCTTGTCAATTTAGGATTGAAAACATTATCACGTTGAAAATAAGATGAAATTGAATAATATAAAATTATTGGTAGAAATAAAATAAAATCAATTGGTTTGTCATATGTTGTATATTTACAGGATTGAAAATTCTTAGTTTCTAGTATAAGGGGGTGCTGCTGATTTTTTTAAAAAAATCAAAATTCATTATGCAAATATTCATCAAATTTGTGTAGATGCATAAAGAAAAATCAACTGCATGTCATGAGCACATGATCGCAGCTAGTTCTTCTAGCAACGATGATGACAACAACGTGTCATTAGGTGCCGACCAAGAAGAGGCACCTGCGTCGACTTAAGAAGTTGCTTCTTCGAGTGTGGTTTCACAACATAGAGGCTGTGTTCTTTCACAGTGGGATCCATTTACTCGCAAGTACGAGGCGCATTAGAAGGACGACCTTTCAATGTAAGTTTGTTTTGCTTTGAGTTGGTTTGTATTTAACAATTTATGAACAAATAATATTTCATTAAATTTATCGATTTTCAGGTTCACAAACATTAACGTTGCCCGAGTAATAACATCAGTGTTTAAATCATCAATGAAAATTTTATTGTTTCAATAGAGCCAGGTTGCTGAGCATCCTGATTTGAAATCTCATGTCGATGCATGGTTTTCAAGATTTAAGGTTAGCGTTAACTTAAAATTTTAACTATTTTTTATGTTAATTTCTTTACTTTATTGAAATTATTGATTTATTTTTTTTATAAATTTTTAATGCAAGACTAAATTTGAGTGGGATAGAACAAGAGGAGGGTTTGAGAGAATCACGTTGCACCTAGCTAATATGGAAAACAATACGATAATTTTTTAAAATTTTAAATATTAAAATTTCATTTGTCATAAACTCATATAGAATATGTTTGTATCATATAAGGTGTGTGATTTTTGGTATGAGGTGCAAAAAAAAATCTAAAAAATATGCTAGAGAAAATGCTCTACCAAGTTAGAATGACATGGCAATTTGAAGGATTTCAGACCGCTATACATCCCAGAGAATATATAGGCAGAATAGATTTTGCACGTGATGTCTGAGCATTTCACACGACACTCACATTCCAGTGCGGGGAACCAAAGCCGACAAATTCACGATTCAATTACCACGCATATCGACGGCTCTGTTCCATTCGTTTCGCATGCGAAGCGGATGATAAAATTAATTTTAATACATTTAACTTGCAATATTTTTTTATTACAACCTATGGCTCTTAGACATGATCCAAGCCCAATAGAGCTTTTTGTGGAGACACACATGCGGAGTGAAGACCGCTAAAAAGAGGTGCAACAGTTCATCGACAACCGCGCTCAATACTTTAAGTTATGTTCATTCAACCATTTTCTTTTGTAAGTTATTATTTTCTTGAATTGAATTTCATGATCTCATTTTTTATTTTCAAGGGACATATAACAGTCGGTTGAGGGAGAGATACGAGGACGATCCTTCGACCCATCTGGATTTTGATCCAGATTTGTAAATGGAGGCAGGATCGTCAGGTGGACCCGATAAAAATCGAGTGTACGAGCTCTCCAACACTACGGCCAAGAACTTGCAGATGGCCCGTACTGTCTTAACTATTGGGAGCTCGCAATCGATATTGAGCACCCACTCTCAGGAGTTTGTGGCCTTGCAAGAACATACAGCCCATCTCACTGAAAAATATGAAATAATCTCTGCAGATTATGAAGAACTCCGCTAAGTGATCATGGATATGAGATCATAAATGAGTGGTACGAGTGCGCTCTTTTTTTGGCCCTATGGTCCCGGGAACGACCAACCTCCTCCTCCAGCACCATCTTTGTTCTAATTTAATTTTATTTGAACATATAAATTTGTAATGAATATTTGCCTTTAATATTAAGATAATTTATTTTTACATAATTGAATTTTATACAATTTAATTTTTTTATTTTTTTGTTCAATAGATTTTTTAAAAATATATATTTTTTAATTATTACGAATGGAGTTACCAGTAAACACAATCCGTCGGTATATTTCAAAGAGTTAGAAAAAATTTACTACATATATCACTTCAATTGTTACATCACCGATGAAATTATTCTGTCGGTATTTTACAAAGAGTTTGGAAAAAAATTACTCCAAATATCACTGCCAATCACTGACAGAATTATTCTATTGATATATTTTGGCTAGTAAAATTTGTTTAACGTATTTTCTGTTTGTAAAACCATCAGGTTTTTTTTACCGATAAAATGCTGAAAAAAAGAAATTACCAATAAAAGGTTTACTGATGAACGTTTTTTGTCCATGAATTAGTCTGTCACATCGATAAAATAATAGAGTAGATATAGATAGAATATTCCATCTATAGAGTAGTGTTAATGAAAAATATCAATCTAGCTAAGGTAAAAGGTATTAATTCAATCAACTTTCCCTAATCCCTCGCTTTTAATATATTCCATTTAGGCTTCATTTAGAGTTGTCAACCGCACGGTTGGTAACGCTATTAAACGAACACTTTTATTCATTTTTTACTCTACCAACTCCTCTTTAATACTACACATACTCCTCAATCATCAAATTAATAGCTAGATAACGAAAGAATAGCTTAAACTATATATTATTTACCAAATTAACTAATTTCAACTTCAGATACTCTATATTCTTAATATGAACATCAATACAATACTGAAAAATGAACCAAAAAATTAAAGAATCACTCAAATCCGCTCATACATACTATATCTTAAAACACAATTTTGCCCAACTAATTAAATCACTTCTAGCTATATGTAGTCACAACATATATATTTTGATCTAAACCCACTGCGCGCGCGCGCGCGGAGCTAGCCAGCCATAATCAGTTAGCTATACATCACCTTCGATCTTCAGACTTCTCAACGGTAGGGGATTGCACTTGCGTGCTCTTTGAAGAAGCTGGAGACAACTCACCACCAGGAGGTAAGTCTTGTAGAACAGCAAGAATCCGTCGAATGCTAACAGAGCGAGCTGTCTTGAAGCTAGATGATCTCTTATCATTTGTCTTGGAGAAAATATTGGATGATTTTGAAAGGATGAGATAGACCAATCCTTGGACTATGACAAACATCGCCACCTTCAATAACACGTCCCCTAAGCTGCTTTCCATCATCATATTTCTTTTTCTCTGAGTATACACACGATCCAGTAGTTGATCTTGACAAAAAAAAGCTGTTGAATCCTTAACTCCAATCTGAGCTCATGAAGCCATATATTTATAGTGAGAGATAACAGCCCTTTTAGAACATCATCCTTGACTAGGCGGCTTACTTTTCAAGCATTCAATAATTTGGCACGCGGGCTTAAACTGTTCTTCGTTATCTTTAATCCTTACCACGTACGCATATATAGATACGTGCACGATGATAACAAATTGATGTTCGCACAATTGTGCGAAGGAAAATTCATGCCACCTAAGAGTAGGACCCTCTTTATCCCTTGTCTTGATAGCAACTTGTTGGCCAAAATATACCAAAACTTGTTGTCCTAAGGTATTACATGGAAGTTGCTAGAAAGAGTTGACTGAAGGAATTGGTCAATCTTGATTTCTAGATCTATATTTATGGTCTACAATTACAGCCCTTCAACTTTCACCGACCACCATCATCTGCTAAGAAGATCAGCGATTACGAATTCTTTGATTATTAATTAAGGATAATTATTACAGTTTAATGGAAAAGTCAACCTTCAAAAAAATTGAATGCTTAATTAAATTTCTTAGAGAACTGTTCAAACCTGCTATTACTAGGGCCATGAAGAATGATGATTAGATTACTTATACCGCACGAGAGAGCTTTCTGCTACTATTCAATCTCAACAAAGAAAAACGATGAGTTCCAAAGGGGAAGGTGTTTGCTTTCCAGGGCATTATGTGGCTCCACATCACTTTCTGTTGTCCATTTGCTGGATGTGACTCATTATTTTCAACACTTGGCCATAAGCTGCAGCATAAACTAATGGAATTCCCACACAAGCGCCATCTTAATGCTGCTCAAATACAAATTAACTTGATAGTAATTGTATATCAATCCGTGTTCCTGAATCTTGATGATCATGATCTTTTACTGAAAAGGTTCAAATGATTATTAGAACTTTTAACGGAAAAAACAATTACTGAAAAACATTTTATGGAGCTTGGTAGGTTCCATTAAGAAAAGCTGGTGTTTCAATTAATTTTCAGAACTTTCACAAGACAAGAGCAAATCGAAACTCTCATACACCCCTTCTACCAGAGCCGGACTTGGTCAAAGATCTTAATCTAACAAGAAACTTGGCCTTCCTCTTCTTCCCGCTAATCTTGCCTGGTGATGAGTCCCAATTCTCCGGTGACGACCCTACCGTTAACACACTCTGTGGTGACCTTGTCAAGGTCACCGTATCTTCATACTCTATACTAGTATTTAGATGTTCAGTGCCACCAGCACTCAAAATTCTGGTTTGCATTGCAGACACCACTTCTGTCATTGCTAAATCAGCATTGCTCCCTCTATTCCGCAGCAATATCTCCCCTATCTGAGCAGGAGTGAGTGCGCCACCTGACCGTATACAGCTCTCTACCACATCAAACAAAGAATGCCCCTCTATCCCAAGATAGTTCATGGCCAATGCCTTGAACGCGTGCATACCACAAGGGCCTAAGCTTACATGCACATCCATCCGCCCGCATCTAACCAATGCAGGATCCACTTTGTCTCTGTGATTGGTTGTGAACACTATTATCCTCTCCTCCCCGCAACATGACCATAATCCATCTGTGAAGTTGAGGAGACCTGATAAGGTAACACGCCCACTCTCCTCTAATAACTGATAATTGCCTGAACCCGGGTCCTTATTATAACCTGATGATGATGATCTTTTCCTTCTTGTAGCTGTAGCAGTAGTGGCCTTTAGCATTCTATCAGCAGTCAGATCAAGGGAACAATCTATGTCCTCAATCACAATTATTGATCTATTGCTAGTTTGGATTAGCAGAGCTCTGAGATCTGAGTTGTCTGTGACTTTGGTGAGTTCAAGATCATACACATCGTAGCACAAATAATTAGCCATTGCAGCTATTAGACTTGATTTGCCTGACCCTGGAGGACCATAGAGCAAGTAACCCCTCTTCCATGCCCTCCCAACTCTATGATAGTACTCTCTGCCACTAGCAAATGCCTTCAAGTCCTCCATTATCTGCCTCTTCAATTGAGGCTCCAGAGCCAGCGTTTCGAAGGTGGATGGATGACGGAAAGGAACTGAGACCCAGCCTGACTCATATGAAGCATTGCCATTGTTAGTAAACAGCCTCCTCTCTCTTGATACTCGCTCGAACTCTTCAGCACGCGATGTAACATGCTGGAGATAAGGCGACAGCAGCATATGCCGGTGTCTCTTTGGAAGTTTGAGAGTAAAGCTACGTTTCTCTTCTAATGAGTCCTGTACAGTGTCAACTTGGTGTGTCCAACAAAGAGAGTGGCCATTGAAGGAGTCGTGGATGGTGTGATTGGGAGCTATAGTGAAGGAAATGCAATTGGATGACCTGGACCGGGAGAGGGAGAAGCGTCTGCAAGTGGAGGCAGTGGCAGAGGAGTTGACAGAGTTGAGGTAGAGGTTGACATGGCGATAGAGATCATTGATGTCAACACCACAGTAGCCATTAAATTCCGGGATGTCAAAGTATGAATATTGGGAAATGAGGTCTTGGAGGGACTCAATGAGGGAGTGAAGAAGGGAGAGGACTTGTGCAGGTAAGATGTTTTGAAGGACTGTGAGAAGACCTAAGAGTGACCAAAGTTGTGACAATATATCCATATCAGTCTGTTGTGTGTTCTTGGGTTGGTGAATTATGATTTTGTCTCTGCCTAGCTATTTGTAATGTTCGATATATCAAGTATAGAAGATGAAAAATGGGAAGAGAAGGTGGGGAATGTTGATTGATTATGTTGGATTCTGTATGTTTATGGTTTTGGACACTAACACAGTGCAGGTGAGATATATACAAATGCAACCTTACGGCAAACGCTAAAAAGAAGTGTTGAGGTTTGGAAAAAGCAGCAGCAAAGATAAAGCTAAAGGTGAAGCCCGCTACTCTTCTTTTGCTTTTCTTTTGCCATGTAAGCTGTCATAGCATTGATAGACGCGCTGGTTAGAGTTGAAAGAAAAGAAAGAAGAGAAGAGAAGAAGCACATAAACCACAGGGCGTCCATGCCAAGAACACGAGAAGATAGATTGCTTTTGCTTTTGTCTCCTTTTTTACCAATCATCTTTTGTTTTTTCCTTCTCTTAATCTATCTGGGATTCGCATAGGTCAGAGAATGTTCGTTGGAACAATTACACTCATCATTGATCAAAGAATATATGCAAATGATGATCCATATGTAAGTGGTGCTGTATATAATCCTATTCATTATTTTTCACATCAATTACCTCTCGCATTCCATCAACCAATCTGGTACTTCTTTTCGTAATTTGAATATTTATTTTCTCTATGCATGCATGAATGAAATATTGAGAAATATATTACATGCTTTGAATAACTAAACGATACTATAATATCGAGAGAAGTAGCGCTAAGATTTACCATAATTAGTCATATGATACAGATAAATCTGTAGAAATTAAAAGTTCTGAATATTTAGATGAGAATTTGACACTATTAAATGGGGATTTAATCAAGTTAATTATGTGAATAGCCTTGTAAATATTTTTACATACTAGTGGGACAGATTTATATCTACTAGGAGGTTTAATTGCAACAAATTAGATTACTACTTTAAAACTAAAATAACGAAAGATTCAACCGTTAGATTAAGTTTGAATTTTTCTTGATAATTCTGTAATTTTCTTATAGGAAGCCACTTTATTGCTTTTTAGATTGTTGGATCTCTTATAATTAGGCCAGAAGTTGTTGTTTAGTCTAATTTTATTATTTTCCAAGAATTTTTTTAATTTATTATTTTTATTTTTTATTCTATTTTAATTTCCTTAAGTTGCCAAAAATATATAAAGAGTGGGATATTCAATGTAGCATTAGAGAGTTTGTTGTAGATTGTAATAGTGAATTAATGTTTTTGCCCTTCATCAAATTAGCCAAGAAAACTAACTTCAAGGGTAAAACAATCTTTTTTGTTTTTCTAAATATTAAAATACTTACACTACCAGGACAAAAATATGATGGTAGTTTTCTAGGGACTTTTTTGAAATTTTACATTTTACTGCACATCAAAGTTACTAAATTACCCTCACTTTCAGAATTAATTTAGTTTTTTGGGGACTACTTTTTGTATTTTCATTGGGGTTTTTTTCACTATAATTGAATGGGTAAGGGCCTAAATTAGGCTTTACAATAATTTAAAAATTATTAAAAAATAAAACCCGCCAAGTGCATGCCTCACATGCAAAGGCACATGGAAAGTTCCACGAAGTTTTAGAGGTGTGTGGTTGATTGCTCACGATGTCTTCCTCCTCCACATACAGCACGTGTTAGGATGTGATAGATGGATTGTCATTAGAGCTATTCTCTTCTTATTTCTCTCTCCTCCCTTAAAATTCATGCCTAGCATTGAAAAATTCATGGAAATCTCCTTGGTTGAGAATATTTGAGTAATATTCCTCATTTTTTTGAAATTTTAATTTGTGTCCTTGGTTTTTTTGTATGTTTTTTATTATTTTTCAATTACATCATTTAATCTGGATTTTTCATGTTTTGGTTTTTCAAATTTAATCATGATTTTTTTTCTTTATTTTCTTCTTGCCTCTTTTTTGAACTTTTAATTTTTTTAATTTCATCTTTTAATCAAAATTTTTAATTTTTAATTTTTTTTTTATATTTGGTCCTCATTCTCTTGGTGGTTTCTTCTTTAATTCTTTTGTGAAATTGATTTTTCTATTCAATTTAACCTTTCAATTCAAAATTATTTTTTTTTAATTGTTGTTTTTTCTTTTGGATCTTTTTTTGTGATGGAATGTTTTTTCAATCTCAACTTTTGGCATTTGATATATTGAAATTTGAGTTTCATGGTTTTTTTTTAAAAAATTTGAAACTTCCATTCAAACAGTCCTAGTCACGGGTTCGCATTGTTTTTTTTACTTATTTTATTTTTTAATCTCATTACTCAATATTGATTTTTTTAAAATAGGCTTTATGGTTTTTTTTTTTATTAGGTTATTCCAATCTCATGATCTGATTCATGAGCATGACGAATTAACAGGATGGGCCCGCACCTTTTTTTTCTTTTAATTATTGTTTTTGTGCAAGAGAGATGTACCGTAAGAACAATAGAAGGGAATTAGGACCATATTGTAAAAATTGATGTTGCCAATCTTAGTATGTCTTTTCAATTTAATCTCTAAAATTATTTTTTAAAAAGTTTACATATTTAATTTTTTTATATTTTATTAATTAATCTTGCATAATGAATTAAAAATCATTGCTTTTAATTTAAGAAAAATCCTTTACTAGTATGATTATCATGATTGTTATTATTATAGAAATAAGTAACAAGCTCCTGTAATTAGTATATTTTAAATATTTGGACCTTTAATTATACAAATTGTTGGAGCAAAGCTCAATAAACTAAAACAAAAAATATAAGTGATACGAAGCAATCATAAATTTGTTTTTTCATTTAAAAAATTTGTTGTAATTTATATAAAACAGAGGTACCGATGATTTAAAAAATAAAAAAAAAATATTTGGAAAAACAAATAGTACACGTGGAGCCATCTAAGACTTCAATCTCACATATGTACAGCAATAAACTCCAACTTAAATGAAGAAAGGATAAGATAAATATTCCACCAAGACTATATAAAAACTTATCTGTTTTTAAGGAAGTCATATTTGCACATGCATGCACTGCCCTCCTTTTATTACCACTGACACACATAGTTTTTAAACTGGTTTGATAATCGGTTCGGTTCGAGATCTGAGTTTCGGGTTTTTACTAGATTACGGGTTATCTGAGTCAATTTATATTATAAAAACTGTTCATCTTTGAATTTCCATATCTCTTCCTTTCCTGCTAATTCATCCATCCTCTTTCCATCTTAACAAACAAAAAGTGATTGCAAGTGGAGAAATTGATTACAATTTCTCAAGTGACTACTTCACCATAAGCCAGAAACACGTTTTTTTTTTTTTAATTTCTTATCCAAGGAGAAGAAGACCATAATTGAAAATCACACTTGTTTTAGGCAAAGCCTAAATAAATGAAGTTTTGCACGCATTTACCTTGAATTCTTATCTTTCCGTGAACTTACCTAATAATTGTGACGTATTCCTACCTAATACTTATGGATTTTCAAAACCTAATATTTGAAATTTTATTACTTTATGTGTTACTGTGAAAAGTGATGTGTGCCAATTTGAAATATCAAAGACGCAATCCCCTGTATTGCATCTTAAGTCATAGCTCATACCTAGCTATAATAAGGGATGAAGTTTCAAAAATCTAAATAGTCTAGAATATAGCTCCAAAGTTGGATAATTGGTCAATTAATTAGTTTTATCAATCTCATTTATTCTCTCTAATCAAGTCATTCATTCTTTCTAGTCAAGGTGGTTGATAACTTGTATTTGGTGCTTTGTAAGCAAAGGTGGCTTGCGGCAAGTACCTGCAAAAGATCTCTTTTAATGAAAGTGGAGACTCTCTGATACATAAATTAGTATCTTTTTAGAAAGAGAAAATATAATAATATTCTAGAGAGAGATGCTCTGAAAATTATAGCCCATTAGTCTTTTTTTTTTTTTTTGTGAAAAGGATGGTCTAAAATGTAATCTTACCTTGATATCATTTAATGAGAGATAAATATCTCTTACATTTATATTAATATTTGATGGGAATATGATGGGTTTTTAGATGACTTTTATACTCCTAAAAGATATAAAAAGATTAGGGTTCAAGACTTTAAATGTAGCTAAAACCATGGAGGCTGAGTTCTTCCATGAGGCTAGACTCAAGAGAGGTTAGTCATTTCCTTGGGCGCACCAAGGGAGGATGGTCATTCCCTTGGAAATGCTTAAGGGATGATGATCGTTACCTTAAACTTGACTAATTTTGAAGTCCAAGTACTTTTGGTCTCACATGTTTGTCAGACTCACATTACCTCATTCTCTATGGTATGCTCAAAGGAGGATAATCGTTACCTTGAGTGTGCACAAGGAAGGATGGTCATTACCTTGGACTTAGCTAATTGTCAGGTCCAAGTAACTTAAGTCTGACATGTTTGTTAAACCCGTGTTCTCTTGGACTTGGTTAACTGTTAATTGTGTTAGGGTCTGGCTGGTGCCAGACCCAGCGTATTGGGGCTTGGCACACTGCCAAGCCCAATCGCGTATATTGGTCTGGCTAGCGCTGGACCTAGTGTGTCTGGGTTTGGCACACCGCCGCCAAGCCCAATCGTGATTGAGTTTGGCTAGCGTCAGACCCAGTGTTCCTAAGGCTAGGCACACCGCCAAACTTAATTGCGTCTAGTTTTAGCTAACACCATAACTAGCATGCCTGCATACTCATTCTTTTAAGCATGCCAAGAGAGGATGGTTATAAAAGTTTTTTAGACCCGTTAAAAATAGATTTATCTATAAGGCTAATTTGTTTTAGGAAAAATGATTAGAAATGGAAAAGGGGAACCTCATATTAATCCCCGGGTATTTATCAATTCTCAACTGGATTCCCAAGCTATCAATTCTTTGAATTTGGTTCCCAAAGTAGCAGAACTTCCTTAATCTAGTCCCCCTTCTAAATTGAAAGAATGTATTACGCAGAAAGACCTTTTTCTGAAGAAACTTTATGTTTCTACTAAAAAAATGGGAAGATTTTAAACGGAAGACCTGGTTGAGGAATAGTTGAGGGACTAAATCCTAGTATGCTCGATGTAGGAGAAAGGCTCTCACAAACTAGAAAAATGCATTTTGCTTTAGTCACGAGACATTCTAGGATCCAAAACAAATCAAAGCAAAATGCTTTATGCAAAGGCATACATCCTATTGTTGGATTACAGAACTCTTCCTTGTAGCAAAAACAAAAGGGAAAAGTGATACCCGTTGCCGCACCATCATTACACTTCCATTAACACAGTCCTACTAAAAAAAAAGAAAAAAAATACATATATATATTGAAAAGACAGGAGTACATTTGGTTCATGCACTGCTATAGCTAACAAATATTCATATTCCATGAGGATATATATACTTGCTGGCTGAATTAATGCGTTCTGTGGTATGTGTTACCTGCTCAAGAGAGGAAACCAACGTTCTTGGAAATAGGAGTGGTAAGAGATCAAGAAAAAGAGAAAAACAAGCAGAAACCCAACACCCCAAGGAGTTCCTCCAGCCCTATGAAGAGAGTCCTTCTCCGGCAAAGGAATGTAATGGGAAAGCCTCCTGCCATATCGATAATCATCATTGGAAAGCAAATGAACAAGCAGCAAAAGCAGCAAGGGAGACACCGAGAGGAACAGCTTCACTTGATCGAACATGCTCTCTAGCACTGGCTCGTAGTTGATGTACCATGATAGACCAACGAACATTAGCAGTATAAGCAGGAAGAAGCAGAGGTGTACTGGTAATGGAGGCTGAGAGCTGTAAGATGATGATGAATATGAGTAACTATTGCCCATTTCTTTTTTCTTGAATAATATTTCTGATTTTTACCCAAAAAAGTTGCAATAAAAGTGATTAAGCTTGGGGTGTTGTGAAGCGACGAAGATGCAGAGAGGGTTTATATAGAGGAGTGGAGGATGTGTAATTAATGTGTCTTTTTGTTGCATAACGTAGGAAAAATGAGAACTTTACTTGAAAAATAAATTATCAAATCCCTCGGACGGTGGAAATTTTACATGGCCGAGATTTATGCCATAAAAAGGTGGCTAATGAGGAAATGCCACGTATCACCGACCACGGAATAGATTAGATTTATCCTGTATGTATCAGTTTTTCAAGCCCCTTGGATTCTATCTATTTTTGGATTTACTGTTATTTTTTGACCTTTTCAAAAGAGGTGAAAAAAATAATAATTATTGATACACAGTAAATAGTCAGAGCAGCTCGCGCCACGCTAGGGGTAGGGTTTGTAAGAGAAAAATTAAGAAGATGGTGATTATGTTTTATAAAATAAATTGAAAAATATATAAGTTGATAAATCATATAAAAGAATTATTAATGATAATTAAGAATTAAAAAGAAAAGTTGATCATTGATTTATATGTAAATATTTAATCTAGTGACATGGGTAACTTTTTATTTTTTATTTAATTATGTAGTGATAAAAATATATATTCGTAAGAAACAAAATGATTTAAATCCCAACAAAAAAAAAAGTCAAGAGATTCTGTGTTGTTATGCATTTATTTATTTTATTGGAAGTATTGTTTATTGAATAAGAAAATGAAAGCAATTAAATTATAAATTAGCAAAACAAATTAGAAGTAAAAATATATCTCTCTAATCAAAACTTGTATTTTCTTATTCACAAAACAAATGTCTCTTTTTATTAAGAGTGTTGTTTTTAAATTGAAATTTATCTAATCTTAAAAGGAGGTTTCAATAAAAAAAAATATAAATCAATAAGTTTTACATGAAATATCAAAAATAAAAAATCCAAGAAAAATCATATAAAATATTTGCAATAAAATAGATATTTTGCTTGCATTAAATATTCATGAGGAGATTTAAAAGAAATTGTTAATATCATCATAACAAAACCATAATATTATTTGAAAACCCAAATTCCAACATTTGTTTACTTAAAAAAATATCATATATATAGTTCTCTAAACCTAATTTTAAAACCATAAAACACATTTTAATTAAAAAAATAACTCAGAAATAAAAATATAAAGCATCGATTAATCTTATCAAATATCACTGCCTTACCGGACATCATTGAAAGCAGAAATAACCTTGATTCAATTTTTCCTTAAAAAATAATTCAAAAACATATATTTATGTCTATAATTGATATATCCGAGAGCTTTCTCTTTTGTTATTCTTTTCAACAAATTTCTCTTTCTTTTTTCAAATACTAAAACGCAAATGTAATGGAATTACTTTATCTTTACTAATAATTTTGGATTTGTTAACATTAAGCTAACACCCAATGTTGTTTTTTGCGCAACGAAGAGCATTAAAACTCTCAAGACCTTGACCTATTACACGAGCCAGCTGGCCCGGCTCCAGATGACAGTAACCATTTCTTTTTTATAAGTGCTAGCTCGAGGGACAGTTTTTTTTTTTGGAGAATTCTATTATGGATCCTGAATAATTAGGGGAGGCTCTTTTGGGCAATAGTTTAAGGTTGCTCCAGAGAAAGTGGGTTACCGGTGCGATCTCTGTAAGGTCCACAGCACAATCAGCTTCGGATGGAGAGTTTTCTGTCATCTTTTGAGGCTGAGCCCCACCAATAAAGGAGGCTGTAGATTGCCTTGGATGCTGCTGCTTTCTTCGATCTTGAACGTTGCCTGCTCCACTGGCAACACAGATTTATTAATATAATAAGGAATCAATCTTAGCTAGATCCAATCCACCGTGCTGATGAAACTGCCACTCACCTAAAGTAAAAAAGACTCAACATATTTTTGTTTTCTTAGACCTTAAGGGTTAAGTATCCGATGAATTTGAGGTTATATATATATAGATCAGTCTAGACGCATGTTAGACTATTTTTATGGGTGCTAAAGTTAACAATCATATAAATCTCTAGTTGCTCTGAGATTTATAAAACTTGAACTAATAATTTTTAAACAATAAATATAAAAACTGAACAGTTAAACCATTCCGCTTAAAGTTTTAAATAATATAAATTAGATAGATTGTTTGTGTATTGCTCCACAATTCATAAATAATATATATATATTTGGTTAAATTAATTTGAATTCAATTTTTAAGCACCGATTTATTTGAGTCAAACTTTCATAAACACTTCTGTAAAAATATTAATAAGAGTCAATCATCTGATTTTCAAAAAAAAATTAACTTTGAAAAAAAATTAATCTCACCTGCGACGACGTATTACGTGCGGCGGATAACGTGCCACTAGTCTAGTCAGTAACTGAGGAGTGACTTTACAGGACGTGTTGCTATACTATTGGGCCAACAAAATAGAAGATGTTGCTTATGGGCTAAAAAGATCAGAGTTGCTAATCCAATGGGCTCGAAGTAAAAAGACCTTTCAAAAATCCAACGGGCTGACAATGTGCTATCAAAATTCCAAACCCTAATTTTCCGATCCAAATCCATGTTCATGTATGTATGCATGGTGTCATCAAAACGGTGAATGATGCGCAACAAGCCACCACGTTAAGAAACTGTTTGGCAACTTGGTTGTGTCCACGTTTCGTGTGATTTCATACAACGAACTGTTTGGTTAATAATAAACACGTGTTATTGTTTGCTAGGTCCCATATGCTACTGTGTTTGAAACACATGAAAAAAAAAAAGCAGCTACGAGCTGCTTCCTGCGCGACCAAAATCTAATTCATGCTACTGTTCAGTGAACAGTGGAGCATGCCTCCACTGTTCACTGAACAATTTTTTTTTTTAAAATCAGTGTAGTTAATTGATTTTATTCGCACTGTTCACGTCAACGTGAACAACAATTTTTTTTTGTTTTTTTTTAAATTAGTTTAAGGTGAATTAAATTTACTCGTACTATAATTTTAATTTTATTTTTGATAATATTTTATCTAATTTTGTAGTCCTTGTCGGATGAATTTTGTACGTAATGGAATTGTATATAGTTTTTTGTTAAAGTAATTTTTTATATATAAAGTGTGATTTATTTCATGATGTAATAGTAATATTAAATCGACAATATTTAAATTAAAAATCATCAATATTAATATATATTTTTTAAAATTATTTTATAACCTCAATTTCAAAAGCATTCTTAACCAAACACATTAGAACTATTTTTTCTTCAACCTCAATTTCAACCACAGTTTTAACCAAACACCTATTTTTTCAAACCAACCTCAACTAAAAATACTTTTTATAAAACAACTTTTTTCAAACCACAACCACAACATCTACCGCAATACCAAACACACTCTAAATGAAGGCCAATTGCACCTGGATGCTTCGGTCAATCAATTGTTACTGTGATAGTTAATTTTTTTATTTAAAAATATATTAAAATAATATTTTTTAATTTTTAAAATTTATATATAATATTAGTGTATTAAAACGATTTAAAAAATTAAAAAAATAATTTAAAATAAAAAATTTATTTTTTTATAAAAACACTTTCTATCCATAAAAATAAATGGTACTTTAAGAATTAAAAATGACCAATTGTTAAAATGAGTTAAAACCATTTGAATAAAAAAATCCAATTGATTTTTTTAAAAAAATTGTAACTACAATATTTTTTAAAAACATTTCTAACCAAGATTATTATTTTTAAAATTATAATATTTTTAATTCGATTTTCACTCATATCTTGAATAATTCAGTTAATTTGCCTACCTTCAATAAAAATTAGAGGGCATGTAGCATTATTGTTCTTTTGTCAGTAATCAAAGATAGATAATATCTCCGGCGGCCATATGATATGGCTGTGTGGTGAACTGAACAAACTTCCAATCCACTTTCTGTTTCAATTTTCAATTAATCTTGGACAGTTGCAGGCCCCACCACAACATGCTCTTCTCCACAAAACTTCTCCTTTACATTGATTGCCTCTTGTACGCATTGCCACCCTCTCCATTTTTAGCGAACCCCACTTGACTTTGACTATAATAAGTCTATGAATTAAAATGGATGAAATTCTTCAATTGAAAGTTCTTAAAAATATCTTTAATATATATATATATATATAACATTAATTTAATATAAAGTGATAGTAGGTTGGGAATGGCAAAGCAGTAGATAGTAGATGGTATTTTAAAATTCTAACCCATTTTAATAAAAGTTTTGAAAAAATAAAATATATTAAAAAATTATTTTAAAAATAGTACAGTTTGAACATGAGAATAATGATTAAACAAAATCATTATTAAAAATAATATTTGAATACAACCGAAATAATGGTTGTTTTAAATTTATATATCTCTTTTTTTTATTTAATTAACATGTATAAAAAATTAACCTAAAATTTTATGAAAATTCAATGACTAAAAAATAAGATTAAAGATTCAATGGCCAAGAAAAAATGGGTCATTTGTGACACCCTGGAGATCCGTTTTATATACTTCTAATATTGTTAGAAAGATCTCAACAAAACGATTATAATCACACCTTAAAAGACTACCAAACATGATTGTAATTTATTAATAGTTTTATTCAGGGTTAATTATAATCATGTTTGGTGTTTTTTCAAGATCTAGTTAGAGTTATTTTGTAGAAATATTTTTAACAAGTAAATAGAGTTTTTATATGTTCTTGATGACTCATTCTTTTTTAAAATAGAATCCTTATATATGTTCCCATAACTCATTCTTTCTTTTAATATTTTTTTTCTTCAACCACATCACTTTATGTTTTTTTTCTTAATTATTTGATCTCAAATTTATGTTTTGACTATTGAATCTTCATAAAAATTTATGTTAATTTTTATTTAAATTAATTAATTTATAAAATCAACATGTTTTGAAATAACAATTATGTATAAATATAATATTTTAAAATTAAATTGTATTTAAACAGTGATATTTTTCAAATAATTACTGTAACAAAACATTTAGCAGACTACCTTATTTTCAAATAAAAAATCTGATAGTAGACAGATGAGATGGATGACATGGCTGCTTCGTGAGGGATTCAATTATATTAAAATAATTTTTTTTTATTTTTTAAAAATTATTTTTAATATTAATATATTAAAATGATTGAAAATATTAAAAATATATTAATTTAAAATATAAAATAAAATTTTTTGAAATTTTTAAACACTTTAAACGTCGACGAACACTACCTAATTCATTCATTCAAGGAGGGCAGCCTCCTCCATCTCTCCCTCGGTTTTATCATTCTTTGATTCCTTCTCAAAGCATCTCCTATGGAACAGGGGTAATATGGTCTTCTGGACCAGCAAGGCTTGACAGAGGTCGGTTACAGAGGGGATTTCCTTGCATTATTATAATAGTTTTTCAGAAAAAATAAACTGCCTTTCCCTTCATTCGCTCTCCACTCCACTGATTCAAATACAATCCCCCTATTGCTATTGTATGTATTGATTATTTAATAATTAATGAATTACATGAAGTCCTAATCCAAATCCAATCCTATCCTATAGAAATTGACCGAAGAAGGAAATACAGACAGTGAATTTGGAGGATTTCGTTGCTGCCCTTCGTCTTTTCCCTGGGGTTCTTCACTCTCCCTTTCTTTCTTTCTTGTTGACTTTATCTATTTATTTTTATTTATCATGCTTCATAAGTGTAGTGTAGTGTGGTTTGGTGATATGTGTACAGTGCATATTGTTTTTCTTGACATGCATACAAATTTTATGGCTAAATTCCATTACCCAGATGATTGATGATGGACAACTGAATATCAACTACTTTCCAACTTGATATATTCTTTCTAATTTGATAGATTTAATCTCTTCATTTTCACAATGATTCAATCTTTCTTTGTCCAAATTGGTTGGGTTGCTCTCATCTATTTTAAAATTGAGAAGGTGATTATTTTAACAGAAATGATACCCGTTACTCTGTGACAGATGCTTGAGTTGAATTCTCTGTACTTGCTATGAAGGATGCTTGGTATTCCTTGTGTTAGAAAGATTTTGCCTTTGGAAATTGTTAAATTAGTGGACTTGATATCTTTCTCTTCTTTGCAGGTTCCCACAGTCCAGGAACTGCACTTCTTGGAGAGTTTCAAAGAGGTACAGAATCCAACCCTGTAAAGCATAATGGTTAATGATGTTGAAGATGATGATTCATGCCCGAAGCCTGTTGGAAGAAGCTCTGTTTTCTATTATGGTGTCGGTCATATGCTAAACGACATCACGGCCGCCTGTTGGTTTACTTATCTTCTATTGTTCTTGACAGAAATTGGACTGTCCCCAAGGTAACCGGTCACAAGGTTTTGTAGTAATGCTACCTTAGTGCTATATTTTATATCTGATGTCTAGCTGCAATTTTGTGCATATCTGTGTATGCCTGCGACTTTTCACCTTTCTTTTTTTATTTGCCTGATAAGAAACATACATGAGAAGCACATACGGTTTATCCCTTGCATCATTGGATTTAGCAGTTATTAAAACAGATGTAATGATGACTTAACAATTTCTCCCCCTGTCTATCATAACAAAATCAAAATGTTTGATGAATTTGAGTGTTTAAGTTTATATATATTTCTTGAAAAAGTTGAAAATGACTCTCTTGAGATGAGAAATCAGAAAGTACCTGATATACATGATACATTTCCTGGAAATAAAGAGGCAAACGACCCAGGTGAGATAATCATGTTATCAAAACTGGTTCTTATTGGTATAATTACTGAAAACCAAGCAATAAAGAAGCAATAATGACAGACATGTTTCTGTTGCTATAAGTACATCCTTGTTCTAGTTCGTGATTTAAACTGCTTATTTTGCAGGGATGCTGCTATAGTTATGCTAGCAGGTCAGATAGCTGATGGATTTGCTACTGTATTTGCTGGAGAACTGGTACCTTTAAACTAATTATATTGCAGCACCTCATTTTTTTATTGTAATTTCTCGATTTGCTCGTCTCAAGGAATTGATATTATATATGTGGTCTATGATTGTTTTTGAAAAAATGTCTCAGAAAAATATAGATCCACCTTAGTTTTTGTATGTCCAATGATTTCTGCCTGAAGAAACCAAAAACACAGCCAGCTGGATAGATAATACTTAATTTCACTAATGATTTATAACAGTGAGATGTTGTACATCAGATATTTTAAATTATGCAACACAACTTTTGAAAGGATATGGTGAAACTCGTAATAGAAAAATATATGCGATGAGGCTTTTGGGGGCTAAAAGGTTCAGTCTTTCTGCAGATCTTGAGGGGTTTGTATTAATATTTAACTGTTTACCTAATAAGTACCTTGGTTTGGAAAGGCAAATATAAATGATTAAGGATTCAGAACAGGCTTCATTGACTTTGCTTTTTAGTTTACCGTAATTTACATATTCAATGAACTTTATGCTTTGCTTGTTGTTTTATTGATTCTCTTATGCAATTATCAACTGTAATTTGGTTTGGTCTATATTCACGACTATGCTTTGGCTTCCAAATACAAGTGGAGAATAAAACAGGAGAGAAAAGGAGCTTCTTGAACTGTTGTTTGTATCTATGATTATTTTAACACTTCTGCATTGATAGAACTCTTTATTTGATATAGGTTAGTTCAGCAGAAATTAGCCAATGGTCTATGGCTGTAATTAAATTTGTGTCAAGGATTAAAAAACTGACCATATGGTGACAAAAACAGGGAAATTTACAATTTTTACTTTATTTCAAATTTCACCTTTAATTCTTCTGCTTATTCATTTTTAACAAGTTGTAATGATATCATGGAGCATTGCCTAAAACATGGATGCCTATGCTTTGTATTTGGAATTGAAAGATGATATCAGAATTTGACAGATGAATGCAATATATCTGAAATTTTTGTTTCCTCGTCATTGACATATTTGAGATTCTAAATTGTTGAATGATATTATGTGATTTTATTTTTTGGATAATTCTTGGTCTTTCTTTCTAGGAGTAGTTTTTGTTTTTTTAACTGTTTGTGTAATAGATAGACAGGTTTGGACATTTCAAAATATGGCATGGTGCAGGATCTATCTTGGCTGCCATTTCATTTTCTTCAGTTTTTGGTGGTTGCTTGCCATGCAAAATCTTGTCTTCCTCGTCACCAATAATAGAAACTATTTCATACAGCACGTCTGCTGCAATCTTCAATGTGGGTTGGGCTGCCACCCAAGTGTCACACATGTAACGATCTCCATAGTTTAGTTATGCTTGCATTCACTATCCTTAATTCTTCAAACATGAGGGACAATTTGGTTTTCTACATACATCAATAATTTTTAAATTTCCTTAATCTTTCCACTGCTTGATAGAAAAGCCGGAGCAGTATCCAATTGTTTTGTTTAGACATAAACAAAGAAGAAGAATTATCACCAAAACTCCATGGAAGAGTTACAGTATGTTGTAATTGCATCTTTTAGAAATCTGCAGCCTTTGCACTTTCAACTTCAATTTTTCTTTTTGTTAAGGTCCATGGTGAATTGCATCTCACTGAATTCAACAAGCAGGGTGGTGATGACAAGCTGTCGGAATGCTTTTACCATGGTTAACTTCTCTGACTTTTGGATTAGTGCTTTATTTCTTTCAGTACTTATCAATGCATATTTTCTTGTTTTGTTTTAATCTCCAAATGTTGTATAGGTTGCGAACCTCAGTCTTTATGCTGTTGCATTAGTAGTATTCAGTACCACTAAAGCAACAACACATTCTGATATTGAAAATCAGGTATGAGCTTGTTCTGTGTTGATTTTCTTCGAAGAGCTTACTTTGGGTCATGTCCTTACATCTGCCTCGAATGAGCAGTACCATTGGATTGCATACACTTCAATTTTTATAGGATGCTGCTTTGTGGGAATATTTCATCTTGGGACTAAAGAGCCAAGGTACTGCTTTATGTCCTCACCTTTTTTGCATTACTTGGATGGTGTTTTGGTAATTGGTTATGTTGCCTAGAGTACCAGAATTGTGATGAATAACTGTGATGACGAGTACTGATTACTTTTAGATGAATATATTCTTCTACTTGTCAAGGTGCAGTCTGAATAATCATGTCCAGCCCTTTCCATTTATCTCATAAAACATAGGCCACTTTGTTATTTGAATTTGTACACAAAGTGATTGCTTTTAATGCTAGTTGGTTATAGTAATATAATTAGCCTTTTAATGCAGATTAAAGATACGTGTACATGGAACTAGTTATGCAAGGATATCATGGGCTTACTGGTTCAAGAAAGTTTTATACTATCAAGTTGGTCTTGTCTATATGCTTACCAGACTTGCACAAAATGTTTCACAGGTCAGAACACTTTTCCATTGTCTTGCTTGGCACTTATTTCATTTAATCTCAAGTTACTTATTTTGTTGAATATATGATACACTAGATATATGCGGGGAGCCAAAGTTCCCCATGGACTTATTCTGTTTTAAAGGACAAATTTCTCCGTGTCAATCATTTTCCTGGAAGAATTGTCCTTTCAAATGAGAAAAATTTTGCTAGAAATTGGCTTTCCTTTTTTTTTTCTTTTTAATATTTTACAAGCACTCCACTGCATTACTATGTGTATGCAAGCTATCTGTCATTTTGAAAGAAAATATCATTCATTGTAAGTAATTTTTACACCCAAATGGCTTTCTTTTCTCCAGGCATATCTTGCATTCTATGTTATTGAGGATATGCGGATGGCAAAATCAGCTAAAGCTTTGGTAGGTTCCCAGACATTATCAGCATCAATTTTATCAGTTTTATGTGTATTGTCTTTGGAAAATGAATAAACTGATAACATGTCTGATTGTTGGAAGTAGGTTCCTGCAATCATCTATATCAGCAGCTTCATTGTATCTATCATTATGCAGGTGGTCCTCGTATACCTTATTTGAAATCATTACATGATCTCTGCATGTTCTTCCCTTTCATTGATAATTAGGCTTCATATATCCATATTCTAGGAAATGTATTGGACTGGACAACGCCTGAAAGCCTACTATTGTGCTGGTGGAGTTCTCTGGGTATTCTGTGGCGCAAGCATCCTCTTTTTGCCTCGAAGCTTGAGTGCTTTCATGTATGTCATATCAGTATTTATTGGCGTAGCGAATACTCTAATGACGGTATGGCATAGTATTCTGCACTTTAGACTTTAGTTTATGTGGTGGAATTGTGTGGTTAAATCTCCACTCTTAGTTATTCTTTGGTTTTACAGTCCTATTAGTCTTTCTCCTGATTCCCCATGATTGTAAATGGTTTCTTGAATTCTTAAGGAAATAATACAAAAGAAAATTTGTATATGAACTTTGTTGGCATGATGAACTCTCCTAGTCCTGTGACAGATTGACCAAATTCACACACTAGGCTCCTGTTCGGGACTGCAGCCTAAACAGAGGTTGGCCAAAATTCAATTTTTTTTTTTGCTTAAAATTTTTTCTTTTTTTTTTGTTTTTGAATCGTTTTGATGTGCTGATATCAAAAATAATTTTTTAAAAAAATAAAAAAAATATTATTTTGATGCATTTCAGAGTGAAAAGCACTTTGAAAAATAACCGTTACCACACTCTCAAACACCCCTTTAAGTTTTCAATATTTAAGTGTCATTGATGGTTTTTAGTCTTGATCTTAGTTTATTATACATGGTCTTACCTTTGTAGGCACTGTAATAAAAATGAAATTATAGATTGGTGGTAGAAAAGAAAAAGAGTACTGTTATATGGAACACCAGCACAAAGGGAAAGAAATATATGGACCTTGAGATTTTCATATGGGAATTCCAAGGCTAGTTTGTCTTGCTATGGCACTATCCTATTTTTAAAAGTTTGTATTTTAGTTTCTGTTAATTATTGATTCAAGGTTGTTCACACCTTTCAATTTTGTGAATTACTTAAATTTATTGCTCTTGTTGTTGTTGTTTCTATCTTTTCCCTCCTTTCATGTTCCTTTATCCAAATATGACTCACAGATAACAGGAGTAAGCATGCAAAGTGTTCTAGTTGGTTCAGATCTAGATGGCTGTGCATTTGTTTATGGATCTTTGAGTTTCCTAGACAAGGTTTCGTGTGGACTTGCTGTCTTTGTGCTTCAGTCTTTTCAAAGTAAGTCTTCACCAACTACAAGGCCTGTTCTAATCTTTTATTCACACAAAAAGTAGAGAAAAAACAAGGCTGGTTGTGGTGTTTGCATGGCAACTGTAGTTGGGAGACTCTGTATTTCTATGTAAGAGTAGTATTACCTCAATGGTGGGAGATGGTAGATATACCTTTTCAACAATTTGTTTATAGATGCTGCATCAGAATATGAAACCTCAGTGGTGTTTTAGGGTTGACTGAGGTCTACCGCCCTGGAATAACCATCACAGTTACATGATTCTTACTATTACCATGAATTTAGACCATATGAAACCACAAATTTAAATTGAGCATGATATTGTCCCATTTCATAAGCATTCTTACAGAGCCCTTTGGTTTGTTCATGGCTTACCTACTTAACACCATTCACATACTTCAATGCAGGCTCCTCACCAAGATCACAAGAAGCCCTTTCTACAGAATATATTTCAGTCACAAGATATGGCTTGGGTCTGCTTCCAGCTGTTTGTTCACTTACTGGGATGGCTATTACATACACTATGAAACTCCAGACACCTCATTCAAAATCCTTGATGGAACCGTTGTTGGAATGATTTACAAAAGCATCCAATTCTGTATAGACAAACCCTAACTTGCTCAATCCATCGGTGCAATTTGAATACCAATGTGAATGTGACCCAAGGCAATCCCATGCAGCTAGAAGTGATGGAATGCCGATATACTTGGGACCACGTCGGGGGATTTTTTTAGTTTTTGACTCCCTTTAGGGATGTGATCATTGATATTTAATTTATGCTCACAAGGTGTTTTATTAAATAGGATCTTCATAGTTTAATACTAACCTTTTTTCGCACGTTGTTTAGAAACGTTTGTGTGAAATCTCAGGAAATATAGTTATTATAGTCATTGTGAAATTTATTTTGATGAGTCTATTCCAGCTGAAATTTCTGTTCCATTCTTACTCGTTGCATGCTGTAGTTGACAACTTGGTTAAGTAAGCAATATACAGGGATAGTTAGTATGATTTTACGGGAAATGAGTTTGGAATGTTAATCAGGAGATTTGTTTTAGATTGCTTGTTTTTTTTTTTTTTTTGTTTAATTTTATCTTTCCATTATTATTATTGTTGTTATTGCTTTTTATATGAACTTCTACTAATTTTGAAAAAAATTCAGATTATCTTGAGTTTTTTTATTTGTTAAATTTAATTTTTTTTAATTAAATTAAATTAATTGATCAAATGCTAATTTCAAAATAGTTTGTTTGATTTACTTTTCGAGTCGTTGTTTTGGCGACGTGTGTAGTTTTTCTTAGTGTCATGGAGTTTTTTGCAATGTTATTAAAACCATCTTGGTGAGCTGGTTTGATTAAAGAGTAGTGTCCATATTGAAGCAACGATAAGTATCTAATGAGTTTTTTTTTTTCTCAAGTATGGTTTTCATATTTTTTTATTGGTTAATTATTGTTTTTTTTTATTATTATTGTCAATATTTTTTTTTAATCTTATTCTTAAATTAACCAGGCTAGGTCTTAGATATTTCTTATTTCTTTAAAAGTGCTAGCATCCCTTAAGCATTATTATTTCATGTTGGGGAAAAAAATAACTCGGCTTGTGGTATAGCTGGAGTTATCTATTCACACTAATGATTTTGTAGTAAAGATTATTTAAAAAAATTAAATACATATTGAAAATTCAAAAGTAAGATTAAAAAATCCTTGCATATCATGAACATGGATGCATTGTTTTAAAACTTGGATTGGACAATCGTGTAAACCCAGGATCTAGGGTTTGGATTAGTCTAGGTTAAAAAAAATACAGAAAAAATAAAATATAATTAACACAGTAAAAAAAAACTAGATTGATCTAATAATCTAGTTGATTTGGTTTTTTGACCAACAACTCGTTGATTTTTTTTTGGTTAAAATAATGTTATTTTAATTTTTAATTTTTTTTATTCAACTCTTTAGACTTGTAATTCAAGCTTCGCTCTGAATTAATCCCAGATTATTTTTTATGCATGTACGTTGTTCGGAAAGAAAATTAAAACAAATGATAAAATAAATTGCACAAATTAAGCAGCATAAAGGACTAGTAATTTCTATTAATATCTTGATGAAAAATTACAGCATAACAATAAGAAATCACCCAGATGCACGAGTAGAATCAAAACATATATACTGTCCCCCCTCTTGAAATATATGGCTGGTCTACATGGGCAACCGGAGAAGTGGCTTTTTCCGGGATCCATTATGAATGTGCGTGTCACGCTTGACCCTGATCAAATGGCTCACCATCTTGACATAACGACCCACCATTCCTTTCAGCTTCAATCCTTCCATTCCTTCCTTTGCTTGTTTCCTTGTTACTACTAATTGAAGCTGCTGCTTTTCTTCTCCCTTGAAATGCTGGCCAAGGGAATTCTTGCCTCCTAGTAATAATTTGCTCTCAATATTTTCATTATCTGATCCGACCCTTGTTTCCTCCACGAGCAGCCTGCTTAGTACTTCACTTTTTTCGTTGCCTGCGTTCGTCATTATAAGTTGCTTCAAGCTGCTCTTACGACTCTCTCCTTCTTCATGACCGCATACTTTTGTGAGAACGCTATCTGCTCCTCGATCATGACCACCATCTTCAGCAGCATTTCCTTCTCGTGGCGCGCCTGTTGTGGGATTTTGATTGGTTTCTTCGAGATTCATCAACGGCTTTCTTGTTCTCCTGGACATGGTAATATCATAGCGGGGTTTCCTAGGAATATTATTTCCTCGATCACTTCCCATTGTTCTTAGTCTGTGACCATTACTTGCAAAAGGGAAGAGCTTTGAGCGCTTGATGCATCTGGCAAGAAACGAAAATCAAGATAAAAGAGAAAGAAAATAGGAGGATTTAAGTCTGATAGAGAGGTTTACTTTGTAAACAATCAAAGAGGTGAAATGTCTGTTTTTGGATTGGTACTTGTCCATCTCTCGCAACTGAATTATGAGCAACCTTCCTCCTAGAATTTTTGTTCTCTCTTAAATTTTGATCACAGGACATGAAATGGCACCAAACAACTACAATAAAAGGATAATTTAAAAAAATTACTGATTATTTAAACATGGAAGCTTCATGATATCTCTCTTTTTTGGGGGTAGTATAGAAGTAAAAGGGGGGAATAGCTTCTAACTGATGGTAAGAAAATTTTAGGTCATATCTTGTTTTTTTTATTTGGCAGGTGACTTGGTAGCTTTCAGTGGACAACGAAAAGAAGCTTCAGTTGGTGCAGATTTCATTCATCTTTTTTGCATCGAACAAAAGAGAAATAATTATTTGAAGGAAGGAAAGAATTGAAGGGAGTTTCTTGGTGAATTCATGGAGAGCTTTTAGTATATGACGAGTCAGTCAATCATGAATAGGTGATAGAACATGTCAACTGAAGGAATCTATCATCTCTGCTCTATGCGTCAACCTTTTCATTTTATGTAGATGAAAGGGAAAAGGTAATCAAATTCATAGAAAATAATCTCACTCCACTAAATAATTCGGTTATTTTATAAAGTATTTTTAAAAAAATTATATTAAAACAGTTTTTTTACTTTTTAAAATAACATATTAAAATGATTCAAAAATATTAAAAAAATTACAATCTTATAAAACAAGATTTTAACTAAATTCTTAGAAGCCGAAAGAAAAGGTTAGAGTTGAGCTGAACACAAACATTTCTTGCAAAAAAAAAAAAAATAGAATGAAAAACAAGATTCAAGAATATTTAAGTTGAAATTAAATTAATTTATTCACAGTTTTTAGACCAGATCTGGTCTAAGACCGGGATTTCAAGTTTTGACTGGCTCTCCTGGGTTAATTTGTTTTTAAAAAAATCAAAATGACTTTGTTTTAGTAAATAAAAAATAAAAATTAACAGGTTGCAATCGAGTTTTTAATAAAAATTACATAGTAACATCTGATTTTTTGTTCTTTAATTTTTTTTTTAACCTAACTCGATTTTAATCCTGAATCAACCGATCCTAGAATGACATGTCGGCTGTACTTTAAAACTATGAACTTATTGTTGAGTAGTCATGATTGTTGTTTGGAAGAAGCTGGGCAGCTGTTTTATATATATATATATATATATATATATATATTATTCTTTTGAACTCATGGGGCTGTGGAAGGTTAGAATTTAAAAAGTAAGCCGAGCCTTGGCCTAATTTAGTAATGTGACTCTCTCTCTCTCTCTAGGATTCAGGCAGTGGCATCAGCCGTGTAACTTGAGAAAAGAACTCATGTCATGGGGGCTGTGGCATGGCATTCGAGTGTTTTTTCCAAACTAAGTACTGAGAAAAGTTTTTTCTAATCCAGTACAGTGTAACTGGTTGCGCCTGTCTTATCCGTGCACCTTGAGATCCGCAAGTCTCTCTCACATGCTCTTTTTTTTTTTTTTTAACTCGTTTGTTTATTTTATTTTTTAATTCTTATATTTGATTAATTTTAGTTTCATTATTATAATCATTTTATCTGTTATTTTTGCACAATTTTTTAAACTAAAGTTAATGCTTATTTCTTAATGTAATTGCAAAAAAAAGTTAATTTTTACCCAAAATATTATTACTTTTAGCTGCCTTAAATAAAAATAAATTTAATTAATGAAGCTATCTAAATCTAAAAATATATAAAACTTAAACCACCATATAAGAATTTGGGTAGAGAAATCAAAAAAGAGAAGAAATACACAGACAAAACAATGAGTAGGAGAGAGAAAAAAAAATGAAACACTAAGGATCTTCCTCTTATTGAAACAATATTTACAGATAAATCCATACATGCAAAAAAAAAAAAAAAATTATTTTTAAACGTGCTAGTAAGTTTCATATTAGATGGGGAAATGTTTTTCTTTCCAATAAAAGATGGTCAAGATGTGTCTGTAAATTCACATATGGCACGGGTATTGGATCTAGGCACGGGAATTAGAGCTAAGCTATTGATGCCAACTAGTTTCAGGATCTTGGATTTTGATCGGGTTTTATATAGATAAAAATCAAAGTTATATTTGATTCAAAACTCATGGAAACCATCAAGTCAATCCAGGTGAAACCATAATGTGTTTTTAAATTGTTATACAGACTCAACAAAGTGGTTGTGTCCATCCTAAACATGTTAACACATCGCTTCCAATGACCTCTTAAAACTTCGTTCAACCAACGCATCCCTATATTATATGAAATCATACATGGTTCTTTATGCATATAATTAATATAATATATGTTTATAGCTCCAGCTATGCATATAATTAATTTATGCATATCAAATTGTCTCTTAAAAAACAATTCATCATCCTCATCGTTTTCATCGTCACCATCACATCGTCATCGTTACTATCATCGTCGTCGTTGTCGTTGTTGTCGTTTCCATCATTGTCATCTCCAGCATCACCAACTGAGGCACCATTACCTTCACAACCACGATAATTCATGTGTTTTACAATTCAATTCATTACATTATCAATATGACATTAAACCATGGATCATCCATATCTTCAATTGCATGTAAATTAAAAAAATATAGGTTGTTAATAAAATACCATAAATTAAAATAAATAATATTTAGTAACAAAAAAAAAAAACAATCACATACTTGAGAAGAATAACTTTATCACAAACATATCAAGACCATAAAGGTGTTTCACTTGCTTGTAACAAATTCAGTCGAGATATTTGTTCTCAATAGAAGCATCCCCCTTATATAGAAAGAAGTAAATGATGCCTTGCATGAAGAATTTCAATTTGTTTGTCGACATTGCTGAAATAAGTTTATCTACGTATTTTTTGTACATATTTTGCTTTTAGTATAATTGTTTGCACAAGTTCTGACATGTATGAGCTGGAAAAATTAAATATGAATGTACCTTCGTATTAAACATCTTGTTACTTTCACGTGGTTTCTGGCAAGTTATTGTTCTTTCTTTATTATTCAAGATTCTTTGTTCCTATATTTTTTGAATCTTTGCTTGTATAGTCGATTACTTGTCAAAATTTGTACTTTAAACACTATCACATGTATTATTTTCATATGCGAGTCATCAGGACATCAACCTGAATTTTTTCCTTTTATCCTACTAGTTTCATTGGCAGCTTTTGTCAAAAAGGCATTCATTTACAGCCTTTCTCATCCTTCTTTTTGTACCATTTATTTTCTTCTTTTCAAGCTTTTTTCTTATTTTGGCTAATTGTCTTCATTTTTTTCTCGTTCTCCCATTTCATTTTTTATTATGTTGGCAGACATCTTATTTGAGTAATAAATCTACTATTATACAAGTCTACCTTCCTTTTTTTTTCCTGGTATTATATCAAAGTCACACACCGTAACAAGAATTCTTGAGAAATTGCTCATCCAAAACGTTGCACTTTGTAATATTTATTTCCACCAATATTCATAACAAACATACATATTGAGTTATTGAAACATACATTGATAAAAAAATAAAAGTATCATATATTTACGGTAAATAGTTATACTCACTAAAATATTACATGTTTATGTTAAATTAAACAAAATCTAGCTCAACAATGCAATAATACAACATTAATAATAGAGAATTTATTTTGGAACAACAACTAGTCTCTTAAATTACAATCTAAATAAAGACAAATGCAGGTAACCCAACAATCCAATGACTTACTTAAAAAGTTTATAACTACAACAACATTTAAATTAAGAAACAAAGCAATTAAAAACAACCGAAATGAATATGCCCACATCTCATAATTTTAAATGTTGAATAATACAACAAATGAAAACCAACTTCTGCAAATGGAAACTATTCTTTTCAAAATTATCAGCTTATTATACTGCAAATGTAAACATGTATAAATAAATTATCAAGCATGTCAAATAACATAACACATTAAATTTAGCTAACACTTCAACATAGTAAATAAATTAATGCTTTAGAAAAGAAAGCCATACCATGTCAACTAAACACATTTACTTTATGCATGCATTCTCTTCAGCCATTTCAACTTCTCTTTAAGACCACCCATACAAGACCACATTTCTCTTTTCCTTCTTAAACTCAGATATTTTGTAGCGAAGTCACGAAAATCATCATCAATTGAAACTCTAGGAATTGAGTGGAACTCAGCCATAACCTCAGGAATACTACAGCCTTACTGATCTATATGCAAAGAAGTGGAATCACCCCTAATTGACATATTCTTAAGTAGTTGATCTCACATTAACAATAATTGAACGCCAATTCCAGCTGTCCTTTTTCGTTTTAGCTCAAACCTCAGAGGAATCTCTTTCTTTTCTTTTGCCACTACTTCTTGTGTTGCTGCTGCTCGACATATTCATGCTGCCAACCATTCGAGAAATGTCATTCTTCAAATCTAGAATTTCATCCTCCTCCGAATCACCGTTTCTTTCTTCCAAATTAGCGGTATTAATATTGACATTGCTTATACTGATCGACATCATTGCCACCAAGTACTCCTAACGATGGTGCTCACGCATACTCTCCAGAAGCAACAATGTTGAAATACATTATGTCAAATTTAAACTTCAAAGACGATTCAATACCAACATGTCTGAATTTTTTGGCTCCTTTAATTTCCTACATAAAAGAAATAAAAATAATTAATGCAACATCATATAGTAAAAAAATTATGAAACATGACAATTACAAATGAAATTGTTAGGATCATGAAGATTAACCTAAATTTTCACTTTTTACCACTCATCGCTAGCCGAAATTGTTCATAATTCACTACTCCAGCCCACACCAGTTTCAAAAATTAGCTTTGTCCATATCCTCCAATCCTTTTTGCATCAATCCCATTTGTTTTTCAATTATATTTTAGTAAATGCATGGTTAGTTTGTTCTTTGAATGATGTTATAAAAAATTTCCAACATGTTTTATCGAAATGAGTATTAGGTCTCATTCCCATGGAAATGGCCCTAATGTATAGGTCACAAAATGTATGCAACATTTTCTTTATCTAAGCAGCCTTATCCATAGATTCAGAACATTCCATTGTATGTTTTAAAACATTTAACAAAGAAAACAAGCAATGATATTATATTTATATGCAATAATCAGTATTAACACAAACACTAAATACTTATTATAAATAATAAGAAAAACATAAAAATATAAAATGCATGTTGCGAAACACTTTAGTTTATTGAATAATTGACAAGACACACTTTAATAACCCTTATTTGAGGAAAACTGGAAGCATGAGGTGTTGATACAATATAGTTTTAATGATTTAGAGGACAAAATAAAACAAAAACAGCAAGCTATGAAGGGTAATTATAAAGATGACTAAAAGCATGTCACATGCTTGCTTACTTCAAAAAAATAATATTGGGATAACTAGCTTTTGCACAACAAGACATTCCACCACAATTATTCATTCTCAAGATGTAAGGACACTCAACTCAACATTATCCTTTCTTTGTTCTTTCTCTGGTTTTCTAGTATTTGGATTTTAAATTTTGAAACTAACTACCTTATCTATTTGTTGAGGTTATTATTGGAGCAACAATTGTTTTAGTTAATTTTTTTAAGTGAATTTGAGTTTTATTTCATCATTAGATACCTTTTACAGTACCTTATTTCCCCCCTTTTAAATATTAAACTGAAAGCAAAAGGAACATATAAAAGAGCTAGCATCAAAGTCATATAATACAGACAAAGAAACAAAGTTCATAGAGGATGAGGGCATTAGGCTTTCTTTATTAAAGACAAATGCTTAAAAGAATTAATGCAACTTTCCCTGCTTTGATTCAATTGTAACTATAGGTTATCCAGTTACAACGAACACTACTTTCCACAAATCAAACTCAATCTGCAATTCAAGACTTTGTCTGTTATAAACAAGATGATTATTTACTCCTTTATAAGAAAAAAAACTCAAAACTTCATCAATTATACAATACCTTAATTCAATCCTTACAAAAGCAACTAAATCCAACCATTTAATAAAAAAAAAATTGATTTTAGAGCAGACAAAACCGATGTTTATAAACTAATCAAACATACAAAACTCTATAAAACATAAGTTATTCAAAACCTTCGAGAACAGGTTTGAATATCAATTGTAAAACGTAATGGTAAACAATATATTTATGTTGCATGCAAGTGCAGTAGCTTGTAGTTAATTAACAACATTGACAATTATTCACAATCAAAATAAATTAATTAAGTATCACACAAATTAAAATTTATAGTTAATTAAATTTTTTTTTTAGATGGAGATAAGGAAGAAACTCACGGTTAGTGTTTGTTACAAGAACAGGTTTCCCAACACCTTTACTTTTTGTCACTTGAGTTTCCCAACACATATCTGCTGTCTATTTATGCCAAAAAGGAAAGTAAAGCACCGTCAGAAAACATCATATAGAAATCTAAGTTAAATTTGATCTAATTTGAAGAGGAATGAAGAAGGGGGTGCAAGGATATAAGATTAGAATTTGTAAAAAAAAAAAACCATTACAGAGCTTATTCTTTGACGAATGAGCTTACATAATAATTGAAAATGACCTTTTGTTGAATGAATCTGAAAAAGTAAACTCAAAGAAATAAGAGGCAAGTTAAATCAATATCAAGAGGAGAGAAGAGAACAAAGGGGAATATCAAGGCTGAAAAAATTTAAGACTGATGATGATGATAGATCTCAGCAGTGGTTAGCAATGGTGGGTAGGAATTTTAGATCTATGGATTGTTTTGGTATTTTTTTCAACAGTTTATTTCTCCATGATTTTTGTCGATGAAAGTTGAGAGAGAATGCTTTCAAAAGCAAATGAAAATTGCTTTTCAGCAACTGAGGTTCAACCTTAGTTTTTGGTGGGATCCACGATCATAAAAATTATAGTTCATGCCTAACCAAAAACTATAAAATTGTGTTTCAACGCAACCTCACTCGCAGTCGAAATATCAAACACCCACTTAACGTAAAATAAAAAACTTCATGTGATTTCAAAATTTTATTATCATTTCCAATCTAAAGCGTTTCCTTTATGATAAAATAGCAATTATTTTATTTTATTTTATTTTTTTAATTAATCCAAATTAAACCAGTTTACTTGTAACCTAGTTCTTTAACTAGTCAATTTTTAAATTAGGTTTGGTAACTATGCTAGTATCTTCCTTGCTTTTACATGAATTATCCGCAATGGTATTTCCTTTTTCTCTCACTTTTCTTTCACAAAACCTTCAGTTTGAAACTTGTCTTTCCATTTCTGATTGGTTTGATTCCGCAGAGGAAAATGCCACTACAATAAGGGCATTTTGCTGACATTGGTCTTCTGGGAAAAAAGAGAGAAGAAACTACTATGTAGCACACAAAATAAAAGAATGGCATAACAAGCGACATGTTAGGCTACAAGAAGGGTATTTTGCTGACGTTGGTATATTTTAGCAAATATTTTTCAAATAATATTATTCTATCAAACTTTTAATTTATTATTCTAATTTATTTTAAAAAAAATCATGAAAAGGTGGAATAAATCTTTTGTTCTTACTTCTTAGTACTAGCTAGCTAGCTTTGTCTGTTTCTCTTATCTGCTGGATAAACCTAGGAGCCTGCGCTTTCTTTCACTTGTGCGGAAATCTCAAGCTCAGGAATCACATGATCTCCTTTTGACACGTGTCCCATCCATTCTGCCAAAACAGCTTTGCACCCTCTCCCATGTCATTGCACTCAGTCGCAGCATTGAGATTCTGATTGCGACTTCACCTTTCTAGGATCATCTCTCTCTCTGCATTGGGATATGGTGATTCTGTTGCAATCTTATTACTACCGCTGTGCTAGCAAAAAACCAAAAAGAGCAAAACGCAGCATAGGTGTTTCACATGGCATCTCTCACGCCTGGGTTGCTATCCAAGCTTCTGGAGAGCGCTGGCAACAAGGACGTGAGAGTCACTGGAGAGCACCGCTCTGCCCTTCTTCAAGTTATAGAGATCGTGCCCTCTCTCTCTGGAGCCCCAAATGATCCTTGGCAGAGCCAAGGATTCTTCGTGAAAGTCTCAGACTCTCTGCATTCCGCTTACGCCTCCATCTCTGATGAGGACTTGGACTTGATTTACAGTGACAAAATCCAACTGGGCCAATTCGTTTATGTTTCGCGCTTCGAGGTTTCTGCCTCTGGCTCTCCTGTTCCTGTTCTTCGTGGGCTGAAGCCTGTGCCCAATAAGAGAAGGCCTTGCGTTGGGAATCCTAAGGATTTGGTGTCCAGCGATTCTTTGCCCAGTAGTGGTATTAGTTATGTTACATCAACTGATTTTAGCAAGGACAAGGAGGAGAAGAAGTTGATAAGTCGACAAAGACTATCCAAGATTAACAATATTGTCAAGAAATCAGACATTGTTGTGGAGGATTCCAAGCACATGAAAAGGGATTCTTTGGATCAGACGAGGAGATTGAGTTTGGACTCTGCTAGGAGGATCTGGGAGCACCAAACTCCCACCCCAAAAACTGTTCCTCTTAATAAATCATCAAAAACTGTATGTTTTTGCTTCTCCTTCTTTCCTGTTTTCAATTTCCTTGAGAGTCACTACACCATGCATTATTTTGATTTAGTACTGTCAACTAACTGCATTCTTCACTTCACATATTTTTTTTCACAATCATTTTCTTTTATCTAAAGATTAGCTCTTGTGCTTCAACTTTATTGAACTCATACTTGCTTCATATACTAACATTCATTGCCTAGTTGAAGGTATCCCAACCACATCATACTCTTACTATGGAGTAGACGGGATAATCCATAGAAAGAAAGTAATTGTTTTAATGAGAAATAACAAGCATTTGTTTACTGAAATCATATCCCTGTCATGTGCGTCTCAATTTAAGGGTCCATTTATCTACGCACAGAAACATACAATGATGCTTGTTGTGTCCAGTACCATTTATCTACGGTCAGTGTTTATTACCTGTTTCTGTGTAGGTTCGTTCCGATAAGAAGGTTCCTTCCAAGATTGACTCGTCACACAAGCGCCTATCTTTGAGTCTTTCCCCATTGAAAACCAAGAATGGGATCTCTTCATCCATTCCAACTGTCAAGCCTTTGAAAAAAGATTTGAAGTCAGCTACTGACCATGTTATTCCTAGCCGACTGGTTCAAGTTCCCCTGATTTCCAAAACTTGGTCCAAATATAGAATTTCCTGGGATGCAATTCCTCCTGCCATTCACCATCTCGGAAAGGTCTGAAGTTATACCGGATTATGAGATTCTGTTCCAGATTGTACCGTTGCCAAGTTCTTTGTAAATTCTCTTTTCATCAGAAAAAAGAACTCAGTTCTTATGTTCTTGGTGGTTTCAGGAAACTCTATGTTGTAAGAATGCTGCAGTTTTGGCTGCTGCACGTGCGCTTGAAGAAGCATCGGCTGCTGACAATGTCATTCATTGCATGCAGTATGAATCCTTTGGCCTTTTCTTTCTTTCTTTCTATTGTCAACTTGTTGAATTCCTAATGTTTTTCATATCCTGCAATATTGTTGCTGACTTATGAACAACACCCCTCTCCCACCTCTCCTTTTTCATAGTCATGTGATTACAATTTTAATCTAACTAATGAGATTTTGCTTTCTGGCTGTCATCAGTTTGACGCCAACTTAACAAGTGTTGATGAAGGTTATCAGTTGGATAATGGTGCAAAGCTTTGAACTGCGTTTTCTTGGGTGTTAGGCTGTAAAATATGGAAAGAGCCTTTATAAGAGATAATTTAGGGTGACGTTCTCTTCCCAATGAAATCAATTTTTCTCTTGCCTCTCCATCTATAGTTCAATGGGATTAAGAAAAATGAGTAAAGCAACTAAAACTCATGTGTTATATGCATCTCTGGTTTGCCTGAGGATGCAGTAGATCTGGCATCCTCTGGAGATTAATACAGAGAGTTGTGTAGGGAGGAAACTAGATTAAAAAAGAAACCAGAAGAAAGGGTTTATCTGCCAACTTGAAATTTATATGAAAAGCTTTTCTCTTTATCCATTTTACCACATGTTCCAGCTTAATGCTTTTCTTTTTCCTCCAGATCATTTGCAGAACTACATGAGTCTGCGCAATCAGCGTCTTCAGGACCATTAGTGGAACAATATTTGGATCTCTACCAGAACATTCAGAGATCAGTAAAGATTGTTAATTCTTTACTCAGTGATGCAAGTCTTCTTGAAACTAAAGCAAGCAATTATGATAGCCTGCAGCGTGTATTTCCTGATGTACGTAAAAGTTCAAGAAATACTAATGCAGAATCTTGGGTTCATGCTGCTATACAGACTAATCTTTCCAAATTCAGTTTGTTAAAGAAGCCAGAGAAGAGTGGAGTTTTGGATATTGATAAATGTTATTATGTCATCCTAGATAATTCTCTAGAGGAATTGAATTCTGAGAATCAATTGCCTCAAAACAAACCATGTCTTAGAAACCACAGCAACTATATACCAGATTTAAGTGCTAAGCGGGTGCCATCTTCAAAACGACATCTTGCATCTGTAAAGAAAGTGAATCCTGAAAGGAGGGATTGTCCCAGGGGAAGTGGATTAAAGGAGACAGCAAGTTTAGCAGAAAAGCTGCTGTTAGATTCCCGTGAATGGTTCTTGAGGTATATGGAGGATTCATTGAATGTCGGTTTTGGGTTATGTGAAGGGAAAATTTCTGAGATTGCAGGTTTTCTTGGGCAGCTTAGAAGGGTGAACCAGTGGCTGGATGACTTAGTCGGGGGTGGGCTTAAGGTTGATGCGAGGATAGAAGGCTTGAAAAAGAAATTATATGGATTCCTGCTAGAATATGTTGATTCTGCTACTGTTACTGGTAAGTAGGTAAATACTAAGAGCTAACAAAATGACACTGAAACTCACCAATTTCTGGTTTCAGATAGACATTGTTATATGAGTTCGTTGAGAAGTTGCGCGTTCAGAATATTTCATTTTCTCATGTGGTAAAACCATAGTTGACCTAGTGTTAGGAAACGTGCCAGCCAGAAATATTGTAAACTGTAATGCGTTTGTACGCAATAGATTGCTTGAACAATTTGCATCTATTGTCAGTCAAGTTTTATGAATTATGTTGAAACTTTACAAAGTTCACTCATAATATAAGCAAAGTGCAAGCAGTGTCTGTGGACGAAGTGATGCTTCCCTAAGTTGCATTTAAAATGGAATCTTATTAGAGTGATTAATTTTCAGAAGAAATAATAATGTAATCGCCATTTCTTAAATGCCAAACCACATGTTCCTATATTTACTTTACACAAATAACAGCAGAAGTTGTAAAGAAGTTCATGCTTTGGACAGTGTACTACCGAAATTTACAACTGAACATTCATTTAGTCAAGAAATAGCCATCCTCAGATTTTGAATCAACTGAAATATGTGAAGGTGACGGTGTTTTCTCAACATAAGCTGAAGCAGCCTTTGTCAGGGTCTTCAATCCCCTGCAAGACTTCATGTGCGAGTGCAATTTCTCTGGCCTGAATGACTTCCCACACCGCCTGCATTTTTACAGTTAGATTTTAGTTGCTAATAACCAAGTACGGTAATGAATAGGCTTTGGATCAGAGCACACAAAATCAAATACTCTAGGGTCGGCGTGCCAAATTGAGGAGTAGAAGCACCTATTTATGTTTATATCAGCGACAACAGGAACAGAGAATTAAGAGAGAAAAGGAGAACCTCAGAAAAGGAAGGGTGTGTCTATTGATTCAGATTGTAAATCATGTATGAACGTTGTTTACTAAAACTTTGTCATTCTGCTAGCTTAACTAGCAGGCAGGCAGTTATCAAAACTCTTGACAGAAAATCTAAGATGAACAAACAATAATGTTTGACTGAGAGATTGCTTTTCGTTTGACTAGGAACTGATTACTTCCTTAAACAGTCAGATGGACAGTTGTCATAATTGCGTGCAAGCAGGGGCTCTGGTTGGTTCTGCTTTGACTTTGTTGTCTGTTGTGATCTCATTTCTCCAGTGCTACATCATCATCATAAAGGTAGGTGAACTATTACACAACATTGTGACTCTACTTGGCAGTCCAAGCCAAGGCACCATCCATCATTAGGTTTTACTAGTTGCTTACAATGCAACATTAAATCATGGGTTTCAAAATGGTCAAATCTAAAATTAGAAAAGAAATTTTATAATGTAGTTAGAGTAGAGATAGCATGAGGAAATGGGTTACTGGGCTTACGAGCAGATGGGTGCAGCCACTGGCTTGTATGCAGGGGGGATCACTTTTGGACTGCCAAATCCACCAGGCTGCTTCTTTGAACCTCTCGCCTCATCATAGCTTTTCCTGCTAATACAATGCAGTAGAACCAATCCAAACACTATGTATTAATGGCCCATTTATACAATATTCATGACACTGACAAATTTTGAGAGACTACTAGTACCAATTTTTTTGCCAAAATACCTAGCATTAGCAATATCGTGTTGCTGTATTTGTTGATTCCATGGAGTCGCAAAAACTCTGGCAGGCCCTCCAAGTACCTCTCCTTCACAAATCTGATCAGCCGGCTTTTCGATTGGTTTATATTTACCATTACATTTTTGGCCTTGGCGAGCCAATGCAGCATCGTTTGTGTCAACAGCACCACATGTCATCAAATTACGTAGCATCTTGGATGTTCCACTTGAATAGCTCTTACTCTTTGCAAATGTAGCTTGTGATGATGATGTTGATGACGATAGCGAGGAGAATGAACTTGGGGTGCCCATCTTTTTAATATTGCTGTTGTTGTCTACCCTTTTCTTTTGGTTCTTCTTGCTCTTGCTGCCCAAGAAATTGGTGTAAAAAGATGAATATTGTTCCACCTTAATGTCTATCTGCTCTTCTTCAAGAGGGTTGCTGGGTTTACATGCATCTTCTTCTTCCTTGATGGAATCGTCAGTTACTGTTGAAATCTCTGAACTGAATACAGGTGATTCTTGAGATATTTCAGATGATGTTGTCTTTCGTGGGGTAGTGTCGTCGCAAATTTGGTTTGGTGAAGGAAGTTGCTCATGATCTTGTGCTCTGTTTTCAACTTCAGTATTCTCAACTTGGCTATCATTTTCACTTTTCATCAACAAGTCAGGAGCTTTCTTTTCACCGTATGCACTACCAGCTGTATAGTTTTTCCAGGGACAAGAAGATAAATGGGATTTAGTGCTGAAATCACATGATTGTTTGGAAATTAAATCAAATGAAAAAAAAAATTGCTGGTTTTTTCCTTGAAAAGAAAACGATAGCATCAAGAAGATATTAGCTATTTATAAGGGATTTTTTACGTACCGAAGGAATTGGCAGGAGGGACGAAAATTTCAGATCCCTTGAGGACATATTCATTGTCAGAGATTGGGGTAATCAGATCATCATCCAGTAAATCTTGCCAGACATAACCGTTCTTGTATCTCCTGTTTAATTTTATTTTTTTAAATAAAAAATATATAAAATCACCATTAATTACCAGATATATATTGCTGAACAAAATAAAACAAACCTCTTATAGGACCAAGCAAAGGCTTTTGGCATGTCTTTTCCTCGCAAATCCGCAAGCCACCTCTTGACATCTATCTTAAATATTAATTTTCATATTAAGTAACTATATAACAATCAAAAACCTTTGCAAATTACTTGAAAGAATGAGGAAATTACCTCTTAAATAAACACCATTTAGATTGAAATGATGAACTCGAATGAGATGGGGATGCTCAAAACGGCCCAGATTATGGCTGAGAAAGTAAATGATATGAATACGTCTCACTTCTCCTCCAGCCCCACTACTACTTTTGAGGGGTATTCCTGATGATGCTTCCATTCTTTTCGATCTTCTCCTGTACGTTAATTAGTTTGAACTAATTAAAAATACATAGACAAAGACATAGAATATTTAACTAGAACAAGATGAAACACTTCTTTTCAGGCACTGCCACGGTCTCTCGAGAGCATTGCTTATATCAAGCTACATTATTATAAGAAAAAAGGGTACAGAACCATGCATATTGTAATCCAAGGTATATAGTATTATATGATCATCTGAGCATGAGAATCCATGAGAAAGAAAGAGAAATGGGATCTGTGTAATCTGTTTGTTTCTCAGCAGCCGGCCTGCAGCTTCACCACTAGCTAAAAAGTTCTTCACAAAACACGTATATACATGGGTTTCCTCTATAAATGTCTCATGCATCTTGGTTTGTAATGCATGTGCATCCATTTAGAGATAAATTAATGCAGGCCTAAAAGAAACGTAGACTATTGTCAATTAAAAATATATATCACCACAGTAGATATAAAAATTCGAGAATATTACTCAGTGGGGTGCAGTGCTTTGCCTTGGATCTTTTCACTTTGTCTAGAACTGTGCGACCGCTAGGGAATTAAGACGTTTGTTTATAAGAAAGAAATGGAGAAGCCGAGGAAGGAAGATAGATAGATAGAGATAGAGAGAGAGAGCTACTTAATCTCTCTTTATGTATTATATGGAGAGAAAAAGATGAGAGTGGCAACCTTTTTATCAGATTTCCCGCGATTAATTACCTAACTTACCATACTTGGCCAGCTTTTGACCCAAATCATGGAGTTTTATTTTCCGCATAATTAAGGCTGCCTTTTTTTTTTCCTATCTTTTATGAGTATTTTAACGCAGTCCTTATAGTTTAGTAAAAGTAATTACCTAATCCTCGTGGTCTTGGAAACTATATATCTAATCCCTACATTTTTATTTGTTTTATAATTTAGTTCTTTTGTAAATTTCATGTGACATTTCAATTTATTTTGTTTTGCTTTTTCTTGGATGATGGAAATAAAGAAAAGAGAATTGGGTAAAGTGAGGAAATTTGACCATGAGAAGAGGTAGTTCTTAAACAAACAATTACTAAACTGAGGACGGTCACCGTTATTCAAGAGTTATATTAATTATTTATGATAAACTATAAGGACTTGTTAATTAGTTTTGATAAACTACAAGGACTAATTTATTACTAACTTTATCTTATATATATATATATATATATATATATATATATATATATATATATATATATATATATATATATATATATATAATGTCTGTGAGAAAGGCAGTGCCTTCATGCATCTATATATGTCCTTCTAAGAGTGTATTAATTTGTAATTGTGATAGTAGTTGGAGTGTAAAATATTTTTTTGCTTAGTTAAAATAATATATATTTTTTATTTTTAAAAAATTATTTTTGAGATCAACAAATCAAAACGATCTAAAAACATAAAATAATAGTAAAATGTTTTAAAAATATTTGAAGGAACACGGTTTGCACCGCGATTCCAAACATGCTCTAAGGGCTTGTTTGAGATTGTGGTAGTGGTGACGGTTCAAAGTGTTTTTCGCTTAGAAATGCATCTAAATGAAATTTTTTTTTTAAAAAAAATTATTTTTAACATCAGCACATCAAAACAATTTTAAAATATAAAAAAATTATTTTAAGTAAAAAAAATTTAAAATTTTTAAGAACACGCTTCACACATAATCTTAAAGATTAAGAAGAAACCTTGGCCAAGTGGTGAGTGTTCTCTTTTCTATCTGAGAAGAAAAGAAGATTTAGGAACTAATTTGTGTGTAAATAGCGATTATAATATACTAATTGTAACAAGATTTGCTGGTTGAATTTTTCTTACAGCTAATTAATTATCCAATGGTTTCAAAATGGATGAAAAGTTTCTCTTTAATTCCCCGACTTTAGGGTTTATTTTTTTTTTGTAATGGAAAGGACTTGATGCCCTTTTATTGGCATACATCTTGAATTTTGTATATTTTCTTAATTGAATTTGTAATCGAATTAATTTGCATATTGATTGTTATGATTTATTGTTTTTTATGCAACTCTAATATATATTTTATATAATATGAAGGGCTTAAAAGCACGTTATCAGTTTTTGTAAGAAGTAACCAATATCGTATCCCTACTATTTATTTATTTTCATGGGAAAAGAAAAAAAAAACTCAAAGCAATCCTTATAAGAGAAAATCCCATGAATATGGAAGCTAGATCTTGGAAAACAAAAAATCAAGCGTGTCTAGCTAGAGTTAATTAGTAGGAGCACGAAAAGGTAATATATTGTCTTAAGATTTAATGCTTTCGTATTTGCAGTCGCTATTAAGGCATGAAATTTTCTATGAGCCATAATTAAGGGCAATTTAATCAAAGTAGGTGCACTGCGAAGAGTGCAAGGATTCACCTTCATGATAAGGTTAGGGAAACAAAACAATTGTGCTTAATTATGCTTTTTATTTCTATTTTTTTGTCTTCATTATGCTGTTTTTTATATATAGAAATACTTGTAATATGGTTGATTGAATATGATATGATCAGGCTAGCTTTCACAGCGTTTATTAATTAAAGTTCCTCCTACTACTTAAATTTTAGCTAAAACATATATATACACTTGTTTTACTTTGAATTCCTCCATTGAAAATAACGAAAACATATCAACATGTGCATGCAAGCTGGTTTAACTAGATTTGGGATGAAAACTGAAGAATTCATTCCTATTTTGACAAAAGAAATTAAGAACATGTTGATTCTTACTCCTTTTTCTCCATTCCTTCAACTCAATGCTGTAAGATTCTGAAAGAGAGATGATGCAAATCACTGCGAGCAGCCACATGCAAAGCAACTTCTGCTAGCTAGCTAGCTTGTACCTGGCCTGACCACTCCAAATATATCTTCGAATGAGAGACAGAGAAACACAGAGAGAGAGAGATATATATATATAGATGATAAGCTAATTTATGTTTTAAGCTGTTTTGAGAGTAGTTTAGCGGTCTGAAAGTGGAAGAAGGAGATGGATTTCACAATATAGCCAAAAGCTGGGATTAATTAGGTGGGTGACTTGGGCGTGTGGGAATGTTGCTGATAGCGAGTGATACTCAATATTATTTTTCCATACAAATTAGCGTGCCGTCTCAGTTGAAACTAGTCATAGTATATATATTATGACTATATTATATACATGTATGTAATGCAATGTGCATGAGATATCCATTCTACCAATACCTATAAGCTTACAAAATTGGACAAAACTCCTAATGTTGTCGTCTGCTGACAGTTGAGATTATATACTAGTAATAAGTGGAGGTAGAGGAGGTTAGTTAGTCACACTTACTGATGCAGATATATGTAGGTGGATCGACCATGGATCCATGTCTCCTGCTCCATTCTTTTATTCTCACATCTCTAGATGACTTAAGGATGTTGGTTATGTTAGGTTCTAGCTTTCAATACATTAAACTCTGCTATATTGTTGTGTAGTAATTTCAATCATCGATCCCCATCTGAATTCGGACATTCAATTAGAGATGATCGATCTACTCCATTATTTGCAGGCAACGCACAGTTTGTGCAGTTGGTCAAGTTCTCTGTTATTCTTACAAGCATTTATGATTGTTGATCATCATGACTCTTATTTATAAATGAGTCATTATGTTCTTGATCTTTTCTCCAACAAGTCTCATGATCGAAACCCATAAGTGGGAAAATGATTAACTTGAGACATGGGGTGGCATTGATTTCAAGTTTCATTACTTGATAGCTCATGTAAATAAAACTGGTAAATTATTATCTGGGTGTTCGTTTTTATTGTTACAATTTATTTTTAAAATAATTTTTACTTGAAAAAAATATTAAATTATTATATTTTAGATGTTTTTAAATACATGTAATTTAGTGAGTCTGAGTTATGGAAAAAAATCAATCATGAATGCATTAACAAACACCTGTCTTAATAACAAAATTTTTTAGCCTCAAAGAGTTAGCTTCATAATTAAGGAAAATTTGTTTTATTTTTTTATTTTAAATTTTGAGATAACATCAAAATTTATTGAATTGTTTTAAATGCATTATGTAGGAAATGCATTTTTAAAATTGTTTGAAAAAAAAAAGAATCTAAATAAGAATACCAACCACTTTTTACATGAAAAAAATGGAGATATCCAATTGTAACACAGAACAAATTCTTTAAAATAATATTTTTTTTCAGATTTTATTTTTATTTTTAGTATTAGTACATCAAAATTATCCAAAAACATCTAAAAATATTAATTTAATATTTTTAAATAAAAAAATTAAAAAAATAAATTATAATATAAAAACAAACAATCCAAATCAAGTTAGAAACACCCAGTAAGCCTGTACTTTATAGCACATGACAGGTCCAAATCAAAATTAAAATCGCACTTCTTTCATCTCGACTGGCCGTCCATCTTTCCAAGTTATGAGGAATCATGGGAACTGTACTCTCCTATGACATAAACAATGGAACTTATAAATAATTTTATTTTAACGATAAGACCCATATTTATATTATTATAAATTACAATAATTCTACTCATGTTTTACTGTTGTTGATTGTGAGTAAAATAATTACTTTGTCCTTTAAAAACCAAAGGATTGAACACACATAGGGGTAAGGTAGCATTTTTACATTTTATTACATTTTTCTGAAAGGATTTTTTTATTTTATTTTATTTTTAATTTTTTATATAATATATAATATATAGTATTATAATATATTATTATAATTAAATACTATTAAATATATGTGCTAGGCTGACCTAACTAATAGGCTCGGCTAAGCTCAAGAAAGGGTTGAGCTAATCTCGACCCAACATATCTTTTTTTTCTTTTTTTTTTGTCTAGGCCGGACTTGGCCCATCCATTTGTGTTGGGTCAGAATTGGCCCAGCTCGACATCCATTGCATGAATAGTTGACGTGAATTATAATTCACGTCTACTATTCACGCTATGAACAGAGAGTGAAGAAGAATAAGAAGAAGGGGAAGGGGAGCTCACCTAGTGCGGCGGTGGTCTGGTCGTGGAGGATGACGTGCGGTTGCAGTGATGGAGTTGGTGGCGGATGGCAAAGAAGGAAGAAGAAAAAAAAATATGCAGGAGAGAGTGAGGGACTAGCAGTGGATCCTAGTGACCGGCTGGTGGTCGGGCTAGCTACCTGTAGTGGATCCGGCAGGGTCGTGACCATTGTATTGTCAATCGGCCTGAACGGACCATACCGGGCTGAAGGGAAATGTCAGGTGATCATTTTCGTGCAAGTTTTGTCAAATTTGGTGCAGGTTAAAGGCATTAAATTCATGTGCAAAGTAGGTGACCTAAGCAGCTTTTTCAAGTAAAAGAAGAAAACAATGAACAATAACTAGGCATACATCGTCTAGTTCTTTTTTTTTTAAAAAAAAAAAACGGTGTTGTTTTGCCTTGAATTAGGATTTTGGCCAAAATTCAATTTAGTCTTCCATCTTTTTATTTATGCTAATTGCACCCCCAATTGACCTTAAACTTTTGATTTAATGCAATTTAGTCCCTGGATTACTTCAATTTTAACCCTATATTTCGGCGCCTTTTCCATTTTGGTCCTTCGTTTTGGATTTATGCAATTTGACCCTCAATTGACCATTAAACTTCTAATTTCTTCAATTTCACCGCTGATTTCAATTGAGTGGGTCCCTATAATTTCGAGCTTTTGGCAGATTGGTTCTTAGCTATGAATTTCTTTAATTTAACCTCTAATTAACCCAAAAACTTTGATTTTCTTGTGATTTTGCCCCTGATTTCATTCAATTGACTTGGCTAAAAATAAATTTGGTCTCCTAAAATTTTAATCTTCTCAATTAAGCCCAAATTGGGCTCCCAAACTTAATGTTTCACCAATTAAGCCCCTAATAAAATTAATTTGACCAATTTAAAGTATAATTAAGTCCTTGCACCTAATTAAATCCTTTAATTGGACCCAAATTAATTCTTAAACATAATTAAACTTTAATTTAACCTATAATTAAATCAAATTGGCCTATTAAAAATTTAATTATATCATTGGACTTCATTTTTATGCTGATTTGTCCAATAGTAATTTAATTTGACCTTGAATCTGCATTGTCGCTTCAATCTTGGGTATAATAAGGTACAATTAGGCCTCGAATTTTCTCTAAAATTACAACTTGATTTTTATATTTGAAATCCTCCTCGGTCTACTTTCTCAATGTTGTCAGTCTTTATTTTATTTTTTGATATTTATTTTGGAAAGAAAAATATGTAATTTTAGGGAATAATCGAGAAATGGGTTATGATAGTTGGGAACAATTGAAACACGAGTTTCTTAACCACTTCTATAGCACTTGTCACGTGGTCAACATGATTAAACTCATCAATGCACAATGGAAAAAAGAGCCCATTATCAATTACATTCATCGATGGAGAAACCATAGCCTTAATTGTAAGGATCAACTCACTGAAACTTTCATGCTAGATATATGTATTCAATGGATGCATTAGGGACTATGCTACATTTTACAAGACATCAAACCAAATTCTTTTAAAGAATTGGCTACTCAAGCACATGATATGAAACTTAGCATTGCTACAACAAAAAAACTCATCATTACCTATGCAAGAGCCCAAGAAATAAAGGTCGTAGATTTGAAAAGGGCGCTCCAAAAGTTAAGAGAAAACAATCTTAGTAATTAACTTTGCTACCATAAAAGTATCAACTAGAGTTAAGAGGAATGATTTTGCAACATTGACTACTTTTCAAAAGGATGAAAGAAAGAAGTCATCCTTGAAAGAGCAACAAGAAAAAAAAATTTGTTCCATAACTCATACATATCTAGAATTCTATATGATTAGCTCAAAGCAAATCTCATTGAGCTACTAGAGTTGAGACGTCCCGAAGAAGCAAACCAAGTGGATAATCCAAATTATTATAAATATCATTGTTTGATCAACCATTCTATATAGAAGTGTTTTATGCTGAAAGACAAGATCATGAGGCTACATGAGAATGGGGATATCATTTTCAATGATGAAATAACTTATAATATCACGACCATAGTGAATTTGGGTCCGTACCATTTGCTCCCCTCACAGTAATAAGTTTTGGCTAATTTGAACCTATGAAACTTGATGTTCTTTTGCTTATAAGCTTCACCACATGCTCAAGTTAAGCTTCGCGTATAACCCTTGTACCGCAAGTTAGCAACTTGAAACCTGAATCATTTAGGAATTACAACAACAAAAGATAGACTTTAGTCACTCATAAAAGAGGAAAGAAGAAACACACACGTATGATAAAACCGGCTATAATATGAATCTCGATAGTGAATAAAGCTATTGATGAGCCAATGCACCAAAAAATTCAAAAAATGTCCATACCAGTTAGAGATGAAGTTTTTCCAAGTCAAAGCTTAATGTATGGAAAAAAAAGCTCATTACACTGAATGATTACATGCTAAAAGAGTTGAGAAGGATGGAAAATGTATCTGCCACTTGCTATCAAGTTAATTGAGAGAACTTTTACTAAAAAAGCCGTGAAAGAAAGCCACAATGACTTTATAAACTCACCTCATGATATATGCATCATGAAGATATTCTTTAATTGTCATAACCCGACCCAACCTGCCAAATATTGTTCGTTTTGGGCCTTACCGCCCTCACAAATTTGTTCTTGGTGACCACGCATGACCCTAAAACGTGTTTGACAAGTCAACAACCAACAATACTAATAAGGTCAGTTACCAACTCCTCACCCTCCGATGTGGGATATTACATTTCACCCCCTTAAAGAGCCTGACGATCCCGTCGGCATAATCAGACAGCTAGTGAGGTCGGCTCTGATATCAAATGTCACAACTCGGCCCAACTTGCCAGATATTATTCGCTTTGGGCCTTAGCGCCCTCACATATTTGTTCTTAGTGACCATGTATGGTCCCAAAATGTGTCAGACAAGTCAGCAACCAACACTACTAATAAAACCAACTACCAACTCCTCACACGCCGATGTGGGATATTACATTAATGATGAAGACTTGTTACTTTGATCCAAACTTTATAATCACCCTTTTTTAATGAAGGATACATTATTGAAAAGGTGGTGAATTGTATTTTGATGGATGATGGTTTGACTGCCAATATGCTACCCCTTAAAACCATGAACGAGATTGGGATTCCTAGAGATGAACTATTCTCAATTCATCTAATGATTCAAGGCTTTAATCAAGAAGGGAAAAATATTGTAAGAAATATAAGACTTGTGATACATATGAAAGATATGGAGTTTAAATTATTTTTTCACATTATAGATGTCAAAACTACTTATAACATGCTACTTGGACAACCATGGATACATAAAAATTATATTGTCTCCTCAACATTTCACTAATGCTTTAAGTATTGTCGATATAGACAAGTGAGATTGAGAGTGGAGGATATGACCTCTTTACCATAATTGAAGTCCATTTTGCCAACGTAAAGTTTTATTTTATGTTAGCTATGATGGAAGAACTACAATCCCTACCTGATTACCAAGAAGAGGGATAAGTTGACTCTAAGAGCTTAAAAATGCATAAGTCATCTGCAAATGAAGGAATAACTCGTCCAATGAAGAAAAAAGAAAAAGAAAAGGTAGTAGAAGACTTTGTCAATAATAAGGTATCATGTAAAGCTATAGTACTACGATATATTCTAGTGTGAGCAAGAAAAGACGGTCAATATTCTTTTACTAAGGAAGAAGAGAAGATCACAAAGGGGCTAAAAAAATTAACCTTTCTACCTATTAATCTTACATTGACCAAGGTCTCAAAACCTTTATAAAAAATGTTTATTCATCAAATTGAGTCAGAAGTTATAAATCTCGAAGGACTCACTAATAAATGAGTGAATGGCTTCGATCCCAATGATTATGAGCTTTTATCTATGGTTGGTTATAGCCGTGAAGATGTCAATAAATTAGCAAAAATTCAACCTCCACATCTGAGGGCTTTAGTTTAGGATTGTCTTGGTGTGACTACGACTCGTGTTTTAGTCATTGATAGGATTGAAATCAAAAGGAGTGGAAGGACTCTAAATTAGATGTTAGTATTCACAAGACTTGGACCGTCCAAATAAAAAGATCATAAGCATGTACTTGATCATTGACCAACTTTGGTGAAGGGTTTAAAAGATCTTCCTGGCAAAAAACCTTCATGGATGAAGAGACAATGCAAATGGGTGGTAAGTGTTGAGGTGACATTGAAATAGGAAAATCAACGATAGTGATCACAAACCCTTCTGATGAAGAGAAATAAGAGGAAATGATGTATCTCATTTCAAATCACACTGATATTGATGATGATAATGATGAGTTTCTCATCGAAGAAGAAGCTGAGGAGGCTTCACCCATCTTAGAATCAGAAAATAAGTCTTTGGTGGATGAACTTAAAGAGGTTAACTTAAGCATCATTAAAAACCCACATCCAAGCTTCATCAATACAAACTTATCACTTAAAGAAAAAAAGGATTACATGAAACTTTTGATAGAGTATTGAGATATCTTTGCTTAGTACTACAATGAAATGTTAGGTTTAAAATTGAGTGTTGTTGTCCATCAATTAGCAATAAAAATTAAGGTTAGACCTATAAAATAAGCTCGGCATCTCTTTCATCATAAACTCATCTCATAAATTGAGGCAAAGTCAACAGAATTATCTGAGTAGGTTTCATTTGTGAAGTGAAGTATCCTACATAGATCTTAAATATCATGCTAGTGAAAAATAAAAATGGCCAGATCTATATTTGTGTGGATTTTCAAAACCTTACAATGTTTTTCCCAAAGATAACTTTCCATTCTAATCATTGAGATCATGGTTGATGCTACAACATTCCACGAGAGACTAACCTTCATGGATGATTCATCTAGCTATAATCGTATTTGAATGGCGCTTGTAGATGAGGAGAAAACAACCTTTCAGACTTTGAAAACGATATGTTGCTATAAGGCCATGCCTTTTAGCTTGAAGAATACAAGTGTCACTTATCAAAAGGCAATGTAGAATATTTTTTATGATATGTTTTACCAACATGTTGAATGCTACATTGATGACCTTGTGGTGAAGCCAAAGGAAAAAGAAAATTATTTGCAAGATATTCATTTGGTATTTGAAATGTTACGTCAATTCTAACTAAAGATGAACCCACTAAAATGCATGTTTGGTGTGTCATCGAGTAGATTCCTAGGATTTATAGTTTGACATTGAGAAATTGAGATTGATGTCATCTTAAAAATGCCAAAACTAAGAAATATCCACGAGTTAAGAAGTCTCCAATGAAAGTTGGCTTATGTACAGAGATTCATTTCTAACTTAGCTAATCAATATCAACCATTCACTCACTTGATGGAGAATGATACATCATTTTATTGGGATAAAGCTTATACTACTCTCTTCAAAGATTAAAGAGTAGTTGTTTAATCCACATGTCTTACAAGAACCAATACCAGGACACCTACTTATCCTCTATAATACAGCTCAAGGAAAATGTTATTTACTACCTTAGTAAAATGTTAAATGAGGCTTAACTGAATTATTCTTCAATAAAGAAGACATATATAGATTTGATGTTCGCGATAAAGAAGTTAAGGCATTACCTCTAAGCATATTCAGTATGACTAATCTCTCGAGTTTACCTTTTTAAACACATCATCTCAAGGCCAGTACTAGTGTGAAGATTGATGAAATAGGTTTTATTGTTTCAAGACTTTGAAATTGTCTATGTTTCAGAAAAAATGGTCAAAGAGCAACCACTAGCTAATTTTTTTTTGTTGATTATCCTGTTCCCAATTAATAAAGTTCTCTGAAAACCGACTTGATGAAGATGTCTTAGTCATTGAATTGTCAAAACCATGAAAATTGTTCTGGGACCAATTAAGCAAGTTGGAAAGTGTCAATATCAATAAATTATATCGATATCATTAGTCTCTCAAATTTCAGGAACGATTAATTAAGTTTGGATCTCCTTCGATTCTCTCCTTCTTCTTTTTTTTTTTTTTATTCCTTTCATCATCTCCAAACCAATTACTCTTGATATCAAATACAATTGTAATAATTTGTATTCCATAAATAGACAGTGTTTGATGTCCTAGCTCCTACTCTGGTATGTGGCCTACTTGCAGTAGTATTCCCTTCAATCAAAGAATAATTTCATCATCACTAATCATTGTTATTTTCCCTTAAAATCATCGAATCACTACACAATTTTTTCTTAAATTAACACCCAACTTTTATTTCCCAAAATCATACATACCCTATATATTTTCATTTCAATAATCAAAATTCTATATCGATTAAATCTAGATTAATTCAAATGAATTTTCTATGATAATTTCATACGTCATCTATATACCTTTCCTCTTTTCCCCTATTTTTTTGGCCTATTAGTCGGCATGTTCATTAAAGGAAATCATGATTTCCCTTTCATTCTATTTCGATTCTTACTCACTAATTATTAATGTTTAGATATTAATACAATTCACAATACAATAAAAATACAAAATTTAAAAACTATTTTTTCTATTCATGGATTACATGTGGTCGACCTTATAGTTAAGGTGGGGGCATGTTTTTTTTTCGTTTTTTCTCCTTAACTGAAGCTTTACCCAATGTTATACTACCATAATAATCAAATTTCAAGCATTAAACAAATCATTAACACAATCAATTCCTCTAATCCAACTTTTCCATAATACAAAACATCTCCCCTCTTTTTTTTCCCTAAAGTGGTTGACCACTCTTGGCTTCTTTTAAAAGCCAAGAGTACATTTATACACCCCACTATTCCATATTTATTAAGTGTTTTCCCTTGGCTTCATTTTAAAATTTTAGGTGTTTTCCTTTCGAACCGGTTATTTATCTCATTAACATTCTTAAAAATAAATCACGTTCAACGGTTTTAGTCCTCAAAAACTTTATTTCTAAATAATTATCACTGTTACATTTATTATCATTTATAAGATTTTAATTTTTATATAGGGTTTACAAGTAAAGCAAAGGAAAAACATGTCATGAGATTGGACGTATTGAAGAGCAAGGAATATTATACTGCCAGTTAAGCTCTCATTTTAATTTTCTTCTTTAGTGATTTGGCTTAATAAGTTGTGCTTTATATGATAGGAGCCTCATGCGAAAAATAGTTATGGAAGGCAGTCATTCTTATGGAAAAGGTACCTATTCTACTGATACAAGATCAAATGCTAAAAGTATTCTAAGTTCTTGGGAAAATCAATAGAGCATGTCATCATATAGGTCCAATAACCAACCATTAAAAAGTCCAAGTGGTTGGAACTTTATGGTTTTTGCGTCTCTGAGAACAACTGTTTCTTTTAAAAAGTCAAGGAAATTGGGGAGACCACACACTGTAGTTTGGTTGAAGCGAACAAGAAAACATTAGAGGATTTAAAAGAAAAGTTGCAGCATCAATTATGACAAGTTATAAAAAGTGTTGAAACTATGTAAAAGTTATATGAACTTACATTGAGCCAACTATTTGAAGTACGTGTTCAATCAAAGGAAGAAAGGGCATCAAAGCATTCAAAGGTCGATCTTCTAACAGATAAAGTGTGTGTTAGAAATAAGTAGGGGAAAGAAATGGAACTTTTACATTACGTTAATCTCTTAAAAGAGAAAGCCCCTGTAGACCTTGACTTAGACTTACAATACTTTAAACACATATTTATACTAGTCTAAGATAATTCAAGAGACTTAAAACATAAATGCATCTTTAATAGTTACATGTATATATTTAGAAGGCTCTAAGGAGAACTAAAAACACTTTGAATATAAACTTTAAAATTAATTCTAACACTCCCCTAAAATTTTGAAAGTCTCACAATTCTTGTAATTTGGATTTTGATTGAAATCACATACTCATGACTTGCTAATGGCATCTCATTTCCATCTCTTCAATCTTCATTTCCTTAAATGGTTTGTCAGAACATGACTACTCCTAGCTATTTTTCTACTCTTATGGTTGTCGCCACAATTCTCTATCCAAACATCTCTTTTCAAGAGTTGGCTCTTCAATAAAGTATTGGTCATTAATTGATATTTATAATTCTTGTCATGTTGCATTTTTTTTTTCTGGTAAACCTCAGAATCTTGGAGTAGCAAGACGGGAAGAATAGAGAAAGGTTAAGAATAAAGAAATGACAAGTATTGAGAAAAATCATATATGAGAGTTAGTGGCACTACCAAAGAAAAAGAAAGCAGTTGTATTAAAATGGATCTACAAGACTAAATATAATGATGATGGCAGTGTACAAAAGTATAAAGCAAGATTTGTTGCTAAAGGCTATACGTCTCAGCTTGGAGTAGACTTCACAAAAACATTTGCACCTATTCCTAGAATGGAAACCATCAGAATTGTTCTTGTTTTGGCAACACAAATACAATTACAAGTTTTTCAACTTATTATCAAATAAGCTTTTCTCAATGGGAAATTATAGGAAGAGGTTTATGTAGAGCAGCCTCCAGGTTGTGTGATGAAAGGAAAAGAAGACAAGGTCTATAGACTTTATAAGGCTTTTTACGGTTTAAAGCAAGCATCAAGAGTATGGAACAACAAAATTGATTTTTATTTTGATCAAAATAGTTTTGAAAGATGTCAATCTAAACCATCACTTTATATGAAGAAAAAAGGAGAAGATTTTGTGATGATCTGCTTTATATTGATGATCTAATACATGCATGCTCTAATATCATGTTAGAAAGAAGCAGGGAAAAAGAAAGGGAACTCTTACATTATATTACTCTTCTCAGAAAGGAAGTCCCTTGTAAACCTGGACTTAAAAGATAAATATTTCTTTACATGCATATATTTAGGTATCCACGTACATGTAATTTTGAAAGGGAAAAGGGTGTCCAACGGTCTCAATTACAATCAGCAAAGAGGAGAAACTGATTCAAAGGAAGAATTCTTGGGCAAAATCTCCTGGAAAAGAAAAGACCTTGCCTTGCTTTTTATAGCCAATTGCATGTGAGCTTTTCCGTGCTTAAGAAAAAAAAGGGAGATTTTCTCCTATTCTATGAAGTAAGGTCGGTCACCTGCAAAAGCTTTTTGTTTGTTTCCTCTTCTAAAATAAATACATGAGGGGACGTTAAGATCTTTCCTATTTCAAATCATAGCAAAAGGAGAAACAATTCCTGTTTTGTAGTACAAAGTCGGTTTACCCTATGCCCTTTTAATAAAGATGGTCTATAGCCCTTTTCTTTTTCTTTCTTCCAAATTAACTGCTGCTACGATCTCACAGCCCACCATCACCATCGTCACAGGACAAGATGAGGCTGATAGTAGCTCAGAGTCTGCGTCTTCACATAAACACAGGGAGAGGTTGCATTCTGTCCCTCCTCATAAACATACTCAGCAGTTTCCAGAAGATGGAACCAAGTAAGCTGATGGGAGCTGCTGGCAAAAAAAAAAAGTCAAACGGTGGGAATATTTTTGTTTCTACCACCTCCGTAATATACAAAAGAAATCCAATTAAGATCCATTTCTGTTGAGCACCATTATTTCTTTATCATTCCAAATTCCCAATAGATTCAAAGAGGTTTCTGCACATGAATGATGTCCACTCATTGTCCATAACTCAAGACTGAAAGTATAAACTAGCTGATTCTCTCTCAAAGTATACGGTAATGGCAAGTAATCCTTTGCACACCATAAGATCCATTTCAATCCCATGAATCGATCATTATAAGGTACAGAAACTTCCATATTCCTCCCCATCCGATTGGCTAAATGATACCGCCATTGACCACATCCACCCAAAGGAATGCCCTTAACTTCTTCCCAGTGGTTTGTACAAAGTTTTATTACGAGTAACTTCGATAAATTCTAATCATAATCTTTTAGTATTTGATCATTCAAAAGGAAAATTATTCTATTCTTATACATAAATATAGAACAAATTATCACTGGAGATTATATTTCACCTTCAAAAAATAAAATGAAGGGTTAGTTTTCGGAAAAATTAAGGATAAAAAGAAAAGATGATGTGCTTAGGCTTACTAGACCAGCTTCAAAGACAAGAGAAGTCTCAGCAAGTCTGAAGAGCATAAGACAAATTAATGTACGAGCAGTTTAACACCTTCTTTGCTATCTTCTTGTCAGCAAAGAGGCTGCCTGAATTACTACTCGATACAGAACCAAATAAAATAAAATAAAGAATCAAGGATGTATCAGCCTTTCTACAGAAATCCGCCAGAAAAAAAAAGGCGAAAAAGGGTGAGAAAGGGTTGTTTGTTATAGGTAGCTGCATTCATCTCTATGGCACTTCTTATCAGCCAAAGAGCCAAACTCCAGCCCCATCAATTCCTTTGATCATCGGATTGTATAAAAAAACAAGAAGAATTAGGATAACCCATCAATTATTTTGATTATTTGATCGAAATAAGATGGCAAACAAACCCGGATTGGAAGAGAGTTGAGAACTTGAAACTAAGGATGGAGCCTTGTGCGGCTTGGCGAAAAACCCTACCTTTGCCATGATGCTGGCTGTGAGGGTTATTTATACATGTACTTGTATATAAAGGCCAATTTATGAAAACCCTTTTGAATATTTTTCAAAATCACGAATTTCTCCTCTTTATTTTTCTTTATTTCCAATTTAAGCCTTTGTTTTCCTTTGATTTATTTTCTGAAGTAGGGTGGGGCTCATTGATGGGTGACAAATCACAGAGCCTGGTTTTTGGTAAAGCCCACTATGACCCATACCACCATTTATTTATTTGGATGGTAAAATGACAATTTCCAGGGAGATTAGGGCAAGCAATTTACTGTATGCTAGGGGAATCAGGATGAAGACTGGGGAGGGGGAGGGGGTTAGGGTGAAGAATCACAAATTAAGAGGAAGGCAGCACCTTTCACTTGTTTGGATTAAAGAACGTTTAACAGATTTTCATTGTTTGGTTAGAGAAAGGAAGGGCATGTTTATTAAGATTAATCCTTGCAAACACTTGACGAGGCATGTTTATTTTACAGATATTATCAACCCAGTCACAAGATTTTTAAAAAATAAAAAATAAAATGTAAAATAATGTGAAAGAAAGGAAAAATAATACTTGGTTCATCTTCTCATTCTACGACTACAGTTGATGCTGGGTGACAGAAACAGCCTGTGGAGAAGTCAAAAAAAGAAAAAGAAAACAGAACCAACCCTGGCGCAAACGGAGTGGCAGTTTCAGGAGCCCTTGCACCTTCAGAGAGGATGCCCTGAACTTTAAGACAAGATAGCAAAATCCGCTGGAGAAAAGGCAATATAGGCCGAATTATGACAACTTTAACCGTAGTTTGTGGGGGTGATATCAGTGAAGACGACTGACCGGCGAAAACACCTAGAATATTCCTTTCTCGTGCTTCGGGGAGAGAGAGACAACTTTTTTTCATGAATGTGCTTTATTCCTTGTTGCTAAGCAGCCCTGGTTGCTGCAAAAACAAAGTCCAAAACACCCAGATACCTTTCTTTCATGATGGCCGATGGCCAAATTCCCATAGAGTTATTGGATTCATGAAGGGATTGATTGCGCTATTGGATTCAGGATGATGAAATCTTCAAAACAAGATTTCGCGGTAGTCACTTTTAATGAAAGAAAGAAGTCCTACACACCGGTAAAAATTGTTGGTTACTATTTATGTATAAGAGTAAGTGATTTTCTCGAGGGATATCTGTATAAACAAATAATTTCTACCAATAAAATTTTCCTATGTGTTGTTTTTATGTTATTTGTACATAAAAAAATAAAATAAATAACATAAAAAATAAATGGGTCTTTATATATTTTTTGTCTAATAAAATATTAACATATGAGATGAGATATTTAAAATATCTTGTCATAAATATAAAATCATATAAATAAAAATTAACTAATAAAATAATATTATATGGCATTAGAAAAAGACCTAGAATCCCTTGAAACTTTTATAAATAAAGAGCCTCATCCTAGGAAAAAAAAAAAAGGAGGAACCATTACATATACAAAAAAAAAAAATTCAAGACAAACTCTTCAAGTAGAGAATTTTTCTCAAAAGCTCTCAAACTTTTTTTATTTATATTTGAAGTCTATAAAAAATAAAACTTTATTGAATTAAGCCTAAACGCTTCATAAGAGTTCTTCAACAACACTTTGAAGACAAATTAAAGATACTTTTCAAAGTATTAAATCATTAAATCTCGCTTTGCAACACACGTTTAAATTCGCATTCTTACAAAATATAAATCTTAACTTAATTTTATAAATAAATCAAGTCACTGCTTCTTAAATTCAAGAAAAAATCAAAGAATTGTTTCTTTTATAAGAATATTTTAAACATGAATTATATGTGTGCGTGCTTGTGCTTGTAAAATTTTAGGTATTCAAAATTGTCTGCAACTATTGATCAGAATTCAGGAACAAAACCATCACTCTACAATTTGGGATTTCTTTTGTGAATGAAATGAAACACTGCGCCTTGATTATTTTTTGGTACAAATATTGATGGAATTAATGGCTATATCACTGCCCCTAAAAAAAATTAATTCAAGCTTATGTCATGTAATTAGGTATTATACAATATTCAAACTTCATCTCCAGTCCAATTTCTTTTCATTTTGGGGCCTGTTGGTCCTTGTTCCCCGAGCACTTCATTTGGTAGACTCCTGATAAACTTGTCGAAAGCAGATTTTAGTTTTCCGGGCAGTAGTTTATCCACCTTCTTGATCTCTTCCGAGATGTCGTACGTAACTTTTGGACCCCATTTCCTGAAATAGTTGAGCCATGGTGGTTCATTAATGTCTGTGCCCAGATACTCAGCTGCCACCACTAAGGAATTTGCTCCTGTATCCATGAATTTCTTGCTTTTAGCAGTATCATTCCTAATTCCTATGCCTCCACTCCCTTGTAAAACTAGACCTGGCTTGGCATACATGGCATGGCCGTGTAGGGATGAATAGGTCACAGCTTTGTTGCCATTTTGAAACTCAAGTTCTGAAGCCTTCACCCATGTTCCCCCACTGTGTTCCGAAAGATAGACACTCCATAACTCTCCATTAAAATTGCTGATCCTCAAGGTCACATGCTCCCAATCACCAACATGTTCTCCTATCTTTCCCAATGGAATATTTATAAATTCTACTTTAGCCTTTGAAGGACCATTGAAAGGGTAGAACACCCACACAGCTATATCAGTGAATGTGGCTCCGAGCATTGGCTTTATGTGTAAATAGACTTGGGAATCTTGTAGATTTCCTTTCTTTACCCTCTCTTTGGCCCCTTCGTCCAGAGGAAGATCCATCCAATAAGTATCATCATCTGCACCACCTTGGGGAAGTTTCGAGCCATTGGATTCGATTGGCACGGGTTTGGATTCGTCCCCCTTTTTATATAGCAATGCCCCGTTTTTAAGATACCAATTCACTGAAGAAGGAAGGTATTGTTCATCAGGATGAAAATACATCCAAGGAGAATATGCCTGAAAGATCGTTTGAATTTGGTTTCGATTAGGCATACAAGATAGATTGGACACCACATTTTTCACACAAGCCAGAGAAACAGGAGCAGTGATAGTATTTTGGGCTACAAATGTCCCTACACAGACACCCATGGCTTGCGTTCCTCTATTACTAGGCAGCAGACTATAAACATTGAAACCATTTGGATCGCTCTCCTTACCAGGTCCCCATATCCATGAGTCAAACTCGCATTGGTCGGTGAGGTCAGACCTGACACAGTGGATTTTTCCAAGAGGAGGCTTCTGAGGGGAGTTGGTGACGACATGGCCTACAGCTTTGTAACCATCAGGCGGAGTAGGTAGCCAAATGTAGCCAACGCCGTCTTGCTTGATTCGCAAAGAATCGCTGCTCCAAACAAGAGTATAATCAATCGGTTGCTTCAATGCTGAGCCTGTGTCGTCTCTCCCTGCAAGAACCCATCCATGTAGCAACGTGTTGTTGGGTTGGCTGTAGGAACCAAGCATAGAGAAACCTTGTGGAAATTGTGAGGGTTCAAAGAAGGAAGCTCCGAGATTATCTGGCCCTCCTTCATGTGTGGCCCAAACTTTGTTGAAAGATGATAACAGGCACACTAGTAATCCATCTCCAAGATCAATAATTCCACTGCCAAAACCTTCACCTGTACACATATATAAAGGAATATATTCAACAGTACACCACAATAGGACTGCAATAGTTTACTACCAGAAAGAAGAAAGCAACCTGGTGGCCAAGATGGTAATGGAGCGGGAAGCTTGAAAGAGGCATCAATGGGCAATGTTTTCCGTTTCTTGAAGATAACATTAGGATTTACTGCAGATTGAGTGGAGGAAAGGCAGTTCCCCATAATTCCGGCCGATCGAGTTATTCAAAGAAAGAAAGAGGTTGAGCTTGATAAGGAATACTTGCGTACATTTACAAGGAGATCAAAGCCTAGACTAGAGCCATATTCTGTTTATAAGACAGCTTAAGGAACACAGATATGAATGATTGTGTTGAGGAAAAGGGAAAAGACAGCAAATAAATAAAAGTAGAGAGAAGCTAAAGGCTGTAACGTGCAGGCAAGACAACGGGATATACATCCATATTTGTATGCTGTATGCTTTCAAACTTTGTTCAACTTCTCTTTCACACCAAGTTTCATATATGGGCGACCCGCATTTGCATAATTTCCCAAGTCTGGATGATGATTACAAGAAGATACGTAATATGTGTAACATGGGCATAGCATGATTTTCTTTTTTAACTTTGTTTAGTCTTTCAAGTAAACAAATATTCCTGAGCACGCATGTATATGTTAGTCCATGCTTGGGCGGCATATCAACTTCATGCCCATCTACCGATGCGGGAAAGGACTAAAAGTTCGAAAAACGGCATGCTTATTTATCCGTGTTATATAGTAGTTTTGTGAATAAAGCAGAGATATAAAGCTCAAAAGCCCCTGAATCCTAAATTTATAAAATTGCAATAACAAAAAAAGAAATATCCATAGAAGGAAACAAATACAAATATATACAGAAACGAACAAAGAAAAATCCCGACCTTCCAATTCGAATCTCTTGTTCTTGATATACAGATATATCTGTTTTTACTTCTGATTTTGTATTTGTTATGGGATACAACCCTTCACAACAAAAAAACACAAAATAAAAAACAGTTAATTAATTCATACTTTTGCTGCTGTTGGTTTTGCTTTTAGTGATGAACCCACCATTAAAAGCAAAATTAAAGCATTAGCAAAAACATTCACTTAATTTTGTGTAATACATTAAATAGTTGTAAAAAACTAGCCTAGCAAGTTGACTCGAGATTTGACTGTTTAGGAGACAAATTCATGTGGAATAAAAAATAGAAGAAAAAAATATGGTTATCTTAGTAAAAAAAAAAAAAAACCTAGTTGATTTGTTGACCTATGGCATAACCCATTCAAAACATCTCTCAACCAATTTTTATTTTGTAAAAAACAAATTAGTCAAAACATCTTTTTTGAAAAACATAAAAATTAACCTGGGTAGACATCCGTAATTTGTGATCCGGTCAGTAACCTGGGTGCATTGAAACTAATTTTAATTAACATTTATATCTTTCTTCTTTAATTAACAAAAACTCTAAATCTCATTCAGAAAATCATGTAACAATCATTATGCATACAATCTAAATTCATTATTTATTGCTATAATACCATGACCTTCGTGCCCTTTCAAGAAAAAATGAAAGTATTATTAGGTGGGAGTAGTCTTACTTTTCGATTGACTTAGTCATTAATGATTTGGTTGGGGGTATATATGACTTTTTTTAATAATAAAATGACTTAATTATAATTTAGTTCAAATATTTTTAAGCTGTCAATCGAGGGTATTTAAGTCTTTTTTTATTTTTAAAATACAATGAAAGGACATCTTTGCCCTTGAAATAAAAAATTAAAATATAAGTTCAAAGTACTTTTGGTCTTTTTGCATAGATTTTTTTTGTTATTTCCATGCCATCATGGGTAATTTGATCTTTTAAAGTTAATTAACTAATATTACATTTTAAGAAGTTGATGGTGTGTGGGAGGCCCATATGTCTTTTCAAGATTGTGTCAATCTTGCTTGTGGGTTTCTAGATCTTTATACCCATGGTATTTATATTAGATGGTATTAGAGTAAGATATAAAGATCCAGAAATCCTCAAGCAAAATTAACACAATCTTGAAAAGCTAAAACTCAAGTTTGTGATAGATAAATCTTGATCCAAAGATAACCTTATATCTAATAATTAAAGGTATTGGAAACTGAAATTGAACTCTTTGATTATAGAAAATCAAGAGCCCAAAGTATACGAAGATGTTACAAGGTCAATTATACATTAATAATTCAAATTTGTTCTTTGTCTTAGTAAAGAAAAAAACATTACTTCACGCAAAACACAAGTTTATTCAAAACATTATTATTACTGGATTTTGCTGCAAAGAAAACAATATATAGTCCTCCATCTAATAACCTTAATGGACCTCTTTTGACTACAAATCAAAAGACTCTAACTAAAACCTAAGATATAAAACAAGTTCTAAACATTGATTTTAGGTTGTTATAAACTCAAACTAAAATAAAGCCCTAAACTAAAATTTAAATCCCAAATCTTTCCTTGGCCTTAATAGAAGATATCGTGGACATTTGGCAATGCCGGCCTTGTTTATTTCCCTATAAAAAATATTGCAGGGAAAAACTGAACTAAAGAGAAAATTTAAAGCAACGCCAGTAAGAGATACCTTATTCGAGTTCGTAAAGCTTGTAGGACTTCTTTAAAGAAGGCTTCTTGCAATGTGATCCAGTCAACGGTGAGATTGTGTTGTTCTTTTAGCTAAAATCATCCTTGTTGCCCTCATCCTGATGCTCTGTTATTGCCAGGTTAAGAGTATCAGGGCTTCATATTTGTTTTCAAGTTTGAACTACTGGAGTGTGAAAGGCAATCCGAAATGTTAATAAGAAAATGAGTGGATTAGATCGTGGGAACTCAATGAGAAGAGCTGGTTAATTTCTCGTAAAAATAAAGCGATAAATAGCAAGTAGTGAATCCCATTGTTGAATCATCTGTGTAGAAGGTTTAATGTATCCTTATGTATTTGGTTCTGTGTTCAAAGGTGCTGTTTGGAAGGCATGACTAAGTGGGATTATTGATAATTGCAGCACATACAGGATCGTGGGCTGAAGCCTCTCCGGATTTCATGAATTGTGCAAACATGTTCTGGTGGCCGGCTGAAAGCCAGTGGGGTGGCAGGCTCTCATCAGAGCCGGGAACTGACACCTAAATCCCTTGAATCCTCCAAAGACCTAACAAATTCTCAAAAATGTGATTGGTGTTACAGCTACCTTATTTCCTGAGCCATTTGACCATGCTGTAGGCCTGGATGTTGGAAAGCAGACCCGGCAATGGAACTCTCAGTCAACTCCTTGAGATATTTGTGAGCTCAACCTTCCCTTACATTGTGTCCCTCAATCGCACAGTGGTTTGCTGGGAAGACTTTTTATTGGATGACAACACCCTTCATTTTTTCCACCTGATAATACCATCCTACAATCATGGAACAGCGGTCCAAACAGCACAAAACTGGTTGTTTCTTCTGTTTACAGATCTATTGCGTCATCCTCAGAGTTTTATTACTTGGATTGTGGGCGTTGTGGTTTTGTTGGGAATGACAGCCAATATGATCCACCACCACCAAGCGGTGATAGTGGCAGTGGTGGATCATGGTGTGGACCTTTCAAAACATGGCAAACCATATATAACTATGACATGGCATATGGATTGACCCCGGAGGAGACCAAGTTGGTGCTCGGGGGTGAAGTGGCGTTATGGTCAGAGCAAGCACGCCCAACAGTTTTGGACACACGGAGTTTTATTACCGGTCGCACTTTCGGTTTTTCGTTCTTGTTCCTACTAGTGTATGGACCTTAAATAAGATCAAGGGGTGCTGCAGGCTTGAAATCCCAAGCCACTTTCATGGTGATTGTTAGCTTAATTTCAGAAGAGGTATGGGTAGTTCTGCTAACCATTTTGGCAATCATTATACAAAGTTACAGTAAAATCATTTTTGAAATTGTGTTATATTTTCTTTCAAATGAATCATCCATGCTCTCTGTAACAAAGATTCGGCATTCCTTGTTTTCATGTTATAGATTGCAGAATTCAATCAAGAGGGTTCAAGAATCAATAAACATAAAAGTATACATGCCCAGCTGGGGAGAAACTTATCCACATGTAAGTGCAGTATTTCAATTTTTTGACAGCATACATCTAAATTCTGACCTCACTGTGTTGTGTGTTAAGAGGAGCAGTTATATCCAATAATAACAATTGAATTGCAGTAACATTGATATACTTTTAGACAAAAGCTAGTGTCCTCTTAGCATAATTTCAATGAAATTGGAAGAGTCACAGATATAGACCTGCACTGATTCCCTTGGGGTATTTTTTGCAGGCACTGTTTCCCATCAAGAGAACATCACTATAATGTACACATGCTGTTTTCTGTTTGCAATGTAAATAGTCTAATCACACAAACCAATACAGAAACAAAATGGCTCATTTGGCAGAAAAAGAGAGTGGTTAGTAATTTGCTTTGTAGAGATAAATCATCAATTATAATGCTTACTTGGTCCAAGACAACACTAGCTGCATCAATATTTGTTTTGGCAGTCTTTTTCCTAACCATCAACACTTGGATGAACCAAGGACCACAGACACCATCGCTTGTAGGAGAAGACATTTGTTGTTTCTTGTTCTTGTAATATAATAAATTTATAGTCTAAGGTGAACAATACAAGCAACAAAAAGCAAAGCAAATGCTCAACAGCCAAGCTACATAAACATAGACGACAGCCGAATGCACTTGCTTTACTCTATTTATTAGAAAAAAATTATAGATGGTTGAGATATCCATTCATGAGAAATGAGTGTCTTATTGTTTTTCTGCTCTATATTCTTTTAACTGGGAAAAAACATATTTGATGGAACTTGCTCAAAAAAATGTTTCACTCGGGTTTGCCATTACTTCTGTATTGAATATTAGGTGCCGGCCTGCCGATGTTATACTGCTCCAATGCATCACAAATGCAATTGGGTGTCTATGTCATCCTTTATTATAAGCTATAATAAGTTTTTAACTCAATATAGACTGTATTTATCGGATTGTATTAAAACATAATATAAATTATATTTTAGTATTTTATTAGATAGTTAAAATTTTTAGGCTGGGATAATTTTTTAATATGGTATTAAAGTTTTGATAATCACAAGTTTTTTTTTTCTAGTTAAAATTAATTAATTATATAAAATAGTATGGGTCTATGTAAGGTTTAAATTTAGAAATGTATTAGAAAATAAATAAATTATATTTTAAAATTAACTATTAGGATTGGCCTCCGGTGGAAATTAGGTGGAAATTAGAGGAACTTGGGACGGGAGAAAACAGTTGAATGGTAAATCTTGTTTCAGGCAATTAGCGAAGTAGCATTCTTGCATAAGTGAAGATGGGAAGGTTCAATAGCTTGCTTGAGACTTTCTTCATGAATCCCACCTAACTTGACTTTTTTACACTATCTTATAGGGATCATTTCCTCTTTTTAATTTCTTGCACTCATTGATAACTGAATCGTCTAAATCTTTAGAAGTTTCTAACCTTTCTTGCACTTGTGAGTATCCCTCCAGGTTCACTATAAAACTGAAACTAGTTTCAAGGGAAGTGCTCAAGTTAGCCTTATCTCACCTTCTCCGGCGCCATGAACTCTTCAAGTGTAGTGGTGGCAGCAATGGCTGCTCTAATGATGTTTCTTTTACTTGCCCCAACTTCTGATGCTGCGATTTCCTGCAGTGATGTGATCAAGGACCTGAGGCCTTGTGTGAACTACCTTACGAGCGGCACTGGGAAACCACCTTCTGCATGCTGTGCAGGAGCCTCAGCTCTTCAATCTGCTGCATCAAGCACAGCTGATAAGAAGGCAGCTTGTGAGTGTATCAAATCAGCTTCAAAGTCATTAAATCCAAACCCCCAGTTAGCCCAGGCTCTTCCAGCTAACTGTGGAATCACCTTGCCTTACACTATTTCTCCCAGTGTTGATTGCTCCAAGTAACATATATATCAACTCTCTCACGCTGTCAACTTCCATCAATGCTTGCTTTTTTTCCTTTTACTGCAGTTTCCTGCTTTCTCTTTGATAACCGAAAGTTTTTCCTTCTGCAGGATAAGTTAGTTGAGATGGAGATGGAGATGGTCTGCTGAAGGCTTTTCGATCCGCGTGTTACTATTTTAAGTGAAATGGGAAGAGTTCTGCCTAATTTATGTATGTGTGTGTACGGGAAGCTTACCCTATTTTGTAATGTGTTGAACGCAAGCTAGTGCCTTTGCTTCTGCAAGTAAATAAAGACACCATAATTATGGTCAAGATTAGCACGCTACTCCACTCATCATCTATGCCCTTTTCTTAATATGCAAAGGAGACTTCTTCTCTTTTTTTTCTTTTCTGTATTAAACTTCAATGCTATAACAATTAAGGACAGGGCCATCGTCTTCTGCATTTTCTGGGGCACGTAAAAATTACGACTACTGCAGTGGAACTCACGTTGTTTGAATACCATATGATGTAAACAAAAACTAGCTGTGGGATTTCAATCTCAATGGGGTTTGAGAGGGAAGATCTGAAGCTGGACACTCTGAAATGCAAGTAAGATCACATTAAATCTATGGTTAATGGATGAATCTGATATGATAATCCTCCAACATTTCTAATCGAGTTAATTTTATCTTTGAATGTATTTACTTCTCTAAGATTCTCAAACCAAACTGCTATAATTAGTCATGTCTATTTTCTATTTTCAAAAACATGGTTGGACAAAATGATAAACAGGGGCCTTGTTCTCAGGGAAATGTCCAATAGTTGTTTGGTGCTCGTCTGATTTCGGGCTTCAAAAATAAAATAAAACACTGATATAGATAGATTTCAGGCTTCCTAATTGTATCCTGGGCTAGACCCATGTGAGGCTCTTTGGGAAGGCTTCTTGAGTGATAGCATACAAAACAAGGAAATGAGACCAGATACTTGGGACGTGGCAGCAAGGATTATCATTCATATGCTTGTTTTTTTTAATTCAAAACTGTTTTTTTTTTCACATTATTTTTTTATTTTTTCATATTATTTTTATGTGCTGATTTTAAAAATAAATTTTTAAAAAAATATATATAATTTCAATGTATTTTCAAAATATATGTTAATTTGTATTGTGTGTATATTATATTTTTCATTCTCTTAATAAAAGAAATCAGAAAGGTATTTTTTTTCTATTGAAAACATATATCAAAGTTAGGTTTTAAAATCTTTAAACCCTTGATTTTTCTTTATTGTTGTCAATTTTTTCTTTTTAGAGTCTTTGAATCCTCAAGAAAAAAAATCAAATTATTCTCCCTTCGAAAGAGAGAGGTATTATGTTTGTGTGTGACTTTTTAGGAAAAATCAGAAAGATTCGCAATTTTCCAAGAACAAGAATTTGAAGATCCGTCTAGAGATTAGCAATAAACATAGATTTATTAGCTTTAGCTATAATTATTCTTGCTAAGGTTTTAAATATTCATGCATCTATTTATAATAGTGCATGGATAATTAATTTTGATGCTAAATTTGATTTTATATATATCTCATCTCTTAATTTATCCTCACAAAAATTTATATTTATTGTCAATGATACTTCAACCCCATAGTTCTTTTACCTTCTATTCTAATTGTTTCTAAAATCATAGGTCAAAAGAGATATTGATGTTATCATAAGTAAATATTTATCTAAATTTGATATTGGTTTTTTTTATGAAAAAACCATGCTTTTTTTCTTTAAGTCTTAACTTCAAGGGGAGTATAGAAGGAAATTCAAACGCTAGATTAAAATTTTATAGATACAAATTTGAATTTTATGAATGATGATTCACAATCTAAATCAAATAATCAAAAAGAATATAAATTAAATTTGAGCGGTATGATCTTGGATTAAAATGATGATGATGAACACTAGAAGAAGATATGAATTCAACTGCTTTCTTCGAGTTAGAATCTCTTGCAACTAATATACCAAACTAAGTGATTGTTGAAGATATTTCTAACTTAGTATTCAAGTTAATCAGAAAATTATCAAATTATCATATTAGAGATATTTTTAAACCCATTTAACAATTATGAACCTAATTTATCTAGTAAGGTTAAATATCCTACAAGTGATTATATGTTTAACTATTATTTTTTAAAATTAAATTTATTATTTAACCTTAGCTAACTTGAGGTGAAAAGCAATTATGAACAAAAAAAAAATTAAATCTTCGTCAAAAAAAGAAAGTGGGAACTCCTGATCCTCGATCAGGAAGGAAATCAATTGGATGTCAATGGATTTTTACACAGTAAAGTATCCTTTATTGAGGCGTTGAGATTTAGGTTTTTGATTTTCTATGTAATTAATTTTTATTTTCTATATGATTAATTTTGTAAGGTAGCTATTAATATTGTACATAAGTTGTATCGAAAACACAATTGTCCAATCTAATTTATCTAGCTGAGATGGTCCCATCACATCTGCTTAGAAAACAAGTTCTAGCATCGGGCAGATTAGGAGCCATAAGCAGACCACATGCACATGTGCATCATCACTAACTTACATCAAAGCCTTAACTTCTGTCCCAGAAGTCAGGACAGCACAAGCACTCAGCTTACAGCCAGCGGTAAAGTACAGTACAGAGTCACAGTTTTTTATAAGACTCGATCCCCGCAGCCTGGGGGCAAAATTCTGACAGCAGAAAGCAACCGAGATAAGAGCAGATGGCCTCGGTGGGTTCATTTTAAGTCTAATGGGGGTGATTCTCCATGCCCCCTAATAGCATAGCCTTGACGAGCAAGAATAATGATTGAACACCCCAAGTCTCGGCTATGAAAATGACGAGTTAATAAAGAAAGAAAAGTAAAAGCAAAAAAAAAAGCAGCAGCAGCATGGTTGGAAAGCTTTTTTTATATAGTATTTGAGGTCCCACAACATAGGACCTTTTCCCCATGTGAAATAGCCAAAATCCGGCACCGGCATGAATATCTTCTCCACCGGCCTTCCCCCCACAAAGACAAACCCCACAGCCCACAGGGGGCCCCTCGTGTTTGGTAAGCGTAAAGAGAGGGGATGCATGTATGGTTATGGTCCACCCGCCCATGATTTGAATTGTAGAAAAACATAGGTGTCTTTCTGTGACTGGATTCTTGAAATCAGCTTTCCTGTTTCTTTCTTTACAAATGAATGAGAATCACCAAACTGTCCCCTTCTTCCTTCCAAGACGTTGACTTTGACAGAATGCTTGACATATTCCATTATCCGGCTGAATGCATATATGTATATGCGTGTGTGCGTGCAATATGAGGTCACTAAACTTCAACAGCACTTCTAAACGTCACTAAAGCTGTTTACAACAGACTTAATCGAACAATGCTGCTAAACTAGAACTACAAGATGACCCCTCTCCAGAAACAATCAAGGTTGCGCTCATGCAATGAAACAGTACCGTGACTTTGTCCACCATCGCAACATAATGTATCTGCGGGATGATGGGAATCAAATTCTGCTTGTAGCTACTACGTATGGCTTAAGCAATTAATGAAGAGATTGTGGGGCTTCTCTAGTGACGCCAGGTCAGCATCCTACGTATGATGAGCAAAAAAGGTTGGCAATGGAGTGGGGGCGGGAGGTGAGGGGTGGCTGGCTGGCTGGCTGGCTGGCTGCTTCCTTTTGCTTTTGAGTTGCCACACCCTGCACTCCCTCTGCTTTTTGAATTCCTTTTCAACATTCTTTTATACTTTCAACTTCTTTAATCCAACACCCAGTGGCTCTATGACCACCCTTGATTAAAAAGACATTCCCATTCTCCTACCTAGCTAGCTACTACATTTCTTCTTCTTTTCTCTCTTTCTCTCAAAACCATTACATTTTTTCCATCTGCTTCTTTACATCATTCCGATTCTGAAAAACATTTGATGATCGTATAAACAAGCTTTTCAATATGGTAAGCTTCCCGATCATGGGTTTTTTGTTGGTTCATTTTCCACTCTTTGATTTACTAGCAAAGTATTTGAAATGATTGATATTATGTTCTCTGTCTTGGATGATGTATCCAGGGAACCCCGGTAAACATCATAGTTGGATCGCATGTTTGGATTGAGGATCCTGAGGAAGCATGGTTGGATGGTGAAGTTACAGAAATCAAGGGCAGAGATGCCACCATTACTACCTCAAATGGAAAAACTGTGAGGCTTCCTGTTTAACTATATCATCCAATCTCTTCCATACTAGTTCAGATCATGTAAATATGGTACTCAGAGTTTGAAACCATCTATTCTATTGAAAGGGTTTTGTACTGATATAGTAGAAAAACTAAATACTTTTGAAATCCAGGATCCAAAGGACGGCAAAAGATCCATTAGTGAGTGCATGAATGCTAACTACACCTAGTGAATATCTTGCAAGAATCTGACTCTGCTAGCGATCCAGCACATCGTGAAACTTGATTGTTTATATCATAGTAGCTAGGCATACTTAGGGGAAATGTATATTGTGGACAAACAAAAATCAATTACAAGATGGATAAATATATACTCTGTAACTTCTGCTTTGTCTATTCAGGACATTGGCTGACGTTTAAATTTAAATTGCAATTTTCTTCTGAAACAATTTAGACAACTGTTATAACACTTGCTAGCTGTTACAAATAAGAAGAAGAGGCAAAAGCTTACATCACTCAAACAAAATACCGCTCTATCACTCATTGAATTTTCTTGACTCCATAATCGGTCAAGATTTATGCTACATTATTATGTTTGAGGTTTGTTCTTAGAGACCAGCCACCAACATATGAACTAGATAGATGAAGTTCGAAGTATTGATTGGTATTGACAAGAATTCCTTATTGATTCTTACCTCAACTCCAGATAGTTGCAGATATTTCAAGTATATATCCAAGAGACACAGAGGCGCCACCAGCAGGAGTCGATGACATGACGAAATTAGCATACCTCCATGAACCAGGAGTCTTGCATAACCTTGCTTGCCGGTTTGCACTCAATGAGATATATGTGAGTCAACATTAATTGATGCATCTGACACCACCGTAAATTAAGTGAATATAATTTAGGAATTAGTCTTGAGACTATAGAACATAGATTTATGTACAAACCAGTATACTGATGATCAGTACTGAAATAAGCAGACTTACACTGGGAACATTCTAATAGCGGTAAATCCTTTCCGAAGACTACCACATCTGTATGACGTCCACATGATGGAGCAGTACAAGGGAGCTGCATTTGGAGAGCTAAGTCCACACCTTTTTGCTGTGGCAGACACTTGTTACAGGTAATATCAACAGATCAAAAACTAAGTTTAATTAACATGCATGAGCTGAATTCAACATATCTTGTAACTAATATATTTTTTAATACATACATATATATACATATATCAAGCTAATATGATAACTTCAAACATCAGAGCAATGATAAATGAACAGGGCAGCCAGTCCATCTTGGTAAGTGGAGAGAGTGGAGCTGGTAAAACAGAGACAACAAAGATGCTCATGAGATACCTCGCCTTCATGGGGGGGAGATCTGCAGGTAGTGAAGGAAGAACAGTAGAACAACAAGTTTTGGAGGTAAGTTAAAAACTATATATGACAAAATATTGCCTTTTAGGTGATTCAACTACTGAACTAATTGAATGAAGACTTGTATTAATTTCCACTCCAGTCCAATCCAGTATTAGAAGCATTTGGGAACGCAAAAACTGTCAAAAACAACAATTCGAGGTGAAATTTAGATGCTCTATCTACGTTCTATTTCTTCTAAAACTTGGTGTTTAACTTACAAAAATTGGGTGGTCAATCAGTCGATTTGGAAAGTTTGTTGAGATACAATTTGACAAGCATGGGAAAATATCTGGAGCTGCAGTTCGTACTTATCTTCTCGAAAGATCACGTGTTTGCCAAGTCTCTGACCCAGAGAGAAACTACCATTGTTTTTACATGCTCTGTGCAGCACCACCAGAGGTGATTTCCTGACAAGAGCAAGAATTCGTGGCCATTCAGGAAAAGCTATCTAACTGATGTTACCTTTCAGGATGTCAAGAAATACAAGTTAGGGGACCCGAGAACTTTCCACTATTTAAATCAAACAAACTGTTACGAAGTTGCAAATGTAGATGATGCAAGGGAGTATTTGGAGACCAGAAATGCAATGGATATTGTCGGGATCAGCCAGGATGAACAGGTTCTTACTCTTCCCATCCCTACAGGAATGGATTACTTAGCATAGAGATACATGTTCCAGATTAACAAAGGGGAGTTTTCTCTTCTGTAGGATGCTATATTCAGCATAGTAGCTGCAATCCTCCATATTGGAAACATTGACTTTGTGAAAGGGAAGGAAGCGGATTCTTCTAAACTTAAGGATGATAAATCACTCTACCATCTTCGAACAGCAGCAGAGCTACTGATGTTAGCACTCTGACTTATTTTGACCACCAAAATAAAAGATGCTTTTATAATATCTAGTGATGCCATGTCACTATCTCACAAAATGCTTTGATTTAGGTGTGATGAGAAGGCACTGGAAGACTCACTTTGTAAGCGGGTTATAGTGACTCCAGATGGTAACATTACAAAACCTCTGGACCCAGATTTAGCTGTCCTAAGTCGTGATGCCTTGGCCAAGACCGTATACTCAAAGCTGTTTGACTGGTAAGAAAATCAAACTCATTCATCTAGACCAGAAATTTATTCTAGACACTACATGCAGACAGTAGCAAAAGAACATCAATTTTATCATTTGTTCAGGATTTTTGCAACAATGTACTTCGGCCAAATTTTGAACTTACATAATGTTTCCTTGGTGATATCAAATATGGATTCTGCTAATAGATCGGCAGGACAAAGCCGATATAATAGTTCTCTAACATCACTTCAGTTTCTCGATTGTTCATTTGGAATCATCTTGATCGATCCCAGTAAATAAGGAATTAACAAGAGAAGAGTCAATTGAATGTTGCAGGATTGTAGACAAGATCAATAGTTCAATCGGTCAAGATCCTAACGCAGCAAGCTTAATTGGAGTCCTTGATATTTATGGCTTTGAAAGCTTCAAGATCAACAGGTACATGAAACTATATATGAAGTTATCTTCGAATAAATATTTCAACAGGAATATCTCATCATGTGATGAATACTGTAGTTTTGAGCAGCTCTGTATCAACTTGACAAATGAGAAGTTACAACAGCATTTTAACCAGGTAGGGTTGAGATTCCTATGCATAGTTTTGAGTTTCAACCATCTTCATAAGTGCTTTTTTTTATGCACACATGAATCTCTATCCACAGCATGTATTCAAGATGGAGCAAGAAGAGTATACGCGGGAGGAGATAAACTGGAGCTATGTAGAATTCGTAGACAACCAGGATGTTTTGGATCTTATTGAGAAGGTAAGAGTACTGCATGTCAAAGTAACATATTCTATTCATGAAATATTGACACACGGTTATTATGCCCGTGCCTGCAGAAACCGGGAGGTATTATAGCCCTTCTTGATGAAGCCTGGTATGTGATTCCCTTCTATATTGAAAAAGTTATAAATTAATCTAGCTGTGAAATTATTTACCTTCTACATGAATATTCATACCTGACACATAAAGGTGTGCATGATAGCTCAGGGAATTAAATGTCAGTTAAGTAATATTAATGGAAAGTGGAGTGGGGGAACTACATGATCGTAAGAGATTTAATAAAACTTAAAGCAAAAGGCTACCGGAAATGCAAGTGAATGTTATGAAAGCAAGCAAAACATTTCTTCTGAAACTTGTTTTTCATAATAGGAGGTAATCGAAGTTACCAAAGCTAGCACCACAAAACGTCTGAATACTTATTCTAAAGAAAAAAAAGTCTAACTCCTTAAATTCTCTAGACCCGACTATACTTATCGTGAGGCAGCTGAAAGAATATAATAAAAGAAATCAAAATGGGAAAAGGAAAATAAAAAAATGTTGAAATCATGGGATGTAAGAATGAGTACCTTCCTAATGCAGCATGTTTCCCAAGTCGACCCATGAGACATTTGCACAAAAGATGTACCAGACATATAAAGCTCACAAACGCTTCAGCAAGCCGAAACTTGCTCGAACAGCCTTCACAATCAATCATTATGCGGGAGATGTAAGTGATGTTTTGAATCTTATTCCTGAACACCAGCTAAAGGAACCACATTTGTGGATTTCTAATCATTGAGCCATTCTGTGAGCAGGTTACATACCAAGCAGATCATTTTCTTGACAAAAATAAAGATTATGTTGTAGCAGAACATCAAGCTCTATTAGATGCTTCCAAGTGTCCTTTTGTTGCTAACCTTTTCCCTCCACTACCTGAAGAGACATCTAAGCAATCCAAGTTCCCTTCAATTGGTACCCGCTTCAAGGTAAGCTTTATCCACATAGAAGCAGCATCCTGTATGATACAGAAAATAATTCAGACCATGACTGATTCTTGGCTCAAAATTAACATCCAGCAACAATTACAAGCTTTGATGGAGACATTGAACACAACAGAACCACATTACATCAGATGTGTAAAGCCGAATACAGTACTAAAGCCTGGAATCTTTGAGAACTTCAATGTCTTGAACCAACTAAGATGTGGGGTAAGATAAATTCACTTGCTCCCTTGTCAAGGACATATATCGCTTTGATTTTCACTTTTCAGATCAGGCAAAACTTGTCTGTTTCCAAACTATTTATCAAGCTGCTCTGATTTATAATGATTATTCTAATGGATTTTACAACAGGGAGTACTAGAGGCGATTAGGATAAGTTGTGCTGGTTATCCTACCAAAAGAACATTTGATGAGTTCCTTGATCGTTTTGGAATGCTGGCTCCTGATGTTCTAGATGGGTATGAATTCTTGTGCAGTTACTTTTCATTTCGCATTATGCAATTGTGGCATGGAGGTCTCAAAGTCAGGGCTAGAATGAGAGCATTGACCTGTTATTTTGAGCAGAAATTTTATCTTATCTAACAGCAGCTGACCGAAGTTTGTGATAGCTGAATTGGAACATCTACTCAGCTGTTCCTCACTACCTATTCTCCAACACCTAAATCATCTTAAACTTCATATTGGTCCAACCATAACGTTCACTGTTTCTTCTGGGCAGATCTGACGAAAAATCAGCATGCGTTTCCATCTTGGACAGGATGGGTTTGAAGGGCTATCAGGTATGTTTAATCATGACAATAATAAAAAGGAGCCATGTTTATAAAATATGTTAACATTTTCCCCTAAATGCCTGGTTTAGATTGGGAAAACAAAGGTGTTCCTCAGAGCTGGGCAGATGGCTGAGTTAGATGCACGAAGAGCTGAAATTTTGGCTAATGCTGTCAGGCGAATCCAGAGACAAATCCGAACATATCTGGCCAGAAAAGAGTTCATCACCCTAAGAAGAGCTACAATTCATTTGCAGAAACTCTGGAGAGGTTAGCTTTCTTTTCCCAAGTAATTGCATCTTGCACTGTAAAGCATGACGGCAAACAGACCAACCGAGTGAAGTAACTTGCACTGATGAAGAGTGATTGAATAGTTTTGCATGCCATATTTGGTTAACAGAATCCTGCCATTCTAAAATAGTTGTGTGTGAGTTAGGCATCGACAACTCCATTGACCAGGAACAAGTAATTTGTTAATTTTGGAATTGCCATGATTGTTAATGAAATGTTTTCAATATCAAGATGTAATATGGTTATGGTTGTTTGGTCGAATTTCTTTATGATTTTCTACAGAAAAATCAGGTTTTATGGCCATGACTTGATCCTAACTGAAAATGAGCCAGACCACCATTTGAAGTCATAGCCTAGAAAACATAGAAGTCTGAGATGACAATACTTCTTTGTCTTGCCTCTTGTGCAGCACAACTTGCCCGTAAGATATATGAACATATGAGGAAGGAAGCAGCTTCTATCCGTATACAAAAGAATGTCCGTGCTCATAGAGCAAGAACATTTTACACCAACTTGCAAGCATCAGCAAAAGCTATCCAAACTGGAATGCGAGCAATGGCAGCACGTAATGAATACAGATACAGAAGAAGAACCAAGGCTGCAACTGTAATTCAGGTGATGTACTATCTGGCTGGGCTACTTACATAAGTTTTAAATCATAGGGAATCAAGGAGAATGTAATTAGAAATAGATTGGAATGAAAATGATTTCTAGGAAGAGCTGGGAATTAAGAAAATATAATGTCAACATAAGAGCAAACATGAGATCGGATAAAACATAGCAAGGATGGCATTTGTTCAGGTTCAAATGAATAGAATTTTATGTTTTTGTACCACTTCATGCAAAAGAACATGCAATTCCAGAGTGCTCAGATGAACGATTTCTGACTAATAATTTTTCCTGTCTTATCAAATCTTTAATTTTATAGACTCGATGGAGAAGATACCATTCTCTTTCTGCGTATAAGCAGCATAAGATCGCAACTCTAGCATTGCAATGTCTTTGGAGAGCAAGGACAGCTAGGAAGGAGCTTAGAAAGCTCAAGATGGTGAGTGTAACTACCTATAAGCAGTTTTAACTGCAGTTCTCTACCAATTCTTGACATTCAACAATTCTATTGCACTATAATTACAGTTGGTATTTGCACAATAGAGCTCACAAATATACTGATGCAGGCTGCAAGAGAAACTGGGGCACTAAAGGAAGCTAAGGACAAGCTAGAGAAGCGAGTTGAAGAGCTAACATGGCGACTAGAATTTGAAAAGCACTTGAGGGTATATTTTATATCAAAGTTCCAAAAAAAGTATAACTAGTAGCACAGTAATAGTTTGATCATGCAACAAGAAAGAAATGAATTTGTTTTTTGTTTAACAAAGCACAATTAAATTTAGAAATGGACACTATTCATCAACAAATTTAAATGGCATTTCACTTACAGTGCAGGAAAATTATCACCTACATATTGAACACATCCTATATGCTTCCTTGTACATGCTGATTTGACAATCAGTTATTTAGACAGTCAGTTACTTCCCCAAAATGCCCAAGAATCTAAAGTTGTAAAGAAACTTGCTAACAATGTCCAATCTTGTTGCTAAGCTCCTCTTCGATTGGCCAAACTATGCCCATGACATTTGTGTGTGTGTGTGTGTGTGTGTGTGTGTGTAGCTTGATCTTGAAGAAGCTAAAGGGCAAGAAATTGCAAAACTGCAAGGTTCATTAAATGAGATGCAAGGTCAACTAGATGAAGCCCATGCCGCAATAATCCATGAAAAAGAAGCGGCAAAGTTAGCTATAGAACAAGCTCCACCGGTTATCAAAGAGGTGCCAGTTGTGGATAACACCAAGCTGGAGTTACTCAAGAACCAGAATGATGAATTGGAGGTATGACACTGTTCAACCACCTAACATCCTACAGCAGCATCAGTATATTACATTATGCTACATTAATTGACAATTTTGACACAAGTTATAGCTTTATGTGAAATTGTAAATAATTAACTTGAGGAGTCAAAATTGGTGGACCAAAAAGAAAAACTCTGGAAAAGAGTAAAGTGTCAAGCCTGACAACAACTTCATGCATACCAAGCACACACGAGTGCACACATAAGTCTACTGTTGCCTAGATGGATGATATAATTTATATTATGAATACATAGAATGAGCTAAGTGAGCTGAAGAAGAAGATGGAGGAATTCGAGAATAAGTGTTCTGAACTTGAGAAAGAGAGCAAAGCAAGAGCTATAGAGGCTGAAGAATCACACCTGAAAACAATGAAACTTCAAGACACCATTGAAAGGTAATTTCCATGGCTTTATTACACAGGCATTCTGTGATCTTTAGCTGGGGTTTGCTAACTCTTTATGATTTTTAGATTGGAATTAAATTTGTCCAACCTCGAATCAGAGAATCAAGTTTTACGACAGCAGGCTTTGGATGCATCAACAAATGAGGATCTCTCTGAAGAATTAAAAATGTAAGACTCAGTCACATAATTAAACCTGAAAAATTGATCTATTTCACCCTCTCTACATTGTTCCCATAAAAATTAGCTAACGGAGAAAATCCATGATGAGATGCAACAGAGTACGGCTGACAGTGCCATTGATGGGTGACAAAAGAGATGTTTGCATTTGTGTGTGTGTGTAATGGAGGACCTGCTTCTACATGGCAGAAAATTTCTATAACACAACATCAGAAAATTAAACAAATGGTGGAAAAATGGAATGTTGTAGATTATTTAGCAGAGATACCTGTAAATCTAATTTGGTACTTGAAATTGATTCGGTTTTGTATGGCCAAGTTGAACTGGGTAAGCAACATGCCAATTTACCATGAAGTTTCTAAAAAATCCTGAAGCCCAAAGATTAAACTACACATTCTCATACAAATCTGAAAGCTTTGTACCTTTTATCCAGACTCAAGAGTAAGATTGCAGAGCTGGAGTCAGAGAATGAATTGCTCCGCAAACAACCAGCAATTGTGGAACAGGTAGCGAATCCTGAAAGGATTCTGCCTCAAGTCAAGGTAGGCTTCTCTAAAACTGTCGTTTTCCTCGGATAAAATCATCTTACAATTTTTCATTAACCTTGTTTAATGATTCAGAGTTTTGAGAATGGACATCAAACAGAAGAAGAGCCTCAAATGACAAAGGTACAGCCACCTTCCTTAAACACACATTTCCAGAAGCAAATAGATACTGCCATAAATTAACCCTAGACCTAATGATAAATTTTGTATCCAGGAATCCGGGCCTCCCATCTCCCTCTTAACTACACAAAGACCCCTAACAGACAGGCAGCAGGTACCCAGCTGGATGCTGAATTCTTGCCAAACCCAGAAAATATTTCAAAAGAGTGTCTGTGCTTCAATTGTGTAATTGCTGAAAAGGAAATTCTATTATTTCTACTCTATGGACAGGAAAACCATGATGTACTTATCAAGTGTCTTACAGAAGATAAGCGGTTTGATGAGACAAGACCTGTTGCCGCCTGTGTTGTGTATAAATCACTTCTTCAGTGGAGATCCTTCGAAGCAGAGAAGACAACTATATTTGATAGGATTATTCACACAATTCGATCATCAATAGAGGTGGAATCCTTAACCAATGGAACTACATTATCCAGATATAAGGAAATTAAAATACTATCAGTTTTGCATCATATACTTCGTAATGTTGTGATACTGATTTTCTATATTGTGCTATTGTAGAGTCAAGACAACATCACTGATCTAGCATATTGGCTATCAACAACTTCTACCCTTTTGTATCTGCTTCAAAATACTCTTAAAGCAAGCAATACAACCAAAATATCTTCACAGCGCAACCGAACATCCCCTGCTACCTTATTTGGTAGAATGGCACTGGTAAGTGCTATCAAGTTAATTCTTTAGTAAATATAATTCCATGACAAAATCATAATACTTGAGCATCCAATATCAGGGATTCCGTTCATCTTCAGTTGGCATGGGAATGTCAAGTGGGTACAGTGGAATGGTGGGAAAAGGAAATGATCAATCAAAAGTGGAAGCTAAGTACCCAGCACTGCTGTTTAAACAACATCTGACTGCATATGTTGAGAAAATATATGGGCTGATCAGAGACAGTGTTAAGAAAGAGATTGGTCCATTTTTGAATTTGTGCATCCAAGTAAGCATATTGGACAAGAGTGAATTCACACAAAGTAAGAGTTGAGTCATTTAATGGCAATTTCATGTTTACTTAAATGAACAGGCTCCAAGATCCATAAGAGCTAGATCAATAAGAGGGTCATCCAAAAATATCCATTTGAGTATTGTTGCCAAACAGCAATCGTCAAATATACACTGGCAAAGCATTGTCAATAAGCTAGATCAGACCTTGGGCATAATGACAGAGAACCATGTAAGAATGAATCTTCTCTCTACTAGGTTTTCCAGACTTGAAGTATCAGTACAGAGACTGGGAAGGAAAGTATTTATCACCTAACCTTTTGAAATTTTCAGGTCCCTCCTGTGTTCAGAAGGAAAATCTTTAGTCAGGTTTTCTCATTCATAAATGTACAGCTCTTTAATAGGTAAGAAGATTTTTCATTTCTATTTTTTTTATTTCATGTGTTTAACAATGCATTCTCATAATCTATGTTGATACTCAATCCAAATGGTTGATCTGGCAGCTTATTGCTTCGTCGTGAGTGCTGCTCATTTAGCAATGGAGAGTATGTAAAGGCTGGTTTGCAGGAATTGGAACAGTGGTGTCTCAAAGCATCAGATCAGGTAAGCACAAAAGGCAATCAATGTATGATTAGCAATGCAGAAAAGAAAGAAAATTACTCTAATATCTTGTTATTTATTTCACAGTTCGCAGGATCGTCATGGGATGAACTCCGACACATAAGACAAGCTGTTGGGTTTCTGGTAAACCTATTAGAAAACCGAAAAGGCCTTTCTTTGTTTCTTGGACTTAGTTCCAGAATGGTGAATTTGATTTGAACTAATCAATGGATTGTTTTGATAATATATGCATGTAGGTTTCGCATCAAAAGGCTCAAAAATCTTCGGATGAGATCACAAATGAACTCTGCCCAGTAAGTAATTTAGTGTGTGCATAGTAAATAAAAAGAACTAAATCTATGGTATAATAAAATTTGCTAATTTAATTTTTGATAGATGTTGAGCATTCCACAAATATATCGCATTGGGACTATGTTCTTGGATGACAAATATGGAACTCAGGGATTATCTTCAGATGTAAGCAAAGCACTCTCTTTTATTTGTTTAGTAGTTAGTCAGAAGTGGGCTTGGTTAAGAAAAATTAAAAATCCTTTTTGCAGGTGATTGGCAGAATGAGAGCCCTAATGGCAGAAGATTCAATAAGCATGCCTAATAATACATTCTTACTTGATGTTGATTCAAGGTATGATAAGTACTAAGACTAGCAATGTTTCCTTTTCTTATCACTACTAATTTTCCACCAGCACTGCAAGAACAAGAAAGAAAGAAAATTTATAATGTAAATAACAATCATTTGGTTTGGTTTCAGCATACCTTTTTCAATGGAAGAGATATTCGGATCCTTGAGTGCAATCCACTTATCCAACATGGATCCTCCACCGCTACTCCGTCAAAGATCTGATTTCCATTTTTTATTGCAGGAAACACAGACAGAAACAGCCTAAGCGTGCCTTTGAGTTCATTTTTCATTTATTAATTTATTTGTTTATATACAGTTTGTTTTGCTTTGAAGGGGTGAGTGAGGTGACTGGGTGATTTCTTCTGCAGAATGTTGTTATTCTTTTGTTTGTTTACCACACTCTCATCAATTTTTGGCAAGTTAGTGTACATGGTTTTTTGTAATCACAATTGTTCCTGGACAAGGAAGAATTCTTGGCATCAAAGAAAAAGAAGATAGTGATTATTTAGTTTTCAATGTTTCTATATCTTCTTTGTTTCAGCTTGTAAGACAAAAACACCAGAAAATAATCAGCAGCCAACAAGAATCAAAGTTGCACGAATCAATTGTGACCATGTTAACATGTGACAGAGACAGTGCAAATGTCTTCTGTTGTGATTTTCTTTGCATATTCTGCTTGAAGAGTTCACAAATGAATTGGATAACCAGACTAACCACCACATTAAAAAATCAAAGCTCATTCGTCTTTAGTATCTTCTTCTTGATTGGCTTCCTCTGCTTCCAATTCATTAGCATCAATACATAATTCATCACTTAAGGTGAACTTGGTTGCATCATAATTCATCAACGTCGACCCATGATGAATTGATTGCAGGAAATTGAAATAAGCATACTTGATGTCGAACTGCATATCATACCCTGCCACACATATCTGTGAGTTAGCATTCGACAATCATGTGAATATTTAAAAAAAAAAACACAAGTACTAGATTCTTACAATAGTTTATGGCAATGGTGCATCCATTGTCATCTGGACTCTGTCGAACATGATGAAACCACATACTTGGCCTGCATCAACTTCACAAAATTAGCCTCGATATTATAATTTGTTTATTATTCAGCAGAATAGTCCAGCCTTGCTGCATGTCCCTCTAAAACTCACCAAAAACATTCACTTGTATGAGCTGTATTTCAAAGTTAAATGCTTTTGAGCAGTACTATGCATGCAAAATTTACATACATAGTAATGTGTGTGAAGCAAATCGAACAAGTAAATGAAAATCTTTCTTACAAGTAGAGAATCTCTCCAGCCTTGACAGTACAATGAAAGGGCTTCGGACCATTGAAATACAAAGGAAATTTGGACATCTCATTCTCCTTAGTCTCTGGAGGCGGGTAAGGATTCACGCTGCACCAAGGCACATATCTCTGCGGCTTCTCCAACTCCAATCTGAACTCTCCAGAGCCACTGGTATAAGAATATTGAGCAGCTGGATACTCTTGAATGTACATGCGATGCACGTCTGTAGGAGGAAGTAGCAAGAATTGCTTCTCCCCTGAAACAACAGCATACAGATTCTCGTAATGGTCCTTGTGGAATGAAGTCTCAGATGAATGGTTTCCAATCCACAGATTCACTGCCTCCGGAAGGCAGCCTCCCAGTGCCTCAGTAGCCCAAGGGATGTGCGCATCACAGTCAGAAGCCAACACCGAATATTCCTCCCGAAAACAGTCATTCTGCTGCTGCAAGTATCCCACCACATTATTTCTTTCAGAATTCAGAACAAGATCTAGAGCGCAAGGGAAAGGAACATGCTCCACGTGAGCAGAGGCAAAGCATGTTTCTCCTTTTTTAGGGGTTTCTAGGGGAACAAGGGAATCAGCGCGGCCATCTGGGGTGAGGTGAAGGGAGACAGTCGAATCAGAAAGGGAGGAAGAAAGGTAAGAAAGGTCAGGCCAGAGGCTGAGAGCAGGCCAGTGGGAGATGGCATTGGAGATGATGCAAGGTTTGTTAGGTGATACATAGTCTCTTAGGAATTGGAGCGGGGTTGGAGCCGAGTCTAGCCGTTGTATTCTATTTCCTAGGCTTAGCTCCCTCACATCCCCCCACAGCCCTTCTAGTACTCTTACTTGCTCCTCCATCATTCCACTTTTCTTGAGCTTCTGTATTTCTTATTATGTTCTGCCTTTCAACAGTCTTTATTATGCATGTCACTCCCACATGACAGTTATTGTCACACCCAAAAATAGAGCAAGTTTCTGGCACATAGAACAAGGTGTACGTAAAGATCACATTGGCTGCACTAAGCCTTAAACCTGGACAGATACAAAGAATTGTCCAAATAAACTCCTTGTTCACACTAACAAAATGAACATCTAAACAATTCCTTATTACAGAAACTAAAGAGTAAAACTTAATAAACAAAAGGTCTCACAACGAGGAAATGCCGGGCGTACCAGTTAGGAATATGTACAGCTGCTGCTACTAAGTAAGAAGACTTGTTCTGCTACCAAACACTATTAACCTGATAAGAGATATTGCAGAACGGAATGGGTTTCCATGACTTGGTGAATAGCAAATACAATGTTTCGGATCACAGAAGCAACTTACTCCAAATCACGTCACAGTCACATATAATCAAATCCATGGGTTCTTTTCATAACCTCCAGGATTTCACAAACACATTAATTAAGTTAATCGATCTTTAAACCCCACGTAATCTCCGAACCGATAATGAATATGTTAAGGCAAACTGGAGAGCGTAGACTTGCACTCAATTTTTCCCAACAAAATTAACTCATGGAATAACCACAGCTTCTTTTTTGCCGAAATTTCATTAAATTTCCATGCAAAAGAAAACAAAACTTGATATCAAGCTATCCTACAAAACACAAATTTATACCATGACTTGACAAGCCCATCCATCTTAAAATTAGAACAGAAGAAAAAAAATACACCTACAGTTATTATTAGCTTAAAACAAACTCTTATTAGCTTAACTAATGATAAAGGAAAGAATTAGAAGTAGCATGGCTGTAGTATGAGCCAGAAGCAGCTGAACTAAGGGAAAGAAAGCTTGCCTTTGCGTTATTGTACTGGGTTTTTGTTTCAGAAGCCAGACAAATAAAGAAAAGCTCTTTCCTAATTAAGTCGGGGTTTTTGAGAAACAGGGAGGTGCAGACTTCGCAGTATAGGAGAAACTAGAGAGAAAGACCTGCTTCTCTTGTGCTTCCTAAAACAACGTAATACTAGAAGAAAGACACACGTCGCTGCTGTTAAAGCGCCAAGGGCTTTTAAGTTTTAACAATGGGCTCGGCCCTTACATTGTCAAAGAAAATATTATATAATTTATATATCTAGTTGACAGCCTAATTAACAAATTGATCACCTTCCCTGCCCTGCTCTGCTCCTCTACTCTCCTCTCTTAACAAGCAGCAGCACTTGGCAGCCAAAAATCTAGTCTTGGACATGCCAGGCACCATACATTTTCATAACACACAAATCCAGGTCTGTATGTAGCTGCAAATTCTCAAGTCTGAATGAATGGTTCATGTGTTGGGGGAAACATAGAAAGAACAAAAAACATTGAAGAACAATATCAAGAGAAGCAGATTCACTGCTCTCCAACACCAAATACGCCGCCCGCACCACACCCCACCCCCCCCGCGTATCTCTGTTTAACAAGATTGAAGTTTTTCTCAGAATTCATTTTGCATGGTCGACTGTTAGAAAAGGCTAAAAACACGTCAGGGGTGTTGTTTTTAGGCATCAAAAGGAACCAAAAATATTTCTCTGTTTATATTTGACTAACAACAACTCTAAGCTAGTGTTACTAGTTCATGCCATACATTGACTTGATCATATGATCATTTTCTGTGAGAGTGAGAGAACCAGGTTCAAAACCCAGGATCCCCCACCCCCAAATCCTAAAGATATTTTTTAAAAGAATCTCTCAATGATGATACTGCACAACACAATAGTTAGTCTCAAATGTTTTCTTCAAGTCGCCGGAGCTTCCTCGACCAGAGAATGTTTTTCAAGGATTGCCAGAGTCTCTTCCTTAGCGCTGAAAATACAAGAAAAAAGTAGCATAGTTACTACAGCATCACAAAAAAAATAAAGGAAGATGAAAGTAAAAGGACTTAGCGCTGAAAATACAAGAAAAAAGTAGCATAGTTACTACAGCATCACAAAAAAAATAAAGGAAGATGAAAGTAAAAGGACCATCTGCATCCACATTACAAGGCTTCATGATCGAAGGGGACAAACAAAGTTTGACAGGAGAATTTCTTTTTTAGATAATTCTAGTTTGGCGTCTGCAGTCACTGCCAACATGCACACCCAGAAAGGTATGAAAGAAATTTTCTATGAGCAACATTTCAGTATGGATTCAATTAAATCTTCATAAATCCAAATCTAGCTCAGACAATGGTCTATGATCAACTCAGTTGTCGTATAAAAATCCACAAATCAAAACTGATAAATGCAAATTGCTGGTTTCATGTTTCTTTACAGCAAAAAATGAGCCATCTATGGGACTGAAATATATGCCAATATTGAAATTGTAAGTCCAGGGCAAATGTCTTAAGGGTTCATCTGATTTTATAAATCATCTCAATTCAAAGGCTTAGTGTACCTTCACAGCATTGCAACTATCAACTACGCACATAATGGCAATTTTCTTTGAAATTTTGACCTGAACAGCTTATAACAATCTATGATTTCTCTTCAATTTTTTATTCATTTACACAATGAAAGCTAATTGAAATTTACCTTCCAGGTCTAAGAATCTTGTACTTTCCTGGCCTGGTGAGGTCCACAATTGTTGATCCTGCACGATTGGATGGAAGAACACCACCGTCATAAACATATGCACAACGGTTCCAGAGGTTCTCAAAATCCTTGATGCAAAGGCTACTGGGCTGCCCACTAAGGTTTGCACTTGTAAGGGCAACTGCTTTTCCCAAACCACGAGCAACTACCCTGATGAAGTTACAATCTGGTACACGGACTCCCACACTATCCAATCCTGGGTTCAAGGATTTCTCAAGTGCGCTCGACTCCCCTGGAAAATACCCAGTCATATACTTTTAAAGCATGAAGACTTGAGACACTAAAAGTTAACATACCAAGAAATTATAACATAGATACAAGGAAGATCATCAGTTTGCATGATTATTTAGTTAGTTATGAAACAAAACCTAATCCTAAAATACAACAATTTTTTTTCCTGTTCCACATGTAAGAAGACATGACTACAGACCTCGCCTCAATATAACAGTCACAGGCCCTGGAAGTAGAGAATCAAGTAAGCCATGAGGCAGATATTCAGTGACCGCAAAGTGTTGTATTTGTGACACATCCCCAACACAGATTGCAAGAGGACTTGTATGCTTACGTCCTTTCATTTCATAAATTCTATTGACTGCTTCCAAAGAACTGCCATAAGAGAAAACAGCAAATTATCAAATATGAAATGGTGATTGCAGGGAAAAAAAATTAAGACTTGCCCAAATATTGTGAAACGTGCAAAGTGAAGGAGACCATGAAAAATACACATAGATATCCTTACATGTAAGCATCATCACTCCCTTTAAAACTGGGAAAGAAGTGTACTCAAAAGTAACAGAAAGAAAAACTGCAATAGATGCCTTGCTTAACAGTGATCTAGAATATGATACCAAGCTCCATCAGAGTTCAATAAGAGGCGTCTATTGACAGGAAAATCTAGGTTCAGTCATTGCTGACAGCGCGACCATTTTATCTTATTAAACAATCAAACATGACACTGGGCACAACCATGAGAGCAATAAAGGGAAGGCAAGCTTAGACAGGTCCGATTTAAAAAATCTGCAGAAGCAATTAGCTACAAACCCATCAACTATTTCTTAGCAAATCCTCCTTCTCAAAATCTTCTTTACTTCCTAGACTATGTGTTTGTTTTTTTAGAATAGCATGCCCAGATTCCCTTCTTTCTTGCTGTCATATTTTTTAAAGTTCAATTCTTCGGGTCCAGTGCACAATGAAACAGGAAAAGAAAATAACACTTAAATTTTCTTGGACATTTCAGTATCAAGAAATCATAATTTAGAGGAATTAAACACAAATAGTAAAACGAAATGAATCAAAATTGCCATACCAAGCATCACAAGCAAATCCATACAGTGTATCTGTGGGTACTGCAATCACCTTCCCAGCTTTGAGAGCTTCAATTGCTTCTTGGGCATAAACTTCCGTGGCAGGCCGAACCACCTCCAACTTATTTTGAACATCAACATGACAATTCTCCATGCTCGAACTCATTTTCTTTGAAAACCCCAGCCCCAGCCCCAGCCCCAGCCCTAAATGCCTTTTATGTGTTAAAAATGGCACAAACCCCAACTTTGGGACACCTGGATATAAAGAGAAAATCAGTAGAAAAAGGAGTTTCTTAAGTGAAATTGATAGATAAATGGCTCAGATAGATGAGCGATGCTTCTGAACGTGGCGTGGCGTAAACAAAAAGCAATAGTTCAACCTTTACTTATGCTTCATTTTCTTGGCAACTAATAAAACAGTTACATAATAACTTACAGATCCTTTATAGACAAAAGAAAAGAAGAAGCATCCATGTGTGTGTGTGTGTGTATCTCGAGAAAAGGAAGGAGGGGGACTGACGATTGTGATTATAGAGCACCTCGGAGGAGGGGAAGACCAGCTGTGGCAATCTGACTGCAATTCTTTCAGGAATGTTCATGCCAATCCAGTTTTTCAAATAAAGTCTGCAAGTTCCCTTCTCTTAACACTCACTAGCTTTCCTAAAGCCAATACACATAGTTGTCTACTCTAGACCTCAAAAGCAACGAGAGGACAGCAAGATTTCAATTTAGCACAAAAAATATTTGGGATTACTAGAATATCACAACCCAAAATCATTAAAATGGTAAGATAATAGTAATAAAAGAAACATATTTTACAAGAGGAAAAAATAAGGACCACGAATAGGTGAAGGGGGAAAAAAAATGTCCACGGCCACAGGTGGGCAGCGAGGGACATGTAGATTGTTTGTTTACGCCTAAGCAGCTTTTTAAACCGTGATTGAAATGAAGATTATAAAAAACAAAACAAAAAAATTGTTTTTTTATTCTAATTAAAGTTTTAACTACAACATCACCACCTTAAAATTACCAGTATTCAATAAAATCCATGTGAGTGATGCTAATGAAACATGGAGCACAGACACTGTTCATGAATCCAAAATATAAACTCCATCCCTCCCCCTCAAGTTATTCATTCAAGAAAATCTAGAAATTAAAATAAAAGAAGGCTAAACTGGGATTCTTACAAAACACCATTAGCCAACAACCCTCCTACCCAAGTTATTCATTCAAGCAAACAGTCATGCAAGCCAATATTTTCACATACATGAAATGATAATAATAAATTTTACCTGCCTTTAGACCACCGACTGGAACGATAAGGGCTTGAGATGCAAGATCAACTCGATCCCTCCCTCCAACTTCCCAAGACTAAACCCTATTACTCAAAAGTCAAAAGTCAAAACCCCTTCAAGACTGTCTTTCTCTCCCGAAGTATACGGCGCAGGTTGGGTCGGGTTTTCTTTTCTCACCAGTTTAGAAAGCCCAGGAAACAATATGAGCCCATTGTTCATAAAGATCGACTAGCAGTGCTGGTCTGTGGATCCTTTTAAAATGCAAGACGAGGAAGATCTGGATTCAGTGAGTTTCCCTGGGAGAGGAGATCAGGTGCTCTAGTTTTTCAAAGAGGAGGAAGGCAAGGCAACTGTATCCTTTCTTGATCCTGATGATAAACCCGCTTCTGGGTTTGGTATGTCTGGAGATCATAGCCCCAGATCCTCTGAACTTTATGGTATTGTAGCCTCCATGACAGCCGTTGCTGCTACTTTCATTTTCTTGGATTCATCATTTTCGGCCTCATTTTTAATTGCAACCAGTGGCCCTATGGCATTGCTTTAGCTGCTACTCTTTTGCATTGAGAAAATCAGAAGATGAGCAAGCCTAGTTGTAAGTTGGATTCTGCTTTTTACTGGGGGGATTGGTTGTGCCAACTTATGCCATGGAGTACATACTGACAGTAGTGTTAGCTCTGCTATTTTACGTTGGTCTCAACTCCATGTCCTCTCCTCTCTCAACTTCCTTAGAATACAATTTTTGGTAAGCCAAAAATGTTATATGATGTTGTACTCTGTATGTTCTTTCTCCAGATGAATTCAGTAGGGAACCTTCAACTTGCATTCCTTCGAGGGAGGGATATGAGCTGCCCATTGAACCCATATTTGATATTGGCATCAATAAAATCAATGACTTCATTATTATTATTATTATATTTACTGATGGAGAATGACAGATACACCTATGGAAATGGCTCTTCTGCCAAATTTGCAGCTTGGGAGGAATTTGTTATGAAGCTTAAAAGTTGCTGCTAACATGTGCATCTTCATGTCTTTGGATTTGAACATAAAATTATAATTTCTTACTCCTGTCTTGAAAAGACCTTGACTAGCAAGAACAAGGACACTCGATGTTGAAACTCAAAGGCAATGGACTTCCTTCAACTCGTGCAGATATTTGAACTTCAATCTTGACGGCTTTCAAAACCTCACAAATTAAAGTCTCTTCAAAGCTGGTTCTGGTCGCGGATAGCATAAGTGAGCCGTTGAACATTATGATATCGAAGAGTCGCGTTCACTTGCGTCCGAGGATAGGAATGTTGAATATTTGATATACACACCTCTACCTCCCCCGGGTTCCTTCTGGGCAATTTCTAGGTAACTTATTAGGTGAGTTAACTGAATTAATCTGATTTTTTTATTTTATAAAAAAGTAAAATGACGTTATTTTAAAATAAAATAATGGGTTTCAGTTGTCAAACCATTTTTTAGATGATGTCAAATCACTCCCTCCTTTATTTATTGAAACATTAAATCTTAATATCTTGGATTAAGAAAGTATTTGGTATTGTAATAATAATTATTTTTAAAAGTATTTTTTTCTTTAGAAATATTTTAAAATAATATTTTTATTTTTAAAATTTATTTTGACATTAAAATATCAAAACAATACAAAAACACCCCTAAAAATTACAAAAACACCCAAATCACATGGGTGTGCATCGTCTTAAATTCTAAATCTTAAAATAAATATTGTTTATGTATTCTTAAGTATATAGATAAATTATGTATATGATAATTCATGCTTGAGTATTGTATTTAAATTTTAAATTTTACAATATGAATAATTTGTTAATTATTAAAGTGATTAGATCCTTAAAACAAATGAGTTTCAAGTTATATATTTTCTTAATCACCAATAAATTTAAATACTTATAAATATAAAAATAGTTGTTTATTCATGGGTAAATAAAAATTCATTGTTATAAAACATTTTAGAATATTAGTTATTTTTACAAGCATATGCCCTTCAAATGAAAGACATGTTTTCAGAGCTTCGTTGCAGCTATGCCTCATTTCATAGAGAGAGAGGACTTCATCATCTTAAATTTTGATTTGAGAAAAATAAATGAATTGTTAAAAACAAGAAATTAAGGTGGTTCAGCTTGGTCTACTCCATCAACATAAAAGCTACGAAAAGATATTATATCTCAATTGTATTTTCTGAAAATTATAAAATACCCATATTTATCTATGTAGAAAACTAATTATAAATGAGAAATTTCATGTTATTCAAACTATAACTAGTAACATATCAACAAATTAAAAAACCAATCATGTTGATAAATTAAATAGAAACAATTATAACCGTGGATCACTTCCCTGAATAATCAAATTAATATAATTATAATCGTGAAGGATATAGCTTAACTGATCAGATCTTGAGTTTACTCTTCAAAAGTCACTAGTTCGAGTTCCATAAACTTCGAGACCACTGGAGACTTACATGATCGTTAACTTCAGGGCCCGTGGATTAGTGAAGGTGTGCACAAGTTTATCCGGACACTCACACTAATCTAAAAAAATAATTAATATAATTATGATGAGTTGTCTTTTTAAGTCCTTAATTTGTAACTTTATCAGGGCACATTACTATATTTATTTAATGGTCAATGTATTATTAATATGAGGGTATTAAAATAAACTTTTTGAGCTATAAAAACAATGGACTAAAAATAGATTTTGAGTTTGATTATAAAGTTTTTGTCCATGACCTTAAAGTGATTTAATTATCTCTTTATATCAAATTTATTTTATTTTATATTACTGAATTGCATAAACAGAAATTCTCTGCAATTAAGTAAACTAATTAAGATGATCAGTACCCTATTATTAAGTGTACGAAAACACTTAATCCTTGCCAAAATAATAATTACATTAATTTGATTTTTTTAAATAACTGTTTTCATTAATTTTCGTATTAATATATAGTTGTTCAAGATATAGAATTAGACATAGTTGATGTTTTTTTTAACGTAATGACATGGAACGATGATATGAAATATTAATTAATTAATGATCTAGGGTGTAACTTATAAGTGCCTCTAATTACAGCTCAAGCATCGTAAAATTTCTTTATTTATAATGGGTAATTCAGGTGAACAGGGAAATATATCGATTAGGTTTATTATAAATTAAATTATTTAATCCTTTGAGTCCCTCTAACAAGTCTGAAGATTAAGTATTTTTTAATTATAAAAGTATTAAAATAATATTTTTTTATTTTTTAAAAAATTATTTTTTATATCAGTACATCAAAATAATTTTAAAATATTAAAAAATATTAAATGAAAAAAAAAATTTTCAAAAAAAATTTAAATGTAAAAATAACCCGAGTTTAAATAAAAAATTAATATAACAAAGCTATTAATGGATAAATGAGAAAGAGGGTGACGGATATTCGTACACTTACGTGATTGTTTTTATGTTTTAGACATGAATTCTAAGATCTTTGGTTTAAAAAAAAAATCAATTATATAGAAAGCTCGGGTTATTTTCTACAGGGCTTGCAATATAACATTTTAATAATATATATATATATATATATATATATATATATATATATATTAAAGACTGGAGAAAATTATCTTGGAACCAGGAATTTCCAAGAATATTTTAACATTTCATCCACGGGTAGAAGATTTGTTTTCTTTCTCAAGTAATATTTTATCGACTACATAATAATTCATGTTCGATTGATTGATTTGAGGTTGTCTAAAAACAATATTTGACATGTACCGACACAAGGAGATATTGACTTTTCTTAAGAGCACCTGCACTTTCTATTCCAGCCTCCGTAAAACTGGATTGAATTTTCGCCCCATTTTTTAAGCTGTTGTTTATTTCTGTGATTTAAAAATATTTAAAAAAAAAATTAATTTTTTTATACTTCAAATTAATATTTTTTTGATATTTTTAAATTATTTTAATGTACTGATATCAAAAATAATTTTTAAAAAATAAAAAAATATTATTTTAATATATTTATAAGTAAAAAACATTTTAAAAAGTAATCACAAGCACATTCTCAAACAGGTTTTAAGGATGTAGCAAGGCCTAAAGGCAATTATTATAGTCTTCGGCTGATCCCGAATAAATAGTAATTATTATTTTTTAAAATATTTTTTAATTAGAAAAGTATTAAAATATATATTTTTATTTTTTAAAATTTATTTTTAATATTAGCATATCAAAAGAATTCAAAACACTAAAAATAACTAATTTAAAACAAAAAAAATTAAATTTTAATAAAAAATAGATTGAAACTTACACAAGCCTTAGAATCCTCACATGTCAAAACACCCCATTCATACCTTTAGAACGTGCAGTAAAAATATTTTTGATATTATGATAGCGGTTATTTTTTAAATTGTTTTTACTAAAAATATAAAAAATTATTTTTTTAATTTATTTTTAATATAAACAAATAAAAACGATCTAAAATCACCAAAATAACTTAATTTAAAACTAGAAAAAAAATTAAAATTAAAATTTTTAAAAAATACTTTTGAAATGGAAAAATAATCTCTACGTTTTGTGGATAGCTGCACTGCAATACTACCGTGACGCCTTCGCAACCAGCCCCTCTCGAGCCAACAGTGCATTTTTGGTTTAACCCTTGGTCAACTGTGCCTCGAATTTCCTCGGGTCAAAAGCACCCCGTTTTGATCCCTAGCCTAGGGTGTGCGGCAAGTCTGGAATCATGAATTTTTTATCCGTGAAGAAACATAAAGGCAATCACATGGAAATTTCGTACGGGGAATAAATAAAATTAAAAGACTAACCCATGACTCTGGTTGATTTACTTACCATCAAAGGAAAATTCAAAAACTGTGCCAGGAAGCGTTAATATCATGTTTGTTAAAGTTTTAAGAGTAATTTTGAAAAGTATTATTTATTTATTTTAATTTAATATATTTTATATTTTTTGGATTATTTTGATATGTAGATATAAAAATAATTTTTTTTAAAAATAATTTTTTAATTAAAAAATATTTTAAAATAAAAAAATAATCAGCGATACCAAACACCGCTGTAAGTTTCTCGCATAATTATACCAGTTGCGGCACGCCACGTTTGGAAAGTGACCCAACAATACATCTACATATCGGGAACTTTAATAGGCCCGTCAACTTCGCTTTTGAGACGTGGCAGTATTCAATTGGATGGCCACATAGTGGAATCTGGTTGCTTCCAAAACTAATAAAACACAAATAGTAACTATTCTTTTAGTCCTTCTATTCTTAATTAGGTTATAACTTAGTTCTTCGTACGTTCAGACATACGATTTTTCGCTGAATAATTTCTTTTTTCTTTTTTTTTTCGAGTAGTTATTTTTTAAAATATTTTTTTATTTATAAATATATTAAAATAATATCAAAATATCAAAAAAATTTAATTTTTTATAAAAACATTTTTAAAATACCAAAACAAACAACTTTTAAGAATTTAAAATCAGGAATATGACTGAACTTTTACTTCATTCTAATTTTATTGAGTTTGGAAATGGTGAAGTAATATTTTTTTTATTAAATTAAATTTAGAGTGGGTTTAGTGATTCCCTTTAAAACTAAGAGGCTATTTAAAAATAAAATAATACTTAATTTTTATAGAAAATTAGAGCTATAAAAATAAAAATAAAAATTAAAACATCATATTTAAATGGATGGTTTCTGCATTAAAAAAATGAATAAACTAGTTTTTCATAAGAATATATTTTAGAAGTTCTCCACTATTTTTCTTAATAAGTTTTTTGCTATCTTTCAAATAAAATAAAAATGATGTGAATAATAAAATCTCTTCTATATATAAGTACTTTTTTTAGCAAGGTAAAATTTTATTTTTTTATATATTTTTATAATTTCCAATATCATAAATTTAATTATCATTGTCAATCTAATATAAAGACTTTTCTTGAGTTAATAATATAAATCTTTATTATAATTCTTAAATACTAAGATGGTTATTATAAATTATGATTTTAATTTTTTATGAAAACAATTTTAATCTTGAAATATTTATTTATTTATTTTTTAGTGGAAAATTTTATCTCTGTTCTCAACAAATAAACATATTTTTTAATTTTTTAGTAGAAATAAAAAGGAAAAAATAATTTTTCTATTAATGAACATACCCAACATTTTTTTTACCTTGCAATATAATAGTTAATATGCTATGGAAAAATAAATACAAAATACATGTAAACATTAAATTTCAGCATGACTCTAATACATAGTTGAATATGAAAATTGAAAGGAAAACTTGACGATTGATTTATTTAAAAAAATCAAAACTTCAAAAAATGTACTTGATGAAAAATCAAACACGGCACGTTTGGTTCAGCTTGCTTACAAAACGAGGAAATGGAAATAAGAAAATGGTCAACAGGGATTAAATTATAGTGTTTCAAATGAAAATGACTAAGATATAATTAAATTTAAAATATAGGGATTAAAAATAAATTTAATAATACACAAAAGACAGTCAGATAGGTTATTAAAAGAGAAAAGAAAAGGAGTGGGGGGCAGAGAGAGAGAGAGGTCTAAGCAATTGAATCGCTCTCTTCTTTACATGCTCACAGTCGCAGATCTAAATATTCAGAAGTAATTCTGATTTTGTAACCCTAAATAAATACTACGAATACAACTAGAGATTCAGAGACATATCAGTACTGGTAGCGGCCGCCGAGTCTCTCTTTCCGGTAAGTGTCCGACCACCTTTCTCAATTTTAGTTTAAGATCATCATTGAAATGATTTTCATCTTCTGTTTTTTAAAATTATTTGATTTTGGATCCGTTATTTTCTATTTTTTGTTTTTTGTTTTAGCTTTGGCGAAGTTAGCTAAAAAGAAATGGAAATGTTTGTATCCGTCAGTTTTAATTTCACTTACCTATTTCTTATACTACTTTGATTTTCTGTTCTTGTTCTCTCAATTTTCATAGTGATTGATTGTCAATTTCAGGTCGAAGGGCGGGACTGATTGAATTTCACTAAGATTTAGGTTGTAATTGATCTTTCTCGATGGGTAAAGGAGGGGAGGACTATGGGGAAAGGGATCAAAATGGTATCGAGTCGCAAAACCAGGGTGATATTTTCCCTGCATGGGCTAAGGAGGTTAAGGAATGTGAGGAGAAGTATGGAGTCAACCGTGAATTTGGGTTATCGAGTGCGGATGTTGAGGAGAGGCTAAAGATCTATGGTTACAATGAATTAGAGAAACATGAGGGTGTTTCGATTTTTAAACTGATATTGGATCAGTTCAATGACACGCTAGTTAGGATTTTGTTAGCTGCTGCTATTGTATCCTTTGTCTTGGCTTGGTATGATGGTGAGGAAGGAGGGGAGATGGAGATTACTGCCTTCGTGGAGCCGTTGGTGATTTTCTTGATATTGATTGTCAATGGCATTGTTGGGATTTGGCAGGAAAGTAATGCAGAGAAAGCATTGGAGGCTTTAAAGGAAATCCAATCAGAGCATGCCACTGTTATAAGAGACCGAAAGAAGTTCTCCAGCTTGCCTGCAAAGGAGCTAGTTCCAGGGGATATTGTGGAGCTGAGAGTGGGTGATAAGGTGCCTGCAGATATGCGGGTTTTGAATTTGATTAGCTCCACACTTAGGGTTGAGCAAGGGTCTTTGACAGGAGAGAGCGAGGCAGTGAGTAAAACTGCTAAGCCTGTAGCAGAAAGTACGGATATTCAAGGGAAAAAATGTATGGTTTTTGCAGGAACAACAGTAGTGAATGGTAACTGTATATGCTTAGTTACAGAGACAGGAATGAATACTGAGATTGGGAAGGTGCATTCCCAGATTCATGAAGCCGCGCAGAATGAGGAAGATACCCCATTGAAGAAGAAATTGAACGAGTTCGGAGAAGTTCTAACAATGTTAATTGGAATTATTTGTGTGTTGGTTTGGCTTATTAATGTGAAGTACTTCCTCACTTGGGAATATGTTGATGGCTGGCCAAAGAATTTTAAATTCTCATTTGAGAAGTGCACGTATTACTTTGAGATTGCTGTTGCGTTGGCGGTGGCTGCTATACCAGAAGGGTTGCCAGCAGTAATCACTACATGTTTGGCACTTGGAACTCGAAAGATGGCTCAAAAGAATGCACTTGTTAGAAAGTTGCCTAGTGTTGAGACTCTTGGTTGCACAACAGTCATTTGTTCTGATAAAACGGGTACTCTAACTACCAATCAGATGGCTGTATCTAAGCTTGTTGCTATGGGTTCTAGGGCTGGCACTCTCCGATCCTTCAATGTGGAAGGGACAACCTATAGTCCTTTTGATGGAAAAATAGAAGATTGGCCCGTGGGTCGAATGGATTCTAACCTTCAGATGATTGCTAAGATTGCTGCTGTTTGCAATGATGCTGATGTAGAGCAATCTGGGAATCATTATGTTGCTGGTGGAATGCCTACAGAGGCTGCATTAAAGGTAAAATGACCATCAAAAACTGGATTTTTTTTGTCAATTATTATAGCATTGTGAACATAGTTTACATAAGGTAGTGCCAACAAGGCACGAACAGCACCAATTTGTGATTGAGTTTTGATGCTGTCCCTGTAGTCTCTCTCTCTCTCTCTCTAATTGTGTGTGCGTTCATGCTTTTGTATGCATTATTTGTCAAGTGTATTTTCTTGCTACTGTATATGTGGATTATTAGTATGATTCGAGGCTGAGGCTTGTTTGTCTGGGAAAGATATGGGGTTGCCTTGTGATTATATGGCACAAGGACTCAGATAGTATGCAAGGTTTATGGGATACAGATTTCTTACTGGCTTTTTTTTGCTCTTTCCCATGCTAGGTTATGGTTGAAAAAATGGGATTTCCTGGAGGGCTTAACAAGGAATCATCTTCAGTTCATGAGGATGTTCTAGGTATAATACAGTATCTTGTTCTATTTCTCTTCTCTATTTTTTTAGTAGCTCTAACATTTATTTTTTGGTCTATTTTGGTCCTATATTCTTGTGCAATGTAAGCTTGCTGCCGATTATGGAATACGATGGAGCAGCGGATTGCAACCCTTGAGTTTGATCGTGATAGAAAATCCATGGGGGTTATTGTGAATTCTAGCTCTGGCAAAAAATCACTGCTAGTGAAGGTTCATTCTTCCCTCTTGCTGTCTTGTAGGTTCAGCTTTTTTGCAGTTAAATTGTCTGTTCTTTTACAGCTAATATCAACTGTGGCTGGTATTGTGTATCATGCACTGGAAAAAAAGAAGATGATCACCAGTCATGCTTAGCCCATGAATATGCATAAAAAGTTGGTATTGAGTCTGAATATCATAGAGATTATTTAAAGCACATTCATGATTTGTTTCTCCTTCTAAAAGACAGGCTAAAATGCAAGTCACCCTGCATACACCCTACGTAGGACACTAATGTATATAGTTCATCAAACAGTCACATCAAGTTGTATCATCCATTAGCATGAACCTAATTTCTAATCCTTATCTTAATAGAGTGCAGGAAAATTTATTTTGTTACAAAAATCAACATGTGGTCTGGTCTATTACCTTTTGTTTTGGTCAGATTATACAAAATAGTCACAGGGATTTTGGTGTGTTTGCACCTTGTTTCTCCTATTTTCAAAATGACACGTATCTTGTGACACTAAGCATCCAGTGAAACTGTTAGTCAAAGGGTGAATAACCATATTATCATATAGATAAAGTTTACCCTACAAAACCGTATTACTCTCCCACACACATATGGCAGTCATCATTCTCAACTACACCTGTTTGGCTCACCAACTGATTTCCATGCAACATTCTCTCTTTTCCAAAGAATTTCCTTAAGCCTTGAAATTTAGGCCATGAAGTTTGTTCCATAACAATTTGTTTTAGACAATCATGTCATTGATGGACTTGATTCAAACAGGACACCTAGAATACCTTATGTTATGGTTTAATAAGTAGATTGGAAATAAAATGGTAATATATATATCCAAAAGGTGGTGAGACTTCTAACATGCTCCCCCCCTCCCCAGTCTCCTTCTTCTCCTGTAGGCCATACTCATCGATAACGTCTTCAACCTGTTTTTCTATTTTTACTTCCATCTATGCTTCTCAATTTTATTTTTAAGTTCACTTTAATTTATTGTTCTTTTCTTTATGGGATTCTTTTCTCTCGGTAGTGATTGACGCTTTTCAATGGAGGAGGTTGAAACCCTTCAATCAATCTTGCAGATCTAAAATTTTAATGTATTTTGCTTTTTAATTGACCATGTTATAATCCATGAATGAACCTAGGTTAAATGGACCTTAAAAATAATTACAATACACTGAAGAGGATTAGGAGATGACAAATGTACTTGTGAGAGTGAAAATAAGTAATTAGAAATTGGGTTTTTTATTACTTGGGTAAGATGTTCGGCAAAATTTGCCAATTGGATGCTTTGAAAGACGAGGAACAAACATGATCAACGGGTACTTGTGGAACTTTTTGTCCTTTAATTGAAAATTGCTCATTAGAAGTGTGTTGTTGGACATCTACTGTAAGAACCAAAAGTAAACTATATTTTCTTTTAATCTTTTTTCATTGTTCTTTTTTCTCAGTGTAACATTCTAAGTGAATAAATAATTGAATTTATCTAGCTATCTGCTGAGTTTTATTTGTTGTTTTCTTTCCCACTGGAAAATCATTACCCACAACATTTGGTCTGGGGTGAATATCTTGGGTTTGTAAAATTTTCTAGAAGGCTATGTCCTGCTGCTGCTTTTGGACTTTCTGGTTGAGGTTTGACTTGGATGACTGCAAGTTTTTTTAAGCTTCTGTGTCTTCTTTTTTCATTTCAGTTTGTCATGTATAGGTCTTGAGGTTAATGCTCTGCTCAAATGTTGCAGGGTGCGGTAGAAAACTTATTGGATAGAAGCACATCTATTCAGTTGCTTGATGGCTCTGTTGTAGCATTGGATCAGTGTTCGAAGGATCTTATCTTACAAAACCTTCGTGAAATGTCAACAAGTGCATTACGTTGTCTAGGTTTTGCATACAAAGAGGACCTTTCAGAGTTTAGAACTTACAGTGGCGATGAAGACCACCCAGCTCATCAGCTTTTACTTGATCTGCATAATTACTCTTCAATTGAGAGCAATCTCACTTTTGTTGGCTTAGCTGGGCTCAGGGTGAGTTTCTCCAGCAATCTTCTGTTTTCTGGTCTGTTTTCTTGCTTTCTCAACCATAATTAAAATTCATTATTTGATCCCAAATTGTGAAAGGATCCTCCTCGGAAAGAAGTTCGTCAAGCCATTGAGGACTGCAAAGCAGCTGGAATCCGTGTCATGGTCATTACAGGAGACAACAAGAATACAGCTGAAGCAATTTGTCATGAAATAGGTGTCTTTGGACCTTATGATGATATCAGTTCTAAAAGCTTGACTGGCAGAGAGTTTATGGGCCTTCGTGATAAAAAAACTCATTTAAGACAAAGTGGAGGATTGTTGTTCTCCAGGGCTGAACCAAGGCATAAGCAAGAAATCGTGAGGTTGCTTAAGGAGGACGGTGAAGTTGTTGCTATGACTGGAGATGGAGTAAATGATGCACCTGCCTTAAAGTTGGCTGATATTGGCATAGCAATGGGCATTGCTGGGACAGAGGTCAGTTTATGGTAATTTGGTGGATATAAATTATGTGGACTTTATGCAGTTAAGGGACATCTCTGTGGATCTAATTGTATGTGAAAGTGTATTGGCCAGTTTCTTATGCTTTAAATAGATCTCATGGTTTGTTCTCTTTGTTGTTTGCTTTGCAAGTGTATAATTATATATCATGTAGCTAGGGCATTTTAGTCAACTTAACTAGTCCATGCCGCCCTGAACTGCATTTTGTTTACTTACATTTTCTGCACCATTTTTTTATTAAAAATTTTCATACCAAATACTCATTTTCAGGTTGCCAAGGAAGCCTCTGACATGGTGTTAGCAGATGATAATTTTAGCACTATTGTTGTTGCTGTTGGTGAAGGCAGGTCCATTTACAACAACATGAAGGCTTTTATCAGGTTCGATATATTCTGTTTAGTCAATTTTACATCCAGTGTGGTCTATAAGATAATTTCATATATTGGTGGACTGGAGCACAATTGACACAGGACAGTTCAAGGGCTGTTCTGGTACTGCTTTTATGGGCCGAGAATGGTTTTTTGAGGGGTTTTAGGTTAAGTTTTGATGGTTAAATATTGGGTTTTGTTTGCTGGAAATTATCGATAGACATAACCGGATTTCTAGGAGACTTTGAAGGAGGAAAACCTAATCCCTTGTACCTGGGGTGCATATGCGTCTCACCCAAGTGAGATTTTATCAAACTATCGCAAAGCATATATCTGGAAAATTTTAACATAAACTCATTCCTTATTGAAAGATTCCAGACCTTTTGTGTAGAGTTCCTAATACTCCAAATTCATATATAAGAAGCACTACTATTTCTATGTAAACCCACTAAATTAAGGACTAGTAAGACACTGAAACATAAAATTAAGAAGGGTATCCCATCAATTTGATCTGACAAAATAACAGTGATTGTTGATATTCGCTCAGGAACATACACTTCAAAATTTATAGAGAGGGTTTCATGAATTCTGTTTGTCTTCACCCGGTTAGTCCTAACAAATAGTTAGCTTCTGGCAAACAAACCAGTAGTATGTCTGTGATCAGTAGAAATAATTGATTAGCAATCCTGGTGGATCTAACATTGGTTGTTATGCATGTGATGGAGCTTTGACTCCTCACACTTGAAATGAGATTCATTAGCATGCTAGAATTTCAAGTGTTAAGGGATGAAGTGTTAAGGCCTAAGGGTGCAAAAAAAAAAATATAATGGTTGAAGGGTGAAGTGTTAAGGATGTTTGGTAGGTATGTTAAAAATGATGTGTTATAGTGGGGATAAATTTCCAATCAAAGTTTAAATTAATAATATGATTAATAATAATAATAAATAATGTGTGTTAATGGGACCCAATGGACATAAAGGACATGCCAGAGAAAAAGAGACATCAATCATGATTTTGAAAAAATAAATTGGCACACCCCCCCCCAACCCCTTAGTGGGTTAACACTTGCCCCTTCTTGGGGTTAAATGTTAACTAACACCTCAACAACACCCCCCCCCCCCCCCCTCCCCCCCCTTTAAAAGTACCAAAAATATTGCATAGTTCCTTATGTTGTCTTTGGAGATGTGTGGGATAAATGGGAATGCAGTGATCTTGACCCTGACGAGTCAAGTGCAACTGTAGAAAAATTGTCCCTGTGCTTCTAAGGTTCTGTGCACTCTTGCTGCTGACTAGTTTTGTCAATTCCTGAGTAGGACACCTTTTTATACAAAAACTGCTTACTGTCGTTTTCATCAAGTACTGAACCATCTTTCTTGCTCTTGGTTCATCTTGAGAATTTTGGGTTTTAACTGTAGTGATGCTTGAGCTCTCAGATTGATATGCACCAGATGGGATCTTTGTTACGCAGTGTTTTTGTTGCTTCGGCTGGCAATCCACCTAATAGGATACAGCTTTTTTGTGTATATGCTGTTAGAGTAATCGACAAAATGATAATTTGTAGAGAACTTTTATATTGTATTCTTTTGTGCATTTAGAAACTAAAAACCATGTTGCATAATATCTTTTGTTGCATGAAGAATTTGTGTTTTAACTGTACTGATGCTTGAGTTATCGAATTGATATGCCCTGACAACATGGGAACTTGGTTCAACCAGTGCCCATGTTGCCTGTATTGGTGATCCACCAAATAGGATACAGATTTTATGTGCATGTGCTGGGAGTCATGTGTGCAGATTATGATGTGTGCCTATGCAATGTGCATACATGTCAAATAAACATCTTTTTGTATGAATTGATAATCTGAGATTTGTGTATTCATTATGTCAAAAGTTTGCATCATTATTAACTTGTACCTGTCATACAACCTTAAAATCTCTTGCAATGAAAATACTAGATAAACTTGATCTTCATTAACGGTCTTCCTCCTATTTTGAGATTGCATGTTTATTCAGTTCGAAACAACTTTCTTTTTTAACTACCTCAAAGTAACCTTTTTTTTCCTTTCCCATTTTCTCCCTTGAATCATATTTATTACAGGTACATGATCTCCTCAAATATTGGTGAGGTTGCCTCTATATTTTTGACTGCTGCTTTGGGTATTCCAGAAGGAATGATCCCTGTTCAGCTTCTCTGGGTTAATCTGGTCACTGATGGACCCCCAGCAACGGCGTTAGGATTCAACCCGCCAGACGGAGATGTAATGAAAAAGCCTCCTAGAAAGAGTGACGACTCCTTAATTAGTGCTTGGATTTTATTCCGCTACCTGGTAGGGAAACGGTTTTTACCTCAAATCAGATAACTTGTTTTTTCTCCCCAATCAGAAAACTTTCCTTGTTAACCTTAATGTGTCCTTGATGTAGGTGATTGGATTCTATGTTGGGATTGCAACAGTTGGTGTATTTATCATATGGTACACACGTCACACATTCATGGGTATTGACCTCAGTGGAGATGGCCATAGTCTTGTCACCTACTCTCAGCTCGCTAACTGGGGTCACTGTGAATCTTGGAAGAATTTTTCTGCATCACCATACACAGCTGGGTCTCAAGTGTTCAACTTCGATGCGAATCCATGTGAATACTTGCGATCTGGAAAAATCAAGGCTTCAACGCTCTCCCTTACCGTATTGGTTGCCATTGAGATGTTCAATTCCCTCAATGCCCTATCTGAGGACTGCAGCCTCGTGAGAATGCCACCATGGGTCAATCCATGGCTCCTTCTAGCCATGTCTGTTTCATTTGGCCTGCACTTTCTGATCCTCTATGTACCTTTCCTAGCACAGGTATTTGGGATTGTTCCGCTCAGCCTGAATGAATGGCTCTTGGTACTGGCCGTGGCCCTCCCGGTTATTCTAATTGACGAGGTTCTCAAGTTTGTCGGGAGATTGACAAGTGGGTGGCGACATTCTGGTTCAAGAAGACCTTCAAAATCCAAGCCAGAGTGAGCACTAAATAAAGGATTGTGGTTGGACTCCTAATCCTGGTCCATTGCCTTTAACCCTCCACTTTTCAATATGACAAGGGCTGTTATGGACCTCGAAGACTACATTAGATTTCGATTAGACAGAATTGTATTAAGTACTCTGCTTAAAACATGGGATTTTTCTGGGATTCTACATTGGCCCAAATTTCCCCTTTTTCGCTCTCCAAAATTGAGCTTGCAGATCTTTCATTTTCGTAGGCCGAAGAAGCAGCCAGAAGGGTGGTGGTGTGCCTGGCTATAGTAATTAGCAAGTGAAATGTTATGTTATGGAGTTCAGAACAATTAAAAAAAAAAAAAAGTCAAATGTGTTCCATGGCAACATTGATAGAAACGAACTAGCATTTATTACATCACATTTTGTCAGATCACCTTCTACAAAAATTGGAGTTTCAAGCCACCAATCAAGGTGTTGATATGTCAATTAACGTTGTCTATTTATTCTTTTTGTTTCTGTCAATGATAATTCCTGGATATGGCTGGCAATTGTTAGTTTTTTAAAAACTCCAGGGAATGCTAAGCCAGGAGTAAACAACACCAATAAAAAATAAACCTGAATAAATAAATAGATAAAAATAATGAAACTCAATCTCTAAATAAAGAAATAATGAAGTCTGAAATTGAAAAAACATGAACTTAAAAAAAAAATAAAGATAATAACTCGGACAAATCCTCTAAACTTAGATTAATCTTTTTAAGACTCTCAACTCGTGAAATTTTAGACTCGGATTTAATTAAAAAGTTTAATTTCAAGCCAATTTAATATTGAATGGTGAAATAAAAAAATCAATTTAAAAAAATTTTCAAAGAAAAAAAATAGCAATAAAAAAATAAGGATCAAGTTTGATAGGAAAAAAAACTTAAGGAAGATGAAATTATAAAAAAAATATTAATTTCAAAAATTATCCCAAACAAAATAAATAGTAATCAAAAGAATGATGATCAAATTTGAAAAATAAAAAAAAATTGAAGGTGGATGAAATTGAAAAAAAAATTAATTTTATAAATTTTCCAAATAAAATAAATAGTAATAAAAATAATAAAGGTCAAATCCGAAGAAATAACAAATTGAAGGGTTGCTTTGAAATTTTGAAGGGATAAGCAGGAAATCGAGGAGAAGAGAAAAAAGAAAGAAAAATAAAGAAAGGCACGCACCGTTCAAATGACACAAGGGTCGCACACGCATATGTCAAGTTTTTTTAAAATAATATTGGTGTATGTTAAATTACAGAATCACCCCTAAACCAACCTATAATAACAAAAAAAACTAAGTAAAAATATAAAAATACCCTTGAACATAAGCCGTAGAAAACTCAACTTTTAAAGGCCTGTAAGTCATTGTATTATTCTTAAAAAAATAAAAATACTGAAACATCCTTGAAGATAAACTTTATATAACGTTTAATCCAAGGGCATACTCGTCATTTTAATATGCATTATAAAATAAAATAAAAACACTAATTGCCCTCCTTAAATTTGACCAATGTACCATTGGGAAATACCAAAATATCACCAATAGCTAGTTATTTAGTTTTGTTTTGTAAGGGCAAAATAAGATTTTTGTTGTGGATTGCTAAATTAAACCCCACGGTTTTTAGATTTTGTTAATACTAATTACATGTATTCATAAAAAAATTACAAAAAACAATAAAATTATACTATTGGCCAACGTTAAGCCGTGGATCGGAGCAAATTTTTTTTTGTAAAGGCATTGGTAATGTGTTTAAAAAATATGTTTTAACCATGAATTGAACGATATTCTTTTATCTAACATTGAGATAGAAACGCATTAGATCTACCTGGGTTAACCTAGGCTGACATGTGAAAGTGACGGGGATAATTTTGGAAAAAACAAATTGGAAAGCTCAATCTCCAATTAACTTAATGGTGAAAAATGAAAGTGGTAAAAAATAACACTTAATTAAAAAAAAAAACCAAGTGAATTCAAGTCAACCAAGCAAACTCGCGATGTAAATAATGCACGTCATCGAATTTAATAAATTTTTTATTCAAAATATTATTTCTCATTTAATTATACAACAACAAAATGCATGGGAATTGTTTTATGATTTTTTTAAAGGGAAAATATCTTGATATAGATCATTAATAACAAATAGTAATTTTTTTTTTGAGTTTTGAGCTAAAAAATAAAATAAATTATCGATAATAAAAGGTAAAATTGTATTTTTTTCAAATTAGAAATAAAAAAAGCATTAAATAAAAAAACAAGTAAATAATAGCTCGGATGCTACGGATTAACTGATTAAACCTGCAATTCTATTTATGAACTCAATTGGATTCAATGATATTTTTTATCATTTTTTTACGTGAATATAAAATTAAAAAAATTAAAAAAAAATAAAAAAAAAGTCTAGGCATGTTGTCTTGGTAGCCCAACATGCATGGGCATAAAAATAAACCAGCCCAGTTCATGGGTCTTGACCTAGTTTTATTCTCAAGATAATTTCTTGAAGTGGCATCCTCCGTTCTTTTTTTTTTTTTCAAAGAAGACAATACACAACACATCGTATGCTCTTTTAGCAAAATTTAGTGACCAGAGTCGATGAAAAAATGGGCCTCTAATTGTTTTGGGCTAAAAAGGTTATTTTTAATTTAAAATACTTAAAAAACACTCAAAATACCATAATAATTCTATCCATAGCATAAAAAAATCAAAAAATAAGCTAAATAATAATAATAAAAATTCTTATGGTCAGGTTCGCCTCCTCAGGCAAGGAAAATAAAAAAAAAACAGCTAAGTAAAACTTCTCTCATAAAATGGAACTCATTAACAATGGTTTCAACTATTTTGGTGGCCGTAACATCATCAATGATAACTTTCTCTCTCTATATAGAAATTTTATAGTCCTCTATCTATCTCCTCTCACAACAAAAGAGTGAAAAATAAGAGAAATAAACTATGATGCCAAAACTGAATTTTTGGCAACTAAAAGGACAAATCACATATAAATAAAAAAAAAGATGGGGGACCAAAATAATTTTGTGTGTGTGAAATTTGAAGTCATTACCTATTTTACCTATCCTTTTTATTTTGGTACTTTATCTTTCAATCCAATTCTCTTTTTTAAAAAATACAATTGGGCGCTAATTTATGTTCGAAATGGCTCGTTGTGCAAAAAAAAGCTTGATGACCAAATTAAAAATTTAGAAAAAAATACACTATTCCAATCTATAATGATATTTTAGAGGGTGAAGAGTGCATCTTCTACCCTAAGAGTCTGTTCGGTATTGTGGTAATAGTTTTTTTAAAAAATATATTTTGTTTGGAAATATATTGAAATAATATTTTTTTATTTTTTAAAATCTATTTTTAATATCAACACATTAAAATAGTATGATAAATAAACAATAATAATTTAAAGGAAAAAATTTTTTTAATTATTTTTTAAAATACAAAAATAGACAGCCTCTCAAAACACAACTGGCTAGTTTTTTTAAAAAAAATATAAGGCTAGGCAAACCCTTGATCGAACTTCACATCCATCCCAAACAAAACGACGTTGGATTTTTATCCGATTTATTTTGACCCTGGTCGTATCAGGTTCTTACGTGATCCAATAGGGTGGGGTCATCCCTCCTTTTAACCGATTCTAACAACGAAAAGAAAGGAGAGCCGCATTGACATCTGGGAAAGAATTGATAAAAATCAAAAGAATTAGGACGCAATTGATAATCGAGTAATACATCTAGAGTTAAGGTTCCAAACCGCTTATCAAAACCCTAAAACCCGTAAAACCCAAATCATTTGAGAGTGAAAGGGCAGAATATGGGGGGATTCTTCGACCTCAACATACCCCAAGACACCACGAAAACTACACGCATAAAACTTGTTGTGAAAGCTATGGAGCTAGGATACAGTGGCATCGCATACAACCGGAGCATCAAAGGTATCATGTCTGATCATGACCGTTGCTCAATCCCACTCTTGTCCCTTTCCTCTTTACTCGATGTAGCTCCTGCCCTTGCCTTCTCCGTTAATCTCCACCGTGACCTCCTCGGAATCCCACGCTCCTCCCCTTTCCGTCAGTACACGCGCTTGACTGTCTCTGTTGATACTCCTTCTCAGGCCCAGGTGCTTAACTCTGGGAATCCTGTTTTGAAGACTTACGATTTTGTTGCTGTCAAGCCTCTGAGTCAAACTGCTTTTGATCACGCCTGTCTTAAATCCGAGGTTTGTATTATTATTGCTGCTGCTGCTGCTGCTGCTTTTCCTTTTTATTTTTTTTGCTGTTCACAAAGTAAAATTGAAAATTGCTCCTGGGTTTTGTATTTAATATTGATTTTATTTTATTTAGGTGGATATGATTGCCATTGATTTCTCTGTGAAGCTACCGTTCCGGTTGAAGCTACCTATGGTTAAAGCGGCAATAGAGGTTTGTTGTTCAATTGCTTTCTCATTTCATTTTTAATTTCTTTCCTTTTGTTGGTGGTTTTGGCTAATGGTTTTTTTTTTCCTTTTGGTATTGATAATCAGCGTGGACTTTATTTCGAAATTACTTATTCTGATCTTATTGCTGATATTCAAGTGAGGAGACAAATGATACCCAATGCGAAGGTGAGTTTTGGGATAGTTTAATGCTGCGTGATAAAGTTTAGTGATAAGTGAAATCAAATTTATATATATATATATATATATATATATATATATATATATATATATAAAAGAAATATAAGAGTCCGTCACATTTCTTGTTTTTGAATGACATGCGATTCATGACTCTGATGAGGTGATTTTCCACACATGCAATATCAGAAAAAGTGATCACTGAAATACGCGTGGGAACACACACTTTGAATTTTACAGATAGGGTTTCATGGGTTTAGCCATCAGCCTGCACCATGTATACATATCATGGAAACTGTTGGTGCCTAGTTGGTCCTTACAAATTGTTCAAGGACTATCTGCATTTTGGCCAATAGTCCAAAGGGGTTGGCACATTTTACCCTTTGGATAGTGATCCACTAATTGGATCTAGCTCTTTTATGCATGTGCTGTTAGTCATGTGAGCATATTCTGCTGTGCACCTATTCATTGTGCTTTCATTTGTCATTTGTTAAACAATCATCTTTTTGTATGAGTTGACAATCCGAACTTTGGTTTTTTTCATGCATATGTATACACATATAATTAGCAATTAAATAATGGCTAACTTTACAATTTATTGAGGAAGAATGACTCCTAAGAAAGTCAGTTTGTATTAATTAATCGTGTTTTGGCATTGATTTCCCAAAATGCTTTTGGTTGAAGCTTTTGTATTACAGTATCTTAAATAATGTTTGGCCAGTATAGGTTCCTTGAATCATGTTTTGAGTTTTGTATTAGCCTCCATAACTCATCGAATGGTGCTGCAAAACAGTTGCTAAAGGACCTGCTGCATAAGAAATATAAAGACTCAATCTTGAATCTCATGTTATTACAGGATTGAGTTTGCATCGGAGAAAATGTGTAAATAACTAGTGTTTTAGAATATATAGTGTCTTAGCTGGACATCATTTACAATTGTCAATCTTGTCAACTTGAAGCATCCAAGCTCCAGTTCTATTGCCAAGTTCATTTTATTGCTGGATCTTCTACTCATCTGGAAGCAAAAGCATTGCTTTATTGATTTTTGAAATTCTATGTGGATTGAGGCCTTTTCAAATTAAAACATTGTTTGGGTCTATAGTGTCCATTGGGATCCCTACTCCCACCAAAATAGAGCCTAACAAATTGGAAAAAAAAAACAAATAGTTGTGATTCTCATGTGATTCATCCTGCAACTATCAATATGAAAGTTTACGCATGTTTTGACAAATCATCTGAGCTGTACTCTTTCTGGACTTTCAGTTACTAGTGGATTGGACTCGTGGAAAGAATCTCATTTTCACAAGTGCTGCTTCTTCTGTGAATGATTTTAGAGGGCCCTACGATGTTGCTAATTTGTCATCTTTGTTTGGTCTTTCAATGGAACGAGCTAAAACAGCTATTTCAAAAAATTGTAGGTATGAAATCATGCAAAAAGCTTAATTGCAGTAGCACAATTATGGTGAGCTAATGTTTGTTATGTGCACTGTTTTCAAAATGTTTTGTAGGAGTCTGATAGCAAATGCTTTAAGGAAAAAACACTTTTACAAAGAAGCTATCAGAATCGAACCAATATCATCTGATGAAATATCTGACACAAAGGAACTTATTTCTGTGAACTGGCTGAAATGGGATCCAATCTCCAGTGGTGGAGGGGATTTACAACTGGGTGATATAGAAAAGTCTTTTTCTGCCACCACTAGAGTATCCACAACTGCAAAAGCAATTGATTTTTCTGAGGTTTTAAACGGCATGGCATCAAATGGTGCAAGTTTTTCAACTACTATTCCGGCAATTGAGACACCAGTTGCAATTAGTGGAGTATCTGAAAAGCCTGGTGAATTTGATTTTCTTCTTGAAACTGACAAGGCTTCATCAGACAATACTTCAGTGAAGAACCAAACTTCGAGCAATGAAAATTCTCAAGAAATGAATTTACCAAATGATGATACGAGGGCTTTCACCAAGTTCGAGGGAAGTAGAAGCCATGTGAGTACCATCAATGAAGAATCCAAGAATTCAAACGTATCAGATGTTATACTTCCTTCAATAGTGGATGAAAGGCATGATATGCAATCACAAAAATGCATTCCTAGTTGTGAAATAAATGCTGTGTTATCTAATGCGAGTGTGATGAATCTGACATCTTCCACGAACATTAATAATACTACTTGTGTTTCTAATGCTAAAATAGATACTTCATGTGAGAATGCTAATTTTCTTGCTCCTCTGATTGAGAACCCCTCAAGTTCGAAAGGTTCTGATGTAGTTTTATGTCCACAAGATGTTTCTTTGAATGAAGATTTAATGGAGATGGATGTTAAAGATCAAGAAGATATTCCAGTGACTGAAAAAGTTTCAAGCAGTGATCAGCTAGGAGAGTCTCAAAGTGATTTGATTACTATTGTAGATTATATCCCTCTTCTTGCCACTGATGACACAAACGTTGAAAACGTCCCTTTGGTTGCCAATAACCTGGAAGTTATGATGGATGAAGATGATACATATGTGACCAATAATGTTATGGGTAGAGCACAACTTGAGGAATCTGGGGATGAACCAATTGCACCTGTGGATCATACTCCACTTTCTGTAACCTCTGATGGCATGATTGTTAAAGATGTCCCTTCAGTTGCAAGTAGTGAGAACCTGGAGAAGCTAGCTGTGGAGGGGCAAGAGCATGTAGATGCTGATTCTAGATGTATTCTTGTCGTGGACGATGATTTGAAAGTTAAAGATAACTCTCCTGCTGAAACTTGTATGCCCCTGGAGGAAGTGGGAATGACAAGGCAAATGCATGAAGAAGCTAATGTTGAAAGTAAACATACAGCATTGGTTACATTTCAATCAGGTATCCTTTCAATTAGTTTTAGGAGTCAGATGCTATAATGACATTAATCAAGCTTTATTTTCTTTGATGATTATTCTGGATTTCCTCTTTTTTTTTTTTTAATTTAATTTTGATTATCATGAAATGGAGGCAACAAGTTCATTGGTTTTGTTAAGAGATTCTGTTCTGACAACTGCTTTTATTTTGGCATCATCTAATTCTAATTTCAGTGTCCTGATTCATTTTCTTTTGAGGATGTTCTGCCATATCTATCTGTTAATAATCCTTACTTTCTTCATATCACGGTGGTGATTGGGAACCAGAATAAATGGCAGACAATTCTGATTACAAAACTTGACTTCTGCTTAGATATACCTGACTGCTTCTTTATTTAATTGTCTTCTTAATGCCTCAAAAAAGGGAATAAGGTCTTTCGAACGATTTCACTCCTCCTCCTGCCTTGTGTGTGTGTTTCTTTGATGAACAATTTCATGTTTTGTGAATGCAGGGAAATTTAAAGCAAAGCGGAGGACATCCCATCAACAACCTTCATTTCCTCTGAAGCGTTTGTTGAATCCCATGGCTTTCAAGAGAACTAAAAAATTTAAGCGGAAGGTGTGACCGGAACTTTATTTACCTTTGTTTCCTTTGATTAGCTGGAGCAGGATAAAATGTAAAAAAGATGAGAGATTTTGGTTATGAGGTGGAGAAATTTTGTTTTTAGATCTTACAGATGTTCCACTATATTTAAAATTTTGGCCTTGACAATTTGATTATGAATCTTGACAAATTCACTTGTAAAAGGTGAATTTGTTAAAAAGCAGCTATTATTTATTTCTTTATTTATAATGCTATCACATAGCTTCTTGCTTGTTTATTTACTAGACAGCTTGCACGCTCCCTTTCAAATATCCCTTTAATCTTATCTAATTGGACCATAAAAGGATTTCATAAAAAAAAAAATTAAAAAAAATTCGAGAATAAAAAAAAAAGAACGACTGAGAAAATAAAAAACTGGGGAAGTGCTTTATTATTTACATGGATCACGAAGCAATACGAGAAATCGCCGTTCTTTTGGTTGTTATATATATATATATATCACAATCACAATTGGAGGCTTCTCCATAGAAATAAAAAGAGCGTTGACTGTTGAGTGGGGGTGCGCGGGTCTCACCAGTCACCCTTTCTCCAAGAACTGGGTTTCTAAAAGGCTTTACCATAGAGCATTCGGTGCTAACGATGGAGTCATCACTAGAACTAGAAGCAGTGAACTTTGGAAAATCTATAATTATACCTAGCGTTCAAGAGATGGCCAAAGAGTCTATGACCAAGATCCCACCTCGGTATGAACGACCTGATCAAGATCCTCCAATTATCTCAACCGATGCGTCACTACTACTTTCGTCGATCCCTGTTATCGATCTTGAAAGATTGGCTATTGAAGATTCCATGGATTCTGAGCTGGACATCTTGCACTCTGCTTGCAGAGAGTGGGGTTTCTTCCAGGTGTGAATGAGCCTTTCTTTCATGTTATTTTTACATTATATTTAGACCTGTGGCACCAATGCTAATTGTAGTCGATGATATATTATAAACAGGTTGTGAACCACAGAGTCAGCAGTACATTGCTGGAAGAATTCAAGATGCAGGTCGAGAATTTCTTCAAACTTCCGTACGAAGACAAGAAGAAGCTGTGGCAGAAACCAGATAATCACGAGGGATTTGGGCAGCTCTTTGTGGTATCAGAGGAGCAGAAGCTAGACTGGTCAGATATGTTCTATGTAACAACCCTTCCTCTTTATCTTAGAATGAATGACCTTTTTGACAAGCTCCCTCCAAACCTCAGGTATCTCTCTTTCATCCTCTCTTTCTTCTTGGACTCAAAATCCACTCTGTGAAATGCACAAACATAAAAGCAGACACTTCACAGTTTGGTTTATTTCATTAACTAGGAGTCTAGGTGAAGCTATAACACATGAGATTGAGGCTAGAGTTTAAGAAATTAATAAATCTGTTTACTAGCAATTTTTTTCATTTCAATTGAAATTATCATTTTTTAAATGCAGAGAGACTCTAGAAACTTACTGTTCAGAAGTTAAAAAGCTAGCCAGTGAAATTTTGGGTCATATGGCAAAAGGTTTAAAGATGGATGCTGAGGAAATGAAAGAGCTATTCAGTGATGGAGTTCAATCGATTAGAATGAATTACTATCCACCATGTCCTGAGCCAGATAAGGCTATTGGGTTCAGTCCCCATTCTGATGCTGATGCTTTAACAATTCTCTTTCAGCTCAGTGATACTGAAGGACTAGAAATTAGAAAGGAAGGGAGATGGATTCCTGTTAAACCACTTCCAAATGCTTTTGTTGTCAATGTTGGTGACATTACAGAGGTACTGTTTTTTCGCTTTGCTCAGTGTAGCACCACAGTCTACAAGCTGCTTGATTGGATTGTACATGAATAAATATGTTAACCATTTATCTCAATAGCAAGCAAGCCTCTAATGAATGGGAAAAGATAAATAAGTCGATGTTATTTCACTCAAAATTGCAGAAAATACTCTTGGCTAACATGTTTTTTCTTTGTATAGAATGATAAATTTAAAGGAGAAATTGGTTATTCACTGTTATGTCTGCATTATCAGAAAAGTTGATCTCTGATGTTGCCATTGTCTGATTGAATAATGTTCCACTTGATTTTGGATATCTTAAAAGATAAATTCTTAGAAGAATCCGAATTGGTAAGATCACAATTCATGCATTTAGCTGCCCACTGTTTCCATCATGCGAGATGCTCCTTTTTCATTCATAGGGACTGTAGAATTAGACCCCAGCTTCTCAGAAGCATTGAAGGCGATGTGAGATGTGAACAATATGCCTGAAGAAGAATGTGAATTGCTTTCTAATTTGACATTAAAATATTTGTTGATTTTCCATCAGAACCTCAAATGGGTAACAACATCCAATAAGATCACCTGGGCCATGTATAACTTTTAATGACTTTAACAGTAAACATGAAACTGGCATGCCTTAACATAAGATTGTTGCTGTTCATGTTTTCTCTGCAGATAATTAGCAATGGTGTTTATAGGAGCGTTGAGCATAGGGCAAAAGTGAATTCAGCAAAGGAGAGACTCTCTGTTGCTACATTCTACAGTTCCAACCTAGACTCTGTCTTAGGCCCTGCTCCCAGTCTTCTTGGCAAGCATAATCCTGCAATCTTCCAGAGCGTCCCTACAGAGAAGTACTTCAAGGGCTTTTTTTCTCAAAAATTGAATGGCAAGTCATACCTTGAATGCTTGAGAATAGCAGATGGATAAGACAACACTGCTGTGCACCCATAAAAGTAAAGAGTTGAATTTATTGAGCTACTTATCTACAGAACTACTAATTATCCATGCCATGGATTGTTAGGTTCTATATTTGAAGACCAGCTTTAAGCAACTTAAATGCGATGGATTGAAAATCCAGCATTGTTATCCTATATAAAGGGTGTTTAAACCAAGCTATATTCCTTGGATCTGTGAAGTATCTCTGCTGGGAGGCAATTGAAGAAGTTGAAGAGGAGCTGCAAATATTACTAATTCACGCCGCCAGACCACCTTGAACCCAAGCTGCAAACATTGCAAGCACAAACCACCTCATTATGTGATTTACCTGTTCAAGGCTTCAAGCCCTTTTCTAATTGATGATTTGTTGAATTAAGCCTATGTCCACGCTTTGTAATTGCCCGGCACACTGGCTGGTTAAAGATTAGACGCTCGCTGCCTCTGCAGCATGTTTGTATCACTTGGTCTCTGGAATTTAGCAGTCGTACAAGTTTTCCCGTATTTAGCTTTCTCTGTTCCCAGCAAATCTGAGAGCTGTGTGCCCATTTAGTAACTCGAGATCCATGTCCCAACAATTTCTATGTCATCTGCATATGCTAGTCCACTCAATAGAAGTGTGTCTGCATCATTCTTTCCCAGACAACAAAATGAGAATTCATCATTGGCATGATGAACAAAAGCTTGAGGCATTTATCATTAATAAATCATTTATTGTTGGTCAATAAAAACACGAAATAGCATACGAGAAATATAGAGCATAAAAGCATCATCCCAGACGAGCTTCCTTAGGAAATTGTAGGGTGATGTGGCTACTTGACAGTCATCATACTTTCTGAGTCTTCTTTAAAAAACTTGGTAAAATCTGCACAAGTCTTTGTATTTAATAGATTTTTCTTTAATTTAAATTAATTATTCATTTTAAGAAAATTAGAAGAGAAAAGTCTAAGAACTCAGGATTCGATCTGAAGAGCTTTATAGAGTAAACACTATTTAGAAATAGTAAATATTATTTGTGTGGATAGTAAACAAAACTATACTAACTAAATGATAAGAGAGAAAGAGAAGCTTGATTGCGCCACAGCCCAACCCAACTTCTTTTTTCTCTCTTTTTTTTTTTTTTTTTTCTTTTTGTACTATCAGCGAAATCAGTGCAATACATTTTGGTTCTGAGTGTTTTACAAATAATATCATATCCAAGATTCATGCGGGTCGATCAAGCTGCTTTCTTTCAAAAGTTACCAGTGAGAACCAAACTGTACGTAGTTGTTCGAAATAAGTTGTTGTTTCTGATACATTTTAATTGCACATGAGATCATGCATCATCTTGAAAATAAGCGTAGACATGTTCTTTAGACTTGATACGAGTAAAGCTTTTGATAGGGTTCTAACTTCTACGATCTGGTTTTCAAGAACAAGAACTGGTCGGTACTGGCAAAAGCTGAAGCCCATCACCAGGAGATTATATTTTGGTGGCAATTAATATATAGCATGTTAACTCCTGCGGTCTCACTTGACTGGCAGGCTCCCCGGCCGGTAAGGTTCAAGCAAGATACACTTCAATGGAGCATCTTCGATATATATCTGGCAGTGTTGGGCTCTTAACTAGAGATTCCACAGGTGCTTTATTGACTGCTAAATGCATCTTTTATCCCCACGCTTCTTACCCTACCATGATAAGAGAAATATTATTTTCTTAACTAGTGCTAAATATTATTTTAATATATTTTCTAAATGAAAATTAATTTTAAAATTTTTTACATCACAATCATTAACAACCATTTGGTAACAACCCGACATCCTAAAAAATCAGATGCAGTAAAAGCATGCTTTCTCAACTTTTTAATTTCTTTAGTTCTTTTAATAATGCTGCTTGTTTGGTTAGAACTCAACTTATAATTGCTCATGATGAAGCCTCTTGTTCATTGTCACTCTCATGACCTCTCTCTCTCTCTCTCTATATATATATATTACCAGATTCAAGGCTTGTAGATCCGGCCATGCTTGTTTTATTTTGTTTAAAAATATATTTTAATAATATTTTATTTATTACAGAAATCAATATATTAAAACAATTAAAAACATATAAAAATATTAATTTAAAATTAAAAAAAAAAACTCAAGATATTTAGAAACAATATCAAGTAGAAAAAACAAATATTTTAATACAGAAAAAAGCTGTGCTAGTGTTTTCATCATGATTATTATGAAGAAGAAGCTATAATCAAAGAAGTAAACTTAACAAGTTGAACAAGATTTTGGCTTGAAATTTTAGGGGACAACTTTCCATTTAGAGGAAATGAAATTAAATGAGAAGTAGAATATGCGGGGAGGTTTCATGTTTGTTACGGTTGTTTTTCTAAGTACTTTTCAATTAGAAATACATCAAAATAATTTTTTTTTAAAAAAAAATTATTTTTGATATCAGCACATCAAAATGATCTAAAAACACTAAAAAATTAATTTAAAACAAAAAAAATAAAATAAAATTAATTTTTTTAAAAACGCTTTTAAAACGTAAAAACAAACAGAGTTAAATATCAACTAGATATTGCAATTAAATCCTTAATTTTTAGATTTATATCATTATCATCACTTTATTATTATTATTATCATCAATATTATTATTAGTATTCGAAGACTTTTTGAAGAAAAAAATTTAATGTTAATGGAGCTATAACTCATTTAGTTCAAATTAGTGTTAGGATTTGAAATATTATCAAATATTACACGCTTCTAGTTTATTTGACAACACAGGATGGTTTGTTATTTAATTTATAGATTGTGGGTCTTTTTCTTTAAATTTAATGAAAATTGTGTTTTGTAAAATCCTAAAAACTTTTTTTGAAATATATTTGAAAAAAAAAAGATTCGGACCTATGATAAATAATTTTTTTAAATTTTTGAATATGCTGTAACATAAAATTATTTTAACATAAAATTATTATTTTTATTAGGCTATATTAAATTAATTTTTTTAAATTTTTTGTTAAAACTAGGTTTCAGATGATGATCCTCTAGGAGTCTTGTCTAAAAAGAAATTAGTCAAAATTTAATTTTTTGTTATTTAAAATTAATTTTTTTATATTTTTAAATTATTTTAATGTGTTGATATCAAAATAAATTATAAAAAAAATATTATTTTAATAAAAAAATATTTTAAAAAATAATTATTGAAACAATTTTAAATACTTGAAAACCACCCGTCGGGTCTCTTTAGAATTTAAAGGAGTAATTTATCTGGAAAGCAGAAGATCCTGTAATCGTGCCAACTGTACGCATCAGAGCAGAGGGAGGCTCCTAGTGGGGCCCAGGTTTCAACTCATCAACGAAAAAAAAATCGCTTATACTAATAATAAAGTACACTTGTAGTTTAAAGTAGTATTTGTTTATTAGTTAGTGTTTATTTTTTAAAATTTATTTTTTTATATATAAGTTTAAAATTAAAAAATAATTTTAAAATATGAAAAATAATTTTAAAATAAAAAAAAATAATTGTTTAACAAATACAACATGACAGTATGCAAGCTCAAAAGTTAGTAGTTAAGGAGAAATTAATACGGAGTGGTCGTAGGCGTAGACGACATGGTATTCAAAAATTTTGAAAAGGAAGGAGATTTCTAACGGTCAGAAAATCAAGAAACGGGCGTGAGTGGGTGCCGTCCGTCCTCCTCACCTGTAACGGCATCGCGTCTTTTCAATTTCTATTATTAGCTCTCTCTCTCTCTCTCTCTCTCTCTCTCTCTCTCTCTGTCTGCAAGCTTGTCCTTCAAATCCAATTTACACTCTTCTTCTTCGCATCCTTTTCTCCCCCTCTCTATTCCTTTCTCCCATTTTTAACTTCTCATCATAAAACTAAACAAACAAATTATTATTATAAAATAATACAATTCTTCAAATAATAATAGTAACAGTAAAACACAATATCATTGGATTTCTTCATCGAAAGGACGGCCGGCATTTGAGTCACAGTATCTGATTTATTTTTGTTATTTATTTAGGTAATTTGTGTTGGATCTCCATGGATGTTTTCGCTACCTGGGTTTTTAATTCTTTCAGGAGAAGAATGTACCTTCATGGGATCCCTTCTACTTCTTCACTTTTTTGTTATTGTTGATATAATTGGACATGAAGATTCTTATCTATTGATAGATTGATAGAGTAATAATAGTCGGACTCAGATGCTGAATTTATTCTCTCTCTCTTTTTTTTCTTTTTTTTTTGCTTTATAAATAGTAATATAGAGACAAAGAGAGAGAGAGTTGGTCAGGTGGGCGGGCTGACTTCGTGAATTGTTGTGGTGAATCAGCGGAAAAGGTTTTGTAATTGAATAGAGGACATATGGATTCTTCTTCTTCATCACAGCAGAGAAGAAGAGGAGGAGGTATGGTTTCGCCATCGCCATCGCCATCACATACTCCGCGATCAACTGATAAGTCAGCAAGAGATCTGCGATCTGGGGACTTCAATTCCAATTCCAGCAGTAAACATGATAAAGAAAAGGGTGTCAATGTGCAGGTCATTGTGCGTTGCAGGTCAGTCTCTCTTTTTTTATAAATTGGGTTCTTTTTTAGATTAATTTTCAGCTGAGGGATGATGTTTTTGTAGGCCACTAAATGAGGATGAGTTGAGGGTTCACACTCCGGTGGTGATTTCATGTAATGAGGGTAGAAGGGAAGTGTCAGCTCTTCAGAATATTGCTAACAAGCAGATTGATAGAACTTTTCTTTTTGACAAGGTTTCTGTCTTGTCCACTTTTTTGCTTTTGTTTTTGCTTAATAGTGAATTGGATGTGAAAGTTTATGACTTTTGATGATTTCTTTGTTTTTTCGGGGGGGTTAGGTTTTTGGCCCAGCATCCAAACAGAAGGACTTGTATGATTTGGCAGTGTCTCCAATTGTGTATGAAGTTCTTGAAGGTTATAACTGCACCATCTTTGCATATGGACAAACAGGAACAGGGAAGACATACACAATGGAAGGAGGAGCCAGGAAAAAGGTTTGATTTTTCCTATTACTTTTATATATTTCTTTGCTTTTTGGCTGAAACTGTTTTTAATTGTATTTGTACTTTACTCTCTCTTGTAGAATGGAGAGTTTCCAAGTGATGCCGGTGTTATACCAAGAGCAGTTAAACAAATTTTTGAAATATTAGAAGCTCAAAATGCCGAGTATAACATGAAAGTTACCTTTTTAGAGCTGTACAATGAGGAAATAACGGATCTTTTGGCCCCAGAAGAAACTCCAAAATTTGTTGATGACAAATCTAAGAAACCCGTAGCTCTTATGGAAGATGGAAAAGGAGGTGTTCTTATAAGAGGCTTGGAAGAAGAGATAGTATGTACTGCTAATGAAATTTACAAAATCTTGGATAAGGGCTCTGCTAAAAGGCGCACAGCTGAGACTCTTCTTAACAAGCAAAGCAGTCGCTCTCACTCAATATTTTCCATCACCATTCACATTAAAGAATGTACTCCAGAGGGGGAAGAGATGATCAAATGTGGAAAGCTGAATCTTGTTGATCTTGCTGGTTCTGAGAATATTTCCCGCTCTGGTGCCCGAGAGGTACGTTGTAACCAACACTAGAAAATTATCTACACTACAGCACAGGCTGATGCAGCTAGGAACAGAGCCTTGCATTCAGTGGGTTTTATGCACCAGTATCTTACTCTTGTAATTTCTGCAGGATTATGCTTTTGAATTTCTTGACACAATAGCTTAATCGAAATATTAGTTATTTTCACTACTCGAACTCTTTTCATCCTAAAGAAAATGACTTTTGCAGGGGAGAGCAAGGGAAGCAGGGGAGATTAATAAAAGCTTGCTTACACTTGGTCGCGTGATCAATACTCTTGTTGAGCGTTCTGGTCATATTCCATATAGGTACTGCTAATAAAAAACATGTATGATATCCACTTTCACATCCTTTTTGTGATTGCAGACCTTTAAAGTGACATTGGTTCGAAATGTGGTTGGTTGCAATTCCAGGGATAGCAAACTAACCAGGCTATTGAGGGATTCGCTGGGTGGGAAAACAAAGACATGCATAATCGCCACGATATCACCCTCTATTCAGAGTCTGGAAGAAACACTTAGCACTCTAGATTATGCACACCGTGCTAAAAATATAAAGAACAAACCAGAGGTCAGTTGTTTCATTTGACCAATAAAATTGTAGTTTGGGCCTCTAGATCACTTGGTTATTGGACCAATCCGTGTTCCTCTTATTCATGCAAGTGTCCACTTTTGGAACTGCTCTGATAATTTGTTTTGGCTACCATTTCAGATAAATCAAAAGATGATGAAATCCGCAATGATCAAGGATCTATATTCTGAAATTGACCGACTGAAGCAAGGTGCTCCTCTCCTTCACTGTGTACTCAAACTTTCTTGAAAACATAAACATTCCTATGCAGTTGAGTTGGGAATGCTGTAGTTCTTTGCATCCTCCAATTTCTTATAAACATAAACTTTTTCATGCAGTTAGATTTGACAACTTGTTTAATGTGTTGATTTCTTATAAAAAAAAAAAAACAAATTGTCAGAGGTATATGCTGCCAGAGAGAAAAATGGAATCTATATACCACGAGATCGTTATCTTCAAGACGAGGCTGAAAAGAAGGTTCACGTCCTACCATATAAGTGCTGATATTTTCTTCACTTGGCCTTACATTGAAGTCTGAATATTGATCATTTCTTGTGTTTTATCTGTCCAGGAAATGGCTGAAAAAATAGAACGCATGGAACTTGATTCAGAATCCAAGGACAAAGTATGTTTCATCAAGATTTTTGCATGGTTCTTTGCCAGTTTCCATGCACAAAAATCAGTCTAATTATTTTGTTGTCATTTGCAATCAGCAATTTTTGGAGATCCAGGAACTCCACAATTCTCAGCTACATTTGACAGCAGATTTAAGTGAAAAACTTGATAAAACTGAGGTAAGCTACTTTAGGTGGTCAACACGTAGACCTTCATTCCACTTTTCTGCTTCCACCAGCAAGATCTGAGTTTATTATTCTCTTCCTTGAAAATTCAGAAAAAGCTCGAGGAAACTGAAAATTCATTAGTAGATCTGGAAGAAAAACACCGACAAGCAAACATAACTATAAAGGAGAAGGAATTTTTTATATCTAATCTCCTCAAATCTGGTGAGACATCTTGTACTTGAGTTTTCTTTTTTATTGTTTGAATGCAAATAGTGAATCTGTATTGTTGGAGAGAAGTGATGTAAAAGAAATTTTGGACTTCCTTGATGAAAGATATGATTCCATTATTTGTTCTGGTTTCATTACTCGACAGTTATGTGTTAATGGGCTTCAAAATATCTTGTATATCAAACCAGTACAATTTATGTGACTGGTATTTGATAAATAAACTTGTCTTTTGTTCAAAGCTTCCATGCTACTGTCCTTGACATGATTTATTTAGTGTTCAACGTTTGAAATTTGAAAGTCATCTATGCGTCCTCTTCTTATGTGTTGGCCTGTTCTCTGACCATGAACTTTGTTATTCTTTCAGAGAAAGGACTAGTTGAGCGTGCATTTGAGCTTCGATCAGAACTAGAAAATGCTGCATCAGATGTGTCCAGTTTATTTGCCAAAATTGGTTTGTACTGATTCCAAATTGAAACATAGTTTAGGTATTATGTTGAAACCATTGGTGATTGATTGTTATCAATAAATGGTTTTCAGAGCGGAAGGATAAAATTGAAGACGGAAACAGGGTACTTACACAGAAATTCCAGTCCCAGTTGACCCAACAACTTGAGATCTTACATAAGACTGTGGCAGCCTCAATGACTCAACAAGAGAAGCAACTGAAAGACATGGAGGAAGATATGCAGTCCTTTGTATCGATAAAGGCTGAGGTTTGGATACAAACATGATGTAATTGAACTTGTCTTTGTACTTGTCTATCATTTCTTACAAAAAAATTTGATATTCATGAAGGCTACTGAAGAACTTCGAGGAAGGGTCGGAAAGCTGAAAACGATGTACGGATCAGGTATCAAAGCTTTGGATGATATGGCTAAGGAGCTTGAGGAAAACTCTCGGTCTACTTTTGGTAGTCTGAATTCTGAAGTTTCCAAGCACTCGCATGCTGTTGAGGGTGTAAGTATCAAACTTATGCTACTTTTAAGTGACCTTAATTCCTTTTCACTTGTCTGAGTTTAGTTTGTTTATTTGTTTCAGTTCTTCCAAAGAATTGCTTCAGAAGCTGATGCGTTAATTAATGATCTTCAAAGCAATCTTCAGATGCAACAGGAAAAGCTAAGTGCATATGCACAACAGCAGCATGAGGTTGGTATTTGGCTATCTAATAGCCATTAATTGAGAGATGTTTGGATTTTATTACTTCTTTCAAATGAATGCTTCTATTTTGATACCGATTACAGGCACATTCCAGAGCGGTAGAAACTACACGATCAGTTTCGAAAGTCATAGTTAACTTCGTCAAGACTCTAGACATGCATGCATCCAACTTGACCCAAATTGTGGAAGAAGCACAAATAGTCAATGATCACAAATTGTCTGAACTAGAAAAGAAGTTTGAGGTGGTTTCTGTGGTCAGATTTAGAATGCATAGATCAATTTATGAGGCGTTTTCTGAATAAAATTAATGTGTTTTCCTTGTAACTGTGTAGGGGTGTGCTGCGAATGAAGAAAGGCAATTGTTGGAGAAAGTGGCAGAGCTGCTTGAAAGTTCAAATGCGAGGAAGAAAAAACTAGTGAGTCTTTCAGTGTTAGTTTGCTGGCAGTTTGATTGGCTGGCTTTTTGGGTGCTTGATCTTCACCTGGTGTGTTCTTCAGGTGCAAATGGCAGTGCATGAACTCCGGGAAAGTGCAAACAGTAGAACTAACAAACTGCAGCAAGAGATGTCAACAATGCAGGATACCACGTCTTCTATTAAAGCTGAATGGACAGTCCACATGGAAAAAACAGAGTCCAATCATTTTGAGGACACTTCTGCAGTGGAAAGTGGAAGGAAAGTCCTGGAGGAGGTTCTACATAACTGGTATAGGCCGCTTTTGCAATCTGTTTTCTTTTTTTTCTTTTTCCTTTTTTGTTGTTGACCATTTTTCATCCTGGTATCATGTGAATGCTTTTTTTTTTCTTGTACTCTCTTCTGAATTGGTTCCTCAACTTTTGTTCAGTTTAAATAAGGCAAAAATGGGTGCCCAACAGTGGAGGAATGCTCAAGAATCCTTGCTCATCCTAGAAAAAAGCAATGTTGCTTCTGTGGATTCCATTGTTAGGTATGCTACTTCCCACGAGTATTCTTCTAGCTTTTTGTTTCAGATCGGCAACTTATTTTTCACTTTTCATTTAGGGGAGGAACCGAAGCCAACCAAATCCTTCGTGGACAGTTTTCTTCCGCTGTATCAGCTGCAGTTGAAGATGTTGACATTGCGAACAATAATCTCCTCTCATCCATTGAACGTCAGTATTTTGTTCTGCAAGTGTATTGATATTTGTCCATGATGAAAGTAAACTGATGAATGAAACCCCCCCTGCAGATTCATTAAATCTTGACCATGACGCTTGTGGAAATTTCAATTCCATGGTTTTACCTTGCTGTGAAGATCTGAGGGAACTGAAGGGTAGCCACTACCACAAGATTGTTGAAATTACAGAGAATGCTGGGAAATGTCTTCTGGATGAATACGTGGTAAGCCTTTGATGTTCATTTATAGAAAATTGGGCCTGCCATAAACAATGACATACATGTTCATTTTAGAAACACCATCAAACTCACTTTGGGAACGAAACCGACCATTTTATAAAGATTCAATCATCACTCTTGACATACATGTTCATTTTAGAAACACCATCAAACTCACTTTGGGAACGAAACCGACCATTTTATAAAGATTCAATCATCACTCTGGTTATCATCATCTCTTATGTGTTCGCTGAACTGCTTCATCCTCCAACTAACAGGTGGACGAACCATCTTGTTCAACACCAAGAAAGAGGTCATTCAATCTGCCAACCATTGCATCAATTGAAGAGCTTAGAACTCCTGCTTTTGAAGAATTGTTGAAGTCAATCTGGGATGCGAAATCCGCAAAACAAGTAAATGGAGACATCAAACATGTAGCGGCAGCATTTGAGGCTGCCCAATCGTTGAGAGACCCTAGAGTTCCTCTCACCGCTATTAACTGAAGTGAGTAGAGAACATGACGGTTAGGGAGGTAGTGTAGTGGTAAAGGAGAGGGGGTATGTGTACTGTACAGAAGAGTATATATATATGATCAAGCACGAACTCTGCATATCTTATTCGTTGATTGTAAGTTCCCTTTTGTATGAAAATATTAATTTGCTGTTCTTCAATATCATCATCCTTGATAATCTCGGGTCCCAAGTGTGTAATCTCCAAGAAGGAAGAAGACATAATGGATCCATGGAGAGAGATTATCCGAAGCAATTAAGTGAGACGAATTTGAAATCTAGTGCTTAACATATTAATTTTTTGCAATTAAGGAAGCATCCAATTTGACAACAGTACATGTAACTGTTCCAAGACTTCAGCTGTAAGCATTGTTAGCAGAAACGATAGTAAAGTAACCCGTAGAAGATGTTCCTTCAGCTGTATTAATTGTTCACGTCTTATTTCTTAATGAAAGAAATTCAGAGTTGTAAAAATGATTGACAACAATATACAATTAAATCCTTGTAAATTACTATTCTTGCCACCATCAAGATTTATTAATTAAGATTATTTAAATATTTAAATTAAGATTTATTAATTAACCACGTGAGCACACGGCGGCACCTTCTCTCTCCGATTTACTGGCTTGGTCTCTCTCGACCACACTGTTGTGCTTGTGCTCTCTTAGCTCCGGCTTCTTTCTTCAGGTGTGGTCCTCTTTTGCCACGTGTACGTCTTCTCTTTGTAAACTTGTCAACTAGTACTTAGTCCTTTGTGGGCTTATTTTAACTTATTTTGATATAGTTCCTTCTTCTCCACTCTGTTAGCACGTTTATTTTTAAATTTCAAAAATACTTTTAAAAAAAATTATTTTTTTTTCAAATTATAAAAAAAAAATTTTAAAAATAAAAAAATATAATTTTAATATACTTTAAAACAAAAAACAACTTCTATCCTACTCTCAAAATCTCTCTACATTATCCGAATTCAAAAATTTAAGTTAGTGATATCCTCAGACTATTTGAATTGAAAATTGGATGGCATGTCAGGGGCTAATTTGATATTTTTCCCTTTAAATTAACTCATCTCTACCGTTGTTAAGGAAGGTTAATGGATTATTTGATACACAAGGGTCATTTTATAAAAGGAGATTCAATTCTCAAAGGAAAAAAAAGAGAGAGAAAAAGAAAAGGATCTCAATTGCAAGTTTTGTCATTTGCTAATTGCTACAAGTGGGAATTGTGGGCGACAAAAAAAAAGGGTAAGACTATTAATCTTGTAGAATCTACTGGTAAAATAGAGGTTCTTGCTTGATTGGGGAGCCTGCAATGGCATGGCGGTCAAATTAAAAGAATAATAAACGGGGGGAAGAAGCACAGGCGTGAGAGAGTGTGTGTGTCACAGAATTCATTCTTACTTGACTTGATAATGCATTCGTTTGGAAAATTTGATATGATACAGAAGGAGCGAGTGTTCTGCTTAAGTTTTGATAGAAGTTTCTCCTCTCTAACCTGTGTCAGGATTTGAATTCAACTGCTACTTTGGGACATTTTTTAGAGCAGAATGATCAGCGAGTGGTAAGAGCCAGAGAGCACAACAGATGTGGAAGGAGCAATCCTTGTTCGTTTCAAGGGAAGTAGGATGGATGGCCTACATTTCAAAATGATCTGCATAACAAATTAGAAAGCAAAAAGGAAACGTTATTTTGGGATTACAGAACCAGCTAATGGACATCTTCTGGACCTCAAACAAGGTCTGTTCACTTGCTATTCTACATTTTGCACTAAAATCATCAATGTACATACAATAGCATTTTATGTATGACAGCTTGGAGAGGATGACTGGCACATTACTTCTAGCATAGATAGACTTCTGCACCAGCACCTGCAACACAAGCCAATTCTGCATTGTTAGATCTCTCTTTAAATCAGATGGTCAGTGCAGGTAAATCATCTTGCAACTTAAATGAATCATAATAAAAACAACAACAACAACAAAAAAACAGATCCTCAGAATGCAAGGTACCCACTGACACTTCTTCTGAACAAATAAACTCATGACAAAGCATTGTGAACAGATAAAAATACACTAAACAGCAAACTCTATTTACAAGGAATATCACCAAGACATTTTCCAGAATAAGCCCCACGAAGCAAAAGCTAGCACCAACTGTCAGTCCCTAGTAAGCATGGCCCTAGCACTGTACTTACAATTCTAACTTATTCTGACACAACCCCTAGCTGCGCTGATCTCCTAAATCCCCTCTCCAATTTATCTTGCCAGGAAACGTTCCATATATGCCTACTTGAATGAACTAACTATGGAGGTCCCTCTTTCCCTAAACCTCCAGTCAAACTACCACCATGTACATTAAAGTAGCACTTCAAAATCTTTATGAAACCTTGACAGCAAGCAACGTTCTGCATCTCAACAGTCATTGTGATTGGATGCATAGCAGCACATCAGTTTATGATAATCTGACAAGCATGGGAGCCAGTAACTCAATGATCTTAAGACCTGCCGTGCATGTGTTCAATTTTATACATTTAAGAGCGAAAAAGTTGGCTACAATTTTGAAAGCAGATACACAAAAAATTTTGGTTCCCAAAATAAATTTAAATAGCCCGTTCAATTGAGAATGATCATATTCCAGGAACTAAAGAATAGCAGAACCCGATGGCATCTAGGGAAAGGCATGATGGTATTTAAATCTACCTGAAAAATTATTCATAATAAGCTTGTACTTAAGATTCCATCTGGCCTTTCTCTCTCAAATGTTTCATCATCAAAATCTTCATTTGTGGAATCTTCTTGACATATCAATTTGTTCTCTTGCAATGGATTTAAGCTCAGGGCCTCCCAAACCATTGATTCACCCTGATATGTGCTGCCTTGCTGGAGCCCATGAGTGGTGTCAACAGTATCTTCCGCACTCTGTCTCACATCACTACAAACAAGATCTGTTCTTTTATCATCATCAGCAGCTGGTGGCTCGGCGTTGAGGTCAGAGCCCAAATCAAATCCAGATTGATCCCCTGCCCCATGAAAAGCAACGGTAACTGTTCCTTGATCAGATAGATCAGCAGGGTCTTTTTTCTGTCTCTTCCATTTCTTAGTAGATGAAGTACCGTCATCTTCAAAATCTTCTTCTTCTCGATCTCTGTGCAGGTAAACCCACAATTTCCTTTCTCCATCAAATTGCACACAAGGATCACGCTCATAATGCAAACGATCCAGGGCTCCACTGACAACTTGATTCACTTGTGCATCAGACACGTCTTCAACAGTATACTGAGAGTCTCGTATCAAAGTACAAACATCTGCTCTAGTGCCAATACTTCCTGGCAATCTCGCAGCTGCATCTCTCACAAGACAAAGAATCGTAACATGAGGTGGTCGATCACGCTTCAGCATGAAATGGTCTCGAGCTTTTGAAGTTGGCTTACCACCACACCTCCTCAAGGGAGCAACAATAGATTTTTTACCATCAGCAGCAGTGTATGAGAAGGCCCTGTCAGGAATCGAATACCTCAGGAGTTCTTCCCTACGAAAATAAGCTCTCACTTCTTCAGAACTCGGGCTGATAGTATTGAGACTTTTCTGAGCTCTCAAGTCCCTGAACCTCTCTTTCTCATCCAGGTTACATTGCATCAATGACAGAGGCGGTGCAGGAAGACTTCCAATTTGTTGAAGAGTCTCTTGCCCGCTTTTCAGCCAATTTGCAAAAGAGTCGACCAACTTGACACAACTTTTGTGAGGAAGGCCCCAATATTCAGGAGACGTCACTTCAACAATAGTGTCATGATCTGTCAAAGTGTGAGAAACTGGACCAATCCAGGACCAAGTTTTTGTAGATTTGTCATAAAAAACAAGTGCTTTCCAGCCCTTTATTCCTAGAGGTGCTGTTTTTGATGAAAATATCTTGAGAACTCCTCTGATCAAATCCTGGAGTGGCTCCTGCGTCTCAAGAATGCAGGGATCCATAGGGTTTGATCTCACACGGTTAACAATCTCCTGTACAGTAAGAGAAGGCATTTTCACTTGAGCGGCAGGGTCTGATTTATTAACATCTGCATTCTCATTAGAAAGAACCCCATTGTTGTCACCTTCATGTGCTCTGTTCAGCTCTGCTGTGGGTTTGCCAACCTCTAAGGAATCTTCTGAAAGAGGAGTGATCATTGCTAAACGAACTGCTGAAAGGAGATGTATAATGGAAAATGAGAAGCCAATATGTACTGTTGGTGTAATCGGTGTATATGGCTTTTTCTGAGGTTTCGCTTCCAGCTCCACATCCACCACTCCTGTTTTTGTAACAGGTGCCTCAGGAGTTTCCCAGTCTGGAATAACATCGTCAGCTTCCAATTTCCTTTTCCCTTTTTTCTTCAATGAAATGGAGTCGTCAATTTGCTGCTCAACACTGTTAGAATGCCTATTACCATCTTCGTCTCTGCCAGCCATGTCCATCACATTGTACTTTGCTTTCCGTTTCTTCATCCCTGAGTTGCACCCTAGCAACAAAGCCTCAGTTCGGTCACTTTGACCATGAGCATATGTTTCCATGTTCCGTCCTTTCCTTCGCAATCTAACCAGTGCATTTTCATCTGACAGTAACTGTGTTTCAAGTAAATCATCCTCGTCGTCAACAATGAAATCATGGCTGACTTCCCCTTTCTGCTTTCGGTCAGCAGGGTAGGCTTTCGATGAGGACCTGCGTAACCTTTCACCAGATTCCACCCGTAATTGACCAATCTTGCCAGATCTGTGAATTCTGTTTCTGTCATTATCATCCTTTAGTTTACCCAGGCCAGTGAGAGAGCTGTCTTCCAAAACTCTAGCACTGGAGCTATGTGTCTCATGCATCTTACCCTTTTGTTTAGCTTTTGACAAGTATCTTGGCATTTGCCCAGGCTCAGTAAAGCCACTCACCTTTTTGGAAACGTGTGCAATTCCATCGAAAGCCAGTTCATTCTCCTGCACATCTTTCTTAATAAAGGAGGCCTTTTTAGCACCTAAGCTAGGCTTCAAAAAGGACGACCGAGAACCTTCTATGATACTGGTGGGGTAAGCTGACTTGCTTTTCATCAAAGGATTGCTACCATCATCATCTTCATCATCAAATTGTTCAGATGAGTCTGATTCTGTTTCTTCACCTTTTATATAAATTCTGTTAGCTTTCAATGCTCTCTTTTCTGGTCTTCCATTCTGAATAACACGCCCTCTGATCTTCTCCCGTGATTGTTTTGCTCTCACCTGAGGCAGCGCAATTCTATCATTCACCTGCGGCGACAATGCTCGATGAGCTTTGAAATTAAGATCCGGGGACTCTCTCCCCGTCCTACATTTCTTACTTCTCATATTCCAATCATTAGATTTAAATGTAGAATCCATAGAGAAAACCTGTCCTTGATTCTTGCTATGGCAAATTGGTTCAGCATGATCTGATAAGTCAACTCGATTACCTTTCAGTGGTAGCTGCAGAGTTTGGCCTTTCAAATATTTCATCTGATCAGGAACTGTGAATTGCGGGGAATTTTCAGCATACTTGGTCTTTTTGGAAGACTCGGACTTGGTCCGATTATTGAGAATATTTGATGTGAACACTTTAGCTTCTGACAGCTGACCTGCATTATTGTCCCTACCATAGGCATGCAAGTCATTGTTTGAAGAGAATGGCAAATTCATGAAACTGTCAGCAGCTAATCTGGTAGTTCTGAAATCATGCTTCTTTCCTGCTTTTGGAACCCTGGACTTCACCATATCACCACCAAGTACCATATTTCGATCTCGTTGGACACCCATTCTGTACATTGCATGTTCAGCATCATCCTTTTCAGTTGTCATTTGATCCCTTTGCCTGGGTGCATCTCCTGAGTCATACCCAGCAAGCTTATTCTGCCTAGAAAGTGTCAATGCTGATCCATGCGGACTTGAAGTCATCCCCAAACCATGATAAACAGAAGGAAATCGACCCGGCACATCTCTAGTTGAAGGATCTTTTGACCCAGCTGACTTCAGTATACCCCTGGGATTCTGCTTTCCATACTTTGCCACTTCCAAACTGACTGGTGAAGAAAATTCCAAACCAGAACCAACGCGATATGCTGGAGTACGATCAAATTTGGATGCACTCTTCTTATCCTTTGCCCTTCTGTCCCAAAACCTATCACCTGGTTCCCCTTGGTCCGATGAGCCACTCTCCAATTCTCCCTCCGCATTCTCATGCATCAAACTCTTATGACTCTTCATGATATTCAAAACTCTAAGCTTCTCACCAATGCTATACCCTTTACAATCATGCCAAGCATCTCTTATCTGGCACAAATGACTAACCATACTATTCTGATGCTTCCTCAAAAGATGGTAATGCTGCCTTTGCTGAAAGAAATACAAACCATCTCTGTAAAGGGCAACCCTCGGTTCACACAACCCCCCCTTGAGCATCTGAAACAATTTGTTGATGGGACTACCAAAATGGAAATTCCCACCCTCAAGAAGCTCTTTGAGGGTTCGCATAAAGGTGTCCTGATCAACGTCAGGTAAATACTTAGTGAGGCTAAATTTATCATCTTCGGTTAAAACATCATTCCACACATCAACAGACAATATGTCCTGCAATCCAGGAAGGTCATACAATTCAAAGGGAACACTGCAAGTTAAATTCCCGAATTGGCAAAACTCAGCCCTGGTTTCCCCTAATTCTAGCAAGTCAAAATCATCAGATCCTGCCCCGGAATCAGCATCGTTGAATTCTTCGTCGTCTTCGTCACCCTCTTCAACATCAACGTCATCCTCTTCATCCTCATCAGACTCAATCCGCTGCTGATGAAGAAGGTCATCTTCATCCTCGTCCTCGTCACTGGACATGGCAGTATCCCTACTATCAGGAGAAAGCTCCGCATCAAACTTATTAGATACCTTGAAATTGTTCTTCTCAATCGCCATCCACGCAAGCAATATACGATAAGTAACTCGCTCCAATTTCAAAACCTAACCCTAATTCCAAAAGAAAAAATAAATAAATCTCAGAAAGATTGATATTGATTTATAATTATTAATAGACGAGTAAAAAAAGACACCTTACCTTGTTCGCGCGAGAGATGGAGTGAGATTCTTATGGAGAAGCCCTAAAAAAAAAGCGAGAGGCGCATGCAATTTGTAAATAAGGAAGAGAGACAGGGAGAGAAGATGACAGGAGAGGAGGAGGTGAAGAAGACGATGGTGACGTGGAGGAAAGCGGGCCGTCCGATTTGGAAGTGGTGAATAGACGGAAAAGGGTACAGAAAAGAGAAGATATGGTAATGGTGAACGAATAAACGAGCAGAGAGAAAGGTAAAAGAGGAAGAAAGAGGTAGTGAGGAAGAAAGGGTTGGGTTGATTCGGGTTTGGTTTGGCGAGAGAAAGAGAGAGAGAAGAGGGTGGCTGAGTGGGTTGACTCAGTGAGTTTTGGTTCTTGTTGCAATTGTGCTGACTCATCTCTCCCTTCTGTTTCTGGAGATCTCCCAGACCGTTGATTTAAGTGTGCTGGTGAGTGAAACCCCCTTTCTCGGAAAAGAACACATCCCTTCATTACTACCTTTTTAGCAGCTAAAAATCACTGAAATCCCTCTATTATCCAAACTTGATCAAATTAATTCCGTAGAATAAATTTGATCGAATCGACCCTCGAACTTTTGATTTTGGGCTGCCTAAATCTCTCCTTTCATATGTTTTGTTATTTAAAATAAAAGCATTAGTGTTTTAATGGTGATTGCACTGCAATCTATAGTAAAATAATCAGTGTATCTCTTAAAAAACCAAATAGTTAAACAAACACTTTGAAGTAATCTTATATTTTGTATCTTTATTGCATAGTATAATTACTCTTATATCCTTTAAAAAAGAAAAACACAATTAATGTAGGCTGGCGTATTTTTTATTTACCTTAATTTTTTGCAATAATCGCTTAGAGTCAAGGGTGTTATGGTCTTTTTCAAAACAATAAAAGAAAAAATAGCTTACGCGTGCGGTACACCATCCTTTACACGGTAGGCTGGCGTATGCTAGCTGCAAGGGCACGGTCGAGCTCCAAAGATAATTTTTCTCCTCCCCCCTGTTTTCTCTCTCCTTCACCTCAAAATGTGTGTTGGTTTTGTAAAATTGCAAAGTGGTCCTCAATCTGTTAATTGTATTGAATTTGATTTAGTTTTTTTTCAATTTCATCCCTTGCATTTGATTTTTTATGTTTTTTTATTATATTTGGTCCTCATTCTTTTGATTCATATTTATTTTTCTTTTAATCTTTTTTTAATTAGATTAATTTTTCAATTTCATCCCTAATCATTTGATTTTTTTTTTATTAAATTTGACTCTAATTCTTATGATTGTAGTTTGTTTTATTTTGAGTTCTCTTCTTGATTGATTTTTTTTGGCAATTTCATCATTTATTGTTCAATTTTATTGATTTTTCATATCATATTTAGTGTTTATTCTTTTATAATGCTTTTAAAACCTGGCCCCTGAGTCGATCTCGTCATGTCTCAGGTCATAGGTTGGGTCGAATGATCGGAATTACCAGGATCAATCTGAATTTTTTTATTATGCAAAAAGTAAAAATGATATTATTTTGATAAAAAAAATAATGGTAAAAAAAAAATAGGCATTGACATAATTCTTCCCTAACTAATCGCTTAATTTTTTATTGAGCTAAAAAGTAAAAATAATATTATTTTGATAAAACAAAATAATAAAGACAAAAAAAATCAATATAATTCATTTTGTTTTGAAAATAGTTTGATTCACTTGAATGTTTTAATAACACATATAGGTGTTTGATTCACTTGAATGCTTTAATAACACATATAGATTTACTTGGTTTCAAAAAGACATTCAAAGCATTTATGTTTCGAGTTCAATAAAATAATTTTATTTAGTTTTTAGCTAATTTTCAATATAATAAAAAAATATTTCTATCCACATAAGAAATTAAAAGGTGTTTAAATGTAATTGAAAAAATATATCATCTACATTTCTAAAACTTTTATTCTTTACTTTGCATTTAAACCTAATTTAAAAACCCATATTCTAAAAAAAAATCCAACAAAAGATAAGAAAAGAATGATCCTTAAGGAATATTTGTATAAGTGAAAAATATTGAAACTATCAACCAAAGCCTAATGTCATGGATTTTATATATATATATAAGCACCGCATGATAAAATTTACGAGAAACTACAATTTAATTCCTAAATTGTAGTAGAGACAAACTTACAATGTTTTGATGCTAGAAGTATATTTTAGAGCATATTGGTGTTTGTTTTGGCTTTTTGGATAAAAGTAATTACTGAATACATGCAAATTGCAAGAAATTTATTAGTTATCACTAACAATGGCTGGCTCGAGGGGTGATATTGTTTGATCATTTATGTACACTACTACATGTAAGGAAAAATTGATAAAAAAAAAAATGAGACTTAATCAATAATATGACAATACTTTAAGGACTAAATTAGGTTTCCTAGGAGAATATAATTATTATACTAGCCTCCGTGTCTGCACTTCACCGCGGGATTGAATAAATTTTTTTTACAAAAAAGAATATCCAAGTACTGAAAATAGGTAAAAAAAATACATTTATAAAAATATGTAAAAACGCTAATTAGATCTAAGCCAACACAAAAGATTTTGTCAAACCTATTGTCCAAATTATGTGACTAGAATAACCCAATTAAAAATAAAAAAAAATTATAAAGTCTTTTAAAAAATGTGTTAACTTTTTAAACCCGTTACCCGAGTTTTTAAACTTAAAGCACCCCCAATTTAGAAAAATCACGAAGTCCAAATCCTAAAAAATTAAATATTAAATAATAAAATCATAACAAAAAAGTTTAATAATATAAAAAGATTTTAAAAAATAGCAATTTAAAAAATAAGGATGAAAATCACCATCACTATTATTAATAATAAATGATACTATCATTATTACTATTATGACCACTGTCATTATTATTGTTGTTGTTATTATTATCACTGTTATCATTAATAATTATTATTATCATCATCACTAATATCATTACTTTAGTTGTTGTTGTTATCAATAATATTATTTTTTTTCACCACCACCATGACTATTACGACCACCACCACCATTAATGCTATTGCTATTATTATTATTATTACAAAAAAAAAATCATGAACTTAATTTGAATGATAAAATTAAACACTATAAAACATTGATAAAAGAGCCAAGTAAAATAATAAGAAAATGGACCAAATTGAAATCATTATTATCACTGAAAAAAACAAAAATCATAAACTTGATTTGAAGAAAAAAAATTAAAAGCTATAAATTTTTTGATAAAAGAGCAAAAGAAAAAAATTAAAAATTAAAAGTAGAAGAACTGAATCGAAATACCTTATATACATAAATTAAACACCAATGGTTGGATTGAAAACAAATAAAATTTCAACAAAAGAAAAAATGACTAAAAAATAGTAACAAAAACTAAAATGTATGAATCTGAAATAACTATAATAACAATGACCATGGTGTATTTACTAAAGTAGGAGAGAGAAAATAAGGAAGAAAAAAAAAATCATTGACGATATAACGACCACATTAGGACAATACACACCATCTATAATAGAAGATAAGACATTAAGGAATAAATTGAGATGATGAAAGCTCATTTTTTATTGCTGGAAACTACCATACATGCCGCCTAAAATGTATGGTTGTTCTAAAACGCTGGTGTGTGCTCTGCACATGCCATATAACTTTTTAAATATAAAGAGCACATGCCATATAACTTTTTAAATATAAAAGTATTACTTTAATGGTAAATTACGTTAGCAATCTCAATCGAACTTAAAATTAACAAAAACACCAGGGTTAAAAGACTCAAATACCCCTGACTACAATGAATTCAATGTCTTGCATCAAGGGGTACAAGTGTAATTTTACTTTGTATAAAAAACAAAAATACCCCTACCCTAGACCACTCTTTTTTCTTTTTTTTTTTTTTACTTTTGGGAGTATTTTGGTTATTTCATTGTTCTTTAAAACATTGAATAGATAAAAATACCCCCAAACAAATCAATAATGACTAATGCATATTATGAAAAACTCCAAAATAACCCTGGTCCAAAAGCATATATATTTTTTTCTATAAGAAATACAAAATGATCACCACACTATAGTGCTAAATAGAAAAATGCAAAAGTAGCTACAATGAATACTTTTTTTTATATATTTATTTTAGTTGTTTGTTAATTATTGGATTTAAAAAATAATCACATGAGACCTCTTTTATCCATCACCTTCTATATTTTAACTTTATCAAATTTGCAAAACACAACTGACATAAGTCCAGATTACCTTGCATCCATAGGTGCAGTTGATATATTAAGTTATTTTAGCTTATAAAACTTCACTTTTTTTATTAAATTGATGCTAAAATCTTTCATTAGGATATATTAAGGCTTATTTTAGCACTTTGATGAGGGATGATAACATCCAATGTCGATTATATTCGGGTGAAATTGATAAAATCAAAACATTAATGACTTAATTGATAATGGGGTAAACTGTTAGGGGCTAAGCTGAGGTTTCCCCTAAAACCTAACACGAGCCGTCTTGTGGAAAACAAGCACCCGGGAGGCCCACATAATAATGGGCTCAACTGAAAAATAAGATTAAAAAATAACCAAATCTCTCCCAACCGAGAGATTCCAAACCTGGACCACGCGGCGATCATCTAAAACGGCACAGCCGGGGACCACACCGGGAGAGGTTTGGCAAATAAAGTAAAAACCAAGGGCATGATGTGGAAAATGACAATATTTAAATGACTCCTACGCAAAGAAAGTGAAAAGAAAGGCAAAATAGAGAAAAGGAAAACCAAACCAAACCAACGCGTAGTCGCAAACAGCCACAGCCTCTCTCTCTCTTTCTCCCCCTCTCCCCCCCTCCCTCGCCTAAAATAAATAAATAAAATAAAAAGCCTTCTCTTTTCCCTTCCTTTGTGGTTTGTTTCTCTCAAGTTTTTGTTTTTTCTTCTTTTTCTTCCCCTATCTTCAATCTCATCGTAGCAGATTCGCCCTCTTTCTATCTCGATCCACAAACTGTAAGCCTCCATGACCCTTAATTTTCAGATTTTACCTTTTGATCTGGCTATAATTTTCAAGATCCCTAATTATTTTCTATTTTTTTAGAATTACACGCAATCGATTTTGATTTTTTTCTATCGTCTGTGAATTGATTTTTTTTCTCCTGATCTGCGATTTATTTTTGGTGTTGGAGATCATAATTGATTTTCTGATTTTGTGTGAGTGAATAATCCTTTTAGGGTTTGTTGAGAGAATTTTTTGGGGATTTTTCTAGGGTTTTGAAATTATAACCTGCCTATTTTATATTAAAATAGAAAATCAAAATTCAGCTGAGATTGACAAAACATGTTCGTTCTGTTGGGGTCATAATTTTTTTTTATATATATTGATTGCTTACTTTGTTGTTTTAATTGAATTTAATAATAGGGCAACCATGAGCGACGAGGGAGAAAGGACTTGCCCACTTTGCGCTGAGGAGATGGATTTAACTGATCAGCAATTAAAGCCTTGCAAATGTGGTTATGAGGTTCGAATTCCGTGTAACTTTTCTAGATTAGACTATATTCGTGATGAATGCATTTTTGCAATCAGGAGGGTTTTTATGACCTAATTGTGCTGTTAGTCCATTAACTGGTCTTTGTAGCCAAACCATTTTGTCAGTCATTCATAGAATGATAAATTTTTGTATCTGACAAGTTATTTTAGCAATTTTTCCTTGCTTTTGCTTTCTTCTTGTTTGGCGAGCTCTTGGCTTTCTAACTTCATTATAATTTTTTTTTGCAACTAGTTGACTATTCCCCTTTTGTTTTCATAACAACAATTATCGGTGTATTTATTTGATTGTGATAATGTATCTTCTCCGTCACAGATATGTGTTTGGTGCTGGCATCACATAATGGACATGGCGGAGAAGGATGACACAGAAGGGAGGTGTCCAGCATGCCGCCTTCCTTATGACAAGAAGAAGATTGTGGGGACGGCTGGAGACTGTGAGAGGTGGTCTTTCTTTCAACAGTTTGTTCAGTGTTGTTACAAGCACCAGGGTCTCTTTAGCATAGGTGCTAAGCTTAGCAGAAACCATGGTGGAGATCTTTAATTTTGAAATATCATGTGCACTAATTTATATGGACTCATAATATTTACACTATTAGCTCTAATGGTGGTGAAGTGCAGAAAATAGCCATGTTGCTACCTGCAAAAAAAGTTGGGGAGGGACAGAGAGATACTGAATGATGCAACAAGAGAATACACAGTAGAGCAAGGAATAGAGGAGAAAGGAAAACTTTTTTTTTTTTTTAAAACGAAGATTGAAAAGGGCTGCAAGCACTCCTATGTGCTTGGTTTTGAACGAGGGGAGAATTGATTTTAACAGGGCTCAAACCAACCAACAATAAGAACTCTCAGCACCTGTGATGGGTCGTGAGGATGGCCCCTCACCTTTTATTTTCTTTTGGAAAAATCACCTTAATTAAAAGAAGAGCTGACTCTAGTTAAGTTTATCTTTGGCATTTGTAATTATTCTCACCTGTACGAACTCTTCCATTTCCTGCCTTTCTGCTCTACACTCTGTACACCCCAACTAGGAAAGTGTGTCAACCCTACAGTTACTCCCTCCCCTACCTCTGAAAATCCTTCTCTTCCTTTAACCTCTGTTGGCAGATACAATGTCAGGCGTTTCATGTGCACCTTGTTTAAAGACCCGGACCCAGTTCTCTAGAAGCACTTTTTCTCTGAACCTTTGCACCTTTCTCCCTTGGGCACACCCAAGCCACCCTCCTTTAACTGCACTGGGTTCGTGCACTTGGCATTACAAATTATATTTGATGCTAGCTGTGAGCCTTTGCACCTTGTTCCCTTGGGCACACCTAAGCCACCCTCTTTCAACTGCACTGGGTTTATGTACTTGGCATTAACAAATTATATTTGATATTTGTTTTTCCCCTAGTGATTGTGCTGGACTTTTCTTGATAGATTGGTGGCTGAAATCAATATGGAGCGAAAGAAGTCACATAAGGCAAAGACAAAACCATCTGAAGGAAGGAAGCAACTGAGTAGTGTTAGAGTGATCCAACGGAATCTGGTGTACATAGTTGGGTTGCCTCTTAATCTGGCAGATGAAGATGTATTCTCCCTCTCCCTCTCCCTCTCCCTCTCCCTCCCCCTCCCCCCCTCTCTCATCTCCCATTTTCTTAAATCTCCTTCTAAGTGTTTTCAAAATTTTGAGCAGCTTCTGCAGCACAGAGAGTATTTTGGTCAATATGGGAAGGTTCTAAAAGTCTCTATGTCTCGAACAGCAGCTGGTGTTATTCAACAGTTTCCAAACAATACTTGTAGTGTGTAAGTTAAAAGCATCTTTGACTTTGTATTTTGGTGGATTTGGTTTATGATCAAGCTGAATGGTGCAGAAAGTTCTGTATAGCCGACCCTGATTAGTCTGGGTTGAGGTTTTATGTTGTCTGACTTTATGTATCGATGTCTAGTCCGTAAACATACCATATTCAAAATTCTACCTTTGCAGTTTTTGTCCTTTTTAACTTTATCTATCGAAACTCGTGGGACTTTAGGACTATAGAAATGCTCTATATTTTTGTGTTTTTGTAATGTACACCTGTATGCATAACATCTCATCCATTTTATGTAATATACCTGTTTGTATGCTTTTCAGGAGCAATATTTTGTTCTACATTCTCTAAACAAGCTCATTGTCTGTGTATTTTTTATTTGCTCACAGATATATAACTTACTCCAAGGAGGAAGAAGCTATTCGGTGTATTCAGTCTGTACATGGTTTTGTCTTGGATGGTAGATCTTTAAAGTATGTGCATCTTTACATATTCTCATTTGTTCATTAATGTTTGCTTTCATATTGATATTCTGGGCAATTTCAGGGCGTGCTTTGGAACTACAAAGTATTGTCATGCATGGCTGAGAAATGTGGTATGAGCCATTTTAAACTTTCCAGTGGCAATTATTTCTTGGAATTGCTTTCATAAATGCTTGAAGAAAACTAGTAACATGCAATAGAGTTTAATTGGATGCAATTTCTGTTGGATCCAGCCTTGCACAAATCCTGATTGTCTATATTTGCACGAGATTGGTTCTCAAGAAGATAGTTTTACAAAAGATGAGATCATATCAGCATACACAAGGTATATTTGCGTTCTGTTAACAACTCATTGAGAGGTTGATCTAATCTTGTAGAAATGCTGTATTATTTTATTCCTCTCTATTTTTTGTTCCAGTTTAGTGTCTAAAGAAGGAAAAATATCATTGCTAGCCTGAGAAAAGATTTAGCACAGCAATAATGGGTGCCCCTTAGTTGCTCCAATGTTTTTTTATTCATCAGTACTTTATGATACAAAAGTTCCATGAAAAGTTAAAAACTGTAGTATTGAGAAATTGGAGATAGGGTTGCTGTGAGCCAAATTGATTTTGTTCTTTTGTTGAAGCTATGGCTTTTCTTCCTCTTGTTTGGACTTCAGAAAGTTAAATTTTTTTTTAATAATTTTTGAAATGCTTATTTAGATTATATTCCCATTTTGTATAGTTTTGGTCTTTATTTTCTCAATCCTAAGCAAAACATTTTTTTTTGTTGTGATTCAACATACCTCCAGAACTCGTTTTTGGCAGTGAGTTTCTTGATGTTATCTTGCATTTTATATGGAAATTTTGATGATTAATGAACTGATGATGGTTTTGTAGGAGTAGAGTTCAACAAATTACCGGTGCACCAAGCAGTCCGTTGTGGCGTTCAGGGAGTATGTTGCCTCCACCTGCAGATGATTATTGTAACAATAGTTCTGCTTCTGCAGCAAAACCAGTTGTGAAAAATGCATCAGATGTAAGATTTTTTTCTGTTAATAGATTTTACTATATTGTTTTTTAAAATACTCACTGAAATGATATCTTACACCTTTTATGCATTTTAGACGAGTTTCAAACTACATGCATATCTGTCTGTCTCTGGTTTTGAAGTTATATATTTATCTAACAGAATATAATGAGTAATGACCAAGGTTCACCTCCAACTGGAAGCGCTGGTAGATCTATGGCACTCCCTGCTGCAGCGTCATGGTATGTCAATTCCTTGTGTTTAGTCATAATTGTTGAATTTGTCTGTTAATTTTATGAAATAAATGATGTGCTAGGGGAACTCGTGCTTCAAACCAGCCTCAAGCAACAAGCTTGACACAGTCTAATGGGCCAATAAGGCTTAAACCAGACACAGCTAGTGGCATGGTAGCTTTCTCTTCTGCAGTTGCAAGCACAAGTCAGGGTTCTATGTTGCAGAATGATGTGGGTAGAAAGGTTGCATGTGATGAAGAAAGCCAATCTATGAATGGAAAAGTTAAATTAGATTTAAAATCTGCAAAACACCATGTGAGCTTGGATAGCCAAGCCACTGCTCCCGAGAAACCAGCTATAAATGATGCTACTGCTACTGTAACTTTAAGTAACCAGTCTTCTTGTCCACTGCCATCCATGTACAATGGCTGGGACTCAGATGTGCTGCCAAATATTACAAAGTCCTTTGATGGAACTCAACAATCTCTTGAATCTGAAAAGGAAGGCTTTGCTATACCTAATGGAAACTTTCAGAACTCATTGCCTGACATCTCTTCAATGAAGGTTGATAGTAATATCAGAAGTGAACTTTCTGGTGTAACTAGAACTAGTTCATTTTCAGATGGGAGTATGATTAAATCACCTGGAAATCAAGGATTGCAGCCTACATATGCTGAACAATACTGTGAACCTACTTCACTAGCAGCAGAGAGAACTGGTGCATTAGAATATGTGGTTTGTGCTTCAAGTGAACAATTGGATTGGAGAACAGATCAACCGATGCATGCAATTAGAAGCACTGTTTCTGAAGTAGAGGAGGATATATTAGCGGTTGAGAGACCATGTCTCAAGGACCCAGAGGAAGCGAGCCATGATACTTATTTGCCGAATTCAGCTCATTTACCTCATATACCAAATCATTATAGATCTAGTTCTTTGCAACACACTGAGTCTTTTGGGGCTGCTAGTTTAAATTCCGATTCTCAATATGCAGATACTAGAGTCAGTGATCTTTCACTTCTACATTCATCTAGTAACTGTGTCACATCAAATGGTTACCCTGAGAAATCAGTCAGCAGTTCTGCTTGTTCAGATAGAAACATAGAGCGCTCATTTTCTCTCTTGAATGGAGTGGAAGGGAAGAACATGGGCAGATCACTGGGTGATGCTGATAGCAATGGTGCTCTGGATGTGGGTGAGAGCAGCATCATTTCAAATATATTATCACTAGATCTTGATGCCTGGGATAACTCGTTAACATCACCTCAGAATTTGGCCAAGTTGTTGAGTGAAACAGACAAACAGCCTAGTTCTCTCAAAATGTCAAGTAACTGGAAGGTACAAAATAATAACAACCAGTCTAGATTTTCCTTTGCAAGACAGGAGGAGTTGAGAAGTCAAACACTGGGTGTCGATCCATCTCTTAATGTATTTGGGAAGTTGTCAAATAACTATTCATCCAACCAGGATTTTGGTGAAAATAGAAATTCATATTTGGAAAAGCTTGGGATTGGTAATAGTTTTTCATCCAGCATTTTCGAAGAACCTGAAAATTTTACCCTCAGTCCTTCAACTTTCTCTTCTAACAGGCCTCCTAGTAAGTTTTTTCTCTAACTATCCAAGTTCTATGCTCTTTGTTTTTAGTGTTACAGTGATGTTTCTTTTTCTATTTTTTTTTGTTTTTAATTGGGGACAATATGGTAAAATAACAACTTGTTTTATTTAGGGTGTTCGGGAGTTTTGAAAGGTAAAAGCTCGTGAATGATGGTTTTGTAGGATGTAACATTACCATCTTTTTAATGCTGACTTTGAATTTTCTTCCTTTGCTTGAGCTCTTTTAACAAGTTTTATTAAATTGTCATGAGTTCTGTATGCTGTTATATAAGCTTCCTGTATTGAAGAGGACTAAAATATTTTTTGGAATGTTGTGATTGAATTTGATAAGCTGCCATGCATCTCACGGTGGCCAGACTAAAAGCTTTTGATCATTTGCAATGCATGGATGTGGACTCTTAATGCCATACCAACATTGACTTCATAAATTTCTATAAATGCACGGTTATCACCACATGCAATCCCATTATTAAAACTAGACTGTCATAAGTTTTTTCTGCCTTGTATAAAATCTCATCTGGTTTTGAGGCCTTTCCTGTTCCTCTATTAACCCTGACTTTATCTCTGTTCTCTATTTACTGTATTTGTTAGTTTATTTTTTAGCATTTGTTTATATTTTGTATTGTATTTGGTGTTTGTTTAGCATCTTGTTATCCTCAAGTATTTACGAATTTTCCTTTTGTGTCCCACAAATCCTTTTTTTTTGTGCACAGTAATCAACTGATACTTTTTCCCTATTCTTAACAGTTTCAAGATCTCAAATTTCTGCCCCACCTGGATTCTCTGTGCCAAGCAGAGCACCACCTCCAGGCTTTTCTTCTCACGAAAGAATGGAACAGAGTTTTGACATTATATCTGGTTAGTCATTCTCATCCAGGGTATTAAATTTGATTATGATTTTCAGCTGATATTCATCTTCCTTTTCCTTTTGCAGGGAATCATTTGCTTGACTCATCTTCCTTTCTGAGAAATTCATTTCAGTCACCACCAACTGGCAATGCTGGTAGTGCTGGAGAAATTGAATTTATGGATCCTGCAATTTTGGCTGTTGGAAAAGGGAGACTTCAGGGCGGGCTTAACAATCTAGGAGTGGACATGAGATCAAATTTTCCACAACAATTGCATCATTTTGATAACGAGGCAAGACTTCAACTACTAATGCAAAGATCTCTGCCCCCACACCAGAACACAAGATATGCTGACACTGGGGATAGCTTTTCTTCTCTCAATGATTCTTTTGGCATTTCTTCAAGGCTTGTGGATCAATCACAAATCAGTGGTTTATCGCCTTATGCACAGCTGTCCTTACAGCAGTCGAGGAATGGGTTTATGCCAAATGGGCGTTGGGATGGCTGGAATGAGGTTCAGGGTGGCAACAGTTTGCGTATGACAGAGCTTCTCAGGAATGAGAGAGTGGGATTCAATAAGTTTTACACTTCTGGTTATGAGGATTCAAAATTTCGGATGCCCAGCTCAGATGACTTGTATAACAGAACGTTTGAGATGTGAGTTTTGTCGTGGCGGCCTTTTTAACCTTGTTATCAAGGTCAACCAAGAAAAAAGAGATTTGTGTGTTTATGCTGGTTTGTACTGAAGGATGAGACTGACTCGTAATTGGCCTCATTAAGCAGCCTGATGAAAGATCACCTCCCAAAATCCAGGTCTTGAAGGCAGCAGGTAGGGTTACATTCTTTAAATTCTCTTGTTGTGGACTACATTTATTTTGTCTTTTGCAAGGTGATTGAACTTGAGACTGCAAATTATTCTCATTTTTTTATTTTTCCTAAACTCAATGCAATAATTATATGAACGTGCAAGTGATGGTATATGCACAACATGACATTAGCAGGTGACCAAAACTTTCTACTACTTTCACACCCCATTGAAAAAAATAATTAAATCCATGTCATATGAATGTGGTGTTGGTGGACAGGTCTTCCAATTTAAAAAATCTCTTGGATTGAGTGGGTCCAAGGAGTCCAATAGTCATCTAAATTCATGGCATCACTTTGATGTGCCAAAATTTCTGAAGCATAACTCTGAAATTAGACAAAATAGTAGCAACATTGGTATGGAGTTTTAACTCTTTCCACAATGACTATACCATCTCATAAGTGGGTTTGTTTGTGTTTTGTCTCTGCAGGAGAACTGAAGCCGCAAACTTCATATCATACAAAGAAGATGTGCAGTCGGAGTGCTGTACATTGTTGAACTGTCAGGTTGATCCTCCAGGAGGTCTCTAGTGTCTCTTATTTACTGGAATTAGTTAAGTTTAGTTGCGGAACTTGCGACTAAATAGAAGAAGTTTGGATTTTTTTTTAAATTTTTTTTTGAGTTTTATACTCCCTCTAGAAATCTATACATTTTCCATCAAAAAGTTTGTTGGAAACGGTTTTTTGAGGCGTTTTTCTCATAACAATGCTTAAATGAGTGGTTTTCCAATAAGCTGATATACCAAGTTTCGTCTATTTTCTTCTTGGAGTAGTATCATTTGTTATGTTAAAATTGCATTTTGGACTGGGATCGGTCTCTGGAAACCTTGTTCTAACAGGAAATGTTAAAAGAAGGTGCTCGTGAGGTGTTTCAGTTTGGCTTGTTCCAAATAGCCTCCTCAACTTTCACCGCACCCCATACCACCATAACAGCGACAGAAATAACATGTAAAGGATCACAAAAAAGAACACATGAGGTTGTTAGTGGGTGAAAATTGAAGGTTTCCTTGAGAACCCATCTGTTCAACCATTTGTTTTATTTTGAATATATTTTCAGTTTTTGATAATTTCAATTTCTTAATCTCTTGGATGATATTGAGATACCTGAGAGGGAGATTGAAACGTGCATATTCTCTTATCTCTATCAGTGCTGCGTCAAACATTGGAAGGAAACAACAAGAGGAGAAAGCCGTTGCAAAATTCCTGCCAAATAGTCATCAAGGGAAGGGTTTTTTCATATTACTGGATTCCAACTCGTCCTTCAACTCAGCAAATTCTATTCCAGATAAAATCAAGTGTAAGAAATTGAAATGTGACTTCTTGATAGGCTAACAGAAGGCTATTATAGCCAAATACCCCTCGTTCACATGAGATTATAAACTAGCATCACAGATACCTCATACAAATTTCACGGCTGCTCCAATCACAAGAGACAACTTAAGAAGAACATGTTCATTTCCAAGGCTTCAACTCCAGGCGGATTGAGGGAGAAAAGGGGAGATTATTGATATAAACCTGCAAAAAAGAAGCAGTCACATATTGTGGCTTCGACGTCATTTGACCCTGTTAACATATCTTTCAGTTTGGATGGTCACAAACAAGGATTTGCAAGTGGGAATTGTCTTGCTCAGCTACATATTGTCTGATAGAAGTTCTTCTCCACCAGACCTGAATGCTTTCTGTATACTGGGGCCATCGTCCCCTTGCTAAGAAAACGGCCATACCAATTAAGGAAAATAGCCTGTTGTTGAGGCAATGGAATGGTAAGAATTGTCTAGACGAGTCCATCCTCCATACCAAGTCTTCATAAATAGCTTCCAACCAGGTAGCTAACAAAGAAAATCTGATGTCTTTTGGCACCAAGACAGTCGGAATTCTGGAATTTTGTGCGCAGTCTTAAAGAAGAAAATTCAAAGCCTGAATAGTTGAATTATATCTTTCAGAAATTTTATCAATTAAATTATACCTCTCAGAATTAAATCATATTTGATTTGTTGGGAGCTCTTGAGTTTCTTTTATCTGCAAGAAAAGTAACAATCCCAACTTCATTAAAAAATAATTTTCTAGCATAATCCATCATTTTCTTATTAATATATATATTATTTTCAATAATGTTTTCTCTGAGTTGTTGACCTATAAAATAAAAAAATAATCAGAATAAATAAAAAAATTTAGATGATTGAAATAAAGATAAAAATTTTGTTCCTTCAATTAAGCCTCATCGTCTCATTAATGACCTTTTTTGTTTTTTTATCTTTATTTTTTTGCATTTTTCCCACTAGAAGAATTATTTTTTTGCAAAACAACTTATCATGACCATATACGGCAGTTTCAATAAAAAAAAAGGATATATATATATATATATATATATATATATATAATGATATTTTTTTGATCTGATCCACAATCATATCACGAGTAAATAAGCTAATTATTACTAGATAAGTGCAGATCTAATGCTCTATCAGCAATTACATTTTTTTTTGTTTTTCTAGATTTCGACGGCTATTCCATGATAAAAATAAAATAAAATAAAATAAAATCTGACTACTGTCAAACAAGGGAGAAATACCCGCATTTATGTTCGTTGTTGATCAACAACTTGAAACCACAAATTAAATAAGCTTTCGAGGGAAAGAAGAAGAGAAACTATTCTAGATCCGCAGAACTCTCAGTTCTGTTCCTCTGCATCTCACCATTTCTTCCATCTTCTCCATGAATGCGAAGGGCAGGGTACGTAGCTAACAAATTACTGAAAGCAGAAACAAAATATTAGAAACATCGTACTTTTTTCCCCAAGAGAATAGAATGTCCTCTGCCCAGCAACGCACGACACAAACTGGAGGCTTCAGAAAAACGATCGCTTGGTTCTTTATCGTTGTTGGCACGCTTTACCTCATCTACTCTTCCCATCTTATCCTAAACAACGATCGCCGATGTCTTACGACCGAAGAAAATCTAGAACATCTTACAAACTTGTCCACATCAATCCAGCTAAATGAACAAGACAGTAATTTTGAATCTCCTCCTCCTATACTTTCTAAGAAATCACAGGAGTACAACACTGAGCTTAAGCACATTGTTTTCGGGATAGCAGCTTCGGCGGATTTGTGGCAGAAAAGAAAGGAGTACGTAAAGGTGTGGTGGAGGCCGAAGCAGACTAGAGGGATAGTCTGGATGGATAGACAAGTAAGGAGCCCAAGTAATGAAGGGCTGCCTCAGATTAGGATTTCGGCGGACACGTCCAGGTTCAAGTACTCGAATAAGAAAGGACATAGATCGGCCTTGAGGATTTCGAGGGTGGTTTCGGAGACGTTGAGGCTTGGATTGAAGGATGTGAGGTGGTTTGTGATGGGCGATGATGATACAGTGTTTATTGTTGATAATGTGGTCAGGATACTTTCGAAATATGATCATAGGCAGCTTTATTACGTTGGGAGCTCGTCAGAGAGTCACCTTCAGAATATATATTTCTCTTATTCCATGGCATACGGAGGAGGTGGTTTTGCTATTAGCCAGCCATTGGCACAAGAGCTGGCAAAGATGCAAGACAGGTGCATTCGGCGGTATCCAGGATTATATGGCAGTGATGACAGAATCCAAGCTTGCATGGCTGAGATTGGGGTGCCGCTCTCCAAGGAATCTGGGTTTCATCAGGTTTAATTTAAAGGCTTTATTCAAACTCTATGGTTTTATAAATAATTTTCTCAGCAGGAATTAAGGAATTGAATGGAACGAATACAAAATTCTTCGTTTGTAAAAACCTGTAAGCATTAATTAATTATGAGCTTAATGAATATCTTAATTCCAGCAATATTTTTGAAAAGCTTCTGACGAAGAAACGATAATGTTTTCGGAAAGCTAGGGCCAGGAGAGGCAATTTAATTTTGGTGTCAAATTCTTTGATAAGATAACGTTCTGTTGCGTATGTATATATATTATCATCTGGATTGTTAATTTGTTATGCTTATGCAGTATGATGTATATGGAGACCTTCTAGGCCTTCTGGCAGCCCATCCCGTGGCTCCACTGGCTTCACTTCATCATATCGATGTAGTGCAGCCAATATTCCCTGGCATGAGCCGAGCCAGAGCTCTCCAACACTTGTTCAAGTCAGCGCAGCTTGATTCAGCTAGCATAATGCAACAATCCATCTGCTATGACAAGAATAGGTACTGGTCCATCTCAGTCTCATGGGGCTATGTTGTTCAAATCTGGAGGGGAGTCGTCTCTCCTAGAGAGCTTGAGACTCCGGCAAGAACCTTTCTTAATTGGTATCGAAAAGCTGATTATACTGCATATACATTTAACACAAGGCCCGTGACGAAGCACCCATGTATGAAGCCCTTCGTTTTTTACATGAGCACTTCTAAATATGATCGAGCTAAGAAGCGAGCGATCGGGGTCTACACTCGCCGTAAATCACCATCCCCTTATTGCCGGTGGAAAATGGCATCCCCAGAAAGAATTGACTCTATTGTAGTATTGAAGAGGCCGGATACCCTTCGATGGCTCAAGGTAATACCTACTTTCTTCGAAAGAATATGATTTTCTTTAATGTTATTCCATGAGTGCTAATTATGATGCGTTTTTCTCGCGCCATCTTTCAAACAATTGGTCACGTAGTGTCTCAGTCCAAACTCCAAAGGAACTAATTAATAATAAACTCACCTAAATGATCATTATATACTCTGCTTAGAAATTTAGTGAAAGTCGGACACAATAGTAATAGCACCCAGGCAGCCAGCAGCTTGCAGTCAAAATCTTGTAAGGTTGATGCATTTACTGACTGAATGCAGCTTGTTTTGCAGTCACCAAGAAGGGACTGTTGCAGAGTTCTGCCAACAAATAAGGCCTCGACGATGTACTTGTGGGTTGGCAATTGCAGAGATGGTGAGATCAGTGAATTCCAGCGACCATAAGTAATATTTATTATTTTCTTTTTCTCGGATCATACCATCCCAATGCCTTACTTTTCCGGAGAATGCTGAATGCATACAGGAATCAAATCAATACTAAGGGTATAAAATAGAACAGAAATAGAGCTCATTTTTACTAGTTTGAGCTGCTGCAACAAAGAACTCAGGTTTTCAATAGCCATTTCTTTGCTTCATTCATAGAGGTAAATTTGATACAAGCTCATGATTAACAACAATTTGTTTTCGCTACATCACCTAGTTTAAAGGTGTTCTCTCTATTATCTTCTCAAAGTGCTGAAAATCATATTTTGGTACCTACTTCTGCTGCAATTAAAATAAAATTCTGAGTGATAGTTTCCTCACCCCAGACCACACTCCTATTGGTAGCAATTCTTTTTTGTTTGGCTGCGCTTGAATTGGATTCTAGTAAATCTACAATTTCATTTCATTGGATGGAATAGAATGGAATGATAGTGTCTCAGCAAAGCATAACCTCCATCCAATTTCTTGGCAAACTACATTGTCATGTTCATGTCACTTCATGGGTGCTCTCTACGACTTGTTTTACACCTCCAAACAAACACATGAACCTGAAAAGTTTGACCCTTACCTTCTGGTTAAAACTCCCAAGAAAACCCTGCCTCATCGTGAAGGCTTTCCTTGGATGAAAAGAAATGCGTTTCAACTTTTAAAATGTCTTCATATTGTTGCGTATGCCATGGAATATACCAAGCCAGTGCACCTTGTGTCCAGAATAGGAAGAAGATGATCAATGTTCCGGGTAAAGCTGTCCCATTTCAACTTTCCATTTCCAGGTATAATGCTAAATTCAATGACAGGAAAGAAACTATAGACAGGTGTGCAAAAAAGAACACCTCAGTGAGATTAGAGAAGGGCAATTATTACTTTGATTATTCGGGGTAGAATATATAGAATGTGAAATAATTTCTAAAGAGAGGCATCTTACATCCAAAAGCCAAGCTGTCATGTACCCCTGGAAAAACGAAAGGGCAGGAATTTCTCTGAGAGGATGAGGATGGAATTATAGCCAGATATCTCCCAGGTTACAAAAATTGATACCCGGCACTAGGTTTATTAACACTGCAAAAAGGTGTTGCTCAATTCCTAATTTTCCATCCTCCATATTAGTCACTCGTGAGCCCACCCTATGCAATTTGTCTCGTGAGCCCACCCTATGCAATTTGTGCTACATCATTGTCCTCTGTCCTTATTTAATCCAGGACGAGATGGGCTCCTCCGAGAGTCTTGGACAGAATGGATTTGGGGATCATATTTGTGAGATGCCAGATAGTTCAGAGCCATAACCAAATCGGATACCGCAGGGCGCATATTGGGCTGCTCCTGCACACACATTGCGGCAATGGCGAGGGCTTGGTACAATCCTCTTATTGGATATTGACCTTGAAGCAAAGGGTCAACCATGCATGAGAAGTTCCTCCGGTCTTTGAACATGGGTCGTGCCTGCAAGCAAATCCAATGTATTTCATATGTCTGTCATCACTATTCTACTCTTTGGTTTAACAAATTTCTATTTTTATACCTCGATTTTCAAAAAGCAAGCATGCCCTTCTTAACACATACTCACAGTTAAGCCTTGTTGAAGAAAGCTACGTGTCAACTATTTATCACGAAGTTACAAAATTGAAGATCTTACATTCAAAATACTTTTTCTGAGCCTAAGTTATCAAGATATTATAGTTATAGTCAACTTGAGTTGTTAACCAAAGAATTTCAAGACTAGTTAATTGTTATGGAGATTTCTGTTTTATTAGCACTGGAAGCAATCTACAGAAATAACAATCATAAATGAAACCATAAAAACGCATCATCTATATTCCACACTAGTGGTGTCATCAGAACCAATTAAACATGTAGAGCCAGTTTGATCAGCCAATTGCCAAATGACATCAAAACATTAGGCTGCTTCTCGATTTTTATAATAACCAGTTAAGGTGTCATTTCAGTTAAGAGTTGTCCAAAAAACAAGTGTCCTTGAAAGCACAGTTAAGCTGAATTTTAAGAACAAAACCTTTGCAGTAATGTAAAAACAAGGACATCAATCAGATATTGTCTTACCCATGCAACTAGATTCTGCTCACCACGTTCTTTTCTTTGATCAATTGCTTTCCTGCCTGTGATGAGCTCCAAAAGGACAACCCCGAAGCTATAAATATCTGATTTAAACGTCAGCTGACCTGTCATTGCATAATCTGGTGCACAGTATCCGTAGGTGCCCATAACCCTTGTAGAAACATGAGTCTTATCTCCGCTGGGTCCCACTTTTGCCAGACCAAAATCAGATAGCTTAGGATGATAGCCCTCGCCAAGCAAAATGTTGGAGCATTTTAAGTCGCGGTATATAACAGGAGGTTTCATTTCATTGTGCAAATACTCTAAACCTTCTGCTGCACCAGCAGCTATTTTCATTCTTGTGTTCCAATCAAGCGGTTGCCTATTGGGTGGAATATCTGAAAGCAGAAATGACAAAGGCGAAAATGTTAAAAGATAAAAGAATAGTAATTGGTAAAGCACAAATGTAAACAATGAAAACGGCAATGCAATGCCAAAGAGACCTGCATACCATGTAAATGATTTTCCAGAGATCCTAATGGCATGTACTCATAAACCAATAGCCTTTGGTCTCCCTCAGCACAAAACCCAATCAACTTGACAAGATTTGGATGGTCCGCTAGACTTAAAGTCACTACTTCAACTACAAACTCCCTAATCCCCTGAACTCCATTTCGATCAAGTTGCTTGATAGCAACAGCCTATGACAACAACAACAAGAAGAAGACAATTTAAGTCTAACCAACTAATAAACGGTGAACATAGGCAAACTACATCGGGGATACTGTAAAAGGAAGGTACCCTGTACTGAAACACGAACCTATTGACATAGAAAACAATATTTCTGCAGATAGTAAATGAATTATTTTGTACGAACCTGGTTGATTTTGTCCAGGTACCCTTTGTAAACCTTACCAAAACCTCCTTCACCCAAAAAACAATCAGACCTAAAATTGCTCGTTGCGGCCGCAAGTTCCTCAAAAGTAAAAGTTTGAGCCTGTTTTCCATTGCTTCTTCTATCCTTAGAAATCTCATCCTTCATATTTAAACTCTTTACATCCAATGACAATTGATCATCCTTAGATTCCCCCTCTTTACTTAAATTGTTCACATATGGCTTCATTTTCAATGACCCTAAAACAAATATAAAAAAACAATTAGAAGGGGCAACCATGAAAGGAAAAAAAATAATGTATACCGAATAAGAGTTTGGCGCTATTTATGACAAACAAACGGCAACATAAAGCCCAACAACCACGAATAATTACCTCTCTTGATTTAGAGAAATGTTTCAAGCACCAACAAAATCAAAACGATTCCAAATCAAAGCGTGAAAAAAATTATTACAAATTCAAAAACATAAGAAAACCCTTTATGTTTCAATCCATGGTGATTGATTTTCGGGGGAAAAAAAGGAGGAAAGAAAACCCTATATCATATCAGTTGACTGAAAAAGGGTTACATTTAAATATTGAAAAAGATAAAAAATTTGATCATGAAAAGTTTAGGTACCCGAAGTGACATGTGTTTGATCCTTGCGCTTAATGTTACTGTTATTTTCATTGATGCTGCTGCTCTCTGATCGCTTGCTCGGTTTCCCACTGCAGCAAAGAAAACCCATGTAATATATAATATATTATATTATCTTCTTCCTTCCTTCTTTCCTTTTGGTTTCTTCTCTTACTTTCTCTTGCTTTTGCTTGAACAGGGAGAACAACACATACACGGAAGAAGGAAACACAACTGACAGAGTTACAAATAGTTGAAGAAGATAGCTTGGCTTGGTTTCTAGGAGAGAAGTTTCTATTTAATTTATTTATTATTATATTTGGACATTTTTCATGCTCACATTGAATCCTTCTATTCTTGATATTTTCTAAATGTGTCCAACTTTACTCTGTTTTTAATTTAAATAGTCCCTCGATTGAAACACTTCTCACTATTATCCTTCCCGCCTAGATTTACCATTAGCTTTGGCCGCACAACTTAAAAATACATAAAACAATTAAAGCAAAAAATCTTTTTAAATTTTTTGAAAAGAGCAGCAAGGCCGGGACGAAAACAAAAACTCAAGAGAAAAAAGATGCAAAATTTATAAATTAAAATTAAATTGAAAATATAGAAAAAAGATTGAAGAAGAAAAAACCATTCCTAATTTGGACTAAAAAATTCAAAAACCTTAACCTCTCAAATCTCATGAAATATCTCAAATTAATTGCAATAAATAATGAAATATTTCGTATATTCAATGGCATCATTATCTTACGACATGATACATACAAATTTTGCTCGACATATCATGCCATGCTGCATAAACTAATGACAAATTGGATAGAGGGACTATATTAATAATATCTATCAAGTCAAGGGACTATATAAAGCCAAAAAAACTAGTCACTTCCAAGCTGGTGCTTCAATATAAACCTGTAACGTCGAGATCCATTGTAAGAAAGTACCACGTGTCCCTTGTAAGGTTCGATTGGTAATCTTAAAAGTTGTCATTGGTCTTGTCTTCGTACTCGAGTGGAGTATGATGATGTGTCACTTCCTTATTGGCAAAGCAGGGTTTTTGTTTTTGTTTTTGTTTTTTTATTCTTCTTGCCTTGTTTGTATTACATATTGCCTGACCGTGACGTACTTATCAGAAGGCCAGCAAAAATAAATTTAAAAACAACTGTTTTTTTTTTTGTCGGGTCTTGAAAACAAAAAGCAAAGTAAAATGCTTTTATATAGCTTAGGAAACTGAAATTTTAGTGGAGCCCACTCAAATGAGAACCAATTACATATATTACGCGGTTTCCCATTTAAAAAAATATAATTTGAACAGTGGTGCTTCCACCACGTTGAACATGAAATTAAGAATAGTAAATGTTGTTTTTGAATTTTTTTAAAAATATATTAAAAAATAATTTTTTATTTTTTAAAATTTATTTTTTATATTAATATATCAAAACAATTTAAAAATAAAAAAATATATTAAAATTTAATAATTAAAACTGTTCCACTAAATAACGTGTTTGAAAGTATTGTTATAGTTGCTTTTCAAATTGTTTTTCAATAAAAAATGTATTAAAATAATATATATTTTATTGTTAAAAAAATATTTTTAATATCAGCGTATTAAAATATTTAAAAAAACAAAAAAATTAATTAAATGTAAAAAAAATTAATTTTATTCTAAAATGTTTTTGAAACTTAAAATTAAATAGACAATTATTGTCATTTTGTCCCTTAATACTATAATTTTATTGTTCTCGAAGCGCTTGACCTGCTAACATTACGTCAGGTTTACCACTTTGTCCCTTAATACTATAATTTTCTAAATCATTATAGTTATAAATAAAAAATCTTATTCAAATGTAAAATTTCTAATATTTTAAAATTTTAAATTTATACTGAATTTAAAAACACATTTTAAAATTTCTCTACAATTTTTCAATACAATTTTTTCATTGCTTTTCAAATAAAGAAAAACATGAACAATATATGTTTTCTCCTTTTTACATACAAGTATTTTTTAGCAATTTAAAATAATAAAAATAATTTTTTAATATTTTCATTTTTAGTTAATGACACAAATTTAAGTTTTATTATATATCTAATATAAAGATTTTTTAGTTAACTATATACTTTTTCACGATAATTTTTTAATTTAATTTAATTTAAATAAACTAAAATAATATTATACAATTAGATTATCCCAAATATAAAATATCAAGGTGATTGTTATAAATTATGGTTTTGATTTTTCTTCTTATGAAAAATAGTTATAATCTTGATGTATCTTTTATTTTTTTGGTGAAGAAATATGTCTTTATTTTTAATAAATGAACATATTTTTCATTGAAAAAATTTGAAAAAAATTAAAAAAAGGAAGATATATATATATATATATATATATATATATATTATCATAAATATGGATCTTTAGAATTATTTTATGAGAAATAATTTTTATGAGAGAGAGGAGTAGAATATCTGAAATGTCTAATAATTTCTTCGCACAAAGACAAAAATCTGATTTCTTTATTTTTAAGGTAAAAATTATTAAAAACTCTGTAGTTTTTCTGGGAGGGCTTACCGGGCAGAAACATGGACAGAAATATAATGAAATTTTATTTCAAATCTACCATTATAAATTGTTCAAGATTTCACTTTTAAGATTTTGTGTTTCGTGTTAGAATTCAACTACAACTCTCTCGGACAAGCTTTTCTTGATTCCATATTTGTCCGAGCATGCATAACACTCAAACAAAATCAGATGCACGGAGAGGAGAGTGGTAAAAGCCCATAAAAGAAGGAAGAAAGGTGAAAGAGGTGGCTTGGTGATCGACGGCAGTGCATTTGGGGAGTTGAAAGAGCCGGAGCCTGGCCCCTTCAAAATAGATAAATAAGTTTTCTAGCATAGGAGGGTGTATGTTTCTTACTGTGATCCAAATTGTTTTCAAAAAATACTTTCCTTCTGGTCATTTGGTCATCATTATCGTTAAATGAATTTTCAATTGTGCTGATAAATCATGAGGTGTAATCCAATGGCTGCTCCCCTTTATGAGTCTCATGTTCAAATCCAAAGTAATTCATTCAACATCCGCCACATAAATCTCAGCATGAATGGATATTTTCCATCCATGCAACTCAGGGAGCACGCCTACTCGGTCAAAAAAAGCAGCATGGAAATCATTTCCAATACCAGCAGTTGCAAAACAACTACATCATCATCATGAGACCTTGCGATTTGGGCCTGTCAAACTAAAATGACTCCTCCATCACAGGCACAGCATGCGTTATTGTCATACTAAGCATAATGTGAGGAATACTCGATGCAAGGAAAAAAAAGTATTCAAAAACATCTGCAAACATAGAAATTAATGCACCTCATACCGACTTCATATTAGTACCAACAAAGAATAAAGACACATACATTGGTACAGGATAAAATTCGACTTCCTTGTCAATTTACTAATACTCACTTGAAAACCATCGCTTCTGTAACTGAAAATGTAGCTTGATTGCAGAATTCTGGAAGCAATTCAGCATGGTTCAGACAACTTTAGGAAAGCTGACTAGCTGTAGAACATGGGAATGTCTCCAATCACAAGACATAAAATGATCTGGGGAGATGCTCTCATAAATTGAACAGGGAAGCAAATGCACCTTGACAAATATAGGGTTTCGTTTCCCAGCAAAATAAAGAGAATTTCCCCCATCTCTTCTAATATGACAAAAACAGTGGTTGGTGAAAGGACAAACCAGAGTTATCAGAGGAGCTAAATCCATCAAGCTTACCATCTAGCGAGTTATCTGCCCTCAGACTTAACCAGTTGTGAGAATACCCTGCTCATTGAAACACCTGAGAGATCATCCACACTCGAGGCTTCAAATTTTGCAGCAGAAACACTACTATCAGTATGGCTGAAATTGTTGATTTGTGGAGAGAGCTCGCCAATCATATTAATACTGTTGTCGTCGGGATCGCCTGGAACAACTGCCTCTTGTAGTTGAAGGGCATACTCCAGATTCCACAAGACATCTCCCATAGAAGGCCTGTCAACCCCAAAGTCAGCTAAGCATTTCTCAGCAGTTTCTCCAAACTTCCTAAGTGAATCTGGTCTAATTTTCCCCACAAGAGTAGGGTCTATTATTTCTTCCAGCTGTCCTTTCTTCTGCCATTTCATTGCCCATTCAGCTAAGTTAACCATTTCTCTTGGAAGGGATGGATCTATAACCGGTCTGGCACAAAGAACTTCAAACAATACCACCCCGAATGAATAGATATCTGATTTCTCAGTCAGTTGTTGCCTTCTAAAATACTCAGGATCAAGGTATCCAAAGCTCCCCTTCACTGCTGTGCTCACATGAGTCTGATCAATTTCAGGTCCTGTCTTAGAAAGCCCAAAATCAGCTACTTTGGCCATGAGATTCTCATCAAGCAGGATGTTAGCGGACTTCACATCACGATGTATAACTGCTTTTGCGTAGCCAGTGTGAAGGTAATGAAGTCCTCTAGCTGCTCCAATGCATATCTCAAGCCTGTCCTTCCAGCACAAACTGGGAGAACCTGAGCCATAGAGATGACTCTTGAGAGTCCCATTCTCCATGTATTCATAAATCAAGATCATTTCATTCTTTTCATCACAGTACCCAATCAACGAAACCAGGTGGCGATGCCGGAACTGAGAGAGCATCTCAATTTCAGTCTGGAACTCTGCAAGTCCCTGTTGGGAGCGTGGATTTCCCCTTTTAACAGCCACTTTTGTACCATCATTCAAAACTCCTTTGTATACCTTCCCAAAACCACCAATTCCAATAACCCAACTCTCATCAAAATTGTTTGTCGCCTCATGAACTGCTGCAAAAGGAATACAATACCCCAAATTAGAATCAAGAGTAGCGGTTGTTCCATTTGAGTATTTACTACCCATGGTGTGAGAATTTCCTCCATTGATGGATAAAGGAATCCACATCTTAGAATTTCCTTGGCGTGCCAGCCTTCTTCTGTTTCTGCAGAACATAAAGAAAATTCCAGCCAACACCACTAGGATAACTGCTCCGATGCTTAAGCCCACTATCACACCAACATTCTTCTTCGAACTTGAATCTGAAACATCAGGAGCTGGCCCACTGAGGCTGCCCAAGGAGTTGTTCATTTTCATGATCTCCAACCCATTTAGAATTGCATTGGGGTAGACACCAGCAAAGGTGTTAGTTGGGCCAATACTCACACGAAGTTTATTGCTGACTGTTGCTGCAGTAACAAAATCCTTATAAAATGCAACAGCCAAAGCATTTGCAAAACTGCTTGGATCTTCATTCTCGGCAACAAGCCAGGAGTCAATGTAAACATTGAAGTAGAGATTGTCAAGACTGCTACTTACTATATCACAGAAGTGAAACCTAACAAGATACTGAAAACCTGGATTCACATTGAACTCCCAGGTCACGTTGAAGTTGCTGTTGGGATCATTCTCTGAGTTCATTCTAATGGCAGTACCATACACAGCATTTGGAGCAGAATCCTGAGTTGCCCCACCAGCTACATACTTGACAGCTGCAATATTGGACACGTTGGTAGCAAGATTATTTCCAACGAGATAACTTTTGTCAGGAACCCAAGTTCTCTCAAGGGTATCATTCTCAAAGGAAACTGTTGGTCCACCCATGTTCACCCTATAAACTGTTTCCAGTGCCTGCCAGGACAGGCCTTTGAATATCCCCGCTGGATTAAAAGTCTCGGCATCATCTGTAATGAGCTCATCAGGAACTGAAACGACTTCCAAGGCATTTAAGAAGGCGAATGAATTGCCAGAGGGAGTGAAAGTGATAACAAGATCCTTCGAGGTCACATTAGCTGAAAATTCTTTGACAACAGAAGTCTTCACACTGAAATTGCTGAGGAAGACATGGTTTGGGGTGGAAACATCAAAACTCGCACCGCTCATGTCATAACTACCACTAACAAATGGATTGAAATACAGGCGAATCCAGTGCCTCCCAGGTTGACGAATCGAAAAGGAGTACTTTGAGGTTCCGTCAAAGATTCTTGCTGTTTGATAAAGTGGTGAATCATCTCCGGAAGTGACAGATTTCGAACTACTTGCCAAAGTGCTTTTCGGGGTTGAAAGAAAGATTGAGGCAGAGTCATCAGCAACAAAAACACGGCCACCCACTGTAGTATTGGTGGGTGATCCACAATCTATAAGATAATTGTCTACAGGGGTAAATCCACTAGACAAAAATGCCAAGATTAAGACTGTAAGAAGTACACAAATGACAATTCTAGATCCTCCACCACCCATCATTTCAAAATCTGGAAATTTATGGAAGAACAAAGGAAATATGGGAATTTATTGAGCTTTAAAATAGAAACTAAGGATTCTTATCAAGGCAGAGCGCTAAGTTAGCACTAGTAATCAATAGCAAAACAACAGAAACCAGAATCAATGAAGAGGGCTGAATAAGAAAGTGAAATCAAAATCCAAGATTGTATAATATACCAAAATCAAGCAAAGAAGTTGTGCTTATTAGTTGCAGATATGGAAGAAATCTAAACAGCAATGGATAGAATTGAATAAGAAAGAGTACAAATCTAAAGTTGTCAAAAGCAATACAAGGAAAGGAGCTTGTAGTTGCTGGCAATCACAAATAAATGGAGACTAAGAGAGCCCATGAAGATAAACGAACAAATTAAAAAGAAAAGATGGCACCTTGAACGAAATTTGAGTTTCAGTGGAGAGATGGAGAGATACCCAGATGGGAAATACCTGTGAGGAGGACAAAGTAAATCTGGTGTCCTGTGGAATTCTAATAAAGGACTTCGAACTCAAATAAGAGCAGTCAAAAGTCAAAACACAAGCTAGTGTGAACTGGATGACAACCCAAGATAACGACAGATTCCTAGATGTTTTATGTTCTGTGCTGAATTAATAGAAGGTAAAAAACACTTGCACGAACAAACCAAGGAATTACAATTACAGAGTCAGAACCAGCTAGGGTTTTAGATGGCTGAGGTTTGTTTTGGTGAATTTTGTGAGTAAATGTTACGGGGTGGATGAAACCTCTTCTAGTAAAATATGATTTAGGTCAGAAAATTAAGGAATATGGAACATGGGAGTTAGCAGCTACTCCATAGATATGTCATTGGAAACAGGAAAAAAAAAAGAAGAAAAAAGAAGAAGAAGGTTTGACTATTCAATCCGACACATTCATCATTTATATTATACTAGTTTATTATCTGCGATTTCGCTGTGGATTAGACCTAAATCTTTCGGAACATATAAAATAAATATTTAGAATATAGAGATTTTTTTTAATGTTATTATTAAATTGAGTATAACATTTAAACTTGAAAACTATCAAATTAATTTTTTATTTAACTAAAATTTTAAATTAAATTATAAAAAGTTACTCCAATGTGACATTATTAATAGAGCATCTTCAAAGAAAAATTTAAAAAGAAAAAATATTAGTAAGGTTAATTATAATCAATTCTCTAAATCCAAAATCTGTATTATAGATTCTACTAGAACAAATTAATTTTTTATATTTTATTATATGATAAAAATATAAAAATTAATTTAAGATGAAAAAAAAATATATGAAAAATATAGAAAAATAAAATTTTAAAAAAATATATATATAAAAAATATTAGTAAGATTAATCATAATCAATTTTCTAAATTCACGATGTGTATTATAGATTCTACTAGATCAAATTAATGTTCTATATTTTATTATATAATAAAAATATAAAAATTAATTTAAAATGAAAAAAATAAAAAATTATAAAAAATATGGAAAAATAATTTTTTTTTTAAAATCAAAACATGAAAAAGGTCAAAGGACTGTTACAATAAAAAGAAGTGTATGCCTGAGGGAGGCTGCAGGCCTGGGCTTGACCCTTTTTTTTTTTTTTTGAAGGTCTTCTGTGTTTTTTTTAATCAACTAAGATATGACATAAAATTATTATAAAACAATTAAAAAAAATAAGTGTCATCTCCTCAGTTAAACCATCCCATTTATTATAGTTAATTACTACTTGGGTAAGCATTGGAAATGAGTTATATACATAAAATTAAAGAAACTAATCAGATTTAAATGTATCATTTCACCAAAAAGAAAAAGAAAAAGAAAAAAAAAGCTACATTCAGCACTAAAAACTTACACCAAATGTTGCCTTAGAAGACACTATTCAAAGCTGCACAAAAGTACTGATAATGGTGTGTTTCTTCTTAGCTATAACACGGGATTTATAAAAACAATTTCAACGTAAAAAAAAATAGATGTTGAGAATATGTTAGTGTTTTTTAAAAAGAAAAAAAATATATGAGATTTTGGTTATTAATTTAACTGGATTTATTAAGCTTTTTATATTAAAATAATATGAATAAAAAATACAATGAAAACAATTAAAAAAAACAATGAAAAAAAATACGAGTCAACTCAGGTTAACCCACTTACCCCGTGACCTTGAAAACATGATTAAGATAACGTATTAGAAAGGAAAGTGAAAAAAAAACACGAATATCAATTCATAATAAATCAAATGTTGAAGAAATAAATTGAAAAAAATTAATTTTAAAAAACTAAAAAAACAAAGTCAACCCGTTTCGAAACCCGTAACCTTGATCATAAGCCCGAGACCAGCCCCATAAAAGAAAAAGCCTAGAAAATAACGCAGCAAAATTTTATATCAATAAAAAATTAAGGGATGAAATTCAAAACAAAATTCAATTAGAAAAAAAAGACAAACAATAATTTAAAGAATGATGACCAAGTTTGATATAAAAATTAAATGAAACCAAATGATGAGAGATGAAATTAAAGAAAAAAATCAATAAAAAAGACAAAAAAACAAATAGCAATAAAAAAATGAGGATCAAATTGGATACAAAAAGTAAATGAAATGACACCTTTATATTTTGGCAAAGAGAATAGAGAAAAAAGAAAAGAAAAAGAAAACAGTTCACCGAAGCCCGACTATTGTTCCGTTATGTACACACGCAACACTAATGGAAAGACTATGACGAGATGCTTCCAATGCCACCCTTGAGAGGCGACGTTTGGATGTGGGACGAAGTCGAACGTGTCACGCACTCGTTGGAGCGTATGGCGCCCACACCAATAATATTTTGTAATAATATTTATGTTTGTTAAAAGATCAAATCGCCCCTCGGTCAACTTGTTAATAACTAAAAAATCAGTTTGAAAATACAAAAAAGCTTTTACATGTAACTTGACAAAATTTGCTTTTAATGGTAATATAATTTTTATATTGTGTTTTTACAATTTAAAAAGACCGAATTGACCTCTATCAACATGTTTACAAGTTTTCACTTTTAAGGGTAATATAGTCCTTACACTGCATTTAAAAGATAAAAAGAACAGTTTGTCTTCGATTAATCTCATAGCAAGTTCATTGGGTTTTTTGTTGGAATAACAAAATGGTAATTACACTATTGTAGTAAATAGTGATATGTAGCTAGGAACCAATGAATTCTCCATGCCAATCATTTTTTTTTTAATATTCATGTGTAATTGCAATTGATTTTTTCCATTTTCAAAAAGTTCACACACTGAGAGTGCAAGATTCCTATTTAGAACCATTGTGTTTTTACCATACTACATATTAACATATTAGATTTACATGGAACACATTTCAACTATAATACCTACTCATTCTTCATGATGTTGGAAATGAAGTTTTGCTTTCACTTTATTTTTGTTTTAGTGCTTTGAAAACCTTCTCTGATTGAAGTATATTGTCATTTATAACGTAATGTGTTTGACTGGTAAATGCTCGGGAAAGATATAAGTGAAAAAAAATTGATAAGGAAGAATGATGATGTCCAAAACCCATAAGGTTTATGTAACAAGTTATATAGTTTATGGTAAATGACTAATCAAGATGTTCAGGTAAATAGTTTTCTTCTTCTTAGCTTAAGAAGCACCAAATTAATAGTAAAGCTCTAAGTACTTGCAAAAACAATCTTAATCTCACTAAAGACCTTCTGATGATAAAGTCATTAACTTTATAAGAAAGCCAATAAATGACTTAAAAGAGCTTTTAATTCCAATAACAAGTGATGTTTGTTCTTGTATTTTAGGGTAATTAGTACTCTTAAATGTATGCAAGCTATTAAGTTATGAAAAGGTTCTGCACTTTTTACCTAGATGGTTCAGGGGGTATTTATACTCTTTGAACCTTATCGTTTTTAGAGAAGGAAGGATTGAAAAGTCTTTTTTTTTGTGTGGCATTAAATAAGGAATAAATATCCCGTACATATTATTAATGATATGGTAAGTGTGGTAGGTCCCTTAAGAGATCTTTTGTACATCTATAAGTGCAAAGAGATCATTACTTCAAATATGAATACATGTAATTGTTTTAAAAGTGGAATTCCTTAGTTTTGGATACTTAAGACCTGTGATGTAACCTAACATAAGTTAAATGGTATGATGGTTTATCTAACCCATAACACTTTCAATTTAAATGTTCATCTAAGACCTGACATATTGCCTTGGATTTAGCTAATTGCTAAATCCAAGTATATTAGATTTGGTATCTCGCCAAACCTAAGTTTTCTTTTGGGTCCAGCATCTCACCATACCTATATGACCTAAATATGTTAGGTTTGATATCTTGTTAGGTCCATGTTTCTTTGGGTTCAGCTGACAGTTGAACCCAAGTTTATTGGATTTGGCATATCACTAACTCCAATATACATTGGGTTTAACTAATCACCAAACCCAAATGTTTTGGGTTTGGCATAACATCAGACCTCTTGGGTTTAGTGGATTGTTGAACTCAAACGTATTAGGTCTAGCAATTCACAAGGCCTGTGTTGTCTAAGGTCTGATACATCATCAGACCCCATCTACACTAAATAGCGAACCCAATTGTTTTGGGGTCTAGAATATCACCAGACTCACCTTGTTATAAACCTTTTCAAGTCTAAAAAAGATACACCAAAATTAATTATCTTATCGATTGCCCCTCAAGCCTTTAATGTGTATCACATATAAAGGCTTAAAAGGTGTCCTGGGAGACTACCAATCAAGATACGTCTTATTTTCCTTTAGGAAAAATCGTTTAAGCCTTTAATGTTTTGAAAGGATTTTCTAGGGAAGAGGAAACAAACATCTTGAGAAGATTACTTAACAACATGTAATAAATATTTGTTGGCTTTTAGCCTTCCTAGGGTTATGATGAAATGCCATTTATCCTTTATTTATTTTTGGAGAAGGTTGGCTCGTATATAAAAACCTTCATTCATTTTAAATGCATTTTTTTTTACTTCTACTAAGATTTTTATCTGTTTCCTTAACTTAGAAGGTTTAAGACATAATAACAAGATCGTTATATTGTAGAAGAATTTTTCTTATTTAGACAAACCAAATCTCTGTCTTCTTCTTTTCTTGTAAGCTTTTTATTTCAGTTTTTCTTCATTTCTTTAAAATATTCAGAATGACTTCTAGAAAAGTGAAGAATGAAGTATCCCCTGAGAGGGATTTTATCATTGACCATTAGGATTAGCCCACGGTCTAGAATCGATACTTTCCTAACTTCCTTCTTAGAAGAATGGAATACATAAGTCCTCAAGAGGTTTTAAGCCTCAAAAGGAACGAACGTGTGCCTAGGACTCCCACTGATAATGTTCAAAGCACGGTAACTCCAAACTAATTGGATAAGGCCAATCTCCAACAACTAGGAGATTATGTAGTCTCGTTACCAGAACTTAATGACTGTGTTTTAGAAGTCACCAATAAACACAGTGGGGAAATTTTTTTAATTACATCCCCTATTTATATGTATGAGTTTGGGTACTTGTTTTGTAAATGAAGTGTTCATATATATAACAATTTGAGTCTAGCTCAACTCTACCATAATGGATGGACCATTCTATTTGAATCCAAAAAGTTCCTCAGAATGCTAGATGAGGAACCCACAATCAGAGTTTTTAAATAGTGCTACACCCTGATCAATAGCGTTGAAGGAGGGCCTTTTTTCCCTTGTTTTTTTTTTTTTAAAAAATTTTCTAACAAGCTAAAGGGGCCTATGAGGGAGACTTTTAAAGGAAAGTCATCTCGCTTAAAGAACTGAAGAGGATAATAGGTGGTAGTGAGCTATAATACCCAGCGGCGGAACCAAGGGGAGGCCAGCAGGGGCCCGGGCCCCTGCAAAACTTTTTTTTTTTTAAATATAATAAATAATAAGCTTTTAATATTAAATTATTATTTTATTAGTTATGTTTGACTTTAATAGGCTAAATATCCGTGTATCCCTATGCAAGTAGAAAACAAAAGCTTTCCAATTTTTAATTCCTTTCCTTTACTGTCTCTCTCACATTCTTCTCTACAAAGTGCAAACCTAGCCGGAAAAAAAAGTAACAATACAAAGCATAAAAGTTAAAGCAAAGCTGCAGCTAATTAATTCATCGAAACAACAAGGTAATTAGTAATTTTTTTTTAATGTTTGTTAAGAATTTAATGAATACATATATATAATTCTGCTATTTTTTTTTTCAGATCTACTAGTTTTACCATTTTTTATTTCTTGTTATAGTGAATGCTGTTTTTTCTAATTAATTGGATATATTTTATGGGTTTGTTTGTTTCGATTATGCTTGGATTTTTTTATGTTTTGTTTTTAGCAGAGCCACCAAAATTATCAATTTTTTCTCACGTGTACCTTACTATCACCAGGTCCAATATACAATTAGACATGGTCTTTCTAGCCAAATTGAGTTCTTTGAAGAGCGTATACCCAACTTTGATTCAGTGTAAGTTTTCTTTTTTAGGAACCAGTAATCTCATTTTTTATGTTAGATATGCTTTTATATATCAATTTCTTTTTTTAATATGTTAATTTTGCTTTCTTATGTCAGTGTGGTTTACATGTAAAAATTTATTTTTGGTTCTGATTATTGCTTCAACACATCGTTATTTGTATTTATTTTTTAAATAGAAAACAATAAAAATTTATGATGTTTTTGATTTTAGGTTGAACCATGAACAAAATAAGAAGAATTGATTCCTTTTTTGAGAAAAAGAGGAAAAATATTGATAACTCACAGCCTAGTGAATCAACTCCAATGTGTAATGTTGAAGTTATGGTTGAACAATCCCAATGTGCTTCAGTTTATGAAGAACCTGCATTGATTAATGAGCAGCCTCCTACTAGAATCGACATTGCTCATCTGATTAGAGATCTAAGCAATCGTCCTCAAATTTGGAAATACCCGGTTAATCAACAAGATGAAATTAGAAGGGCATACATTAATTTGGGGCCATATCAACCTTTGATGTCTGAATATCCATTGACTGGTAAAAAACATCCTCGTCGATTTCAGTCTCATTGGTTCAAAAGTTATCCATGGCTTGAATATTCAGAGAAAAATACTGCATTTTGTTTCCCTTGCTATCTATTTTCAAGTAAGTCATCTGGAAAGCCAGGATCAGACACCTTTACTGTTAAAGGATTCAATTGTTGGAAGAAAGTTAATGATGGGGAACGATGTGCTTTTTTAACTCATATGGGAAAAGGTCCAAATTCAGCTCATAGATTTGCTACCAGGTGCTTGGAAAATTTGAAAAATCAGTCATGTCATATTGAGAAGGTAGTTAAGAGGCAAACTACTCAAGAAATTCTAAATAATCGATTGCGTATTAAAGCTTCAATAGATATTGTTCGTTGGCTCACATTTCAAGCATGTGCTTTTAGAGGACATGATGAACGTCCAGAATCAAAAAATCGAGGTAATTTTCTTGAAATGTTGGAACTTTTAGCATCATATAATGAACAAGTAGGTGCTCTTGTTTTGGATAATGCTCCACAAAATGCTAAATACACCTCGCATCAAATTCAAAAGGAAATTTTGCATGTCTTTGCTAGAAATGTTCAGTCTTCAATTCGTCATGAGATTGGTGATGCAAGATTTTGCTTAATTGTTGATGAAGCTCGAGATGAATCCAGAAGAGAGCAAATGGCCCTTGTTATTAGGTTTGTTGATAGAAGCGGATTTATACGAGAACGATTTTTGGATATAGTTCATGTCAAAGACACAACTGCTTCAACTCTTAAGAAAGAGATTTCCTTTGTTTTATCTCATCACAATCTTGATGTTCAAAATATTAAGGGCCAAGGGTATGATGGTGCTAGTAATATGCGTGGAGAGTGGAATGGATTGCAAGCTTTATTCATTAATGATTGTCCTTATGCATATTATGTACATTGCTTAGCTCATCAATTACAATTGGCTCTTATTGCTGCAGCTAGAGAAATATCTGATGTTCACACTTTTTTTCAGAACTTGATTTTTATTATTAACATTGTTAGTGCTTCTTGCAAGCGTAATGATGAATTACGGGCTTTTCAAGCAGCTACAATTGAACATTTAGTTGATATTGGTGAGATTGAAATGGGTAAAGGAGTTAATCAAGTAGGTGGTTTGCAACGACCTGGAGATAGCAGATGGAGTTCGCACTTCAAATCCATTTGCAGTTTGATAAAAATGTATGGGGCAACTTGCTTAGTTCTTGAAAACATCGCTTTAGATGGATCTACTTATGCTCAACGTGGTGATGCGGCTTTTTCATTTAAGTTGCTAATGTCATTTGATTTTGCATTCATCTTGCATATAATGAAGAATGTTATGGGAATTACTGATGTGCTTTGCCAAGCTTTGCAACAGAAATCTCAAGACATTTTAAATGCTATGCATTTGGTGACTACCACAAAGACTTTAATTCAGAAGTTAAGAGATGATGGCTGGGAAACTCTTTTAGAAGAAGTAACATCATTTTGTAAGCATCAAGACATTGAAGTTCCTAATATGGATGCTTGTTTTTCTAGTGTGGGACGATCTCGTCGTAAAACAAAATCAATAACAGTTGAGCATCATTACCGAGTTGATATATTTACAGCTATCATTGATCAACAGTTGTAAGAGCTAAATAATAGATTCAATGAGCAGACGATTGAGCTTCTTAAGTTGAGCGCAGCTTTAGATCCTAAAAATAACTATAAATTATTCAGTGTTGAAGATATATGCTTACTTGTTGACAAGTTCTATCCTGAAGACTTTTCTGACCAAGAAAAAACTCATTTGAGATTTCAGTTGCAGCATTATGAGCTTGATGTGCCCAATCATCCAAAGTTAAAGAATATGTCATCGATTGCTGATTTATGTCAAGGATTGGTTGAAACAGAAAAATCAACAATTTATCCACTCATTGACAGGTTGATTCGGCTTATTTTGACTCTTCCTGTTTCGACAGCAACAACTGAACGAGCTTTTTCAGCGATGAAGATTGTTAAAACAAGACTTCGCAATCGGATGGAGGATGATTTTCTTGCAAATTATTTGATTGTCTATATAGAAAAAAAAATTGCTGAAAGATTCACAATTGATATGATAATCGATGATTTCTACTCCATGAAAGAACGACGAGCACAATTAAATTAAATATGTAAGAATCATTCTTTATTATTTTTTACTTTATTTCAAAGTTTTATCATACATAAATAATGCATCGCTTTAACTAATGTTTCTTATATATTTTGTATATTTATATTTGATAGGTACGAAGATCAACAAAATTAAAGTGATGAATACATTATGAAGATGACATTAACTTCATAGCTTTGACTCAATTTGGTATTGCTTTAAACTTCTTATCTTATACAAAGATCGTCATATGTTTGTAGTTACTTATTTGAATAAAACTAAATCATGCAGTTTTTTTATTTTTACAATTTATGTATATTATTTTGGCCCCCCCTATTAAATAATCCTACCTCCGCCCCTGATAATACCACATGGGACTATACCTATTATTAGAGAGCATCCACAATGGGTGTGAATGACATGCCTTTCCTCAACACCAATGAAGAAATGGTATGCACTATGCCAAACTCGTTGCACACCCATTTCATGATCAACTATATGGATAAAGGATTTTATTGCATTGGGTAAAATTTTGCTTTGACATCTTATTTTGGTTTTATGTGTATATTCATTTTATAACTTTTTCTTTGTGTAGGGAGTTTGTTTAGGAAAGCTGGATCTGATGCTGGTGGATCCTTCATTCCTCGACCCAACCACATCGCTACATCTCCTCGCAATCATGCTTCTTTTATCCATGCTTCTTCTACTCCTGTCTCTCCTGAAGATAGCCTCTTTGAAGATAATTAGTCTTTGATACGTAGACAACGGGTCAGAAGAACATCTCCTATAGACCTCAAAGAGCCCTCCATATATGTCCTTCATGTTAAGAAGGTTCATGAGGATATCTCTCTTGCTAAAGAGGTTAACGCATTTATCAATCTCGTTAAGTAGACGTGTTCTAAGGTAACAGGGGGCGATCGTTCCCCCTTTTTAGGGGGTGCCTTAGAACCAACCCCAATAACAATGATTCTAAAGATAACTTTATAATGAAAGAGAAGGATCTTTATGGCTTCGAATTCTGATGTAGAAGTGGTCCCTTTTCTAGTCAGGACTTCTTCTCCCGTCAGTTTAGTCCTTATGCTCATAAGGTCTTCCAACCAAGGATCTTATCCCACAGATGTGGAAGACGCCTCTCCAAGCTGAACTTGGGTTATGCTTCTCTTTGCTTTCCTAACTCGAGTGAGAAGGAGAGAAATATGATGAAGTCCTTTTTTCATGAAAGTTCCACCCTAAGGCTTGGGGGAGTAGAGGTGATGAAAGCCTTGGACAAGCTACTCACCCTCCCCTCTAACATTAAAGATCTTACTAGCCCTAATTATTAGTGTCATTTGGCCATTACTAGGCAAATGGCCTTTTAAGTATAAACAAGTTTTTAAGTTATTCTTTTTTATCTAATACATTGATTAATTTTTTGAACTGTATTATTTATTTACTTCATATTATTGTTGTGTCAATCTAGACCTCCATGATGTGTGCCAAGTCTAAGAATATATGGGTCGAGGGGGAAAAGAGTCATGAAGGAGGCCATTGAGTAGTATCATGCTAGTAAGTTTAAGGTGTATAGGATCAAGAAGGAGAACGTTATTCAGGATGCTAAGATGGCCTCTCTTAGAACTGCGTATACCTGATTATAAGAGGAGTTGGGGGCTTAGACATACATCCTGGAGTCTACTAAACAAAAGATGGTTCAAACGTATAACCCGATAGATTTCTTGGAAAAAAAGAGGTGGCTGAGCTCAAGGGTATCCCATATGACTAGCTCTAGATTACTATAGGCATTTTATATATGTTCTCTAGGGTCTGTGAATTCGTTTAGTTATCTAGAGCCATCTTTGTTGCAATGTAGTCCCTAGGTATGTGGGTATTTAATATATTTCTGGATAAATGAGAGTTTCTAATTTGGTGAGGGTTGTAAACATCTTTCTGAAAATTTTTTTCTTATAGCTGCTTATCACTTTTACACCTATAAGGCTCTAAAGAGCTTGAAGTTTATGGTGTAGAGTGGCCTGATACATGGATGACTCATTTTCTACGATATCCAAATATGCTTCTTAAAAAGCCGCTTTGTATCTAAACATTATGAAGGCATGTATGTTCATTAGAATGATTTGATGACATTTGAGGCTAACAACCTTTCTTAAACTCATTTTGCTCATATTCTTTTGGGTAGTGTAACCGTTTACTGACACTAGGTGGAGCCTATTGTTGGGGAGGTGATTGGTGAGATGAAGGGACTTGTCAAGGTGGGACTAAGACTTATTGTGGTGGATTTTCTCTCATTTATTGATTTGCCAATATTGTTTAGGTAAGGAGTTGCACCTGTCTATAAGTTCTTTGATGGTTGGTTGTGCAGGAGTATTTGATATGGCAAAGAGATCAGTAATTTGTCCTATCCCAGGAGTGTTCTGATTGTCTACCATTGATGATTATAAGTATGGGAAAAAAGTAATCAATAGGGTTATCTATGACTTTTTAAACAGTTCTTTACAGACAACGTTACTAATGATGTCCCTAAACCCAAAATGTTTATGTAACAGGTTATTTAGTTTATGGGTAATGGCTAATCAAGATGTTCAGGTAAATAGTTTTCTTCTTCTTAGCTCATGAAGCACCAAGTTAATTGTAAAGCTCTAAGTACTTGGAAAAACAGCCTTAATCCCACTTAAAGACTCTCCGATGATAAAGTCATTAACTTTATGAAAAATACAATAAATAACTTAAAAGAGTCTTAAATTCTAAGAACAAGTGATGTTTGTTCCTGTATTTTAGGATAATTAATACTTTTAAATATATGCAAGCTATTAAAAAATAAAAAGGTTATACTCCTTTTACCTGGATGGTTTAGAGAGGGTATTTATACCCTCTAAACCTTGTCATTTTTAGAGAATAAAAGGATTGAAAAGTCCCTTACTTTTGGTGGCATTAAATGAGGAACAAATATCCCTTACAAATTATTAATGAGATAGTAAGTGTGGTAGGTCCCTTAAGAGACCTTTTATACATCTATTAATATAGGGAGACCATTACTTTAGATAAAAATATTCATGTCATTGTTTAGAAGTAGGATTCCTTAGTCTTGGATACTCAAGACTTGAGATATAACCCAACCTAGGTTAAAGGGCATGACGGTTTATCCAACCCATAACACTTTTAGTTTAGATTTTCATCTAAGACCTGAAATATTGCCTTGAGTTTAACTGATTGCTGAACCTAAGTATATTGGGTCTGACATCTTGCTAGGTCCAAGTTTCCTTGGGTTCAAATAACAGTTGAACCAAAGTATGTTGGGTCTGGTATCTCTCCAAACCTATGTTACCTTGGGTTCAGTGGACGGCTGAACCTAAGTATGTTAGGTTTGACATTTCACTAGACCCATGTTTTCCTGGGTTCAGTTGACGGTTGAACCTAAGTTTATTGAATTTGGCATATCACTAACCCCAAGATACATTAGATTAGGTTGATCGTCGAACCCAAGTGTTTTTGGTTTGGCATAACGTCAGACCCATGCTCGTTTAGGTTTAATAGATTGTTAAACCCAAATATATTGAGTCTAGATGTAACATCTTCAAATTATAAAGTCATAAAATCTCAAACATATCTTTACGATTGTCAAGTATTGAATAGTATGTCTAAGATTATGGAATTTTTTTTTGAAAATTTCGGTAGAGTTTCCTCTATTTTTGTTGGTACCAAGTTATTGACAACAATTCTATTATATGTCATTACAACTTTCATCTTGATCTAGTCATCCTGGATCACATCCCATTCACCAATCAATCTCTTAATATTTATACTTATCAATATATTCAAGTCGCATAATATCAATTAATAAGTCAACATAAAAGAATTACTAAAACAAATTGAAAAATAAACAATTTCATCACTAAGGAGTAATAAACCAATTAAAGTAAAATTCCATGTAATTACTTCCTAACTTAATCAAGTAAGCTTAAAAACATCTAAACCAAACATTAAATCCAAACTTTTCATGCTTACCAATTGACTTTCTTCCAATTTCTCTTCTCTCCCAAGGTTAGCCAAATTCCCTCTCTCAATTCCTTCTTCATTCACTTGATTCTTCCTTAGATTAGTATTTTATAAGTTGAACTTAGTAAGTTTACAAGGTTATTCTCTTACTTTTCTTATTTTTTCAATGGTTTTTATGTTTTCCCCTTACTTTTCTCTCTTTCTCTCTCGCCTTTTCTTTTCTTTCTTTTCCCATTCTGCTTCTGCCTAGTCGACAACATATAAAAGGAAGGGAGAGCTGATTTGTTTTATTTTTTTAATGGCAAATAACCATTGTGCCCTTAATGAGTTATTTTGCTTCTATTTGACGGTCCATATTTTTTTGTTAGCACCACCAAACTCTGTTTATCCTAAATTTTAACCAAATTTTATTCAGTGTATTAAACCCTCATAAAATTTCAGCTAAATCTGATAGTCGGATTGAAAATTACATCCAATAGCGTAAAATTGGTCAAATTGTAATTTTTTGTTAAATTTCTGAATTTCTCCAAAAATTCTGAAATTTTAACCGAAGCTAAGACATCATATTAGAAGGCTCCACACAAATTTTCAGAATTTTCTAATAACCCGATCGAGAGTTACGAATTTGTTTCTACATAAAACTAGTTAATGTATGATTTTTCATCCAGAGAGATTACACTAGTTGTTCGTTAGGCCCATATTGTTTTGGATCTGATACATCATCAAATCCAATTTATATTGTGTTCGGCTGATTATCGAACCCAATTGTTTTGAGGTCTGGCATATTGCCTATGCTAGACCCACCTTGTTATAGACCTTTTGAAGTCTAAAAAAATTACATAGAAAATAATTACCTTACAAAAAAAAAAAAAGAGAGAGAGAAAGAAGGGAAAAGTTAAGCATGTCGATCTTGAGATTTCATTAATCATGCAATTAAAAACTTTGTACCAACTTTATGATTGATTTTGAGAGTAAACTTGCGGAATGGAATATATAGTTTTTCTTCTTCTTTCTTCAACAATATAATTTCTACCAACTAATCACGGCACGTAATGAGACTCGCCTACGGCACGTAAGGAGACTCGCCTACAAATCTTTATCTGAACTTGAGTGGAAGTGTCTATTTTCAATTTCCACCGAGAGAAATGATGCAACACAACACGTAAATGAAGGCATGACTCGAGGTCGAGGGGCCTCTTTCAAAAATGAGAACAGACAAACCAGAATCGTCTCTTTCAATGCCGCTCTCAATTTCCCCGAAGACAACTTGCATGCTTTTTTTTTTTTTTCCTTTTCAATTTCTCATTTCAGAATTTGGACTCTACGAAAGGGATCCTTTACCCTGTGGATTCTCGTCTTGGTAATTTCATTCATCAAAACTCCTACATGCTGGAAATATGTGAAAGCGGCATTACATTTTGTTTAAGCTTCGGACTGGAATTTGACCCGCGAATGTGTTTGAGAATATAGTTATAGTTATTTTTTAAATTGTTTGTTATTTTAAAAGCATCAATTTTTTTTTATTTTTTAAAAATTATATTTGACATCAGCACATCGAAAAACACAAAAAACATATTAATTTGAAAAAAAAAAATAAAATATTTTAATTTTTTTAAACGCTTTTAAAACGCAAAAAGAAACAGGGCATTAACACAAAAAAATTAGGACAGAAAAATTATTTTAGAATTTTCTTTATTTATTTTTCTTATTATTTTAGGATTTTTTTTTCCTTTTCAAGGTGGGTTTAACACCTATTTAAACACTTTGCAAGTTGTTTTTAGAATATTTTTTAAGAATTATTAAATTTCATAATATATCCAAAAATAGTTTTTTTTTCTACCATTTAAAATTGTAAACCTAGAATTTGAGAAACTCTAGTCTTATATCTTGCTATAAACTGAGTAATGCAGACTGGTATTGAGATTTGAAACCGTTTGTTTAGTATTTTAAAATTATTTTTAAAATTTAATTATTTTATATCATTTTCACATACTAATATCAAAAATAATTTTGTCATGCCTTGCCTGTAAATTCTTAACTATACAACCTTTGCCCTTCACCAGACATCCAATTACTGGTCGATACAAGGAGATTCTTTGCCTCATGAATACTCAAATTTATTTACAATAATGGAACCTAAAGCAAAAAGAGAGCACAAAAGCAAACATGGGAGAGAGAGAGACAGAGATCACGAGGATTTTATATCTGTTTTTCTATTTTCTACTTTCTCTCTAGCTACAAGAGTGTGTTTGGTATTGTAGAACATTGTGGTTTTAAAAAAATTATTTTATAAAAAATATTTTTAGTTAAAGTTGGTTTGATATTTATATATATTTGGTTAAAACTGTTGTTGAAATTGAAGTTAAACAAAAAATACTTTAATGTGTTTGATTAAAAATGATTTTCAAATTGAGATTATAAAATAACTAAAAAGATATATATTAATATTGATGGTTTGTAATTTAAATATTGTAGATTTAACTAATGCTATTACATTATGAAATAAATAATACTTTATATAAAATATTTTTTATTGTTTCATTAAACTATCTACAATTCCATCACGTACGGAATCTATCCGACAAGGACTACAATTTCCATGGTTTCCTGAGCGTGCAACAATATCAAGTAAAATATCATCAGGAACAAAATTGGGATTGCGATCAAATTCTACAAATGTTACGTCATCATACGATCTTCTTCTAATTTATATAGTGTCATTGGATAATGTTAAATACTAGTTTTTCAAATAAAACATAATTAAAAATAAAAAAATAATTAGATTTTTTTTATTGAGTGGGACCCGGTCCAATACATCGCTATTGTGAAGATGGCAGGAGAAGGAGAAGCAGCTTGAAGCTGCTTTCGGTAAACTTGCGTTTTGAACATAAATTATATTTAGTAACTAAACAAACAGTTTTTTTTTATGTGGTCTGCTTCAAATGCAGAAGCAGCCAAGAAACAAACACTTAAGAATGAAATCTCTCAACCGTTATTTATACAAAAAGCTAGCGATGCAGAATTAGTTCTAAAATTAGTAATAAAAAAATATGCATCAAATCTAATAAATATAAAAAATTAGAGAATAAAATTGAAAACAAATTCTAATTTTATAAATTATTTCATATAAAAAAATAGTAATAAAAAGAACATAGATCAAATCCGAATAATGTTTTTTTTATAAGGTTGCTTTGAAAATTTAGAAGGTCAGACATGAAAATTGAGGGAAGAGAATAAAAAAAAGAAGACAACCGGAGGTTTGTTGACCACACTTGCCGCCCAAGAATAAAGGGGAAGCTGAGACGATTTGAGCGCCACTTTGGAAGCTGTTGTTTGGTCGTCGGACGACGCCGCACGCGTCGCCCTAAAAGCGCGACCACTACCCACGCGTTAACGCACACACACGTCAACAACTTTTTTTTAATAATATTTATGTTCGTTATGTCACACTTAGACATCGTGGTGACCTGTTAAAAATTATCACTCAATTGGAAAAAGAACAGATAACTGACATCTTTTTTTAATGATGCGAACCTCGTGATCACATGGTCACGCAACCCACACGCAAAGACATAAATTCTCGGAAAGCCAAGTAAATCAGGTTTGATAGGAGTGTGACACAAAGATAACTTGTACCTAGGCACCAACACTATTGGAAACGGAAAACCCCCACCTAATGAATATTGATTCGCGAATGAGAAGTATAAGGATGAAGCCACGAAGACAATTGTTCTTTGATAAGTCATTTTTCAGTTCTTTAGAGAACCATGGAAGGGAGATTATCTCACCAACACACACACACACAAAGTGCGGCAAACAAGAAGTTTTATTAATCTGAATTGTCTAACCTTACATGTATGCTTATGCCCTTATTTATAGTGACTCCAAACTAAAATAAACCCTAATGGACCCTTTATGTGGACTTATATGATGCCCACTTACAACTAAACCCAAATAATATAAATAAACCCTAAACTAAGAAGAAAATAATAATAACAACAATAATAAATCCGAAGTTAATATCCTAAATATGCTAGAATCAGATTTGTCACCATTAAAAAGTCCCAAATAGACTAGGAAATCTGATATGAAGGTATAATTTATTCTGAAGTCTTTTTTCCTTGTTGTAGCTAGGATGAATAAGGAATCCTTGTAAGAAAGGATTCTGAAACATTTATGAATCCTTGCCACACATGGAAACTATGTTGCAGCCCAATAAAGATCTTTGGAGAATTAGGAGATTCCCAAATAAGCTGCCACATCTTTTTAGGAAAAGAATCCTAGTCAAATAGGAAGTCCACAAGTCAAAAGGAAGTAAATAACAAAATTCATATAACCTCTGTTTACCTGTATTGCGATGTCTTTACGAACTCCGATTGATCTGAAATTTTAACCCAAGGTAGGACAACATGTTAAGAGACTCCATGTAAAGTTTCAGCCTGATCCAATGGTCGGATTGAGAATTATGACTGTTTCCGTAAAACTGGATAGTTGCACATTTTACATCAAAATCCGAATTTGATCTTTCCTGGATCGTATCATTCCCTCTCTCTTCAAGATGATTTGTCCTCGAATCACCAACAAGTTGAATGGACATTTCCTTAGCCTTTTCTCGAAGCCTTGAGAGTTCTTTTCTTGCCAACAATCGTCACCAACAACTTTGGATGAAAGTTGCAGCTGTTCTATTTTGTATATCATCGTTGCAGCCTTTTTTCTCCTCTCTTTCTGAAGCTTGCTGGGCATTGATTGCTGCCATTAACACATCAAGTTCTTGCTTCATCTCCCCTAGAATACGAGATAGACTCTTGGATTCTTTTTTTAGAACGCTAATCTCTTTATTTCTCTCCCTTTGATACCACCTCTCCTTTTGAATCCTCCTTTTCTTTTGCCATAACACCTCATCAAAATACATGAAATCCCTTTGGTTTCTAAGCTGCCAAAAACCTTCCCGGTGGCTTATGATCTTATCCTTAAAACCACCATCACCAATATCACCAACATCCTCATCAAAATCCTCACAATCAGCCCACCTTGGCCTTTCAGCCCCACTGCCATTGTTAGATTTGTGTTGAGCCCCAACTTTTCTCACGTCTTGGGTACATGTTCCAGCTACGTTACCATGTTTTCCCACCTTCTCAAGTCTGTCACACACATTCCCCATCATCAAATTCATTCTTTCCATCATCTTCATCATGGCATGCATTTGGAATTTAAGTTCTACATCGGGAGGGGGTGGTGTGTTGTTTTGTGCTGACATGATAGTAACTGCAAAAATTGGTTAGTGGTAAAAAAAACCTCACATCCCTCGTGTTTTGCTCAAACATTTTTAATATCCTCACATGCTCACACCTCTCGTCTCACCTCCAAATGCATGCCATGACGAAGATGATGGAAAGAAAGCGAATTTTAAAAGTTGACGCAAAACAGACTCGTTTACGACGAGTTAAGTCGGAATCTGGAACCTAAAGTAAATAATGTCCAATTGAGCTAAAATTTCAAATATAGTGTGATATCAACCCAAATAGACAGAATATAAAGTTTGAGCAATTTATGATAAGGTTTGATATACTGATGTAAAAAATATTATGAATCAAACTTGATTAGACCCGAAATTGAAACCCAAACCCAACGATATGAAATTGACCCCAAACTTAATATGTGATGTGATTAGGACCCCAGTAATAAGAGTATCAAATTTGAGCTAATTCCGAGTTGATCTGGTCCAATTTTCCCTTGTTTAGTTTTCTACTACAGAAACCAATAAACGTCTTTTTGAACGATTTTTTTTCTTTTTTTTATGCTACTGATATATTTTGGACAGTAACAAAATGAAATAACTAATTTTTTTTATATGCTGCAAAATTAAGGAGAAGAAATTGGACACTAAGGAATTTTTGTGGAAACAACAAGAACAAAAAATTCAAAAGGATATAACCTGATTAATGGAGTCAAGATCTGATACCAAATGATGCGAACCTCATGATCACATGGTCACGCAACCCATACGCAAAGACACCAATTCCCGAAAAGCCAAGTAAATCAGGTTTGATAGGAGGGTGACACAAAGATAACTTGTACCTAGGCACCAGCACGATTGGAAACGGAAAACCCCCACCCAACGAATATTGATTCGCGAACAAGAAGTATAAGGATGACGCCACGAAGACAGTTGTTCTTCGATAAGTTGTTTTTCAGTTCTTTAGAGAACCATGGAAGGGAGATTATCTCACCAACACACACACACACAAAGTGCGGCAAACAAGAAGTTTTATTAATCTGAATTGTCTAACCTTACATGTATGCTTATGCCCTTATTTATAGTGACTCCAAACTAAAATAAACCCTAATGGACCCTTTATGTGGACTTATATGATGCCCACTTACAACTAAACCCAAATAATATAAATAAACCCTAAACTAAGAAGAAAATAATAATAACAACAATAATAAATCCGAAGTTAATATCCTAAATATGCTAGAATCAGATTTGTCACCATTAAAAAGTCCCAAATAGACTAGGAAATCTGATATGAAGGTATAATTTATTCTGAAGTCTTTTTTCCTTGTTGTAGCTAGGATGAATAAGGAATCCTTGTAAGAAAGGATTCTAAAACATTTATGAATCCTTGCCACACATGGAAACTATGTTGCAGCCCAATAAAGATCTTTGGAGAATTAGGAGATTCCCAAATAAGCTACCACATCCTTTTAGGAAAAGAATCCTAGCCAAATAAGAAGTCCACAAGTCAAAAGGAAGTAAATAACAAAATTCATACAAACTCTGTTGACCCATATTGCAATGCCTTTCCGAACTCCGATTGATCTGCAATTTTAACCCAAGGTAGGACAACATGTCAAGAGACTCCATGTAAATTTTCAATCTGATCCAATAGTCGGATTGAGAATTATGACTGTTGCGCAACTAGATAGTTGCACATTTTACATCAAAATCCGAATTTGATCTTTCTTAGATCATATCAATCTAGTTCAAGGAATCGCCACCTAGTATTATGGTCACTAGGAACCCTAACTGGTCAATAAAGATTCTATGGTATGAGACTGGTTACACGAAGGGGGAGATACTATCACCCCTTAAACGTCCTACCTGAAGCAAGCTACATTACTGGTTTTATCTTACATTGCTAAATGTTTGTTTGTGCTCTATTTTTATGGTCATCCTATAATATTCCTGACTCTGGCGTTAGTGAATATTCGCTTATGAATATTTTCAACTCTAGCGTTGATAAATATTATGTAACCCAAAGAGTATGGTATTCCTGATTCTGATGCCATTGAATAAATCTACAAAATTTATATTAAAAGAAAAGAGGAACTATTTTTTTTAATATTTTTATCGGATAGTACGGCTGGGCTCGACCTAGCCAGCCCAGCCGGGTTATTAGTCCAAACCAGTAACCCGGTTTCTATCACAATATGCAAGCACACATGAATTATAATTCATGCATGTTTGCATAATAACCGGTTAATTAAAATGCAAATAGAACAAGGGAAAGAGGCATCCTCACGTGGTGCAGCTGAGGAGTGAAGGTGAAGACGATAGTGACGATCGGGTAACTGCTCATGGTTGAAAATCCCACTTGCTGTTTTCTATGGTGTGATCATCCTGGAGGTGCATGCTGCTATTGCCAGAGGGAAGCTTGCGGTGCTGGGCTTTTTGAAGATGCAGCGCTGGTGAGAACAAAAACGGCAAGGTAAAGGGTTATCGCAGTTGAGGATGGTGGCTTCTGGTGTTGCTGAGATCAGTGCAGCTGCTTCAATAGAGGACTGCTGGATGTTCACGGTGTGGAAGAGCTGTTGGGGCTGGAATGCAGGAGTCTCACGGTCCTTGTGCATAAAGAAGTTGCACCGCTGGAGGAGGAAAAACCACACCACTGGATTTTGGTGTGGTCGTCGCTTGTGCAGAAAGAGCCGCCTCTATCGTTGCTGCTATTTACGATGAAAAGGGCTACAACTTAGGTTGGTGCAAATAAAATGAGGGGCAGGGGCTGAAGGAGCTGGATGGAAAATGCTTGTGGTGCCCTTGCTGTCATTGCTTGTGGTTAGAGATTGAAGATGATGACGGCTGAAGGAAAAGAAAGTGAGGTCCAAAAGGGAGTCTGTGGGGGCTGGTATTTTGTTTTGGCAATAGAGAGGGAAGTCAAGGGGCTGTGGGGGGAACGACTGTTATATGGCATATATCATACCCGGCTAAGGATTGACTTGGAGTCGGCTTTAGGTTTCATGGGTCAACTTGGAATTTTTTTTAAAAAAAATTTAAAATTTTAATATTTCATATGAAAAAATTAAAAAAAAATCATGTAAATATAAGCTATATATGTTGTAAATAATGAAGTTTAAAAGAATATTTTTTAAAAAAACTTTATCCCACATTGAAAAGATACTATGTTATCTTTTTAAGTTGAAGTATTTAAACCAAAAAAGTTTTTTATCCCATATTAAAAACACATAACTTTTTTTCTTGTGAACATAGAGTATATATACTAAAGGGCTTCAAATCCCACATTGAAAAGATAACTTCTTTCTTGTGAACATAGAGTATATATATTAATGAGCTTCAAATCCCACAATGAAAAGATATTATGTTATCCTTTTAAGTTGAAGTATTTATACCAAAAAGTTTTTTTTATCCCACATTGAAAAAACATAACTTTTTTGTTTTGAACATAGAGTATATATACGAAAGGACTTCAAATTTCACATTGAAAAAATAATTTTTTTCTTAGGAACATATAGAGTATATATATTAAAGGGTTTCAAATTCCACATTGAAAAGATATTATGTTATCCTTTTAAGTTGAAGTATTTAAATCAAAAGGTTTTTTTATCTTACATTGAAAAAACATAACTTTTTTCTTGGGAACATATAGAGTATATATATTAAAGGGTTTCAAATTCCACATTGAAAAGATACTATGTTATCCTTTTAAGTTGAAGTATTTAAATCAAAAGGTTTTTTTATCCTACATTGAAAAAAACATAACTTTTTTCTTGGGAACATATAGAGTATATATATTAAAGGGTTTCAAATTCCACATTGAAAAGATATTATGTTATCCTTTTAAGTTGAAGTATTTAAATCAAAAGGTTTTTTATCCTACATTGAAAAAACATAACTTTTTCCTTGTGAACATAGAGTATATATATAAAAGGGCTTCAAATCCCACATTGGAAAAATATTTTTTTCCTGAGAACATAGAGTATATATACGAAAGGGTTTCAAATCCCACATTAAAAAAATAACTTTTTTCTTGGAAACATAAAGTATATATACTAAAGGGTTTCAAATCTCACATTGAAAAAATAAAATATTTTTCTAGTATTTATATAGTGAACTTTAAAAAGTGTTAATAACCAACTAAAAAAATATTAAAAAAGAGGAGTATAGGAGAAAAACCAAATTTGAAAAGAAAAAAAAACACATCAGGTCTCGTCTGGGTTCGCCCAGGTCATGGGTTGACCTACCGGGTTTTGCAGGGTTATTGCACTGGCCGGTCTTTTAATAAACTCGGACCAGTCCAGCCACCGGGTCCCGGGTAGACCTGTCGGGTCGGTCTGGGTTTAATAATTGTGGTATATGGTGTTGGTTTGTTCCTGGAGAGAGAAAAAAGACAGGGGGTGGCGGCTGGTCTTAGAGAAGATAATTCTTTATGGTTCGCCGCCTCCTCTCTTTTTTTAATGTTTTTTTTTAGTAATGTGTTTTTTCCTTGTAATATCTACTCGATTTTTTAATATCGGCCCCTAGGATTTTTTTGTAATGGCCTTCTCCTCTTTTTAGTATACACTAAAATCTGTATTTATATTGCAAGAGTCTCATCGCTTGTGAGAAACAAAGTCTCAACCAAACTCATTCTCTTCTTTGAAATTTAAATTTGATTAAAAATCAAATTTAAAAGCGAATAATTATCATTATCTTGAAGATAAGGATAAAATGACAAAAGCACATTGTAATCCCTAGTTTTCATGCAAGTTGACAAATCATACTTTTCATCGAAATAAATCTTTGATTTTTTAATTTTACATCGTAAAATTAAATTAAAGCTAATGAGCCAAAATTAAATTATAACATGTTAAATTACCAAATACTCTTAAACGAACCTGATTATAATAATAATAAAAAAACCATAATAAAAAGATAAAAATACCTTTGGACACAAAGTGAACAAAAATTTGATTTTAAAAATATTTGTCATTTCACCATGTTTAAAAAATTGAAATGATTAACAAGCTCTTTAATCTAAGTTATTTTTTTTTTAAATAATTAAGTTATTTTACTATGCTAAAAAAAATATAAAAAGATTGATTTGTTCAAATTAATTTGTTAATAAACAATGAATCATATAAAAAATATATATTATAAAATCCACAACTAAATAAATCTAGGGCTACAATGATTTGCTTTGCTTATCTTTTTTTTAAATATCGAGTTTCCTTTGCTTTCTAAACAACTGCCTCCATATGAATTCATGCTAAGAAATAAACATTCATCATAACAGTCCTAAGTTAAGCATCAGGGCAGTTTTTTTAGTCATCAGTTTTATATGTTACTCTCGCTGTCTCTTTCTCACTGTGTAGTTCAGCCTTTTGCTTTCTCTAGGTGATTTAAGAAACTACAAATCAAAGAATTCCTCACTGTGTAGTTCAGCCTTTTGCTTTCTCTAGGTGATTTAAGAAACTACAAATCAAAGAATTCCAGGTGATATAACACCAGCTTATTCAACTGACACTGTTTAACGACATTGACGCGAGGAAAATAAAGTTTAACTTCTCACATGTAAACAGAACTGGCATTTATACACATGCTACAGCTTTAAATAGCAAATATAGATACATGCATTGTCGCATCTATGTATGCAAGAAGAGAATCAAGCGAAATGCCTTCCTGTTATAGTGTTAACTGGAATGTCGACACCAAGTTTATGAGAGTCAAAATCCTGTTGCTAAATATTATTGAGGGGCTAAGAGCTGACGAATTCCATTGTTCGGCAGTGAAGAACCATCAGAAATTCTTCATAGCTTCCAACATCAGCTTATAGAGAGCAAATCCACCTTGATGGCAGCCAGGCATTTTAGATGCCATGTTTTCTAATTCAATCTGCAATATAGAGATCCTAAAGTAAGTCAACGTGTCTTCAATCAACATGGTGAGATTATGTGATTATGAATGATACCAATACGTCAAGAAGTTGTATCCATACTTCAAATCATTTCCAGAAGTACTACAATCTATCATTTTTCATGAATCATTAAGTGATGGAAAGTTTAATTTCTGCGATAACTTTGCTCCTCCAGATGCATTTTTATATTAATCAATGGGAGTCTCCTCTTAAAGCCCACCCACTGTGCAGCTGCATCCGATGCTCCTACCAATTTCTTCACTGTACTATCATCACCACTGTTAGCACACTATTGGCTCATTCTATCCATCCATATTCAGCCATTGCCGAGCAATTAAATTGTTAAACGCATGACAACTAATGCAAACAAAAATCTAGCATTTGTTCATTGAAAAGAAACCAATTGAGACATCTATTAGGAAAAATGAATTTGAACTAACCAATGAAACTGTGTAAAGTTGGGTTGATTCATAACCATCTTGTGCACCAGCATACAGTCGTTGAATTTCTTTTGACTCGATGTTACATTTGATGAAGAAAAAAGCAGCTGGTCTGACGTTTAACACCCTGCGGGATATACCAATAAATAGTGGATTGCACTGCAAGGCAAAGATGAAGACAAACATTAGATACATGACTCGCTTTAACTCCATAATTTACATACCAAATAAAACCACAACGCCGGATTATAACCAATGTAGAAATGTGGTCTAAACAAACAAACAATATGGGGGGGCATTCTCTCCAAATGCTCATATCTAAAGCATTAGAGATGAGGTTATGACACCAGGACTTTTCTTTAACAACCCTCGAAAGGCAGATCTAGGCCATGGAGTTGATTGCACAAGCAAAGAAAAATATCCATGGATTCAGCCACAATCAATCAATATCTGAAGACACTTCAACATTTATACCATAGGTCCAAAAATACACTGCCATACAAGAAAATCCATCTAAAGCTGAGACTATGGACATTCTCCATGATTTTTTCAGTACACAAACTAATTTAATGCCAATACTTTTTATTAAGAAAGTACATGAGCATGTTTTCTTTTCAAACTTGGCTTTTTAAATGTTCAATAATTTTTTACCTCGGTCCATTTGCAACAAATAAGCACTAGAATTGGAAAGGGAAAACACAAAGCAATTACCCCCTGGCAACAATGATGAAACAATACCTGTAGACAAACGAAGAAAGATAAAAGGCATGTTCTTGATTAAAAAGTGTAACTCACAAGAGAGGTCACAGGTACTCCAATTTCTTCAACTACTTCACGAATTATACTATCAAACATTTCTTGAGAGACCTTGGTGTTATTGTGTTCCGAGTTTGTTAAGCGTTCACCCATCTGATGAGATGCTGCTCCAACTTCTTCAGGCTGTCATCATCATCAAACAATTGCACCAGGTTAGAGTCTTGATAACCCAGACATAAATGTCTGCAAAAGATAAAAGGAAAGAAAAACTTCTGCCACTTGCAAATAAATAACAACAATAAACTTCCAGTGCATTAATGCACAACAAAATCCAGGATTATAAAATGCTTCCAAAACAATAGAATTCAAAAGGGAAAACAGGCATCACAGAATTTTGTCCTCAGCTATTCATCATATTGGATAGGATTTAAAGAATCAGGATGCAAATGTTTCATTTTTCAGATTCTATACCTCTGGATGGCCTCCAGGGAAAACAACGTGTCCAGGAAATTCCCCTACATTGTAACTTCTTTGTAACACAACTATTTTCTTGTCAGATGTCTCTAAAATTGCACCATTACCCAGTGGACTTGAGGTGTGTTGACACTGCATAAGGTCATCTACAAAAAAATCAAAGCTGTAGATACATATTATGAATTATAACAAAGAACAAATTTTAAAAAGGGCATCTTGTGCTAAAAAAATAACAATTCTGGGTGAGATATCCAATATGATTTTTCATCTTTCACAAATCAATACAAGATCATTTTTTTTTCAATAAGAAATTCAGGCAGTATCTGAAATGTATTCTCAAAAGATTCATCACTGAATATGTATTAATTTATTGCTTGATTTCATTTAACTTTATAATAAACAGATTTTCAACCAGCAGACATGTGCATCATTTCATCTTTTAATAAAATCCTCCAACAGCAGACAGACCACCACATAAGTTGCATTAAATACTAAGACGAGGCAAAACACAAATTTATGAGCTCATGCGCATAGCTACTGAGATGGTAACAACAACAACGATAAGGTGTCAAAAAATAAAAAATAAAAAACAAACAAAGACATCCTATTCTGTGATAAATATTTCACAAGAACGAAGAGATACCTTCTGATGGAACAAGGAACTTTTCCCAAAGAGGATTTAAGTTTGTTCCCACAAAAGTCCTGGATAACAAGTAGATGGCATCAACTCTTCATTTCAGGGGAAGAAGAATAATAAGCATAAATATGATGTGTTTCATTGCAATTACTGAAATTCAAAAAATCAGTTAAATATAATAATCCACAAATTTATAAGAAAATTGAGAAGCAGCTTCAGGCCAATCATCAGAAAACTGAAAAACCGAATAAATGCAAGGCTGATTATAAAAACAATTCTATACAGTATCCAACTAATTTAGCCGGCAGCTTTATATCTGTCCACCTTAACCTATGACAACCCACTGTTAAGAAGACTAATCAGTTGATGCAGAACTCATTTCCAGTAATTGTGAAGGGTGAGATATTTAATGAACTTGCTATGTCTTGCCACTAGTAAGAGTTATAACATGAACGGATACTATCCTCATAAGATCATTGACCAAGTATTATGAATGTGGGACTGAACACTATGTCCAAATATCAATCTAGATGAGATTAACAATTTAACGTGAGAGTTGACTCATATTTATTGGTTTGCTCTAGGAAATTAATAGATGGTATTTATGAACTGAGGTTGTAAACCATACCTATAATCTGTCAAACCAAGGTGGAGACACACATGAAAATCTTGTTGTGATCCACCTCTGTTGCACAGTGTATACCCTCCATACTGTGAAGTTATTAACAAAACAACAGATAAGGAACCACAGTTCATAAAAAAAAGCTTTCAAAGTAAAATGCAGGGAAAATTTTCATGCATTAAAATTTTAAAAATAAGTTATACATGTGCAAGGCATCAACTTTTAGTCTGCTGCATAACGCAATTATTATGTTTTGCATCAAATGCTTCAATAGAATCATAGTTTTATTTCTACTATCAGTCCAATTATTAAATCCCCATTCTCATCAATATTTGGTTTCTCTTGCTTTTTATCAACACAAGACATTACAATCCGTCTAGAACTGTGGAAACTGTATAAAAACTCAAGAATAACCGCCGAATGCACTTGACATCAACTCGACAGCATTGGCAAAAGAATCATGGTAATAAGCATCACATCATACGCAAATAACGGCATTCTAGAGTTCTTTTTGATCTGGTATTAACAATGAAGGTTTGGTAGAATGATGTCTAGCACAAAAATTACACACTTCCCATCATTGGTGCATATCATTGGATCCACATACCCGGAACTTTTTCCCATTGAACAAAGATGCATTCTTCTGTACCCTCTGATCCCATATCTTTAAAACATCGAAAAAAACAGTTAGTTGTCGAATTCTATAGATTTGGCCATTTATTTCAATACAGAAATAGATAAATCAGTAAACTAACTTACCTCAGAAATGGAGTTTTCTAATTCAATGTCAGGATGGGCGATTCTATCGTAAGATGGATCAAAAACCACAGATACCTTAATCCAACAATTTTAAAAACTTAAACCACATACATAAATTTTATAATAATGAAGCTTATGATAGAACGGGAAAAAAAAAGAAAAAAAAGAGGACCTGAGAAGGCGAGAGACCAGAGGGGCATGAGAGCACAAGTTTGTAGTTTGTTTTCTCCATTGAAATGTCGTCCCACGCACGCCAACTGTTTGATGAAGGTGTCCGATCTAATACAGGCTCTTGTCTAGAATAGTCTCCTGGAAATCATTTTCCGAAAAGTCCTACGGATTGGATGAAGGGATTCCTTTAGTCAGTGTGATCGCACTATGTTGGGTAAGAATAAGTGAAATTATAAATGCATTTTTCAATTTCATAAAAATTGTTAATTGAATGAAGTTGATATAAATCCACATGTAAATATTTTACTTGTATTGTTAATTTTTTTTTAAATAATATTTTTTTTTATTTTGAAGGTTTATTCTTATGTTGACTTTATATAATTTTAATTTTTATAAATACATCATGCAAATATAAATAATTTATATATAACTTAATTAAAAAATAAATATAAATTATAATGATATTTTTAATTATAATGAATTTATATAAACAATCTAAAAAATTAGTTATTATTTAAAAGCATTGTTAAATTAAATAATTTTTAAAAAAATGAGTGAGACAATGTTAATTAAAAATTACTTTTAAAAAAATTAGAAAAAAAAAAACCAAGTATTGTTGGGCATGAAAAGACTATGAACTTGTTTGGTATTGTGGTAACGATTGTATTTTAAAGTATTATTTGCTCGGAAATATATTGAAATAATGTTTTTTATTTTTGACATCAACACATCAAAACGATCTGAAAAAACAAATAAAAAATAAAAAAAATTCAATTTTTTTCAAAAATATTTTTGAAATACAAAACCAAACAAGCTATAAACCAACGTGCCTCACCTAAAAAAAAAAGGTTGAGGCACACTAGTTTATATATATAATCACTCACTTAAGTTCTTTTTAAATAGAATAACAACTTGTCACCTGAAAATTGATATTCAAATATTTATAAATTTCAACTTACTTTTCACATAAAAAAATCTAAAAATCTCAATAAACTCATTTCTAATTCCAAAACATCATTTATTTAGTTTAAAATTAAAAATCAAACCAAATAAAAAAAAATATAACATTCGATTTACCTTTTCTAGCATGGTTAAATGAAAAAGCTACTTTCATTGAGCTTTTCTTTTTTAAGACGAACTCATTGACACTAATATTAGTATATTTTTGTGACCATAATATGACTGATTGAACCATTTCTTTCTCATCTTCCTTATCAAATGACTTTCTCTTGTATCTTAATATTCAGGATTGAAATATGATAAAAATTATATTTAAAGCTAAAATCTAAAACAACATGGACCAATTATGTAAAAATTAAAAACTTTAGAGACCTAATTGAAGTTCTCTCCAACTGTTGAACAATGACAATGAAAAATAGTTTTGTTATATTTATTTATTTTTGGTTATTTATTTTTTTAACTATATTTTAAAATTTTGTTTTGTAAAAGGGTTTTTAATTTAACTTGAGAATAACCTATAACATGTCCATACCCAAAAGCAGGCAAAACAAAACAAATCTCAATATATAAAATTATATCAGCATAACTTGCGAGGACAAAATAACAAAGAAATAAAGTTCAATGATCAAAGTGTAAAAAGCATTAGAAACCAAAAAGACAAAAAATGGTTATATGAATAATGAAATGAGTACTATATATAAACATTATTGTGACATGAAATGCTACTATGAAACACCTTAATATTTTAATTTACTTTGTAATTGTAATGGTTGATATTTTTATTTTGGGATGAATTTTTGGCTAAACCTATTAGTTTGCCCTTGTATTGTAACTAATCAATCAAATTAGTTCTTTGATTATTAAGAGAGTATTTGGTAGTGTGGTTGCGGTTGCTTTTCAAATAACTTTTTGTGTCAAAATGCATGCCAATGATTTTTTTTTATTTTTTAAAAATTATATTTGACATTAACATATCAAAACATACAAAACATATTAAATTTTAGCAAAAAACAATTTGAATTTTTTGAAACCGCGTTCCCAAACGTATTCTAAATCAGTTAAACCTTATAAAGCCTTTTGGTTTCTTTTTCTGGCATGGGGGTTGGTATTTTTCTTTGGTGTTGAGATGTTGATTTTACAGATTGATGAGGCATGGAGAGAGCCTTTTTTTGGGCTGGCTTAGCTTCTCCTTTTTCTTAGGCTCGGGTGGGGGCCTGCATTTTCCAATGTGGAGACAGCGGCAATGAATGCACTGCCCATTTGCCTCAAACATTAAAAGAGTTGTTGCAATTTTGGTTAGGATTAAGGCTTTTTGGTTTTGGATTGCTGGTTTGCCTTTGTCATTGTTTGCTCAATTTTTTTGTTTTGTAATTGTGGATATCCGGATCAGTTTACTTCCATTTTGATTAATCTTTCAAGACCCTAAAGTTAACGACCAGGTAAGCCTCTAGTGACCCTGAAGTTTGTGGCACTTGAACTGGTGATATTTAGAAAGCAAACCCAAGACCTAACCATTTAAGCTATATGATTAGTACTTGAAAGTGCATTTTTATCAAGGTTTTATATCATCATTTTGCACTTGAAGTATCAATAACTCCTTAACTAAAGCATGTTTTATAATAACATATCTAATTATATAAGATACCTTTATTTATGGTAAATGTTCATCTTAAATGCAGGCCTATCACATAAATGAAAGAATTGATTGATGAGTTGAAGTACTGAAATTGAAAGGACAAAGAGATGGCCAAACTTAGAAAAGAGATGCTGGTGCAGTTCAAACTGGAACACTGTTCGGTAATTGGGTCATATCTGGAGCTGTAGACCTTGGATTTAGGTCCATTTTATATGGATGGAAAGATAAGACATAGGCCTACAACTTTCATGTGGAGCCCAAGATTTAACAAGGCTGTTTTCAAGTCCAAATTGTAGCAACAAAGAAGAAGTCCGAATCTGTCCTGCAGCCCAGACACTGTTCAGTGTTCAGCCCATATCTCAAGTTCTAGAAGTCCAAATGATCTCAAATTTTTACCCTGGAAAGATGAGACAATTGCCTAGAACTTTCATGAATTAAGTTTGTTCAAATTATGACGTCATCAATGACGTTTTTGGCAGACAAAAAGATAAGAATTGTCACCAAGTCAAGATGTGGCCACCCACTCATCAATTAGTCAACTAATCAATAGTTCTGAATTTTGGCCTATAAAAGGAGGCATTTGCCATGTATTTAGGCATCTTGGTGTTCAGATCAAGATCATGCTCTTGCTTTCTCTCTTTGTATTGCTTATGCTTTGCTTTCATTAATATCAAGTTTATGCCTTTCATTTCCTTTCCTTTACTTAGTTAACTTTTATCTTACTTATGTTCTTATCTTGTTTATTTATGTTTCTTTCTTTCATTATGTCTAGCTAAGTTAATTATGTCAAGGTGAAAAGGTTACACTAATGGTGTAAGGATAAGTATAATATAAACTCAACATGGACTTTAATGTTGGATAATAACATGCTTTATATTTGTTATCTTGTTCACTTTTAATACTTTGCTTGTTAAATGGTTAATCTAGATTTATGTTGTATAACACTTGGTACAACAAATACTTGGCACTTTCATAGCCCATACTGTATGGTATAACCGACACCTGAGCTATGAAAGGAACTTGATTTGTTGTTATCATAAGTTATAATCATGAATGCCTGAAAACATTTACAAGTATTAGCATTATTCGAATAAGATAGCTAATGTAATCATGTTAACAATTTATAATCTGATTGGAACCTTCTTTGTGTGTGGTTTCCAATTGAATAATAAGAGTTTATACTATACTTGTTTGACGTACCATTAGTGGATCCTCTAACCTTGACATTTGTTGTTATCATTGTTTAATCCTTACGTTAATCTTCCATCTCAAAAGTTCTCATCAACTTCTTCCTCTTTTTCTTCACTATTATTATTATTATTGTTGTTGTTGTTATTGTTACTTTTGTATTATTGTTATCTATAATTTATACAATTAACCTCCCTGTGGTTCGACCCCGGTCTTGCCGGGTTATTTATTACTTCGACACTCCTGCACTTGGGAGAAGACATCAATCTTTTGGTCGTGTCACTATACCCCTCAGGATTTGTTTACTCGATTTCTTCTTTTACTTAAATGTAATCAGGTTTGTTTTTCTTTATCCTTTTTCCATTTGGTTTGTTGTCTTAATGTTTTGTACTTTTAGCATCATTTCATTTTGATTTTTATGAGCTTTTAGGGTTTATTGTGTCATTTTTTGCACTTCATGTCTTGGTTTCATATCAGTTAGGGGTGTATGTTGCAAATTGTTTTTTTTTTTTGGGTGAGAGGGGGTGTGCTCTTAGTTTGCTTTGTTTTCCAAATAGCAAGAAAAAAAATGCATGCATAGGCACACATAGATGTGCCAAAAAAGGTTTCTTTACAATTTTAATTTGTTTTGCTGGTTATGTTTGAGCTTTTTATTTGATTAACTTATTTGATATTTATTTTGTGTTTTATTGTTTTCACTCTACCTTTTATCTTCTCTTTTTTCATTTTTAGTGTTTGGGTTGAGACATTAGACTTTCTCACCTCCTGTTTGGTTTTACATCTATGAAGCTCTAAGACTTGCCTACCTAAATATTGATCCTGGTAGGCAAAATTTCCTTATATGTCCTTACCTAAACACCCAGTTAGTGTTTCCTTCATTTTCATTTGGTAAGGTTGGTTGGAAGAGTTTAAAAAAAGAAACATCATGTATCTTCAATGGATTGGATGAATCCTCTCTTGGTGTTGACATGACTTTGATGTTTGCAAAAAGATTTTATAGATAATTATGGAGTTGGTGATAATGACAATAACAAAATAATGATACTCATAATATTAAAATTGATGAAATATATTAATGATTATTGTGATTATAATAATGATGATGTAGCAGTAAGTGGCATTGACAATCGTTTTAAGTCATTATCAAGGATGTCAACAATGTCAATGATGGCAACATGTTATTACTATCGTGGCGTACATGACTTCAAATGGTGGACGTGTCTCCTGGAATGAAGGGTTTTGAGTTTAATCATAAAATTATGATTTTGAAAGAGTTGCCACCTGGTATCACGGTTACTAGGAAACCTATAGTCTGTAAGAGTGTAGGTGAAAGGACTAGTTGTTTAAGTAGAAGACGCATCATCCCCAGTGCACCCTAAATATGGTAAGTTGCATTATTGATTGATTGTTGTTCTAAGTTGTGTTTCTATTTGTTAGTCTCATCTAATATTTAAGGCATGCAAATCTCTCTTCGTGAGGAAGTCTCTACCTTATCAAGTTAAATTTTAACCGTTTTAGGATTTAAATTTTAGAATCGCATTTATTTTCTACTTTATATTTTTAATGTTTGAGGGTATACTTAACAATGTAATTGTATATCCTTAAATAATAAAGTCTACAGCTAATTCCTAATATTTATTGCTATTAATTCATTTAATTTAATATCGAGACCATGCATTATGTTATAAATTTCATACTTTGAATATTAATTAAACAAATTATTTTTTGTAAGATTTTTTAGATTTTGGCCAAATCCTAATGGATAGTCATAAACTAGTTACGATATTCATTTTGATATTTTTAAAACATGATAAAAAAATGCATTTTTTTTGTTTTTTGAAAAATATGTATGAAAAAATCTTTAGAATTTGACTGTATGCACGAAAACAAAACATATTTTGTATTTTTTTTTAAATGAGCAATTTGTTTAATTTTTTTGGATTTTTTGAAATTAAAAGAAAATTAAGTATTTTTAATATCGAGTATATACCTTACATTGTAAGTCTACAACCCAATATTAAATGAAATTCTTAAAGATTATTTTCTAAAATAAATGAAATTTTCTTGAATTTTTAAACTTTTGGCATCGTTATTGGCATCTTTTTTCTTTCTCTTAGTATACTTAGATGAATATATCAATTAATTTTGCCAATAAGATATTTAGATGTTGTCATTGCCACATGTTTTTCTAGCTTCAAGAACAACTTGCATGTTCAACTAAAACAAGCTCACAATTCTTAATTTGTTGTCTTAGTCGGAAAATTCAATTGCCAAAAGCAAGTCCTAACACCTGAATATCTAGATATGCTTCTTAATCCTACAAATGGTCGGTTATCTAAAAACTTTTGGTCCATTTTATGTGCTTACAACTCTATATTTTCTTTCATGTTTATGGGTGCTAAGATTGATCATTCTATTAATAATTGATTTGGATCATTGTTAATAACTATTGCCACTTCACCATAACTTAAGCAGTTTTTTGTTAGTAATGTTCTTTTCTGTGAAGTTACTATCTGGTTGTCCTACTCACCCAATTGTAGCACTTAATACATGATAATATCCTATGCTAATTAAGAACTGTTTTAACATGCCACGCTTTGATTTATCAAATGATGAGCTCAAGAACTATATTTTATATAAGTTTGAACAACTTTTCAATGTATTATTTGAGCTTAAGAACTATATTTATTCTTTTGCAACATTAGCCATCATTCATTGGCTTTCCCTCATCTTAATCTTAGATAGATAAACATATACGATGCAATTATTAGAGTAGTGGTTGATAAGAAATAGTCTTTAATCTTTGTCCATAACTATGAAGGAACTGGAAAAACTTTTTTATAGTATACTATAATCAATTGTGTTAGATTTGAAGGATTGGTTGTACTTGATCTGAAGGGTTATTTGTACTTGTTGTTACCTTATATGTATTGGTTGGTATGATACAGTTATTAGAGTAGTGGTTGATAAGAAATAACCTTTAATTTTTGTCCATAGCTATAGAGGAACTTGAAAAACTTTTTTATGGTATACAATAATCAATTGTGTTGGATATGAAGGATTGGTTGTACTTGATCCGAAGGGTTGGTTGTACTTGTTGTTACCTCATCTGGTATTGCATCTCTTCTACTACCTAGTGATCGCATGTCTTATTAAAGGTTCAAGATTACATTAACAGTTGATAAAGGTTCAACATGTGCTATAAAAACACACACACACATCTCATGCCTCCTTGAAATAACATCAATTATTGTATGGGATGAGGCTCCAATAAATAATAGATGTTGTTTTGAGGCATTAGACTGCTCATTACATGATGCCCTTTTAGGCTGTGTTGGTTGTCATCACAGTTTGCCATTCAAAGGAAAAACAATCTTGTTTGGCGGTGATTTTAGCCAAATTTTGCTTGTCATTCTTGGAGGAACTCAGGATGAAATTATATATGCTTCTTTGATCAACTCATCACTCTAGCCCAAGTTTACAATTATAACACTCGAAGAGAACATGCATCTTTCATTTGACAAGCTAAGTTCTAATGAAAGATTTGAGATAACCCCATTTGCTAAATGGATTCTTAGCATTGGCAACAATGATTTACATGATTTGCCATCCTTTGATGAATGTGATGCATCTTTTTTTAAAATTTCCTCTGGCATTCTCCTTCACGCTTTAATCGATCCTATTACAACCATTGTCTCAAAAATTTATCAATTCATTGGCTAAACTCAATTAGATCTTTATTACCTTAGAGAGAGAGCGATTGTTACTCCAAAAACATAAAAAATTCTAAAATTAATGATTTTATTCTTAATATTATACCCGGTGAAAAACCTATATATCTTAACACTGATTCTGTTTCCATGTCATATGAAGAGAACAACAATGTCAATATATTAAACTTGTATTAAAGGGCTTTTTTGTGTTTTCAACTTGATTTTTCTGTTAAATCAAGTAGACTAAGAGAAATTTAGTATTTCAATAAATACTAAATATTATTTAAAAACGAAAAGTGGCTGACACATTAATCGCATGCGCCAACGCCATTTAGGCATCATGTGTGGCATTGTCCAACAATCAAACGATGGCTTTTAGGGTGGCATTCAACTCGTTTTGATGGGGCCTCCATCCCTAGGACACATATGGCCAACGAACATCCGGTTTGGGGTCGGAAGCCATTTTTTTTTCTCTCTTCCTTGATTTCAACGTTTGACCCTTAAATTTTTCAAAGCAACCCTTCACTTTATTTTTCTTTCTGACTAGGTCCATGTTCTTTTAAGTACTATTTATTTTATTTGAAATAATTTATAAAATTGATGTTTTTTAATTTCACCCTTCTGATTTTTTTTTAATTTCTCAAATTCGGTCCCTATTTTTTATTGTTATTTGTTTTATTTGAAATGGATTTTAAAATTAGATTTTTTATGGTTCCATCTTCTTTCGCTTTTCTCCCCTATCAAATTCTCATAATTGTTGTTTTTTTACTTTGGAAATTTCTTTAGATTGATATTTTTTTAATTTTATTTTTCAACATTAAATTGGTTGAGAATTGAACTTCATGATTAAGCCAAGGTCTAAGATTTTACGGGTTGTGAGTTTGAAAGATTAACCTTGGTTTAGGAGATTTGTCAAGGTTTGCACCTTCTTCTTTTTTAAGCTTATGTTTTTCAGTTTTATCCTTCATCATTTGTTTAATTGGAGATTGGGCTCCACTATTTTTTTATTTTTTTTCTATTAGATTTCTCACTAATTTTGAAAAGAATTCGAGTTATCTTATCCTTTGATATTGAGTTGTTTGATAATTAAGCTTCATAATTTTATTCAATTTCTTTTCGATGGGGTTATCTTGGTAGCACAACCAGGCTCATTTGGATTTTTTGGACCTTTTTGTATTATATTTTTCCCTTTAATTTTATCGTTTGATATTTTGTTTGCTATAAATTGAGCTTTAAACATTTTTATTTTTCTTTCTATAAGGTTGTCGCATTCTCATTTAATTTTTGCTTTGTTACGTGATAAAATCTTTTAACATTTGATTTTTTTTTAAAAAATAACCTTTTATTTTAATTTTTATCCTTCAATGTTTAATTGATTATGAATTGATCTTCGTGCTTTCTTTTCACTTTTGTTTTCTATGATGTCATCTCAATCTTACATTCATGATCGATTGGTTAGTGAGTTAACTTGATTTGACTTGGATTTTTTTTCGTTGCTTTTTTTTTTAAAAAAAATTAGCATCAACCTTCAACATTGGATTGTTTGATAATTGAGTTTCATGATTTTATTCAATTTGTTTTCGATAGAGTTACCATAATATCATGAAAAAGTTGCATATGTAGTGTGCTAACCTAGATGGACTTTGGTCGGTTTTTTTTATACTTTTTTTTCATTTTCAATTTTTTTCCATATTATATAATTGTCATTGTATTTTTTTTTTATCTATCTTATTAAATTAACTAAATTTATTAAATGAGTCAATGATCAGATTCATATATTTTGGTTTTCTTTTCTATAAACACTCGCATTGTCTTAGAACTTTTTTTTTTTTGTTTGAAAACAATGGGGTCGACCCATATATCGCCACATTCATTTATTTAATTAACAAACACATTTCTTGCATATGTAATTATCAAATATCAAGTAGGGCTTCAGATTTTTTTCCCTGTTTGAGTTCATGAATAAAAGGCAACCATCAATGATAAAGTGATAAACATCTGGTCACCTTTTATTAGTCGACTGGAAAGTGGAAAGCAGAAAGCAGAAAGCAGAAAGCAATCCTCTACCTGAAAGGGAGGCCAGACGTGTAGTTTTAGACAGTAACAAATTAATGCGGCTGTTGCAAAGGGGCTGCAAGATCTCTTTTTGGTAATCTTTATTAGTATTACCATTGTTTTTCAATTTAATGTCTTCTCTCTTCAGCGGGTTCCTGTCCAAAGTTAATGCATGTTGCTTGAGCTCCAATGGTGATTCGGTTGAGTCCAGTTGTACCATTCATGCCGAGGAAACGAGCCATGCCTGTGAATGGAGGAGATGAATGGAGGAGAATAGGCTAAGTTAACTGTGGCATTAATTTATTGGAAAATTAAAGGTGCGGGTTCATGGACCACGGTGCCTGAAAGCTATAGAAAGGCCAACCATTTCTGCCATGAAGAAATCTTGAGCTGGCACATGTTATGCATATACATTTACTTTGGTTGTTGAGAATCATATCTTTTCACAAAAGCAGCTTATGGTTTTTTTTTTTTTTTCCTTGCTATCCCAATTCGTACACCAGAATGACACCATCCTCTAGAAGGTACTAAGATTTTTTAACTAGTTAAATTTTGGGTTTGTTCTTAAATAATTACGAGTTTGAATTCTTTTAATGCAGCTAAAGACTTACATGATCGTTAATTTCAGGATTCGTGGGATTAGTCGAAGAGTATACAAGCTAACTCGAACATCCATGTTAAAAAAAATAAAGAAAGGTAAGGTTTTAATTAGCCCTTTCATATTCATATTATTAAATGCATTTGTGAAAATTTACTGTCTAAATCAAACTTAAAAGGATATGTTAAATTACAAAAAAATTCTCCTAAGATATTATAAAATTACTCATGCTATCTGAAAGTTTAAAGTTTGGCACAAATCCCCTCGTGTTAAAGCAAGTATTATAAAACCCTCCTCTCTTGTATTCAAGATATCTTCAATATTTTTAAAATCATTCCCTCTAGTATTAAGGGTATTGATTTTTTTATAATATTTTTATATTTTTAAATGGTTTTTGTGATTTCATCATACCAAAACAAATGAGATTAATAATAGTAGTGAACTTATATGATCTAATATAATGACCGCTGGAGATTTACATGGTCGTTAACTTTAGAACCCGTGTGATTAATCGAGGTGCGCACAAGCTGGACCGAACACCCTGAAAAAAATAATAATAGTAGTGAACTACTGTTTTATAACTTGACAGAGATTAATTACAAATAGTGAACTTATACCATAGTCTTTTAAGTTGTTTAAAAGTTTATGATGATAAATTATGTGTATCATACACCCTTATTAGTTTTAAATTTATCCCTTTCTATAAAAAAAGAAAAGGAAAAAAAAGAATTCAAGTTATGAAAAGTGTATTATTGCTTCAAAAAATTAATTAGTAGTGATTAAAAAGATAAATTGAATATGCATTGAGAATTTTTAAGATTTAAAAGGATATTTTTATAAATATTTAATCATATTGAATAGATATTTTTAGGTGGGTAAATATATCTGTGAGCATGTTTGCAAATAAATTTCTATTTCAAATTTTAATTCATCAAATGATTCAATAAGTAATTATGATGGAGAATAATTCTGAATAAAGTCACATATATATATATATATATATATATATATATATATATTCAGTTCTATTAATTAACAGTTTACTTGAAAGAGAAATTTCTCTTCTGCTTTGCTTCTTCAGATAATACATTAAGCCTAGTTTTTATATTCTACATCTTTTCCCGTTTATAAAATAAATCTTACACAGCTCTTTGACGAGAATTTAAGAGATTTTATATTTTAAATGCCTCATCAGTTGCAATTGGAAAACAATAGATGAAAAAAAAATGTGTTTTAATTGTTTTTAAATTTTTTTGAATTTTTATTTTTATTTTTTAAAAATTATTTTGATATGCTAATGTTAAAATAATTTTTTTAAAAAATATTATTTTAATATATTTAAAAAAACATTTTAAAAAGTTGTTCTTACACGCGTGTTTGAGAGTATGGTTGCGGTTATTTTTCAAAATATTTTTCACTCAGCGGTTGTTTTTCAAAATATTTTTCACTCAGAAATGTGTCAAAATAATATATTTTTTATTTTTTAAAAATTATTTTTAATATCAACGCATCAAAATGATCTAAAAATATTAAAAAATATTAATTTAAATTAAAAAAAATAAATTTAAACTTTTTTTAAAATGTTTTTTGAAATATAAAATATAGTGAGAGAAAAAAAATTCCCTTGTCACTCAGTCCACCGGCTCTCAATCAATGCACTCTTCATATTTATGCCTCCTGTACAACACGGCATGTGTCGGGGACAGCATGTTTGAATGCAATTTTTCACTTAAATTTATTTATTTCAAATTAAAAATATTTTTAAATATTCTCTAAATCTATTTTGAAAGGGAGATAGCAATACAAAGACTTCTTCCATTTTTTTCTGGGAAAGCAAATCATAGTTTTAAGACTCGTATGGGAAAGATCCGGTTGATATGTCTCGATCGAATCAAACAAAATTTTAAAAAATGAATTAAAATAATATTATTTAGATAAAAAAAAATTTCACATCTTGCTGAGAGAGTTTTGATTACATCAAGTTTAACTTAACCTAGTCAATTTAAATTTTTTTATCAAGCTAACTGAGGTTTTTTTTCTTTTTTTTTTCAACTTATGAATGCTCTACGAGAGTTTGTTTTTTGAGATAATTTTTATAGTTATAGTTTACAAAAAATAAGTTTAAAAAAAAAATGATTAGCTGTAGTTAATTGGATTTAGATACTTGTTTGATAAAAATTATGGTTGAAGTTTATGTGTAGCGAAAAAACATATTAAAATGTTTGGTGAAAGTGTAGTTGCGGTTGCTTTTCAAAGTGTTTTTTACTTGAAAATATATTAAAATAATATTTTTTTTATTTTTAAAAAATTATTTTTGATATCAGTACATTAAAATAATCTGAAAATACCAAAAAAATATTAATTTGAAGCGAAGAAAAAAATAAAAATTCTCAAATTTTTTCAAATATGCTTTTAAAACGCAAAAATAAATAGAGCTTTAAGAAACTAAATTAAAAAAACATGTAAAAATTATTTCATAAAAACTACATTTTAAACTTAATTTTTTAATATATCACAATATAAAAAACAATTTAATTTATTATTAAACACCTTACTATATTTGTTACACCGTAAAAGTAAGTGTAAAACAAACACAACCGAATCATACGAGTTCTTAATTGGTTGATATGCCGAGGTTTTAACACAATGATACAAATAAAGCAGCACCGCTGGTATATATATATATCAACTTGTTTTAGAAAAAAAAAAAAAAAAAGAGGATTACAGCCGGCCTCCCATATTAGATATACAAACTTCTCATCACATTGGAAGCAGCACACCTTATTGCGCTATGAAATCCAACAATAATAACAACTACATATAATAGTGTACGAATTGAAGGAAGGAAAAATTAGAAAAAAAAAAAATTACAGTAACAAAAGATGGGTTTAAATTTGATGAGAGAAGCAAGAAAAGAGAAAATTAAGGAAGATATTGAGGTTGAAGAGAACAAAATATTGAGCTTCGTCTTAAGATTAACGCATTACAAAGGTGCTTGGATCTTCATTGTTTATCCACCCAAACTTCTCCATGAATGGATTGGCCAGTGACTTTGGTGGATAGCTATCAATGCAGTCCTTCCACACGTTATCTGCATCCAAGTCTCTCACCACCTCCCACAAACAGCTGTTGCATTTAAAGCCCGCACCAAAACTCATCATCAGAACCCTATCGCCTCTCTTTAGCCTCTTTTTGGCCTCCATGTATCCCAAAACATACCAAAGACTGCTAGCAGATGTGTTGCCAAACCTGTGCAATGTCATTCTTGCTGGCTCCAGATCATACTCGGTGAGATCAAGATTAACGCCAATCCCGTCTATCACCGCCTTGCCACCGGTGTGGATGCAGAAGTGATCAACACCGGTCTTGAAGTTAATCACAGGTTTAGGACTGACTACTCCCTTCGTGGATCTATGGCTCCAATATTTCCGTATGAATGACACCACCATAAATCTAAGTAGCTCCCTTACTGGCAAGATCTTTGGGGTTATTGTTCTAAGGTTGTCGACCAAAGCTCGTGTAGCGGCCTTTGGTAGTGACTTGCCTAGGTGAAACCCTAGGCGCCCTTGCTCGTCTTCTCTTTGAAGGCAACAGTCATATGACTCGTCTCTAGCCCCATGGTGTGTCCTAACTAGGCACTTCAATTTGAACATGGCTCGGTGCTTTAAGGCCCTTTTGTTAGTCAAAAGGATGGCACACCCACCAGATCGGAACAAACAATTTGCAAGAATCATCGATCTATCATTCCCTGAGTACCAATTAGGGCTTAAAGACTCCGAGGTGACAACAAGCGCATAAACATTCTTGCAACTCTTGAAAACGTTTTGGACAATGTCGACTGATATAAGGCTTGCACTACAACCCATCCCAGAGAGGTTAAAAACCTTAACATCCTCCCTTAGTTTATAGTGATTTATGATCCTAGCAGCTAAAGAAGGCACGGAAGACAGCATGGAGACATTAACTACAAGAACATCAATTTCTCTAGGAGAAATGCCTGACCTGGCCAAGAGCTTTTCGATGCTGTCATGAAAGAACTCCTCCATCTCAGAAACTGAATCTTGTAATGTAGGGTTTTCCTCTTGGCCTTTGAACATGATCCTGGGACCATAGGTTTGCTCCCCAATTCCAGAGCTCACAATAGCTTTCAACAGAAACTTGTACTCGTTAAGACCAAGCTGTTTACTCCTCATTATCACTTTCCCAGAAAACTCTGTGTCAAGCTTCCTGTCATCTGTTGGTTTGTAGCACTCATAGTCTAGTATATAACATTCTCGGTCCCTTTTCCTATCAATCCCCCTCCATAACACGAGGAGAGGATAGAAGATTAGGAAAGCATATACTAACAAGAGAAAATCCATTGTTGAGTGTGTGTGTGTGTGTGTGTGTGTGAGAGAGAGAGAGAGAGAGAGAGAGAGAGAGAGAGAGAGAGAGAGGTGTGGTACTTTGAGTTTTGTAAGATGGGAAATCATGAAACGCAAGCAAGTGATCTTATACGAAGAGAGGATGTGTGAGCTGTACACGTGAGAATGCTTAGCACTCATTTCCATCTCTCAACTCCCAACAAACTGATTTTTGCGTTTAACTTTCGTATCAACTTTATTACAAATTCAACTTTTAGTCGGGTCAAATAAATTTTTTAATAAAAAAAATTAAATGTACATGTTAAGACTTCTACGTGTTTTTTTATATTAAATATTAATTATATATAAAAAAACTTATGTATAAATTTAATTAAATAAATCAAGAATTATACGTGTTAATAAATATAAAAATAAAAATTATTAATGATAACTAAAATTTAAACCAGAAAAAATCAAGATATAGATTAAGATTTTTTATCTCGCGTAACACGGGTTATATACCTAGTTGTATTTAATAATTTTGTTAAAATTTCAAAAAAGAATCTAATAAAGAATGTAATTGCTAGGAAAAAATAAAAAAACCTAAAAAACAAGTAAAAAACAAAGACTCAGGCACACGAGTTACGCTTGGATGGCCCAACATACTGGGGCTTAAAAAAGCCTTGTTGTATAGGCTTTTAAGCTTAAGCCTGTGCCCATGTGCTAGCTTTCTTTATGATTTATTATTATTATTATTATTAAGGGGTGGATGATGTGTCATCCACCTTTTAATTTTTTTAAAAAAATAAACAGATGACACGTTGCTTGTTGTGGCAAATTATGCATTACCTGTTGGCTTAATTTCAGGTGATTGAAGGGTCACTGAAATTTTAGGTCATGGTTTTTTTTGTAAAAAAAAAACTTCATTTTCAATCTTTTTTTAACAAAAAAAAACCTAGAAAACACTTTAACAAATTTATTCATGCCCTTAAATAACCCAAAAACTAAAATTGATTGGAAACAAAAAAAAATTCAATGTCAAATTTACCATTTCAGGCAAGGTTATACGTTAATAACACTCGAGATAAACTCTCATTATCGAATGGAACCTATCAACACCAAAATCAACTCTTTTTATAGCCAAAATATATCGGTGTCAATTGAATTTCTCTTTCTACTAGGAGAATTAGACTATTTTTTTTTTTTATCTAAAACCAATGACTGAAAATAAGAAAATAAATTTTCTTATCAAAATTGATTTTTCAAAAATTTGAGGCACCGAAAGTTTAGAATTTGAGAAGTATAATGACCAAAGTGAAATTTTAGATCCACTTATGAAACTCTGTCTTGTTTACTTTGATTCTATTTTTTTTTAATTTTGCTCTTCCTAAATAAATTTGAAGTGATTGACATTCAATTTGATCATAAAAGGATGAAATTGTCTAAACTAAAAGTTTTATTATCAAAATAATATTATATATATATATATATAAAAGAAAACACAATGTTTTTATCTACAGTGAAATTGACACGGTTTAGAATTTCTATAGAATTATGAGTAAATTTGCTAACAAAAAAAAAAAGTGTCCATCGAAATCAATAATTCATACATGTCGCGTGCACATTTTTAATCAATATTTAATATTTATTTTTTCTGCTTACAATAATTGTACTCTCTCTCTCTCTCTCTCTCTCTCTATCTATAAAGATCATCATGCATGTGCTTTGACTTAAAAAATTCCATATGCCTTCTTAAATAGAAACCACTGGTCCACATTGGTAGCTTACCCAATGTAGTTAGCATCATTTAAGAAAGATAAGGTAGTTGATCGAGATTACACTCTCTCTCGATCCATAAACAATTACTCCTCACCAACAGCCGGAATCACAAATAATGAGGCAATAATAACAGGTAAGTTTTGCTTTCAAAAAAAAAAAAATCACTCAAGCTTGCTAGCTAGCCATTGCAAAGGTATTCTCGGCATCTATCCTTGCACTCATTCTCTTGCTGTATTAATTTCTTTACTGTTATGACGCGTTTGTTTGCAAAATATATCACGGGGAAGGCAGGCAGGCAGACCCCTCAGACGACATGCAGCACTGTGAATTGAAAGGCAAATTAAGGGCTGGCCTTTGTCGCCATTAATGCCCTCAATTTGTTGGCAACTTGGCATTTATAGCTTGACTTAGTGTATGATTAATTGATAGCGTGTAATTGTTGGGTATGCTGGATCTGCTTTGTTCGAGCTGTTGCAATCGATTAATTGATGAGAGTCAAGATTGAGACCAAATCATGTTCTTCTACTTAAAGATTTGATGACTACGAAATTTGAACCGTATTTTGATTGATCATGGAAACTGCTACAAATTAAGTCAACTCCCAGCTAGCATGGGAATCATATACTTGAGCTCAATAGTTCAGTGATCTCTTTGAATCTTGGCTGCAAAGGCTATATGGTTATCTTCAGATGGGAAGTGTCTCTTGACTTGAGCTTAAGCCGTGTGCATCTTGTTGCTCTTTACTGTTGGTTCAAGTGGTTCGAAGCTTATTTTTTTTAAGTAAGGTCTTGAGTTCGAAAACTTTATGAATGAAATACATCATTATTAAAAAAGTTTTATCTCTTAGTAGACCGATCAAATTAGTCAAGATCCAGTAAACTTCTAGATTCCAGGATTTAGAGAAAAAAAAAACTAGATCAAGAAGCCGAACTACCCAGAACATAGAAATTTCCACGCTATTATTTTCAGGCATTAATGGTGGGAACAGATAAGTTGGTTGAAACAATACTAGCAAGGATGTGATTCTCCACAAGAAAACCAGTTCAACTAATATAAGCAACCATAGATAAGGAAGCAAAGAGTCCACTTGTTTCATCATTCATGGGGAAAATGAAGTCTCGAAGCAATATTGGTGGCTGATATCTAAGCATTCCATGACTTCAACTTGGAAGAAAAGGTACTGAAACTGTATATACATGTGATGCTATATATGTATAAAAAGAATTGGAAAAAAAAAAAAAACTGTCCGATGAAGACATTTTCTTGTGTTAATGTGATGTTCAGCATTTTAATATCAAGAAAAATTAGTAAATCCAAAAGTTTAAGCTAAGTTTAAAATTAGATTTTATATCTTTACCATACTTCTTCAAGCAAAAAGTCTATTTGGCTGAAAGTGTGCAAATCGCATATGGGACTTCGGTTTGGAAGTCAAAGTTGGCAGGCTATTATTTTTTATTTGGATTCGTTTTTATAAAAAGAAAATAACCAAATTAAAATTTATTTTTTAAAAAAATTAAAATTAGTTTAAACTGATTAGTTTTGGTTTGATTTAGTTTTTCAGAACAAAAACCGGTTCAAACTGGTTTGGTTCGGTTTTTTTCAGTTTGGCTCTGTTTTTTCGGTTTGAATTCGGCTCGGTTTTTTCAGTTTTAGATTTATAAAATCAAAACCGAACCAAACCGGTTTGTTTTTTCAAAATTCTAGTCGGTTTTTTTTCACAGTTTGGTTTTTTCAGTTATTTTTTTTTAATTTTCTCGATTTAATTAGTTTTTTAGTTTTTTAATCACCTCTTCGATTTAATTTTTATCTAAAATAAATAATCAACCAAATTTTTTTATTTTTTAAATTAAAAATCAAAACCAATTCAAGTTAAAAAACCGGAAAAAAAAAAAACCAATTTAATTTTTTAGGCTATTCTTGGGCCTTTTGTGATTTATTTTGGGCCTTGTATGATATTTTGATGGGCTTTTCAAAGCCTTGTAATTGTTTTAAATAGCCTATTCTAATTATCCAATTTTTCTTTTACTAGATCTCTACTTCCCCAAATCTCCAATGGCAGGAGAAATTTCACAGCACACACCAAGAAATTAATAAAAATCAAAATTTGCAAAGCACGACAAATTAACAAATAAAAAAAGTTGTTGCCTTCATTTTAATGCTGATATTGTCAAAAACAAACCACACCAAGAACATAAATCTTCATTGTACATATCGTCCCAGTGAAGAAGCACATCAACAACGTTGTTGAAAGATTTCTTGATAGACATCAGATCTTTCCCTGCAACAAAACCTCATTTAAATGCTTTTCATGTAAACCAGAACAGTAACCTATTTTGTCATGTATTCAAAAGCAATAATGGTTGTTTGAATCAATCTTGAATATTATAGCTTTGCACATAACTGTCATCGATTATCTTGGCGGACCATCTCCATTAGTGTTGTCTCAAGTTCCTCGGATCTGGAAAAAAACAAACACCGCAAATATTTAATGGGTTTTCCCTCTACCCCATAAATAAATAAGGCCATTAAGCAATATCATTGAGAGTAAATCCTTCTTTTGAAACTTGTTCCCGCTACCGATTATAATTAATATTGACCAAAGAATCAATAGCTAGAGTTGAAAAGGATAAGTCAAAATCAAAGGAGAAACTGGAGTTCCATTAATTTTGTTGTTGCCTTGCTCCCATCAGATGGTTCCCTCTACATGCCACTACGCGTGCACCAACACAAATACACCAACACAAATACTGAGGAATCGGTCCATCATCCCCAATAACTCAGGTGTGATTTGTGACCGCATCCAGCGTAATCCTCTGAGCTAGATCTTAACAGGACAATTTTCAAGTCAAAATAGGATATATATAATGGATAAAAATAAAAGGAAACATTCTTACCCAGAAGAGGATCTTGCAAAGTCTACACCCTAGCTGAAAGGCCAATGTTGACAACAAAACCAGCCCATAAATTAAATCAACAGCAAACACTTAATGAAATAAAAATAACAGTATTAATAGCAAAACCAACTCAGAAAAGTCAGAACATGGTTTAAGAGTAAGAAACTAATTGAGAAGAAAAATCATGGCTTAAAAACAAATCTAAAGCAGTAAAACAATAACAGAGAGAGATAAGTTTGATTTATCTCTAGATAGTTTGGAGCTTCTGTGTCTGTGGTGGTAGACAATGGAGAGAGATTGTTCATGTGAGTGATCTAGTGGTGAAACTAGTGTTTTAAAATCCGGACCAGCCCGGCGGGTCGACCCGGCCGACCCGGGACTGGGACCGGCCCGGGTGAAGGCAAAAATCTGCTCGGGAGTTGGCCCGGTGAAACCTGGTCAACCCGACTGGTCGACTTAGGACCCGAGCCACCTAGTTAAACCCGGCTGAGACCCGATCTATTTTTTTTATATACTGATAGATGTTAAACGACGTCGTTTTGGCCTTTGTTTTAAAGGCCAAAACAATGAAGAACAATGAAGCAGAATTGGGCATATTGATTACAGAGCAAACCTAATTAACAAAAAAATCAATTTCAATCGATGAAGAGCAGAGGAGAGCAAAAGACATCTTGATCATTGTTGTTTCACTACGAAAAAGGTTAGACTCTTGTTTCTGTTCATGAATCTTCTTCTTTCACTCTCTCTTTTCTTTATTCTTGGCCGTGTTTTGAACTTGCAGTTCTGGCATCATTTTACTGTTCGTTGATTCAGTCGCAGCCCAGTCATCTCAACCTCAGGTATGTTTCTCTGTTCTTTCTTTTCTGTAGCGTAATAAATCCTCTACTATTAGGAAGTGTCGAAAATGGATGAGGAAACTAGTTTTGTTCGGTGCATTTGATTTTGGAACTGTTATAGCCAGAGATTGAAACTATTTTGTTCTAAGAACTGTTATAGCCAGAGATTGAAACTGTTGTAAGAATTATTGATTATGGTTAATAGCAAAACCAACTCAGAAAAGTCAGAACATGGCTTAATAGTAAGAAACTAATTGAGAAGAAAAATCATGGCTTAAAAACAAATCTAAAGCAATAAAACAATATAACAGAGAGAGATAAGTTTGATTTATCTCTAGATAGTTTGGAGCTTCTGTGTCTGTGGTGGTAGATAATAGAGAGAGATTGTTTGTGTGAGTGATCTAGTGGTGGCACAATTATTAAACCCGGACCGGCCCGGCGGGTTGACCCGGGACCCGGTCGACCCGGTAGCTGGACCGGTTCGGGTTTGTTAAAAGACCGACTGGTGCAACGACCCGGCAAAACCCGATCGACCCATGACCCGGGCAAACCTGAGCGAGACCCGGCGTTTTGAAGTTGGATCCGTTTGAGATGATTGCAATTTGCAAGTCGATCTGGGTTTGAAGATCTTGAGGCCTTTCCTTGCTTTGCTTCAAAACAGGGTCGAATATGTCCCTTTGTGGTGGATCAACCCTCTTTTTTTTTGTCTGTTTAAAGACAAGCATTATTGTCTTCCAAAACAAAACCGACGAGCCTTTGCCGGATGTTTATTCACCCACTCCTTCACAGAGCGATGACTAAGAGCGGGGAATCAGGTACTAAAAGCTTTCTTCTTCCCAGTAGTAGTAGCCCTCCGCCGTGATTCTCATCCTCTTCTTTCTTTTATCCAGATTGGAACTGGATTTGAATGTCTTTGGATCCTAAGTCGGCTCCACTTTCTGGAATCCATGTTTAGCATCTAGCAGGCTTTATTAACACTGAGAGAGAGAGGCAACATGTAGCACTGTAGCAGTACCAGCACCAGCACCACAGGCTTTATTACCGTCAACAAGTCTTTAACTTTGTGAGGGGAAAGATGTAAAAGAGAGAGGGTAGATGAACCACGGGAATTTGCAGGGGAAAGATGTCAAAGAGAGAGGGTTTTGTGTGATGTTTTTAAGTTTTAAAGCATGAGAAAGTGAAGGAGCAGGGAGGGTAAATGAACTTTGTGAGGTGATGGTAATGAGATTAAAAGTCCTTTTTCTCTCTGCACAAAACAATCACAACACATCATGTTCAGCCCTCTCCCACGCCCTTCACACCGGGTTTTATAAAATAACCCGGGTTTTATGGGTTGACCCGGGTGGACCCATAAAACCTGGTCCCAGCCCTTTGACCGGGTCAATTTTCAAACCGGGTTTAATAACTATGAGTGGTGGAACTAGAAGATCGAGATAGAACGAGAAAAGGGATGTGTCATCAGGACTGATATGGGCTTAATTTCAGGGTTTCCTTGTATACATGTTAGCATTTTATAGGAGGGTTAATGTTGGTTAAACCGATTCAGTTCGGTTTAATTGATTTCAATTACCAATTTTTTTATGGGGTTTTTAATCAATTAATTCTGTTTTTTTTTTTGTCAGTTTAGTTTTTTTTTATATATATTTTTGTTTTTTAATTTAATTTATTTTAAAGTGTCTTTTTGCACGCCCTTTTTTATATGTTCGTCAAAGAGATTTTAATATGTTAGTATATGCTTACACTCTTATGTTGTTTAATATTATTCAAATTGATCACTTTTAGACCAATTAGCCCTTACTAGACGTAGACCCACATTATGTCGTTGGGTCAAAATATTATTATTTTTTTTATAAAATAATATTTAAAAAAAATTAATTTTTTTAAAAAGATCCTATAAAAAAGTCAAGCCAACCTGTTAAATTCGCAACTCTGCTCATGAAATCAGGATAACCTAATAGAAAAAAAAAGAAGAAAACCACAAAACCTATTTTTTAAAAGAAAAAATAACTGATATTGAATGATGAAATCAAATAAGAAAATAAGTGACAAAAACGATGTCAACCTGCATTAACTTTTTAACCCTATAATTCGAGTCATTAGACTGGAAGCACCCCATTTGGAAAAACCATAAAGTCTAATCCTTAACCAATTAATTTATTGAATGATGGAAATTGAGAAAAAAAAAAACTATACAAAAGGATCCAAAACAAAAAAAAAATAGCAATTAAAAAAATAAAGATCAACATTGAAATATAAAATAAATTAAAGGACAACTAAAATCTTTTGATTGAAAAGTGAAATTGAATCAATTAATTAATGTTGAAGGATAAAATTGAAAAAATATATATACAAAAAGATCCAAAACAAAAAATAGCAATAAAAATATCAATAAAAATATAAAGATCAACATGGAAATATAAAATAAATTAGAGGACAACTAAATCTTTTTTATTGAAAGGTGAAATAGAAAATAAGAATCAATTTAAACAAAGAACAATTAACATAACAAGGATCAAAATTTAAACAAAAAATAAATTAGAGGACAACTATAAATTTTTTATTGAATGATGAAATTGAAAAAAAAATCAATTTAACAAAAAGATCCAAAACAAAAATAAAAAAAGTGAGCACTAAATTGGAAAAAAATAACAAATTAAGGTATTGAAAGATAAAATTGAAAACAAATTAGAATTTTACTAAAAGGTCAAGAACAAAAATTAAAAATCAAAATAATAAGGATCAAAGTTGAAATCTCAATAAATAAAAGGGTAACTCTGAATTTTTCCATAACTAGTGCGAATTTCGAGGGAATGAAAGGAAAAAAAAAAGAAAGAAAAGGAAAATGTTGCTAGCAACCGCCGCCTCAACACCGACACGCATCGCCCTAGCAGGAAGAGAACGGTACAGGGTTTCCAATGACACAATTAAAAATTGGAGTTTTGGTCGTCGGGAGGTGCCACACATGTTGTCCAAAGGAATGGGCACCTCCAACATGCTAACACGTGTGTTGCACGCACCATCTATTTTTTATTTTTAATTATATTTTTATATTTGTTCAAATACAAAATGTCATTCAACTAATATAATAATAACAAAAAATAGTGGAAAAATGCTAATAAGTCCCCAAACATCAATTTATAAATTATTTTTTTAAAATAATAAAAATTATTTATCCTCAATTAATTTGTAATGATTAATAAGCTTTATGAAAAGATTCTAACTCTCCTTATATATAACCGTTCAATGATTTTTATGTTAAGGGTGAAACTATTACTACAATATTTAGGAAACATTCTCATTAAGTCTGATGAATAATGTTTTTCCAAAGGATTTTAGTTTTTGTTAGTGATTGAAAAGGTTTGTAAGTTAGGCCTCCTACTCAGCCTGATTTTTATTTTTTTCCTTCAAAAAAGCAAGTTTAGATATGTCATTAACTAAGTCAAATGATCTCTTAATCTTCCCTCAAATCCTTAACCATGTAAATTTTAATATTTCCAAATTGATAACTTTCATCCTAGATCTAGTATTTACTTTAGTCTTATGCTCTTGGTACCAAATACAAAGCAATCCCTCAACTTATAAATTGTACAAAATAGCTTTTAAACATATTACAAAGTTTTTTTCTTCAATAAGTTCAAGTGAGATCCTTGAACAATATATATATAAAAATTAATAGTATATGAATTAAACTCCAACATTATATAATTTTGACACTAGCTACATGACTAAGCACTTCACCGCAGGTGGTATAAAATTTTTTAGCATCATTTTTTTGTTTGAAAAAAATTTAGAAAGCAGAAAATGGAGAAGCTAGCATTTTAGCATGCCTTCTTTTCAAGATATATAGTTTTATCCTTTGACCTTCAATTAATTTCCTCAGTACTGAAGTGATTCATATTTTTGTTAAACGAAGAAAGTCCTTGAAGGTGCAAATCAACCAAAATAATCTTTCTGGAAAAAAAAAAAAAAACTTGGACATGTTGCGTGAGAGAGAGGGAGAGACCTGGGAGCTGATATGGCAAATTAAATAAATGATGGGCTTGAGTTGATAAAGGAACCCATTTTCCTTTCAAGAAACCCAAAAGGGAGGCAAAATGGAAATCAGCCACGAGAAAGGAAAACAGGCAACAGCCGGGGCCAAGAAAAACAATTGATAACAAAGGGTTAAAGAAAATGCATCAACCTAAGTGAAGAATGAGAGAAAAAAGAAGAGATTTTTTTTTTTTTTTAAAGCAAATTAACATGGTAGTAGCCATGTGAATATATAGAAAACTCAACAAGAACACAGAAGCGCGGTCACGTAACTTGCTGCAATAGATATTCAAGAAAAGATGGGGAGGAAGGAAAAGATCAAGACACCCAGTTAATGCACGGCGACAACAAGTTGCGAGAAAAACAAAATGCAGACGGCGACGATACATGTTGGGAATATTGCAATAAGCTTAATTAAGAGCTAGCGGTTAAAGCAAGTAGAATGCTACCAGAATTAAGGAAATGAAAAGCAGCAGCAGCAGCAGGAGGAAGGATCATGAGAGTAGCCAAGGCATCAATTTGCAGTAGCTAAATCAAGATCTTGAAGACAATAGCTCTTGAGATTACTAACTCACAATGGTTGAATGGACTGCTTGGCTGGCTGGTGTAATGTGTTTTTTATTGGCTCTTTACTGTTTTTTCAATTCCGAAGAAAGCAATCTCCCAAGCAACACATTTTTTTTTAATTTTTAATTTTTAATTAATTTTATTTTGATATTTTTATATTATTTTAATGGACAGTTATTAAAAATAATTTTAAAAAATTAAAAAAATATTATTTTAATATATTTTTAAATAAAAATTACTTTAAAAAACAACTATTAAAATACTCACAATCATCCACTAATTTTTTAATCAAAATTAATACATCTTCAAAAAAATGAAAGAATAATATTCTTTAATCAAAAAACTGTCTTCACAATATCATAAGCAGTCAACTGGGGGAGTTGCTCACTTGTTAAAATGCTACACACGCATCTTTCATTTAATCATCGTTGTTATTATTTCTTTTTTTATTCACAAGAAACACGGGCTCCAAGGTTCCCTCAGACCAGGACGGCTAATAAGAATAATAATAGTAGGAAATGGACGGCCGCTCAACGACGTCGACCGCCCCGAGAGTGACCCGAAGACGAGGAAAATGACGAGACAGAAGAAGATGTTGATAATGACAGGTTACTCCCTGAACCTCCAGTCCCGAAAAGCAAATCTGACAGGTAATTCTCCAAATCATCAGGTGCAAATCTGACAATCCCTTCCTTCCTCGCCACCAATTGCCGAGACTTGCCATAAAATTCCCGGTATACCGGTACAAGCTTTCTGGCAACCGAAACTTTTATCTGGTCTCTCAGTTTGGAATCGGAGACAACCCATGAAGCTTGGTTGTTATAAGCCTCTTCGAAAGAAGAATTAAATCTCTTAAAACACTCAGTGACTTGAGGGGTTGTCATCTGATTATCGTTAGCATCCGGTAGAGCAGCAAAAACTTTGCTCCATCCCATGCGTTCATAATTGGACGCATATTGCCGTACCTTTTCCTCGTGCTTCTCCATCCATTCATCACCAAGGAGTAACTTTAGGTTGGATTTCTGGACTTTGTTTACCACATATTGAAGATTGTTTGCGAGGAATAGATACGAGAGTGCCACATCTTTGTACATCTCAGCTTTGCCGTCGAGTTTGCATAGCATAACAAGAATCAGCCATGCTAATCTTATTGATATAGTTGAGGTACTCGTGCCATCAGCGGACACGGGGCTACCGAAGTATGCTTCTGGTAAAGGAGATGGTACTGTTTGAGGCCAATCAGCAAGAATGTCGGTAAGTACCCCACTGTAGTCAGTGAGGAAAGTGATGTAGTTCATTACGTAACGAGTTAGAGGATGAATGCCACCACCAGGCACTGCTGCTTTTGAGTTGAATTTTGAGATTGCAGTCTCGAATTCTGTTAGAATTGCGCGGACTGCCTCCCCGAGCTTGTTTAGTGAGTTAATGACCTGTTGTCTGATGGTTGAGGTTGATTCTAAATCAAAGATGGGTTCGATTTCAGTCCAGAGATCGGCGATTGCTTCGTAGAGGTCAAGTGTGCGGAAAATTCTCTCAGGAGCTTTCTTGCACTTGGCTACGTTTTCAGGGAATACAAAGAGAGACAAGGCACCTTCTCTTGTTATATCGGCAAAGCAGGACTCTTTCAACGAAGGAGAAGAAGAAAAAACCTGGTCACAGAGAACTCTTTCACCATAAAATAGAGTTTTAACTGCGACCTTGACTGCATTTAACCAGGCCTTGATTTTAACTTCCAGAACCTCCCAGTCCATCTTTTGAATCTGTGCCAGGCTCAACCTGCTTTCAACGTTCAGATGATACAAGGCCTCATCAACAACTGATTTACGAATGATCTTGAATATCTTGACACATTCTTTTCCATAACCAGCACCAATCATGCATTCAGCAATCGCCCTCAAATCTTTCATGGCATCCATGGAAACGAGCTCTACTTCAGATATGGAATCTTCTCCGACTCTTGACAATTCGTCCTCCTCAGACTCATCCTCAAATTCAGAAACGCTTGATCTTGACGTTCTGGACACAGATTCAGGATCGAGATGCTGCCTCCTGGACTTCAAAATGATGTAAAACTCCTTCTCGAGTTTCTTCATGGCAATTTGCATGAGATTTTGAGCGAGAACCAGCTTGTCCGAGGTGGGGTCTTGGGAGATGTAATATTGCATGGCAGTCTGGAGGTCTTTGATCGAGTTCAGGTACTGTTGGGCTTCGTAGCGATTATCTGATGCGAAGAGATTGGCGACGTCAACACAGTAAAGGCTGGAGGAACGGGAGGCATCCCACTTAGAAATGAGTTCTCGTGCATTCTCGACATTGTCATCCATTAATGTATCTGAGAATGTGATGAGGCGATGAGGTGTAGATGGAGTAGGTGATCTAGAAGGTGATGGTTTGAACAATATAGTCCTCATACCTTTTCTAGGCATATAAGATATCAAAATCAATTACACTTTGTCTAAGAAAGAGCAAGAGATGACAACACTTGATTTCTTGCTGAGTTGAGAGAGAAGAGAGAGAGTCTAGTTTCGAGGGAAGTTTTGATTTGGTTACAGATACATCAGTGAAGTGATATTTATAGAGGCGAGGCATGTTGGAAGCCACGCAAATTAAGAAATTAATATGATGGAAGATGGTTTGAAAATGTCTACGAATCCACGCGTTATGATTCTGTCTGTATTTGAAATGGCCTTTCGCTTGGAGAGCTTGTATGGTTTGGACTTTGGATGCAAACTCTGGATTATATATATATATATATATATATATATATATATATATATATATATATATATATATATATATACATACACTACGACTACGTATAATAAATATGACATCTATTACTGATTCAAACAGCATGCCCGCTGCGTAATTCGAAGTTTTTGACGTATTTGAAACCGTAGAATAGGTCTCCAATTCAGTAACTCTCTAGTATTTCTTCTAGCCCTTTCATGAAATGAAGCCGTCTTGGTTTCCTTTGTTGAGAAACACCCCGTTGCCAACCTATGTTGCTCCTTGCGTAATTTATTTTCTGTTGTTTTGTTTGTTTGTTTGTTAATGAAACAGTAGTTGATTTTTAAAATATTTTTTATTTAAAATTATATTAAAATAATTTTTTAATAATTAATTTTTAATACGTAAATATTAAAATAATTTAAAAAGTTTTAAATTCTAAGATTATGCTGTATCTTTTTAATGTAAAAAAAAATTCTTTATTTTTACTTAATAGTTCAAAAAATATTTATAACATTTGAATCTTGTATTTTTTATTGAGCAGACAGACTAGAAAGTAATTTTAGATAATATTTATAAGAAATAAAATATCTATTACACAAGTATTAAATATTATTTTGTGATATTTTCTAACTATGTCATCCATTTTCTCAGGGAAATCTTACGAAACCCCTCTTCTCTTTGGCATAACTGAGATTTCCTTGTATATTTTGTTCACCCACACCAATTTTGCAAATAAATAAGATTTTTGAATTTAAAAAAAAAACATAGAAACTGATTTACCCATTTACAACCGGTCGATTTACTGTATAATTATTTTTTCTGATCGGATTAGGATCGACTATTTAAATTTATATAATTATTTTTTCTGATCAGATTATGTTTTTTATTTAGTTTAATGTTTTATTTGTTCACACGTTAAACTTATAAATTCATAATCGGAAGCATAAATATAAGTGTAAAACATATAAAAAGATGCTACCGTTTTTGTTCTTTTTTTCCTTCTTGTGATATTTTCTGGCTATGCCGTCCACTTTCTCCCTCCCAGTCCCCAGCTCTTAAATATGCTACCATTTCTGTTCTTTTTTTCCTTTTCCTTCTTCAGTAATCTACATTTTCTTTTTCCTTTGTGTGAAAAAGATGCTTTGGTTTTAGTGAGAGGAAAGTTGATGCAAAGGTATGGTCAAAACAATGGGTCTGAAGAAGCATAAAAAGCGGCACGCTCCCTGTGTACGTGGTCAACGGAGAGAGAACAATGAATTGATCGTGATTCATTAAATTGCTGTTGTTCTTTCATTCTCCAGTGACGGGCTATTCCAAGATGGCAAGTGCTGGGGTAGGTTTACACGGCAAGTTTGACCAAACCCACAAGATTAATCGTTGAGAAGAAATATATGCGCAAATAGTCGGCCTTTCCTCATTTGCTTGAATTGTTCCTTTGTTCAACTTACTCTTCAAAACGACATCTCTATTTGATCCCAATATTATATATTGCTTGAAACAACAAAAAGCTCTGGGTTTTGAAAATTCATTGGCATAATTGAGAGATTGACTATTAATAATATTGTTTAATTGGTAACGGAGCAGCTAACTAATTTTGCTTGCTGTCAAATACCAATCATTTGACTTGAGCCCATTGCAGCTACAAGTTGTAATATACGAGTCCATTGTAAAAAACAAAAACAAAAAAACAATTATTCTATATCCTAGAGCTAGATTATTACTTTTGTTTTAAATATAGTGTTCAATTTCCACAAAAGTGTTTTTAAAAAGAAGCAAAATTCATGACTCTTCATGCATCTGGGTCAAATAAATTAATTTTAGTTTAATTAGATGATAAGAAAAAATCACAACAAATTAACATGGATTGGGTTTTTTAAAAAATTTATCATTATGGAGAATATATATATATAAAATGTAACTTAATTTTCAGTCTATTAAATATGAACGATGAAATGAAATAAAAAAAAGAATTTAAAATAACTAGTCATTAACTCGAGTTGGTGTAATAAACTTGTAACCCCAGTAATCAGGGTTAAATCAACCCAAGTTAATAAAGTCAAACTCATAGTTCAGATCATGAGATCGGAATAATCCGGAAAAAAAAATCATAAATTTTTTTAAAAAAAATATTAATTCCGAATCAATTAAATATTGAAAAAAAAGCCAATTATACAAAAAGATTCAAAAACAAAAAAAAAATTAAAATTAAAAGAATGAGAATGAGAATTGAAATTGAAATACAAAATAAATTTTATATTTGATTGAAGGATGAAATTGAAAAGAAGAATTAATTTAGCAAAAATATTCAGAAAACAATAAAAAAAATAAGTATAAAAAATAACATAAAAAATAAAAATAAATTCTTGATTGAGGGGTGAAATTAAAAAGAAAAATAACTTTCATTAAAAGAAAAAATATCAAAAGAATGAGGATAAAATTGATAAAAATAATACACCATGAATTTTTATTAAATGATAAAATTAAAAATAAATTAGACTTTTATAAAATGATAAATAAAAACAAAATTAGAAATAAAAAAATAAATATCAAATTAAAAAAAAGAAAAAAAAGTAAGACAAGTAGAGATCGAAGTATGAAACTTGTTACAGCAACGTTAATTAATCTTCAAGTACTTTTATTTTATTATAAATAAAGTGCCATTATAAATTGACGGAATGTCCATCGTCATCACACGTGAAAACTGAGTCATCTTTCAACTAACCGATGAAGGGTAGAATTTCTAGGCTTCGAATTGTTTGTTTGACTATCCTTTTTTTGTGGGTCAACTTCGCGATGAGAGCATTTAGGTATAAAATAGATTCATAATATAGAAAATGCATTGTTTTTAGGAGATGTCTTCAAGAAACTGTCTGCAACACCGGAAAGGAACAAACAGAAGATCCATTCAGTATGGTGGAATATTGCCTTGTTTTTTCATCACTTTCGAATTTAATAGTTTCCTACCAAGATAAGTACTGGTGAGACGTCGTTCCAAAAACGACAAAGAAAGAGGATAAAACAAACTTCACAAGCGATAGAAATTGCAGTGGAGAATGCTCGTGACGGAGGCCTGCAGGCCATGAGATTCACTCTCTGAATAGTCTAGTTCGTCTTTTATTAATGAACCTTAGAGCACCATCAACCGGGGAGAATTATCATTTTTTTTTGTTTTTTTTATAAGCATGATTTGTGGTTAGTTGTCGGTGAGTGAGAAGGAATGCCAAGGATGGGGTTGGCTTTGGTAGTGTTTCGCTATCGAAGAGATATTTATATTAAGAATATTTATAAACATGAGTAATGATGTGTATGAGATATTTAACATTTATTGATGCTATCAGAAGGAAATTATTATTTATCTTTTTCTCTTTACAAAAGGACAAGACATATAAGCTATATATATACCCTGTTAATCCTTCAAGTATCACATTCGAAATCTCCATTCTCTACTACATATATATTTTCAGAACATCTCTCTCTTAAATATCATCGCATTTTCTCTTTAAAAAGATACTTATTTAAGCATTGGAGAGTTTCTAAATCTATCAAAAGAGGCCTTTTGCAGTTACTAGTCATCAAGCACTTTGGCTTACCAAGCATTAAGAACCACCCATAAACCATCTTAGGTAGGAAGAATGGATCAAATTGCTTTAAAGCTTTCAACAGGTACAAATGAGATGTTGGTTCAAACATAAAAACATGTGAAGTCTCTTTGGAAACTATCCAATAGAAAGTGAGTCAACTACCGAGAAGACATCTACTGGAGAAATCTACTTTCTCCTCATCTATGGAATTAAAACCATGATCTCAACAAAAATTGGATACAAGACATCGAGTTGACTATATCTCAAAGGGTAATAAAAATGTATCATAGTTAATAACTAAGAATGTAAGTTTTTTTTATATATAAATTAACTTATTTAAAGTGATGATGTTTTTATTTTTTTCAGATGATGCCTAAGGACCTCTCATAAACTTTTCAAATATAGAATTAACTTAGTCTCTCTAGTGCGATTGCATAATTTACCTACTCAGTCTCCCTAGTGCAATTGCATAATTTACCTTAGATTAGATTGACATGGTCTTCATAGTGCAATTGCACAACTCTTCAATGATGGGATTAACATGGCATCACTCTAAGGAAATGGCCCCTCAACCTTCCAATAATGGAATTGACTTAGTCTTTATAGTGTGATTGCATAATTTACCTTGAAAGGAATTGACTCAATCTTCCTAGTGCAATTGCACAGATCTCCAATGATGGGATTAACATGACATCACTCAAAGGAAATGGCCCTACAACCCCCAAGAATGGGATTGACTTAGTCTTTATGGTGTGATTGCACGCCTCACCTTGGAAGGATTAGCACGACCTCCTTAAAGCAATAGCCCTAAACTCTTCAAAGGATTTGATTTGGTCTCCTTAGTGCAACAACATCAATCTCCATGTAATGCCTAGGGGCATCCCACCAACTTGTTTGAGAGATTCATTGACATATAAGGATATACTTGTAACTTAGATTTCCTCTTGGCTTATAGGTAATGTAAAAAGTCTTTCATTTATGGGACAAACAACTCTCAGGTAAAATGACTGTCATTAAAGCTGATAACCTTTCAAATCTTTGCGTATTTAATATACAAGGATTTAGAGGGCTACTAATGAATCAACATGTTTTATATATGTAATTTTTTCCCAAGTCTATGTTTAAAAAAGCCAAAAACAGGGTGATAACCCAACATCCTTGGGCTCAGTTGCACACCAAACCTAAATGCATGTAGGCTGATGAATTGTCAGACCCAATATCCTTGGTTTCAATAATATGCCAAGCCCAAATAGATATAAAACTAACAATCTTTTTAAGCTCCATATTGGGCCACAAGATTTTATTTATTTATTCTTATGACCTTTAAAATGTTAAGGTCAATGATACTCATCTCTCAGCACCCCTCAGTGTATAAAAATCTTCTAAGGACCTTCTACATTTCCCTTAATATTAATGGTGTAATGGATATTTATATCTTATTGATGCTATTAGAATGAAATTGTTGTTCAGCCCTTTCTCTTCACAAAAGGACAAAACTTATAAGTTATTTATACTCCACGAATCCTTTAACGTTAGGTTTAGAATTTATATTCTCTACCGCTTACATATTTTCAGAGCATTTCTCTTTAAAATATCATTGCATTTTCTCTCTAAAAAGATACTTATTTAAGTATTAGAAAGTTCTCAAATCTATCAAAAGAGACCTTTTACAGGAACCAACCATCAACCACTTTAACTTACCAGGAACCACCCACCAGAGACACCTTAGCTAAAGAGAATTGATCAAATTACTAGAACCAATAAATTAAATGATTATTTAATACATAAACTTTACTCCCAGGCTACTTAGATATTTAAAGACATCATCAAAATGTTCTCTTGAAAGTAAGCTAAAGAGAATTGATCAAATTTTGCTTTCAAAATTTTCTCTCCATTTTCTTTCACTTCATTTTTTTCTTATATGTTATCTTAAAAATAGATAATTATTGAAAAATAAATAAATCCTAAATATGAAATATACTTATCATAACTTCTTTTTTTTTTAAAAAAAAAAAAGCAACGGAAATGGATTCGTACATTTATAGAAAAAAAAAAGTGTTCTGGACCAATTAGCCAAAACTACTTTCGGCCAATTAAGCGTAGGAGGTGTTCTTTATAGTAATTTCGTATATCAACTGTTCATAGGCCATTCTTCCAACCGGTAAAATAGCCCAAACCCTAGAGAGGAGGAGACGGCTCTGCTCTGCTGCTTCACCATCCACAGGTCCCCCCTCTTATCTCTCTCCATACCGAACGCACGTATAGTTCAAAACGAAAATTATTAACCCTTTTGTTTAGGGTTTCGAGTTGTTGATTGGCAGCAATGGCACCAGCCAAAGGTATGATTTTATCCCATTTCAATATTCTTACATAATCTTGACTGGTTCTTTAGTCTCACTTTTTGAACGTTCAATTTTTTTTTGTCGTTTGTTTCACGTTTTGGTTTAGTGACTTTGTAATCTTGGTTTAATTACCCAAAAAGAAAATATGAAGTGAAGGATTAGAAGAAAATTAAATGGATGGACATGATTTCATGTTGTTTGATAGAAACGACGGAGAAAATGAGCAATGTGGTTCTGCTAAGTTAGTTGTCTAGAAGAAATGAAGCTTCTCTGTTATTATTTTTTCTTTTGATGGGGAGAGAAATCTAAGCTTTGGAATGAGTTTATTGTGCTTTCAATATGCACTTCTTATTTCTTTTTTCTGATGGAAGCATTGAAGGAGAGCAAAGTTAGGGTATCGCTGCCGTGCCTATCTATGAATGACATCCTTGGGTTCACTGTTTTTGCAATTTTTTAAGAAACTGGCTTCATCATTATCCACGAAGAATCTATTGCATGATGTTTTTTATTTCCCTCCTTGCTTCATGGCAATCATGATTTGCACTGCTTAATGGATCTGTATCCTAGTCTAGTAGGATTATTATGATTCAACTGATGTATTGAAAAGAGCAGTTGGGAGTAATGCTAGTTGGGATTTTCATAGTTTGTGTGTTTTGCTCATGATTGTTACTTTTCCTCACCATTTGTGCGCATGCTATGTGTGCAACAGACAGTTTGAAAAAGGCTGACCCAAAGGCACAGGCTGTGAAGGCTGCAAGAGCAGTAAAGTCAGGTCCAACCTTCAAGAAGACCAAGAAGATCAGAACTAAAGTTACATTTCATCGACCTAGGACATTGAAGAAGGAGAGGAATCCTAAGTATCCTCGCATTAGTGCTACACCAAGGAACAAGCTTGATCATTATCAGATTTTGAAATATCCTCTCACAACTGAGTCTGCAATGAAAAAGATTGAAGACAACAACACCCTGGTATTTATAGTTGATTTGCGTGCTAACAAGAAGAAAATCAAGGATGCTGTCAAGAAGATGTATGACATTCAGACTAAGAAAGTGAATACCCTGATCAGGTACCCCTTCCTTTCATTCTTATCTTTTGTTTTCTTTTTATTATTTTTTTCTTGAGAAAATGCAATGCTTTTCTTTCAGCAGTGGTTGATTGACTACTTTGACTTGCATGCAGATGGTGTTTGCCAATAATTGCTTATTTGTTTTTCTGATTTTTATTTTTTTATGGATGAACATGTCTTTACCTAATATTATTACCCCAACCAAACACACGTTCATCAGAAACTTAGTTTCTATTGATTTCTTGTTGAAATATTTATCCTCAATATTTGGCATCTTGTCTGATCCGACCATATAAAGATATTGATTATCACCATAAGAAATTTAGAATATGTTGATAAGATGGCTGATTTTTCTCCTGTAATTAAGAACACACTGATTAGAAGTAGGTTTGTTATATTTGGCAAATTGGTTGAATTTTTATCTGTCATGGAAAAAAACAACACTCTTTTATGCATGTAAATCCATGTGACTTGTTGCATGTGATTTTTTCTTGTTCATCCTCTTCCCTTTGGCAAATGTTAAGTCCCTTCACTGAGTTCTCAATGATTTTGTTCCAGGCCTGATGGTACCAAGAAGGCATATGTTAGGTTGACACCAGACTATGATGCCTTGGATGTGGCAAACAAGATTGGAATCATTTAAGTGCTTGCCCTCTGCTTCCTAAGTTATTTCTTTGGTTTTGTATTCCAGAGTAAGGCAGTTTTGTTGTGACATTACGGAGGGAGATCTGCAAAATTAGTTTAAAGTTGTGAACCTGTGCAACTCATGGTTTTGACTGGCATTGGGATCCAGCGACCTTGTAGGCTTGAAGTTTGATTCATCGATTTTGAACTATGCATTCAACGAGTTGCCATACTTTCAGATATTAGATCATTTCAATGTCTAGTTTATATAACTGATTGTGTGATCGGGATTCTCATTCAGGTATAGCCTCCAAGTTAATTATAGGAGGCAGGATTGTTTCATCGGCTGGTATCCAATTAGGTGGTTGTCATATTGCAACGCCAGAGTATATGTTTGTGACCCAATATTTTCCAAAGCTGTTAGCTTGAATCAACCTATACATAATAAAGTCACTGATCCTGGTAAATGTAGCAAAATTTGTAATGCCTCGGCTTGTTTTAGATGTCGATGAAACAAGTTTAAAGGAAGAAACAGGGAAGGAAGGATTTAGAAAGAGAAGTGGAAAGACTAGTCAGCACTCGGGTTGGGCGGTAACATGTCCTGAATCAAATTCTTGATGGTTTAAAATTGAAGATAGCTCGGCCAGATTTTGTTCCATTTTTCGCATAATTTGAAAGCTTAAACGCAGTCTGTCGACCTTGTATATTTACGAACCTGTGGAAATGACTGGGTGGGTTTGTTTACCTACTAGGTTTCTTTGCCAATTCCTTCCAGAAAAAAAAATGTTTCTGTTGATTTTGTCCCTTTTTTTTCAATCTTTTCCCTCGCGCAATTTCAATGTTGTATTACGTTTTTCTTCTGAAACATGATCGTCTTATGTAGTTCAAGGCAACTGCAACGGATATCTGCTTTGACTATAGCGTTGACAGGAATAACAATCTCCCCATTTCTGTAGTAAAAATCCATCAACCAAGAAAAGAGTGGCAATGTATACACACGTTTTGCAATTTTCTGTTTAGTGTACATTGTTAGTAATTGCTAGTGGCGGGATGATATCTAGAGGAGGAGAACATGAATTGTAGGACAACATTTGACAGGTTTCAGTTGGAATATTCTGTCCAAATATTCTGGTAGCGCACAATGGTGTGACCTAATGTATTCAACTTTCGTATTTTTTAGGATATTCTTACCAGGACGATCATTGGTCATAGTACTAAAAAAAAAAAGACTAATACGTGAATGATTTGTATACTGGCATAGCAAATAGTATGCAAAGCTCATCACACAACTGACATAAACGAATTTGGTGATTGTTATCTTACGTTCAGAATAATCAACCTCTTACCTTTCATCTCTAAATAGACCAATCAAAAGGTTTCTAGTTACCTTAGTATTACTACTAGATAATGACTCTAGTCTTTAGTTTTTGCTCTCAAGGCTCGTCGCTTGTGACAAAAATAGTGGTTAATAACAAAATTGTAAGGTAGTTTGGCCTGGTCCTTAACTTATTCCCAGTAACTGACAATATCATCTGCGATGATCTTTGCTGGTATTTGGATCACGTGTCCTCTGCAAGATGGGAAGAATCTTCTAAGTTTGCTTCCGTTCGATGCCCATCTGGAGAATATACCTAAAAGTATATTCACTGACGCTTCACACTCGATGAATAATTAGATAGTCAACTTCATTGACGCTTCACAGCTCCTTTGCAGGCCAGAACGACTGCAGATCGTCAAGCGAAGACTAATCTATATTTCTTCGATAATATACCTAAAAGTTGAACTAAACATTTCAATGTGGCTAGGATCTCAGTATTTGCTGGAAATATGCAGAGTTATGGCAAAATAATCCTATACCTTACATTAATACGAGGTCCTCTAAGATTGTGCAAGTTCAAGGTTGTGTTTCCTGGCATCCATTCGTAGCTACTGCTTCAGTTACTGCAACTATGTCAGTAACACGTCTAAGGTAGTGAAAGTAGTAAGCCATCTTTCTACTGTTGACATTTCAGGTTGCAGCAGTTTTGTTTACCAGTGTACAGCTATGGTGGTGTATAATTGAGGCAACCAATCTGCAGATTATGAATATTTTATTCCGAATGATCCCCTTATCCGCGAAGGGCAGGGGACGTTTAGCCAAGGCTTCAGGGATAACAAATACTGCTTGTTCTGAATGAAATTGTTTTGACACCCTCTTCTATCACGAAAACTTGATGTCTGTTAACTCTTTAAGCCTTTTCCGAAGTCGCATATGACTTTTAAAACTCAAAGATAATATGACTTCTCAACAAGGAACCAGAAATGGAACCTTTCATGTACAAGGCAAATAAACCAACCAGGCTAACTATTTGTGTCATTCAAACTCTGAAAACAATACATCTTATATACACCCTCAACCACTGAAATTTGATTTTACAAGAAGAAAAAAACTTATTAGACTCTCATTGAGATCTTTGCCGCTTTCCAGCTGGGATTTGATGGATAGCACCGGAATTTAACAAACGTCCATTGCCTATACCTGAACCAGTACCAGGAGCAAAACCTAACATGGAAGCTGAACACATCTGAGAAGATCCTCGAGACATTTCAATATATGATGGTGAAGCCAATGGTTGTTGAGCTAGACAGCTTGAATTGGCAGTGAGGTTTGGAGTTTCACAACTAATAGAAACAGGTGGAATATTGAACGGCTGCAGTGGAGGTGGATTTCTCCACCGCGGAAGCGGACCTGCAAGAAGAAGTGTTTGAAGAAGAGGACCTGTATCCATCACAGCCTGCAACAGTTTTCCCTTTTGAGGTAGGACTCTTCCTTTGACAAATTTATCAATTACATCATCAGCCGGATCAATCTTGGCCATTGCTGGAGCCACTAAACCTGTTGGTATAGAGCCATTATAATCCTGAACCAAGGTCTTGTCCACAAACCCCATGTGACATGAGTCTGCCATGTTAATGCTTGAGAAATCTGGTGAAGTAACTGCATCGAGTAAGGAATCGACAGGGGAGGAGCCATGTGATTGGTGATTATATGTATCAGATAGACTGTTAGATTCAGTTATACTGGAGTTCGCTTTAGCAGGCATCACAAGGGGGCTTTCAGGCTGTGCTAGAGGAAGAATGGGCGGTAATTCAGGAGTACTAGAGAGCATAAGTTTGTTAAGTAGTTTTTGCAGTTGACCTTTGGCCTCATCTCTTTCTTGGTAAGCAATCTTTAGGAGATTGATTAAATGATTGACATCCTCCTTGTGCTTTCTCATTTCTTCATTTGCTTCAACTTTCAGTGACCCCAATTCAATGGTGGTGTACACAAGCTTCTGCTTCAATTCATCAAAGCTCTGTCAATTCAATCCAATACAAATCAATTAGTTTTGTTGTGCGCACAAGAATTAAACAAAATATGGCCTGGCAACTTCAAACACACAGACTTTAATACCATACAATTTTTTCATTAGTAAAAGCTGCAGGGCAACAGAAAAAGGTTTATGCCTCGGTTCCAAAGAGTCTCAGAGATCAACATCAATACATTGAGCTTCCAATAGGACAGAAATCTACACCAAACATGCTAACGTAAAAATCACAGAATCCAATTTGGCATGGACAGAAATTCCAAATGAATCCAATTGATGAACAAGAATTTCAATGGTAGGGGAAACAGTATAATCTCAATTTGGACCCGTGCGGATCACAAGCCCTCCAAGTCAAATGACGTGAATCTTTCGAACTCGAAAGGTTAAACTAATGAGAGAAAGAGAGCACCAGCACAACCAATCTCTTCAAAGACGTCGGTCCCCATAACTTGTGCTATGAAATATCGCAAGTTTACATCAATACAGACAAGCCTCGACTCTTAAGTTTCAATAAGCAAACAAAAAGGAAGGGGAAAAAATAGCACAAAACAAGGACCGCTTTTTTTTTCTTTTTTTTTTCTACCAAACCAAACCAAAAAACACTAGGAGCATATCATAGGAGAATCAAAACAAAAAAGGCAATGCCATCAAATTAAGGCTACTCATTCAAGCAAAAAATTACAATGCATTTGTAAGAGAATAACAAACGTTAACAACATCCAGAACATCTACCAAGAAGGCTTTAAAACAGCAATAAATCATACCAACAAGGCAGAGTCACGAAAAACGTTTTGAACTTTATAATGGAACTGGTGATAATGAGTAGGGAAATGAATTTCTGTTTACACTTTAGACCCCATAAATAAAACACATTGAATATCACAACTTTTCATAATAAACAAAACAGAACAACAAAAGGCTTAAATGCCAGACCAAACAAGACCCAGAAGAGGAAACAAGGAGAGGAAAGAATTTATCAAAAGAGTAGAAAGAACCCACCTCTTGATAATCCCAAACAGAACCCAATTCCTCCATTTTTTTTTCTTTCTCAAGTCCTGAGAGAGGAAGAAACTAAAAGGAGAAAAGGAAACTCAAGGTAGGGGGGGTTCAACAAAAGCGACTCGCGACTCATTTATAGAACAATAAGGCAGACATGAAGACAAAAGAATGGGATGGCTTTCACATAAACTTGCAGAAAATCCAAACCACGTCAAAGAAAAAAAAATTTCTTCCAATTAATGACAGAAAAAACAAATCTTCCAACTAGAGAGAACAGATTCCACCTTCAGCTTTTGCACTGTATGTAATATTAAATTTATTTTTAAACTCACCCCTCTTTCAGGACCTCTGTCTCTCACTTAAAATAATACTGTCTTTTTCTCGTCTCGCTGTATGTATTTACATGGTCAATGTAAATCCTGTTAGATTTTGTATTTCTATAAAGGCTATTTTCCTAAAATGTTCTTTTACGCGGTTTTGTATGGGAAGTTTTCCTTACGTACCCTTTCCTTTTTTCTTTCTTTTTTTTTTAAAAAAAAAAGAAAAGAAAAGTGAGTTTCCCTCCGACGGCTCTTTGGGTCCATGAATTATGGTTTCTCCATGTTTCCTGGTGGAAATAAACACTCATCAGCCCCGTCATTTTGCCAAATATACTACTAATCATAACTCGAAAACCTCAAGACGTAAATCATTTATCGATCTAAATAATAATTGATTTGAATTAAAATATCAAATAAAAAAAATATTACATAAAAAAAATCAAACAACGATTTCTTAGAGACTTTGCTTTAGCACGTTGTAAAGGAAGATTTTGAACTCAAAGACTGTTCGCAGAAATTAGCAACACGGGTTCCAGTTATGGACTTAATTTCTTATTCATGTGCTTTTATTTATTTATTTGGTGCTTATCATCAGTTAATCTGGGGAGAAGAAGAAGAAGAAGTTCGACTAATATTTAATGGGTTACTTCCCTAATATTTTGTTCCATAGATGAAATAATTAAATTAAATTTCAGTTTTATACAAATCAGTTCGAGAATATTAACTAATTACTACATAAGAAAAAAAAATTACTTCCTAAATATTATGAAAGATGAATCCTGGTATCCACGTCCACTTCTTAACACTTGAAAAATGAGTTTTTAAACCTTCGCCCTGTGAAAAAGCTGGTTTACCCTCGGCATGCACGCAGGAGGAGATGTGGAATTCTTGGAGTCATGATGGCAGGCAGGGCTAGCATTTTATTCCTGTGCATAATCCTGCAAGCTTTTAAGGGTATTATTGTAGAATTTCTACTACATAAGACAAATTATCAACGATTAGTAGTGGTCAGTTGATCATCGGATGAAAGATTTAGTTAAAATCGACCAATATATACATACTTACTCGGATTTGACCAGTTAATGGGAAGTGTTTACTGATCGATCAATGTTGTCAGCATAGAACTAATTAAATAGAAAGTCTTACAAAAACATCGGAGAAAATTATGTATATGATAGATTTGTTTTTCCTTAATGTGAAACCGGTCGATGCTTCAACCTAGTTTGATGGATTCTCATACAATAGAAGTCGAGATTGTCATTGGCATCATTTTTATTTTATTTTATTTTATTTTTTTCATTATTATTTTCGAATGGAAATGCCGAGGGTTACTAGCTCCTTGTCTTTTATGAAACATTCAGGGAACACATGCAACGTGAGGCATGTATCGAGGTTCTTATCCGGACCAAAAGTTTTTTATTTATTTTCGAGGGAATCTAAAGCGAAAGGTCTAGCTAAATTTAACAGGAGCGTTAAGGGTTTTTTTTTTTTAATGTAAATCTGGTATTTAAAATTTAATTAGATTTTAATTAATCTGGTCGAACTTGGTATATTAAAAAATATTTTTTTAAAAAAATAATCTATTTTCTTTAAAAAAAACAAGCGTAAAATAACTTTAACCAACCACTAATTATCCCTGATAAAGGTCTGTTAAGCATATAGACACTTTCTCCTGTATTATCTTCCTAGGGGCTACCCTAGATTTCCCTGTGAACTGCCCAAGAAAACTGAAATCACCCATAGAATAGTTGACTTATAATCTATTCTTTCATTATTCTAATTTGTAGCTTTTAACACACTTACGCTCTGTGTGTGTGTCTGTGTGTGTGTGTTAATATATATATGTTCTTCATGACCGTCTACTTTGCTAGCTAGGTAGGGGCTACTGCAGTTCTGCCACACAAACAAATATCTTTCAAGCGAAGAAGGTCAGCCATCAACTAATTGGATTGCTATGAAAATTAACCCGGTAAATACAATATATACATCTCAATTGAATTCTTAAAAAAAAAAGATATTTCTCGATTGAGTCTCCTAAAGTATTCATGATCTTCTCTCAATAATTATCACCCTCGATAGAAAACATCAAAGTATTTCATAATGAAGAGATTAATTGCATGGCTATTAGGTCCAAACAAAAACTATTTATTTATTTCTGCATTTAAAAAAATAAAAGATTGTGTCTAATAACCAATCTGATGAAACCTCGTTCTGACAGAGACAATGAACATGGATGAAGTATTGATCTTGACAATGAGGAATTTTCTTTCTTTATCCCCGACAAGCAAGCGGCTTCGACACTCTTCACATTTTTTTAATTTCCTCTGAATTTACCTTTATTTTATTCTTCAAGAACAATAGCATAACTCTTATTGCAATATGTGCAAACACCATATATACTGCTTCATCCTAAATCGTTAGATTAACCATAAATTAAAGATGCCATATCCACAATAAATAAATCGTTCCTCTAACAAGCTGGTGGGGCCAAGTATTTTTTTATTATTATTATTAATAATATAGATGTCCGATTCAGTTTGCGTGCAACTCGATTAATCTCATAAGTCTTGAAATTAATGGTTATTTAAGCTTTCAGTGGCTATAAAAAACCAAGTATTCTCGTAAAATGCAATGGGTGGTGATAATTGGATGATATAGTTCTCATAAACATTAAATTAACTTCTTAAGTTTATGGAATTCCTTAGGTAGGACCAGACAAAGCTCCTAGATATATATTAGTAGCCCGTTTACGACAAAATTGCAAAATAATAATAATAATTTATATTATCAATGCATTGTATCTAGCCGCTAGTACTTTGTGCATGTGTGCTTTTATTCTTTAATTGTTGCTTATTCACTTGGTTATATACACCTGACCATAAATCTGGATTTTTTCGGAATTAATTAATTGTGATATTAAAAAACTTGTTCAGTAAGAAATCGAGAAGGTTACCGTACCACTCCATCAAGAAATTACATGACTAATTAATTAATTTAATCAGATTGAGGACTAAAATGGGTTGTTCTATTAATTATTACCAAAAAAGCAGGATATTCTATAGCGTCTACGTACGTGCAATTCACTATGCATAAGATTCAGTGCACTGATTTTCTTTTTAATATTTTCCTAATTTGGTGATTGGAGTTTTTTTAAAAAATTTATTCCTTAATATTGTGTTGGCTTTGAATTTGAGTTCATGATTTACTTTGATTTTTTTTTTTCATTAGAATATTGAAATGTAAAAAGAAACCATTCCAACATCGATTGATTCTTGATTTTACAGCAAGAAAAAATTCATGTTATTGTTTGCAAGAAAAAACTGAGCCCCCAATTTAACCAAAATGAGAGAATACAATGTTTTTCTCTCGTGGTTATTTTTTGAAACGTACCCTTTTAACATCTTCAGCCTAAAGAATTTGGTAAAAGTTATTTTTGATCATTTTAGTTAGAAGGTTTAACATTTTGGTTCATTTTAGAGAGGATATATGAGTCATCAAAAACAATAAAGACAAGAAAAAATTACTAGTTGAACACATATGAGACATGAAAAATGTTGTTTTGATATTAATAAGTTTTATTTGACGGAAAAAAATATTATTAATGAGGTGTTTTTCACTTTTTATTTTGTCGAAAAAAACATATCAAAATTGTCAGATTTTTTTTCTCGATTTAATTTTGTATTTTAAAAAAAATTAAAGGTTGTTTTGAGATGATGTGTTAGTTAATTGATATTATAAGGATGTCTCTTATGTGTTTATAGGTGGAAATAGATTAAAATATAATTTTTCAGGTCAAAGAACTCCAATTCATTTTTTTAGCACATCTTATGTGGTTGGAAATTAGGCAAACAGATAATATGTTGTCTACTTTTGTTCTTTTTTAAAAAAAAAAGAGGTGATAGGATAAAAAAAAAAAAAAGGCTAGGCGCTCGCAAGCCTACACGCATTGCCTTTTCTTTTAATTGGTCATGCATACCATGTCACCCAAGCCTAGTTACGATGACCTTTTTTTTCACTTTAATTTTTTCCTTTTCTTCTAAATTTAAATTAATTAAAGTAGATTAATTATATATATATATATATATATATATATATATATATATATATATATATATGTATGTGGGATGCCCAACCTAGGGGTATTCAAATTTAATTATGACAAATTAAAAAATATATCAAATAAAATATCATTTAATTTTTACTTGGTTTTTGGATGAGATTATTATATATATATATATATATATATATATATATATATATATATATATATATATATATATTCTAATTTTAGCAGGTGTTGTTTTTTTAGCTATACATAATATTTTTTCCTTTAATTTTATTGAATTTTATTTTGTGTGTTCCTATTTTTATTGTATTTTGAATAAGTAAGAAAATAGTTAAAAAATTATTAAATACAATCGGATTCATAACTTATATTATAAGATAAGTTATGGCCTACATCTATTTTTTAATTTTTTAGTTTAGTTTTTAATTAGCAAACAATTTTTTATATTTATTGGCCTCTATAATTCATAATTTATTTAATTAAATATCTACAATAACCTTTTAATTTATAATGAAACTTTTTATATAAAAAAAATTAAAAATACTATAATATTTATTTTTTTGTGTAAAAAATCTTCTTCTATTTTTTATCCTAGATCGCACGAAGCTGTGGGCCAACTTACTAGTAAATTAACCAAGTTATTTGGTTGATTATACATGATCTATTTTTCTGTGATTATAAAATAATCAAAAAGACAAAACGGAAGCGACTGGAGAGGGCACCGTAGTCGGCGCCAAATGTTCGTCCACAAACACAACCTATGAAGTAAATGTTAGTAGCCACGTTATACAGCCTCAGATAGGGGTATTACAGTAATTGTACAAGATTAACTTTGAAGATTGGTCCAAAAAAGTGGAGACCAGTTGCCCTTTTACCTTCCTTTAGCTTCCTAACGGATAACGACTTTACCTGTCGACAAATCATGTGAAATCGTGAGGAATTTAATTAAAAAAAGAAATAGAGAGCACAAAAATTGGGGTCGATATTTTATTTTATTTTATTTTAACGGTGAAGGTGTTTTTATTAGCTTAATATATTTATTATTAAATGTCATCTAGTCTATCCTGAAGTAAACTTAGGTTTAATATATTTATTATTAAATGTCATCTAGTCTATCCTGAAGTATTAATCCAGGATAGAAGAAACTTAGGGTTTAAGTATGAACTTGGTTTAAGAAATATTAGATTAAAATTTATCTTGTTAAATTTAAATGACTGGATGAATCAATTTATAATTTAATTAATTTTGTTAAAACTCATTTAACTCTTACTATTTAATTTTTTATAACATTATTGTTTTAATTTTTAAAAAAATAAAAGCTATAATATTTTAATTGAACTGTATTATTAAATTTATCTTTATCGATGAATCTCAATATTTCTTACATCAATGAATTTGTAATTATTTTTCTATTTAAACTATTTTATTTAAATTCACAACCTGATATGAATGCTAGTATTTTTAGATTGATCACATTAATTTCCTCTCAAAATCTCTTAGAATCGGGCTTCTTACTACGCTTTTAAGAGGATCCATCATGCTCCAAGCACTTTATGCTCGCTTGAGTGCCACCGAAAAGTCATAAACACCATAAATAATTAACACATATAATCGTAGTTAATAGAGGCAACGTCTCTATCCCAGAGTGGGGCCAATGAGAACTCATCTCGAGCCAATAAGATTGTTCCCGAGCCCCCTTTGCACATGGCCGATTAGACTCCTTAAGCCACGAACGTGCGATGCGTACCCCTCACTGCACGACACTTGGCCTGAGGACGGTCGGCGCTGGCACATGACAAAGCACTTGACTTTACAAGGTCGCACGTGACCCAGGAGGCTTAACACCAAAGCTGACTCGGTGACTCAAGAAAAAAAACCACAAGAAACTTGCTGGGTCGTGTGTTTTTCGGTGTAGAGATCCAGTCTTCGAAGAGGAAAGCAGTCTACAAACGGCATTTGCCGTAGTGGGGAACAATGAGTGTGATTTTGCTTGCTAGCTAGGAAATGGATGTCATCAATCTTGTATCATGGGTCGTGGCGGCTTCTTGTTTGGTTAATTAGGTGTTCATTCAAGATCGATATGGTTTGTTCTAGAGATTTTTTTTTTGTGGGACAACACATGAATTATGATAGATGATGTGGTGCTGTTAATGGCATTTAAGCGTCTTAATTTGTAAAGATTAGCAGAGACTACAAGATTTGAGTTTGACTCTTGTGCTTTTCAGAAGGAAAAAACAAGTACTAAAGCACAGAAAAACACTCATTCTCCTAGTTGATCGGTGGTATTTAAGAAGGGAAGATACACTAATTTAGAAATAAAGGAATCATCTTACAACTTCAAACATATTTCATGCAGGGTAGCAAGTACAGAAGCATAGAAAATATATTGAAAATAGTATTAAAACTCCAAAAAAACCTCTTCTGCGATCCTGATCTGACTAAATCTAACTCCTGGAAAGGTTTACAATGCATTATACGAGTTAAAAAAAAAACCCATAAGAAACAACAAAAATTAGAATCCTAAAACATAAATAAAATAACATAAAATATAAAAATAAACAATTCATTTGGAAAAAACAAAATAAAAACAAAATTGATTCAAAACTTTCAAACCTAATTTTAAGAGATTCAACTTTTGGAGAAACAATAAAATAATCGAGAAGCAACAAAATAATATTCAATAGAAAAACAATATGTTGAATCTTCTTTAAAAATTTAAGTTTGATTTAATATATAAATATTTTATTATATATAGTCTATCCTGATTTGATATATCTAAATCTTTTTTAGATATAAATTTCTATCATTAATTCAAGAAAATATTTTTAAGTTTTCCCTTCAACAAACAATAAAATATACGTGTGAATATAAAAGATGCAAGTTGTATCCCTTATGGACGTTATGATCAAAGGCAAGGGCAAAGCTACCTTATGGAGAAGGGGGCAATTGCATGCCTCTTTGAATTTTAGAATTTCTCCTTCTAATCCTTGTACTTCTCCATGTTTTCATGTAGGTCAAACTAAAAATGCATGAATTTCCCCTCATATTTTTCTTTTTTCTTGCAAATGAAAAGATTTGCACCCAAAAAGCATATATATATACACCCAATTTTTAATTAGCAATAACATTGAATTGATAATTCTCTTCTAGCTTCATCTGGCTTTTTTCATCTAATTTATTAAATAACCTTTAAGACAAGGAAATGAAAGGCTACCCATTCACATACATGTTTCTTAATTTCCATATTCAATTCCAAGAGGAATTGGAATGTGGAATAAATCTTAGCATGTCATGATGCTCTGGAAAATAAGGGCATCCAGCCAATTACGAAAAACGCGAACTTCTTCTTTGGTTATGACTTTCTAGTTCAGTAGTTGCTATCAACTTGAAGAAGTTTTCGTAGTCTTGCACTCACCAACTTGCTTTGATGGGTTATGGAAATGAGAATGAGAAGGCATCTTCGAGTTCATCCCTGCTTCCTGATCGCAATCACCGCAAGCCCAAAATGCAAGATATGTGGTTCAGCATAACACAACCAGTTAATTTCCATTGTTGTTACTTGTTTCTATCACTCCAGTGGTGAAGGTCGGGATAACTAATATTCTTATATAATAAAGATAGTCCTAATTAATAGGACAAATCGAGTCAATAAAATCTAGCAGAAGTTTTTTCATGCTGGAAAAAGATGAACTGAAATGATAATTCTTTTGTTAAGATGCTTGATTACATGGTATAAAAATCAGTTTTTATACCGTTCAAAGTTGTTGTACTGGAGAAAAATTTAGTCTCCTCATAAAGAATAGGACAACCTTGTATAATTCTTTGTACAAAAGTTGTTATTTATAAAATGATTATGTTGTCATTCATATAAAATTATTTTAAAAAAAAAGGATCAAAATGAGAAATAACATTTTAAAAAAAATCAACAAGTTTTTAACGAGTTTTACCTGAGTCATGTGTCAACTCAGGTTTTTTCTAGATTAAGTCAGGTTAATCATTTTTTTTATTTTTTTTAAACCCAAAACTCTGTTATTGACTTATCAATTTGATTGACAAGTAGTCACCCAACTCATGGGTTGATTGGGGATAAGGTCTGAGTCATGGGTCGGAATGATCAACCTGAGTTTTTTCGGGTAGCAAAAAGATAAAAGTGGTTTTTATCATAATTTTAAAACCCGACTTCAGGATTAACCCGAAACAAGGCTTGGGTCACGGGTCAGGTTGACAGTTGACCTGGTTCAATGTAATGATAAAAGTGGTTATTATCATAGTTTTAAAATCCAACTCGGGTGTCGATTTGTGACAAGGCCCGGGAGGGTTAACCTAGTTTGATTCAGGTCAATGTAAAAATAAAAATAATTATTATCATAGTTTTAAAACATGACTCATAGGTCGACTCGTGACAAAGCTCGAGTTATGGGTCAAGAGAATTAACTCAGGTTGATTTCGGGTCAATATAAGGATAAAAATGGTTATTATCATAGTTTTAAAACCCGATTAGGGTTCAACCTGGGGCAAAGCTCATGTCAAGGGTTAGGAGGATCAACCTGAGTTGACTCGGGTCAAGATAAGGTTAAAAATGATTAACATCATAGTTTTAAAACTTGATTCGAGTGTTAACTAAGGGCAAAGTCCAGGTCAGAAGTAGGGAGGGTCAACCCGAGTTGACCTGATTTTATTTTTTTAAAAGAATCAAAATGACCTTGTTTTGATTAAAAAAATAAGAATAATAATAACAATCAAAAGAGTCAATGGATTTTTTACCCAGTTTTTGACCGAGTCAGGTCTGATAATTCTTTTCTTATTTTTTTCTTAAATCCAGACCTTGGGTCTATTGGGTACCAGGTTGACATGCCATGCTAGTTCGAATTTTATGACTATGATTATTATAATATTAATAGTTTCAACATTCAATATAAGCTAAAATGAAAAAAAAAATCAAATCTAATTACTTTTTAAAATATATAAGTTTGATAGTATACTTATTAATAATAAACTAGATTTTTTTTTCATATTTTACATTGACCTTATATTTGAATATCTTTTTTAGGTTTCAATTTAGAAAACAATATAAGTTATAATTTATATTTTAAAAATTAGATAAAACATGAGTATTATTGTCATTATAATATGTTATTCTATCTTATCCAATATCTACCAAATATAAAATAAGATAAATTATCAAGTCTAGTCTAATGCACACCAAACACAAGACAATATGATTATTTATCCAATCTAGTCATATCTAGTTCAATCTAGTCCAATTCAATTTATATCGTTGAGCTTATCAAATATCACCGAAGCGTTTAATGAATCCTTTTAATGATGATATATATGTTAAAATCCAACATATCTCTTAAGAAAATATATAGAAAGCCCCTAGTCCATATTAATGATCAAAAGTTAAAAAAAAATATAGAAGCATTCTATCTACAATTAATTCGAAAACAAAAAAAGACTATAGAAACAAATTAGAAAAACAAAATAATACACATGTAAATTTAAAACTACCGGAGCCAAAAAAACTCAAAACTTAAATCCATCGTTTCATTATTTTTCTAATTGGTTTTTCTTTAATTTTAGGTGTTTGATAATATCTCAAAAAATTCAAGTAGCCTAAAAGCAAGGCTTATATATTGGATAATCGATTAATCTTTTTATTCTAGCAATTTTATCCATTCTTTATGGTCAAGGTAGTTGATAACCAGTACTTGGTGCCTGATAAGCCAGAATGGCTAGTGGCTGATACCTGTAAAAGGTCCTTTTTGATAGTTTTTGCTACTCTCATATACTTAATTGTTTTAAAGAGAGAAAACAATCATATTTTAGAGAGAGTTGTTCTAAAAATATATGTGCAATAGATAATGGAGATTGTGAACTTGAAGTTTAAAGAATTCGTGGGTATCATGAAGCTCATGAGTCTTGTTTTTCTATAAAGAGAAGGTGTTAGAATGTAATTTTACCTTGATAGCATTAATAAGAGAAAATATTTCTTACACAAACATTAATAGGATGGAAACATTATAGGTCATTGAAATATTCTTTACACAATATCTTTTACACAATATTAATATAAAATTTAAAATGTAGCTGAGCTCATAAAAACTGAGGTTTTTCTTTTAGCTGAGCCAGCTGTGTTTTTCTTGTAATTGAGCTTATAAGAGCTGTACTCTATTTCAAAATAGAATTTAACTAGTTATATGACCCACGCGATGCCACGGGTTAATTTTTTCGTATAAAAAATATATAAAAAGCTAAGATCTAAAATTTTTAAGTCTTTTTACGAATCTATACTCAAGAGTCTTGGGTGTGGCTACAACGTTTGACCCAAAAATAATATTTATAATATTAATAATAACATTAAACTAACATAACCCAAGTTTAAGTGGGTCTGGCTGCAATACCAGACCCAATAGTCTTAGATGTGGGTCTAACTATAAGGTCGTGTCATAAAAGTTTGATAGGAAGAAAAAAAAACTAATGAAGAAGAATAAAAAAAATCTGAATTAACTGGGTTAAACCCTTCAAACCAGGTTAACCTGTCAAACCTTGGATTCGTGTCGTGAAAATTTGATAACTAAATAGAAAAACAAAATTTGACAGGTTACCCGAAATTAACTGGTTTATGTTAACCTGTCATAGAACCAGTAATCCTATTTTTTATGTTAGATATGCTTTTATATATCAATTTCTTTTTTTACTATGTTAATTTTACTTTTATATGTCAGTGTTGTTTACATGTAAAAATTTATTTTTGGTTCTGATTATTGCTTCAATACATTGTTATTTGTATTTATTTTTTAAATAGGAAACAATAAAAATTTATGATGTTTTGATTTTAGGTTGAACCATGAACAAAATAAGAAGAATTGATTCCTTTTTTGAGAAAAAGAGGAAAAATATTGATAACTCACAGCCTAGTGAATCAACTCCAATGTGTAATGTTGAAGTTATAGTTGAACAACCCTAATGTGCTTCAGTTTATGAAGAACATGCATTGATTAATGAGCAGCCTCCAACTAGAATCGACACTGCTCATCTGATTAGAGATCCAAGCAATCGTCCTCAAATTTGGGAATACCCGGTTAATCAACAAGATGAAATTATAAGGGCATACATTAATTTGGGGTCATATCAACCTTTGATGTTTGAATATCCGCTGACTGGTAAAAAACATCCTCGTCGATTTCAGTCTCATTGGTTCAAAAGTTATCCATGGCTTGAATATTCAGAGAAAAATACTGCATTTTGTTTCCCTTGCTATCTATTTTCAAGTAAGTCATCTGGAAAGCCAGGATCAGACACATTTACTGTTAAAGGATTCAATTGTTGGAAGAAAGTTAATGATGGGGAAACGATGTGCTTTTTTAACTCATATGGGAAAAAGTTCGAATTCAGCTCATAGATTTGCTACCAGGTGCTCGAAAAATTTGAAGAATCAGTCATGTCATATTGAGAAGGTAGTTAAGAGGCAAACTACTCAAGAAATTCTAAATAATCGATTGCGTATTAAAGCTTCAATAGATATTGTTCGTTGGCTCACATTTCAAGCATGTGCTTTTAGAGGACATGATGAACGTCCAGAATCAAAAAACCGAGGTAATTTTCTTGAAATGTTGGAACTTTTAGCATCATACAATGAACAAGTAGGTGCTCTTGTTTTGGATAATGCTCCACAAAATGCTAAATACACCTCGCATCAAATTCAAAAAGAAATTTTGCATGTCTTTGCTAGAAATGTTCAGTCTTCAATTCGTCATGACATTGGTGATGCAAGATTTTGCTTAATTGTTGATGAAGCTCGAGATGAATCCAGAAGAGAGCAAATGGCCCTTGTTATAAGGTTTGTTGATAGAAGTGGATTTATACGAGAATGATTTTTGGATATAGTTCATGTCAAAGATACAACTGCTTCAACTCTTAAGAAATAGATTTCCTTTGTTTTATCTCATCACAATCTTGATGTTCAAAATATTAGGGGCCAAGGGTATGATGGTGCTAGTAATATGCGTGGAGAGTGGAATGGATTGCAAGCTTTAGTCATTAATGATTGCCCTTATGCATATTATGTACATTGCTTAGCTCATCAATTACAATTGGCTCTTATTGCTGCAGCTAGAGAAATATCTAATGTTCACACGTTCTTTCAGAACTTGATTTTTATTATTAACATTGTTAGTGCTTCTTGCAAGCGTAATGATGAATTACGGGCTTTTCAAGCAGCTACAATTGAACATTTAATTGATATTGGTGAGATTGAAACGGGTAAAGAAGTTAATCAAGTAGGTGGTTTGCAACGACCTGGAGATAGCAGATGGAGTTCGCACTTCAAATCAATTTGCAGTTTGATAAAAATGTAGGGGCAACTTGCTTAGTTCTTGAAAACATCGCTTTAGATGGATCTACTTATTCTCAACGTGGTGATGCGGCTTTTTCATTTAAGTTGCTAATGTCATTTGATTTTGCATTCATCTTGCATATAATGAAGAATGTTATGGGAATTACTGATGTGCTTTGCCAAGCTTTGCAACAGAAATCTCAAGACATTTTAAATGCTATGCATTTGGTGACTACCACAAAGACTTTAATTCAGAAGTTAAGAGATGATGGCTGTGAAACTCTTTTAGAAGAAGTGGTATCATTTTGTAAGCATCAAGACATTGAAGTTCCTGATATGGATGCTTGTTTTTCTAGTGTGGGACGATCTCGCCGTAAAACAAAATCAATAACAGTTGAGCATCACTATCGAGTTGATATATTTACAGCTATCATTGATCAACAGTTGCAAGAGCTAAATAATAGATTCAATGAGCAGACGATCGAGCTTCTTAAGTTGAGCACAGCTTTAGATCCTAAAAATAACTATAAATTATTCAGTGTTGAAGATATATGCTTACTTGTTGACAAGTTCTATCCTGAAGATTTTTCTGACCAAGAAAAAACTCATTTGAGATTTCAGTTGCAGCATTATGAGCTTGATGTACCCAATCATCTAAAGTTAAAGAATATGTCATCGATTGCTGAATTATGTCAAGGATTGGTTGAAACAGAAAAATCAACAATTTATCCACTTGTTGACAGGTTGATTCGGCTTATTTTAACTCTTCCTGTTTCGACAGCAACTACTGAACGAGCTTTTTCAGCGATGAAGATTGTTAAAACAAGACTTCGCAATCGGATGGAGGATGATTTTCTTGCAAATTATTTGATTGTCTATATAGAAAAAGAAATTGCTGAAAGATTCACAAGTGATATGATAATCGATGATTTCTACTCTATGAAAGAACGACGAGCACAATTAAAATAACTATGTAAGAATCATTCTTTATTATTTTTTACTTTATTTCAAAGTTTTATCAAACATAAATAATGCATCGCTTTAGCTAATGTTTCTTATATATTTTGTATGTTTATATTTGATAGGTACAAAGACCAACAAAATTAAAGTGATGAATATATTATGAAGATGAAATTAACTTCATACATTTGACTCAATTTGGTATTGTTTTAAACCTCTTATTTTATACAAAGATTGTCATATGTTTGTAGTTACTTCTTTGAATAAAACTAAATCATGCAGTTATTTTTAACAATTCATATATAATAAATTAAAAAAAAAATTATATATTTTTATATTATTTTGGCCCCCTATCAAATAATCATAGCTCCGCCCCTGCATGTCATGAAAATCTAATAATTAAATAGAAAAAAATTTAACATTAACAAACTAAAATAAACGAAAAAAATTAATCAAAAAGAAAAAAGCAAAAATAAAATTCTGAGTTCACTCGTCAAACCAGGTTAATCCGTCAAACCCAGGATCCGTGTTATGAAAGTCTGATAACTAAATAAAAAAAAATTAACATTAACAAACTAAATTAAAAAAAATCATTAAAAGAAAAAAAAGCAAAAAAAAAACCTTAAAGGCATAAAAAATGGAAAAAAAAGGACTTCTAGAAAAAGAAATTGACGGGTTAACCCAAAATTAACTGGGTTAACCCGTCAAGCCGGGAATATGTGTCATGAAAGTCTAATAATTAAATAGAAAAAAAATTTAACACTAACAACTAAAATAAACGAAAAAAATTAATTAAAAAGAAAAAAGCAAAAATAAAATTCAAAGTTCACTCATCAAACCAGGTTAACCTGTCAAACCCGGAATCCGTGTTATGAAAGTCTGATAATTAAATAAAAAAAATAACATTAACAAACTAAATTAAAAAAAATCATTAAAAGAAAAAAAACACAGAAAAAAAAACTTTAAAGGTATAAATAAATAAATAAAAAATAGAACTGCTCAGCCTTTTATCGTGGATTGCTACATTAAAAAGCTTTAGCATATTTCTAATAGAGTTGTGAACAGATACGTTGCTTGAAATCACGAGTTTTAAAACCTTTAAAATACATGTTAAATTTAAGTTTATCAGTTCTGTAAACTAAAATAAGACAGGCGAATTAATGTCACAAAATACTGACCATGTTCCAGACATGCAGTGAGATGCCGGTAAAAGGCAACAACATCAATTATAGTTTCATATCATAGGATTCTTCAAAGTGAATTTTAACCTCATAAAACCTAATAATGATCGCCAAAAAGATCATACATTTTCAATCCTTAGTTGACTGGGCATACAAATAGTAGGTGTTTGCTTTGACTCAAATTGCATCAGTTAGCTTTACGGTGTAAAAGCTTGCTCAAAAGTCTCAACACTTTTTTTTTTTTTTTCCCAATCTAGACTTGCTTAGATGAATGCTCTAATGGTGTAGGGGAATTTGGTGGGAGAGTAGGTGGGAGACGGCAAGGAACCAAGCTAGAAGACCTTAATTGTCTCCTCCTTTTGAAATGCTTCAAGTGATAAATATCTAGAAGACATTTGCACATTTCTATAATGGGGTTAATTAGTTTTCATATTAATTTATGGAAAATAAAATATATAGAAAATAAAGCTAAGACGTTGACCATACATTATTAATCTCCCTCTACATTTGACCCTTTTTTTTTTTAATTAAAACAAACAGGAAAAACTCACTCTAAATATTCATATAAGGCCGGCACTGTACACCTTTTAATCTCTTGCATGGTTTCAGCCCATGAAGAACTCACTGGGCTCCAATTTATGTTTTGAGGGGACAAAGGCCATGTTCGTGGAGATACTTGTTGGCCCATTTTAGGCATAGGGAGGCCAGATTAAGAGCCCATCTTTGGCAGAGGGAGTCTTTCGCGTGCTCTTGCTGGTCTGAACCCAGATGGGTCGGAATTTTGGTTCCACTTCTGGCCACTAGGCTACCAGATATTCTTGGAGACATGAAATGAAAAGTTTTTTTTATTTAAAAATATATTAAAATAATACTTTTGTACTTTTTAAAATTTATTTTATCTCTTTACGACGATTAGCAAAGAACAAATCAAACTAATCAAATAGCCCAGCGAACGACACCAAAGCTAGATCAAAGCAAAGTTAGAATCGTTCTTCCATCGCTAAACATATATTTGTTGAGAAGTTGAAATAATTAGCCATGAACTTGTCCTGCACATCAAAGAAGAAAGCTCCATATCTCAACAAAACACTGTCTTATTTTTCTTTTCGTTGAGTAGGGTTTCGATTTGGAGGAAAGCAATGTTCAAAGGGGTGAAGATGGCGATCAACGGTGAAAATGAGTTTAAATTGAATAGCCAAGATCAACCAAGGAAGATCCTAAAGAGAAATGAGTAACATTAACACCAAAACAACTTTTAAAGATAAAAAGGTGTATAAAAAATCTAAGAGGTGTAATTTAATTGATCAAATTCTGAGTTTGCTCCCTAAAAATCACCGGTTCAAGTGTTACAAATTTTAGGGCTACTAAAGACTCACATGGTTGTTAATTTAAGGGTCTCAAGAGATTAATCAAGACATATATAAGCTAATCCGGACATTTATTATTAAAAAAAAAAATGTGTAAAGCGGAACCTGGATCGAGGAATTAAATAGAGAAATGGAAGGGCTATTATATATCACAGAGAAACGATGGATCAAGAAATGGGTTTAGGTTTGGTGTAAATTTGAGTAAAAAATGAGTGTAGTAAAAAGAGTGGGCTTGTTAATGGAAGAGAGTGACATGTAGTTTATGAAATTTGTAGAGGAAGTTTATGGGTGTTTTTATTTTGTAATAAACGATTATTTTTAAGCTATTTATATGTTTATTTCTTGTGTCTCATCTCCTTACTTGAAGTTAATAATTTGATTTGTGTATTTGTTGTTGTAGATAGGAGAATTAAAGCTAATGCCAAAACAGGTTCGTAGAGTAGTGAAATTAGGTGTTTGCTAAAATTATATATATGTAGAGATGGTCATTTTCATTTTCGGTTTGGTTCGGTTTTTATAAAAAAAAAGCAACTAAATCGAATTTTTTTAAAAAAACTGAACCGAAACTAGTTCAAACAGACCGGTTTCGGTTCGGTTTGTTTTTTAGAACAAAAACCGGTTCAAATCAGTTTGGCTCGGTTTTTCCGGTTTGGCTCGGTTTTTTTTTCTGGTTTTTTTCGGTTTGGGTTTGGTTAGGTTTTTTTGGTTTCATGCTTATATAACCGAAAACGAACCTGTCGGTTTTTTTCAAAATTCTAATAGGTTTTTTTTCGCAGTTCGGTTTTTTCGGTTATTTTTTTTCGATTTTCTCGGTTTAATTAGTTTTTTTTATTTTTTTGCTAACCTTATATGCATGACATGTTTACTATTAATTATTAACTGTAAGTTGTTATTACGAAGAAGAAGAAGAGTCGTCCATAAATTTGAGTGAAAAAAACGATAAAATTGATGTTTGAGGGTTTATATTTAACTATTGGTATAAGATTAAAAAAAATACGAAGATGGAGGCATAGGCATAAATAGTGGTAGGAAGATGACGAAATGATATCAATGGTAGGAGGGAAAGACAAACTTGTAATATTTCTTTTACAATAAGCTCATAATAGCGAATATTGTAATATTTTAGACTTTTCTTTGTTGATTAAGTTCTTGAATTCCTAACTTGGAATATAAAGTTAAATCAACTTTATAAACATTAGTATATAAATCAAAGGAACTTTATAAACATTAGTATATAAATCAAAGGATGAAGAGAGTGTTACCATGCTCAGAATTTAGGATGATTTCTCATAAAAAAAAAAAGTTATTGTTGATGTGTTGCTTGATTTGTTCAAAGATGTGGTTAAGGGCCCATTAAGCCCAAGTAGAACATGTTGGCAGCCTAAACTTGAGCTTTAGTTCGATGGCCGACTTTGTTTCAAATAGGGCTGGGCTCGAGATTGGTATTTCTAAACCAAATAATTGGATAACCCTACCCATGGTAACCTAAATTAAATAATATAGAAATAATTTGGATTTTAATAATATTTTTTCTTTTTTTATTCATTTAATTTTTTTTATTCACCGAAATATTTTTTTTTAATTTTATCATTTCACATCGTGTTGACTTGGAATTGAGTTTGATGTTTTTTATGCGGTTATTATAATATCAAAAAATATTTTAATATTAAATTGATGCTTGATTTTAAAAGAAAAAAATATTATTTTAACTACTTGTAAAAAATAAAAATGAGGGGATCACATTTGCCAACAAGGTAGATACATGCTTTTATTTTTCAAAACTGTTCATTGAGCGTTTATTCAAAGATTTTAGCCTATAATTTTTTTGTTTTTGTTTTTTTTTTAGTTTGAAAATTTTATATTTTAATCTATTTTTTTTTTTTACATTTCAGCACCTGAATTTGAAAGAAAAAGAGAGATTTGTCGAGAAAAAGATATGTTGGTGAGATTTTATTAATAAAAAGGGGAAATTTAATGTCAATATATTCCTCTTGATGAAAAGATTATCGTTGAGATGTTATTTAGTTTCTATTTTGCCAGAAAAAAACACATTGAAGTTGAGAGAGATTTATCAAAAAGAAAATTTTTTTGTCAAATGTGCTGACCTACCCGAGCCTAGACGCTAAATAAATCAGTTTAGAATTTATTTTGCATGTTATTTTATTAAACATTGTTTAATTTTACTTTGTTTTTAGTAAGATCATAACATTCTTTTTATAATATCAATAAGCACTCTTTTTATATAACCCTTCGTAATACTTTTTTTACTTTAATTTTAGTAATATCATACTGTTTATTTTTTTAAAAAAAATATTACTATATAATTAAATAAAACAAAAGATTTTTTTAAAAAAAAATTTAAACTTAATCAGGTCTATAACCCAAATTATAAATTTAACAAATAAATTTGAGCTCATCAAAAATATCATCGTCTTAATATATATATATATATATATATATATATATATATATATATATATATATATATATAAAGAGCTAGAATGATATCATCATGAGTTTTATTAATAAGATAAAATTGTTTTAATAAGAGAGATGCATTTTTTATTCTTATTTTAAATTATTTTTTATATATTTGTTCTTGTTGCATTTGATTTTTATTAAATAAATAAAATATAAATTTATATTTTTTTGGTGGAAAGAAATTAATAAGAGAGGGAGGATAAAGTGTTATCCAGGCAGCCCACCTAGCCGTCCAGAGATTAATAAATTAAAGCACACAAGATTAGAAAATAAAAAGGAGATAGAAACCTGACAATGATATTCCAAGACAAGATGAAATCATACGGAAACAAAGATTATTAAAAGCATGGTTTAATGCATGATGGCATTGCCTTGGAATAATTATCAAACATTAATGGATCTGGTCGGTTCAATATTAATCGCTTATGCTTATGTATCCAAATGTAAATGCCAAGCTCACCGTTGCCCTAATTACCCACTTTTCTATTTATTTTAACAGCCCATTTGATCCTTAATTTTCTTTCTCCATTATTTTTTTAGTAAATATTCCGTGTAATTAAGAAAAAGTTAAATCCGAGAAATTTATGATATTGAAGGAATAATTAATGTTATTATATTAGTTATTTCATAGATTCCCTTTGAAGATAAAATATATACAATAAAAAAAGATAAATCATTAATGTAATGCAGATATTTGTATTATTTTTAGTGAATTATAATTATTTTTTCTTCGTTCCTTGTATTATTTTTTAATGAAGAAACGATTTCTTAAAAAAGATTAAAATTGATAAATTATTTTTCATAACGATTATCTATTTAATTGTGTGACAAAGTGTGGTTGTAACTAGATTTTATCTTAATCATAAAGTTTTTTAAAGTGTTTTATTAATTAATATACACTATAATTTTATAAATATTTAGTTAATTAATACACAGTTTGTTCATTAAAACCTTTCTTTTAAAACTTTAATTAGAAAAAAAATAATTTAAAACTTTTTTTAAACCTAATTTTTTTAATTATAACCAAGTTTAATAATGTAGTAACAAAATTAATATTTTTCCTAATCTAATTCCCACCATTTCGTTTGTTCATCATTTTTTTTTCTCTGTATTTGAGATTGTCATGACTTTCAACGGATCCACTCCATTGGACTAACAGCTCCACATCACATTACACATCGTAGCTCAAGTGGTGATATCATCACAGAACAAAACCAACTTTATTAACAATAATTAAGCTTGATTAGTGAATGAAAATGAAGGCAGCACAACTATCCCAACCGTCCACGTCACCCTAATAAACAAATCCAATGGTCGGTCATTCGACAATCATTGCAGGACCCACCATCTTCCAACTATTGGTCGGTGATGAGAATTTCTCCACCCTCGATAGGCCGGTCTATGTCACATCAGCCATACACGTGGTGAAATAGCAATAAAATGGAAGGTGGCTGCCAGTAAGGAGATCTTAAGAAATCAAGCTGTAACCGGATATAACCGGTTCATGGCTGTTCCATTAGACATGTAGACCTCCTATATATAATGTCACCAAGGGATCATCAGCTTCAGAGACAAGAGGGAAAAAGCAATTTTAAGGCTGTTTGAAATCAGGCTTAAAGGTGTAGAGTTAATTAATTTAAAAAATGGCAATCAGTAGCATTGCGTTCGGATCTCCTGCGGAGGTCGGCCAGAGTGATGCGCTCAAGGCAGCCTTAGCAGAGTTCATTTCCATGCTCATTTTTGTCTTTGCGGGAGAAGGCTCTGGCATGGCTTTTAGTAAGAACCTAATAATTCCCTACTACTTTTTTTTTTCTCAGCTCAATTTAGATTGATCATTAATGTTCCGGATATGAATTTAGTGCTGTAATCCTTCAAAGTAGTAAGCGCTGGTCACCACTGTCTGTACTGCTATAGGACACAGCTGTACAAGTACTTGTTTTTGTTATGCCAAGTGCTGATAATGAGAGATTTTATTTACAAATAATCAAAATGATGGATGTTTTCCAGACAAGCTTACCGACGATGGCTCATCAACACCGGCCGGGCTAGTAGCTGCGTCGCTGGCTCACGCTTTTGCACTCTTTGTTGCGGTTTCAGTTGGTGCCAACATTTCCGGCGGGCACGTAAACCCTGCTGTTACATTCGGTGCCTTCCTTGGTGGCCACATAACATTCATTAGAAGTATTCTGTACTGGGTTGCCCAGTGCCTTGGATCTGTAGTTGCCTGTTTGCTTCTTAAGCTTGCAACTGGCGGACTGGTATGGATTTTAATTACTCCGTCGCTAGCTGTATATCAATGGTGATTTGTATGATATGCCTAATATGCAGGGTTACAATGGTTTATTTACTGAACCATGTTTAATTCTTTTCGTTTTACAGGAAACATCAGCCTTCTCTCTATCATCTGGAGTTGGTGTATGGAATGCAGTTGTTTTCGAAATTGTGATGACCTTTGGCTTGGTTTACACTGTGTATGCAACAGCTGTTGACCCGAAAAGGGGTGACATCGGGATAATTGCACCCATTGCTATTGGCTTCATCGTGGGTGCTAACATTTTAGCTGGTGGTGCTTTTGATGGTGCATCCATGAACCCCGCAGTCTCCTTTGGACCAGCAGTCGTGAGTTGGACATGGGACAACCACTGGGTCTACTGGCTCGGTCCATTCGTTGGTTCTGCAATTGCTGCCATTGTCTACGAGGTCTGTTTCATTAGCCCAACCACACACGAGCAGCTCACCTCTTCAGACTTCTAAGAAGATGAAAACATACATACTTTGGATGAAACAGGGTTGAAGGTTTGGATGATGTTGGTGTTGTTGCGTTGTTTATAATTCTGGTTTCTGTTATTATTCGATTCCAGTTACCTTTGTCTTGTTTTTCCTTAAGAATTTCCCGCTTGTGCCCACTCGACATGGTTTAGGTGAATGCTTCCACTTCGATTGAGACAATTGCTCGGAAATTGATCCTAGATTTTTGTCTTGTGAAATTGAGTAAATTAAAGAAAGTACTGAAGTCTAAAACACTATTAAAAAAAACTGTTAAGTGATCAGCCCAAACACAGTGGAAGAAGAGTAAATTTAGTATGGATTACAATATTCAATTAATTGGCCAATCATTACTGGATAAGCCAGGTCAACTCGTCTAGCCTATTTGTTAAGGATTCATGTGCAGGCTTATCCCGGAAAGCTTGTATAATTGGGCTGTTAATTTTATTTTTTATTTTTTTTTAACTGTGGTAGTTGAAAAGTCAAGATTTAAAGTTTTTTTTTTTAATTCCGAAACTTTATTTTCAACACATTTTTAATTTAAAACACCTATAAAAATACTCTAGAAACCATAATAAACTTATCTATGATCTTAAAAATCAAAATCAACCCAAAACTAAAAATCAACCAAAGCTCTAATATGTTTTTTCATGAACTTTAAAGGTAAACAACACTTAATATCAACTCCTCCTCATCAAATAAAACATGTTGACACAAATATAGTCCATTTTAGTGGCTTGAATATGTGTCAATGACACTTTTATCTATCTAACGTCGGAATTTGACGACCATTCTTTTTTCTATCTCAATCAGGGACTAAAAAATAAACAAAATAAACGTTTGTATCAAAATTGAATTGGAAAAAATATTGAGATACTGAAATTATATAATTTACATGATTTTTAAAGTTGAGGGATCAAAGTGTATCTTTTATGAAACTTATGACGCCATCCATGTTTAACGTCTTTTTCATCCCGGTTCTTTTTTTTTAATCACATCCTTTCATAAAAAATTAAAATTAATTAATCGACTACATCGCTGGAAAAAAAAAAGAGTTTGAGGAGTAACTTGAAAAAACAAAAATATTTACATAGCTTATTCATATTAATATGTGAGAGGATGAATAATAGTGTCTTAACCCAATAAAAAAATCCAACACCTTTTAGAGTTCTAATAATAATAATAATAATAATAATAATAATGACAATATAATAATGTGTGTGTGTGATGTGCCTGTATGTAAATTCATTTTATTTATAAAAAAATAAACAATAATATGCTTAAAAAACTGACATATCAAACATCCAGCAGAAGCATGGGCTCCACTGAGTGAGTGAGTAGAAAAGAATTAGAGAGAGAGAAACTGCCCTGCCATGGAAATTAAAAGAGCGCTACATTGTGAGTTGATTGGAGGTAGAGTCATAGAAGAAAAAAAGAGAGAAAGAAGCAATTATTACTTTCTAAGACAAATTATAAAGGACTAGGCTGACCATTTCTGATTTAAGGCCCAGTTCTTCTTTTATTGGGTCCAATGGGCCTCTCACTTTGCTTCTACTTTCTTTCTTTTTTTCTTTTTTTTTTTTAAATATTTCTTAATAATCATTTAGGAGGCCCTTTTAACATTTCAGAAATACATATTTCTTATTTTCTTTATTCAATGGTAAAGAGTATTTTCCAATCAATTTACACATTATCAAGATTATATTTTTATTCAGATAAAATTAAAAATATATTCTCAAATCGATTCAATCCATTCAAAGTAATTTAGCGAGATTATGGAGATAAGAATTAAACAAAATCCCACAACCAATATCATGAGGGCCGGCTTGTTGTGTTTATTTCAGGACGCTATAATTATAGTGATTCCAAATTATCAAATATGTTTATTTATTATATCTCAATAACATATGATCTTGTCACTTATACCTCAATAGTTTTTGTTTTCAAGTGTTTTTTTTTTAAAACATATATATCTTGAAAAAACATTAAATTAATGAATATTGGGAGGGTTAAGAGATTGTAGGGAACTTGTTATAATTTCAAGGAATGCATAAGATTTTACAATTTCCAGCCATGCACAAAAAGAGGAAATGTACAGCTAGTTGGAGAAAAATGAAGGAATATACTGCAGATAGTGGCAAAAAGTCTGGCACTGTAAGATGGACATGTAGCCATTGGTGGGGGAAGGTGAGAATCATTCATAGCTTCCCTTTCTCCGTGGAAGAACCTTAGCAATTAAAGTTCTGAAAGTGAACGTTATGCTTGAAATGATTCAAAAGAAGATCATCATCACTCATGTATAGAGTTTGAGCATATAATTGATATCTGCTTCCCCGTTGAAAACCTGGAAAGCTCATGATTCTAAGCCTTCATCAATGCCTAGTCCAGTCGTTTTATCTCGTCTCCTCTGTCGAGGATTGGATGATCTTGCTAGTGCGTTGTTGACATTAGTGGCCTAGCGGGGCCAGCGCAATGGAAGATGGACATTTAAATCAAACTCGGTGCCATGAAAGCGTCCATTCATTTTCCTGTTCTTTTTGCTATATTACTTCATTGGATGAAAGACTGAATGTGAAGATAATATAAAAAAATAGACTTATTAAACAGATATAATGGATTTGAAAAGCTGAGCACTACGCTATTCTATTATTTCGGGAAGATAGATAGCAGCATGTTATCGGGACCATTCTATAGCTGAGTACGTAGCACATAACCTCAATCCTTTTAAATGTGTCAGTCTATTTATTTTTATGTTTTAAAAATATGTTTTTAATAAAAAAAATTTATTTTTTTTGTTTTAAATTTATTTTTTTATTTTTTCAGATTATTTTGATATATTGATATTAAAAATAATTTTTTTAAAAAATATTATTTGAATAAATTAAAACAAAAAACACTTTAACAAATAATTATTACCATACTTCTAATCACCCTCCGAACAAGAGCAGCCGCCCTTTTCTGTCAAAATTAAGCATAGGTTGCACTTGAGGGTCTAGCTGCTGTGGTCAATCGTGTGACTTGTTCCGCTCCCGTCCCGGGTTCGACCCTCTATGTGCACGCCTGTCACCCCCGCGGTGCCTTACATGCTCCTGGGCTTACAGGATGTCCAGCGGGCCGTGGGGAATAGTCGTGGTGCGCGTAAGCTGACCCGAACACCCCACGTAAAAAAAAAAAAAAAATTAAGCACAGGTAACGATTTTTAAACCGTGCATTTGGAGGCTGGAGGCCTGGAGATACTGAAAGCAAAGCTAGTCACGACTCATAACTCAATTCCAAGAAAGCTTGTGGGGCCCTGATGTTTTTTTCTGCAAGAATATTGATGTGAGGAATGATTTCTTTTAGAATATGCATAGGATAGATAAGCATTGACGAATAGAAGAATATTTGTTTCCCACGAAAGATTATGAGGGACATTGAGTATGGTCTGGCATAGCTATCGAGTCTGGGGTTTTGGGTGAAGAACTGTATGTTAGTACCTGGAAATCAAATCCAGGACCGAGCATAATAATTGTTACAGATGAAATGGATCAGGTGTTCGATGGTTAATCTCCAGTCTTTTTTATCATGAGAAGTGCTCAGATTTCCAATCAAGTAGGATGCTGAGATGCTGATTGAACCAATTTGCACGCAGCAGAAACTCGGAATTCGAAATTGATGCTTAAAGGTCTATATTATACATTGTTGAACATGATAATCTCCTCATAGAAGATTTGACAGGGTTATCTTTTCCTAGCTGAAAGTGAAAACACACAAAACACTTGGACAGGTTACCCATAAGATAGCTTGGAGAAAACTCATGCTATACAGGTGAGAGTTTCCTCGGAGAAATATCACATACATGGACAAATTTAATTAAAGAATTTCTGATTAGCCTGTCAAAAGCATTGTGCCGTCGTCGTAAGGGAGAAACGTCTTGCTCTCTTCAACAGAAATACTCCAAAGCATGTCTGGGCAATATTCCCACGATGGAGAAGCCAACGAAGGATAAGAAAAATTGCAACCTTCTTCACTAAACCCATCACAAACTGGTTCAATAGTGTTTTCAATGTCTCTCCATATGTCATCCATCGAGTATCCCTTTTCACCCCCTTGCACTGCCTCTCCGTTGTTTCCTGCTGAAGCAACTTGTTCAAGCCCCCCTGTGTCATAAAAACTTGCTTCTCCAGTTCCCGGAGGAGATGATGAATTCACTGTAGTGATATTTGATGAAGAGGAACAGTTTGAAGATGACAGTGAAGGGGACACGACGCTTTTCCTTTCTTGAGCCTTCTTCCGCGTATGAGTCCTCCAATAGTTCTTTATTTCATTATCAGTTCGCCCCGGTAATTTGCGAGCAATTCTTGACCACCTGCACAAGATTTTGTACCATAAAAAATACTTACTGATATGAACAGCACAATCAGAGATTCCGAGGACAAAACGAGATGGTTGTTAAGATTTATACTAAAACTGTACATAGTATAGAAGGGAAGTCACAAGGCGAGGATCAGAATCCGAGTGTAAATTAGAATCGGAAAAGTTTTCAGTAATATATATCTGATGATCATCATGGAGGCAGAGGCAATAAACAGTAAATAAAAGAATGGATTGTGGAAAAATAAAAAAGAAGGGAAACTTCCGATCCTATTTCAAACCTATTTCCCCATCTGGCGTGAAGTTCCAGGACAAGTCTTTCTTCTTGAGGTGTCATCTTTCCTCTTTTAAGACCAGGGTGGAGATAATTAACCCATCGCAACCTGCAACTTTTTCCTGTTCTGTTCAAACCTACAACAAAACCAGGTGGTTAAAGGTGGTTCCTTTACAAAACCACCCATCGCCATACATGCATTACCTATATTTGTCTCCCGCCACCTTCAAACCTGATACTTTTGCTATAAAATCCCATCGTCGATCTCCAAATAAGTTCACGAAGTTGATCAGTAGAATGTCCTCCTGTTCTGTCCATGGACCCTTTCGGGTTTCGTCTTGCATCATTTTCATTTTTCTCCCTTTTGCTTTTTTCTCTCTGTCTCTCTCCGACCTTTAGCCCACCCACTTACTGGTACTTGGGGTGATCTAGTTGTACACTACTCTTATTTATACAAGCAATTTAGCACTAGTGGAAGACTATGTGACAAGTTTTAGTTATTATGATAATCATCATTTTGCAATCTTCACCCTACATTTGGTTTGCGCATGCTCATTCTCTGATATGCACCTAATGCATTTGATGTCAGCCACTATAGGCAACAGCCAGAGTAAAGTATTTGATATGTTGACGTAACTTTCATAATCACCTCTTGTTCTAATATCAATTGCTAAATTATCATAGCACTATATGTTTGTCTCGTGAATTATGCATTTCATAGTAAGTAATTAGGAGCATTGATTTTCTTTTCTGGTAATTTATACAGTCAGAAATTGATGCCTGTTTCTGTGCATGTGCGCAAGCCAACTGGAAGCAGAGTCAGAGTTTTTCGTGTAAATATTTGAACTAGTTTTAGCCATGGATTATAGATTAGCGTGATAAAGTGCGGTTAGAACTGCGTTTTTCTTCGTTTATGATTTTAAAAATGTTTGGTTAATCAACACACATTACCGTAGCTTTGCATGGATGCCTTCTTTTGAAACATTTATTATGGAAAAACTATAATTTATAACTTTTCTTGAATATACATTTTCAAACCACCAAACTCCCATAATCATGTTGTAATAATTCTTGCTTGTTATAAAGTGGTGAAAGGAGTAATAAGCGTAAAAGAGAACAACTCCACAAAAGGAGGGCGACCTCAAGATTTGATTGGATAAAAGGGAATAAGGTGATGGAAGTCCCTAGATCTTCTCACCCTTGTGTTCAATTTGAGGAAAACCCTTGACTTTAGCGAAGGCCGCAGATATGGAGACTCTGCTTCCTAGAAGAAAAGGAAAAGGAAGAAGAGGACAAGCCTTGTAAAGCAGGGAAGAGGAAGGAACTGTTTCGGTGTCATGTGAGTGCCCACCTCTTCAATAAAGGTGCAGACGGAGGGAGATGTTATTGTAGAAAACACATTTTATATCAGCTTCCTAAATCCTACTTAAGAATTTGGCTAACACAAGTTGATATCCATAATTGCTTTAGCTGCCTTACAGTAAAGATTATCTTAGGTAGACATTTTCAAACTCATAATTTAAAGAATCTCTCTTTTTGGTACCGTGTGCTAATAATAAATCTGCTTGCGAGTAAATTTGTCAAGCAAGATTCGGTCCATTTCTCATAATATAAAGAAGCAAATATATATTAAATCACTACCAAACCTCACACATACATGCTGCTATGAACTCCATTTATCAATCATATGAACCTCAATTATCAATCACTAGACATGATTGGAGAGAATATATATATATATATATATATATATATAGAGAGAGAGAGAGAGAGAGAGAGAGAGAGAGAGAGAGAGAGGTGAGCTGAGTTAAAATGTCATGCTCTTGAAACATTCCAAAAGTAGTTTCAGACTCTCTCTATCTCTTCCTTTTTCGGTGAATAGAAGATTTTTTTAAAAGTTAGAGAAATTCTTCTGTTTATCTTGAAACTAAACTCTATGTAAGAGCACACAGGTTTTGGGAATTAATTAGTAGAAACAAGCTTGAACAAAAAATGTTCATAATATATGTGTATGTATATGGGGTAATTTACAGATTAAATTCCTAGCCAGTCGTAGTAAATAGCATTAGCGCAACGTTGTTTATGAGCTAAACATAATATAATTTTTTTTTTTAAAAAAAAAAAAACAAAAGCAAAAGAATTTACATTATCAAATCTGAACATTCACTATGATGTTGATTCTAAATAATACTGGGATATTATAAGAGGTAAAAATCTGACATGCTTATGTGGGAGGGGATGTGGAGGATAATTATCACTAGGAAACAAACTTTCATCAACTAGTAATTGAAAACATGCAAAAATAAATTATAAAATTAACTAGTTATTAACTCACTCTAATAAAAATATAAATATAAGTTGAAGAATTATCCTATCAATTAAAGAAGATGAAAAAGAAAAAAACTAGAGGAGAAGAGTAATCACGAATCTATGATAAATTTTAAGAATTTATTTTATAAACGCGAGCATATAATATAGTTTTTTTTATCGAGATGAATATAATAAATGCTATAAAGCAAACATATAATCTTTCCAACCTATAAGATTGATATAAGAAATCTTTTTTTAACATATAAATTTATGTTAATAGTAATAATTTTTTATTTGATTTTTAAAGCAAACTATAATTTTTTTATAAGATTTTAAAGTCTTTATTTTATATAAAGTTAAAATTTTATAACAATTTGAGATCACTAAGTCCATCAAATGAGATCTAATTTTTTTTATATATATAATATAAACATGGTTGTTTAGCTTGTGTTTTAAAATAGTAATTGAAAAGAAAATATTTAATAATAAAATTTTAAATTAATATTACTGTGAGATAGATATTATTCGGTAGAATTCCATGATGTCTTTTCCTGAGTTGTTTACGTCTTCATTAATTACTCTACATAAATTACCTTAAATCAGAGGAATGATACGTGTTTTAAAAATCAAGATGATCCTATTTTTGTTCGAAGTCAATGCATTTGTTTATCTTTCTCCCAAATCAAATTGAATAAGATCAGATTCGTTTGATTAATTATTCAAGATTTGTTTTCTGGTCCACAAATCAATACAACGTTCTGGGCAACCTTTCGTTTTCATATTGACAAAGACAACGAATTATTTAGAGATGGACGACGGGAATTCATTGGTCTGTCAATCCACTGACAATTCTAGAGAGGGTTAAGGAGGCTAACATATTATAGCACTACCAACAATAAGATAAGGAAGATATATATAAATCTAAAGTGGAATATGGCATCAGTTGCCCATATTAACACCAAAAACATTATATAATTAAGTTGAGGTTGTGATGCCTAGCATTAACTCCAGTATGGTTAAGATAACAAAACAATGGAAAGAAACGTGATGGTGGCTCCTTGCTTTATCAGTCCTCCCTGTAGTGGAATAGAGATAGAAAAGAGTGGCCAAAAAGATGAGCCATTGTGACGTGGAAACCACCAATCTGTGGTCACTCCACTTGAATTTGAATTCATTTCCATCTCTCTCTCTCTCTCTCTCTCTGTTTATGTATATTGTATATGTGCATGCATGCAATCTCCATACATTGCTAGGTTAGAAAGTTTCCTTTGTCTAACCCCATAAAATGTTCTCGTATAATTAGATGTTTAGGCTTGTTTGAGAATTTAGATCCATGTTGGTTTTGCTTGGTTTCTTGATTCTTCTCTCTACTTTTTTTTTTCTTGATTTTCTTAACTGGGTTACAAAGATTGAAGTCCGTTTTAATTTCTCGGTTAAATTAATAAAAAAACTAAAAACAATATGCTATTGAGTATTGATGCGTGCGGACCAGGGTTCAAAAAAGGATATACTATCTGCTTTATGGCCTCAGTTTCGAAAGGGATATTGCCATGCGGAAACAGCTATACATCACTGATAATATGATATATATATATATATATTAATTGGCATGATAATGTAGATTATATGGCATGATAAGAAGATATATTTTTGTTAATTTCCATTTCTTATGCTCAGAGGCAAGGATTAACATGGGAAAAGGACACTATGATAATATATATATACCATATCAGGAGGAGCTTGTCTGACCTGATCATATAAAGAGTAAAGGTCCCATTTGTCGGGGATGTGAGAGATGAATCGCTGCCTGTTACTGATCAAGCTTCCCTTTATAGCTTAACTAGCTTGTAATTACTAATTATAGGAAGGACATGATCATTTCTCGATGATGGTTTGTCGGATGATGGAATCCAAAGGAGAAATTTCTTCTTCTTTTTTTCCCTTTCTTTTCTCCTTCGATTACTTGGCGTTTGATGAAAAGCAAGATTAGCCATAGTGATGGGCATTTGGTAATAGAAAAGACTGGACTGGTTCTGAGAAGTAATAGTTGGAATTAAACCATTGCAGGATCAGCTGTCAAATAGCGAGAGTGGGATTCCCATTTCCTAATTCAGAGGATACTCAAAATCCAAGGAAGCACGTTGTTGAGAGAAATTTATAATAGCAGCTCTGGATCTCCATAGGAATGATGCCTCATGCCCCTAGCCATTACTGCGATACGATGATTGGCCTATATGATATTCTTGTTTCCCCCCAGCCCTAGAAAGTGGCCATCAGATGATTTCACAGTTGTTTTCAATCTGAAATGAAATGCTTCCGGTGCCTGCTTCTGCAAATTAACTTGATCGATAGAGAAATATAGATGCTTTACATCCATTTTGTTTCAACATATTACTAGATTGTAGCTACTAGTCCGATTAAATTAATTCTCTTAAACACAAAAATTATATTTAGATATTAATTACTAATAAATTTTCTAATAACAAGAAAAAATAATTATTAACTCAAATTTTTCAATGCATGTGATTAATAATACGAATCAAAGATCGCTAAATATAAAGTGATGAAATTAAAAAATAAATACATATAAAAATATTGGATTTTGTATATATATTATCAGAAATTCATCTAAAACCAACGGAATAAACTCTTAGTTTTACATCTAATGTCAAACTCAATCCTGCATTTTTAATATTTTTCAACTAATAAAATTTAATTTAATTTTGTCAAATCAAGTATAAAAAATCAGGATTTTTAATTGAAATATCAAGAACCCCATATATATATATAGCAAGCTCAACACAAATAATTTATAATTTTCAAATTCGAAACAACACAACATAAAATGTGATAAGATTGAAAAGAAAAAAAAGGGTGTTTGGTGACTGGAATAGAAAAGGCATAAAAGAGCTACAAAGAAAAAGCATAAAAAAACGTTCTGATTAACAGTGTCCTGTGAGGAAGTCAAAAGGGATTTTGCCATCCCCTTTTTTTTTTTTTGGTAATAATTATAATTAAAGTTATAAAATAATACAAAGAATCGAACAGTTAACCCCACCCATCAATGATTCAATATCTTCATGCGCATCTTCCCACAACCATGATGTTTCCAATTATACGTGGCCAGGGAATGCAACACGTCTAATTCCATAGCAAGAGCTTGTGGCTGGAGGTGCTTTCTGCTTCCACGTTCTGTGATTATGATATCACTAGGAGAAATTGAAATTGCAGAAGTTGAAGGAATGGCCACTTGCAGGGAATACTACATAAACGAAGAGTATCTGTCATTCATCTCACAGCTTCTTTTTATTATTATTATTATTATTATTATTTTGAAAACTCGAGGTGTCTGGGCCAGTTTACGTGCACCACCACTAATCTCCGAGCCCACTAAACACCTTGCAAGCTTAGTGGATGAGTAAAACACCGCTAGGATAATAGACATGCACAGAAAAAATCAAACCCAGGTACAGAGAAAGGAAACAAGACCCTTTTCCTGCTAGACAACGAAATCAAGTGCTTATTATTATTATTATTATTAGCAGCAGCATGTTTTTCAAACATAAACCTATCATAATCTAAATAGCAAGTAAAAAAAGATGTCTTTATAATTTTTATGTGGTTGTATAATAATTGAGTCATGCATATCATATAAAAAATAACAATAATTCTTTTTTTTTTATTCTCATTGAATATTCATCTGCATTTTTTTATAATTTGTTGCATATTAGACTAATATTAGACTAATGTATGATTATTAAAAAAGCTATTGCAAATATAACCCTAAAAACTTTAATCCCATTTAAAAAATATTATTAAAATATTAGGCCAGCACAACTTGCCTCTAAAAAGAAAAGCCCAGGTTCCCATGCCTCACAATTTTAGCATTGAATGGATAATGTCATCATGTCAATATAAAAAGAAAAACTGTGGTAGATGATGCCTAATAATATTTATTTATTTTAATTAAATGATAAAAAATCAAAAATCATTTTAAAATCAACTTAAAATTTAATAATAAAATTAAAAAAAATTAATCAAAAACTCAATATTAAAGAGTTTTTTTTTTTTAAAAAAAGGATCAGGTCAGGCACAACATATTGGTACCTTAAAAAAAATCTAAAAGTCCATGCATGTGAGCTTAAGTCAGACAATATGAATCACCAGTAAAAAACAGTTTTACTTTCTAATAATAAAAAAAAGCTAACATCTTTTTTAAAAAAACATTTAGTCGATGATATACTAAATTAATTATAGTTAATATGATTTAACTCATTAAACTTGTAATTGTGGTTATTGACTTTGACGGGTTCAATACTTTTTTTAATTATATGATAGAAAAACAAAGACAGACAACGATACATCACTTGCTATACCCAACTCAGAATGAAGACATTGTTGTGGTGGTTAAAAAATTATGAGGTAAGGTTTTTTTTATTGAAATTTTATTTTTAAACTCATTTTCATCTAAAAATAACTAATAAATACCATAAAAGTTTTCATAAATCACTCAATAACCTCAAAACACCCCCGAATCAGCCAAGAAGACCAAAATCAAATGAAGCAAAAAAATCAAATTGAAACTTGAATTTTTTTTAAAAAAACATGTTTACAGAGAAAATTCACCACCATTGAACTCTTCTTGTTAAATGAAACCAATGAACACTAAATTTGATCATTTTTGTTGTTGGTATTGTGACAACCAAGAATTTTCTATTTTTTTCATTAGTTTTTTATAATTTTCTCTTTTTTCTTTCTAACTCATAAATTGAAAAATAAATAAATAATTTTTTGAATCAAAATAAAAATTATCATAAATCTTGATTTTAATTTGAATATTAATTTCATATACTTAAACCAAAAAAAGAATTCAATTGAAAAAAAAAATCATATCAAGAGGTTCAATGAAAAGTGACTGACCTTCTATTTTTTTTTTTTTTGTTAATGGTTGTCCTGCATAAAATCTAATCTAGAAAAAAAAATTAATTTCAATGCACAAAATTAATTTAAAATTATGTTGATGTTCTTCATTTATCGTTCGCATCCAATGATAAGTCTTCGAAAAACATATGTTAAAAAATAAAGTTAATTTCGTCATATATTATATAGAATCTCTCTAACTGAACTTTTCTAAAAAAAATTTCCAAGGAAAGTGATAATTTAAGTGTCAGCACTAATCACACTAATGACACGTGCAAAAGAAATAATAAAAAAACAATTGAGTAAAATCTCTGATAGTTTTTGTATAACACTGTTCAATTTTATACTTCAGAGTTCAGAGACTATTTTAAAAATCACATCATATTTGAGATGGAGTTGATTAAAGCCCGCCATGAGAATTTGAAGGTGAGCTCTGTGTGCTCTACAGACCCATGAAAAGCATTCGACAAACTTCAAAGCTGAAAAATTTCTTTCAGTTTTCGAAGAAAGTTTACAAATTTAACAACATACAATTGAAGAATCTGCACCAACTGTACAGTCCCATTTCAACTAAGTCTTCATGCTCTGGTTTCTTTATAGGAAAGGACTCAGTTGCTCTTTCTAAGGCATTATCTTTTTGTGAGAATTCAAAATCATTCATCCTTGGAACCCAAATTCATGGTTATATTATTAAGCTTGGATTTAGTAGTGATGTTTTTGTTTCGAATAATTTGATCAAGTTTTATGCAAAAGGTGCGGTTTTGAGGTATGGGCTTAATGTGTTTGATGGAATGCCTGAGAGAAATGTTGTTTCTTGGACTTTGATGGTTTGTGGAGCTATTCAATGTGAGGAAGTTGAACTGGGGTTGGAGGTGTTTTTGGAGATGATAAGAAATGGATTTGTGCCTAATGAGTTTGGACTTGGTAGCGTTATGAAGGCGTGTGGGAATAGTGTGGAAGGTAGGGTATTTGGTTTGTGTGTTCATTGTTTTGCTTTGAAAATTGGAATGGAGAGAAACCCTTTTGTGGGTTGTTCAGTTTTGAGCTTTTATGCTAAGTTGGGGGATATTGGAGCAGCAGAGAGGGTGTTTGAGAGTTTGGAAGAGGTTGATGTTGGTTGTTGGAATGCTATGATTGGAGGGTATGCACAATGCGGGTATGGTTTTGAAGCTATCGTTACTGCATCTTTAATGCGAAGGAAAGGAATATTTATGGACAAATATACCTTCATAAACGTTATTCAGGGCTGCTCACTTCTTGGTGACTTAAATTTTGGAAGGCAGATTCATGGATTGATCATTAGAAGTGAGCTGGAACTCAGTGCTCCGGTAATGAATGCTCTTATGGATATGTACTTTAAGAATGGTGGGATGAAATCCGGTTTGGTGGTCTTTAAAAAGATGGATGATAGAGATGTTGTAACATGGAATACTGTATTTGGAAGCTTCTCCCAGCATGAAGATCCTAAAGACATTGCAAGCTTGTTCCATAGTTTTCTGCTAACCAGCATGAGGCCTAACCACATTACCTTCTCAATTTTATTTAGAGAATGTGGGAAGCTGCTGAATCTTGATCTTGGGCTTCAGTTTTGTTGCCTTGCATTGCATTTTGGATTATTTGATGAAGCTAACATCACATCCGCACTGATCAATATGTTTTCCAGGTGTGGAAAAATGGAAATGGCACACTTAGTATTTAAAAGCAAAGTATCTGAAAACATAATTATTTGGAATGAGTTAATTTCAGGGTATAAATTGAATTGTTGTGATGCGGAAGCCTTGAAGACCTTCTATGACTTGTTGCAGTTGGGGGTTGAAGCGAATGAGTATACCTTTTCAAATGTCTTGGAAACTTGCTCCAAATCTGAGAATCAACTAATGAACAGACAAATTCATGGAGTTGCGTTTAAGTCTGGCTTTGCTTCTCATGGATATGTTTGTAGCTCATTAATCAAAAGTTACGTAAAATTTGGGCTCTTGGATGATTCTCTTAAGGTTTTCAATATGCTTGATAGACCAGACATGGCAGCTTGGGGGACCATGATATCTGCATTCGTGCATCAAGGCTGGGATTGTGAAGCTATTAGATCACTCAACTTGCTGATAGAAGCTGGTGAGAAACCTGATGAATTTATTTTGGGCAGCATTTTAAGTAGCTGTGCTGGTACTGTGGCCTATTGTCAAACCAAATCTGTTCACTCCCTGATTATCAAATTGGGGTTTGAAGGACATGTATTTGTTGCTAGTGCAGTTCTAGATGCATATGCAAAGTGCGGGGACATCCAAAGTGCAAAGATGGCTTTCAACCAGTCATGCAAATCCAGTGACGTTGTTATATATAATGCCATGATCATTGCTTATGCCCATCATGGTCGTGTTGTGGAAGCTTTGGACACATATGATAAAATGAAGTTGGCTAATCTACAGCCCAGCCAAGCCACATTTGTGTCAGTTATAGCAGCCTGCGGACATAAAGGCCATGTTGAAAAAGGATGTCGTTTGTTTAAATCAATGGATTTGTATGGAATGGAGCCATCTCCTGATATTTATGGTTGCTTAGTTGATATGTTCTCTCGAAATGGATACCTTGAAGATGCTAAGCAAATAATTGAATCCTTGCCGTACCCTGCTTGGCCTGCTATTTTGAGATCCTTGCTCAGTGGTTGTAGAAAGTACGGGAACAGAGAATTGGGAGAATGGGCTGCCAAGAAGTTACTCCAGTTAGTCCCTCATAATGATGCTGCACATGCATTGTTGTTCAAGGTTTATTCTGAGTTGGGTAATTGGGAAGATGCAGCGAAGATAAGGAGGGAAATGGCAGAAAGAGGCCTTAGAAAATATCCCGGACATAGTTGGATTGAAGCATGGTAAACAGTAAACACAGGACAGTGGAACCCATTACCAGTCACCTTCCGGAGAGCTGTAATGCAAATGCTTCTTCATATGGTTTTGCATGACAATTTATGCTACTTTTAAGACTTTTTCAGCATATGAAGCCACGGTATTATTCCTCACCTGTATTAACCTCACTTTCATTATTCAATCATTCTTCTTCCTGTATACTTGTGCATGACCCTCTCTTCTCTTATTTCCCAGCAGGGACAGGCAATCATTTAGTACCTCCTTATTGCTGGTTTCCTTTTGGCCTTGTGTTAGAGTGGATTTTATATTGGCATGTAGAACCCTATTCATCGTTGTGTACAGAACAAAAATCGGTAAAATGTCTATAACCTATTTGTCTCTCTCATTCAACTTGCCGCATGCACATGATACGATTGTCTTATCTGACTGGACGCGGGACAGCAAGCATGTTGCTTGTTTCTCTTTGGATTTGTTAGGTGGCAGAGCATAGTCTGGAATGGCATATGACTGGAGGTGCTTAACATGAAAAGAAAACCTATACTATCCTTGACAAGGCCGCAGCTTCCAAGTTACAAAATTGTTATTTGAATGCTAATGATTCATTTATTTCGAGGATTGCTTCTTGGACGCCTGCATTTACAAACTTGGCTTTTCGACCCATGAAGCCGGGATGTGATCTGTGCGTATATGTAATGTTATTTTTGCAAGTATCTCTTCTTGTTGTATAATTATGACTCTGTAATCCTCTATTGTTGCCTGGTAGGGACAGGAAACAAGTGATCTTGTAAGTATCATGGTCTTAAAAGCATCCCAGCTTGCCCTGATAAACAGTGTAGGGAATTATTATTTTTCCCCTTTCATTTCGAAGAGTAGATACCAATATGAATGCATCCATGGATGTTGGAGCAGCGAGCTTGTGTGCAGCAGTTATTTTATTTGATGCACTTCGAATACATTATGATGATTTCTGTATAGTTTGTTTCTAAGATGGGCTTTTGAAGAAGGCTAATGAATTCAGTGCTTTGAGGTGCTCAAGTTGGGCACTTCCTCAACTTCTCTGGCACTGGAAAGCTGTGTGAATACTGCAGAGAGGCCTCGAAGTCTATACTAAATTAAATTCAATAGAACAGAAGAAAAATAACAATTAGAAGCTGATATGAATTAAAATATGCATGTTGTGATCATAGCTAACTCTTTTTTTGGGGGGGCTAGCCAGCTCTTGGTCATGGATTTAAGTAGCTTGCTCAAGATTTACCAAGAATTAAAAGACCCGATTATTTCTTTGGATGATTAATTACTCCATTAAAGGGCATACATAGATATTGAATTGAAATTGAAAGGAAAAAAATGAAATCAGAGCTAAGCTTCAGGGAAAAAAAAGAGAGAACGTTTTGTCTAGGTAAAACGCTAGTTTGTCACGAGCATGCACAGACAGTCGAGTCTTACTCAAGTTGGTCAATTAAATTTCTGAATGAAGGGGACGGGATGGGGAACAAAAGGGATCTTCTATACAGGAGACAGATCCAAGTCAGCAAAGAAGAAAATCATGAAGATCATTTACTCATAAATGCCAAGATATATCTTCAGCTCACATAAAAACATCACAAAAAATACAATGAAAAAAAAGTTCTTTTTATATGAGACCAGAAGGGGTCAAACAATCTAAGAAAAACAAAGTAGAAAAGCAAAAAAACAGTGTTAACACACAGATAAGAAGCCAAATATTATAAATTTTGGAATGCTAGAGAGAAATGATGAATACAGAGACCTCAAAACCTCAGTGAGTATTGACACAATACTTTTCCGGCAGTAGAGAAGAAGATGAGGCCAATTTAAGCATCACATGGACTGAAACTTGATGAGTCCTCTACAAAAGCCATCCCGACGCCTTGAGAATGTAGAGGATAAATCAGAGATGGAGAGCTGGAGATATATATAAAAATAACAACCGAGGCTGCTATTCAACTATATAGAAATGAAAATGAAAAAAAAATATGAAAATTAATTCTCAATAAATTAAATATTTAAGGATAAAATTAAAAAAAATTAATTTAAAAAAATTTTAAAAAAACAAAATCAACCCATGTTAGCCTTCAAAACCTGTGATCTTAGTCATAAACCCGCAATTAACATCATAGAAAACAAACCTTAAAAACAACAAAACAAAATTATAAATTAATAAATTGCTAGAGTATGAAATTGAAAAAAAATACAATAAAAAAAACCCTCCAAAACAAAAGAAATGTCAATTAAAATAATGGGGACTAAATTTGATACAAAAATAAATTGATATAAAATCTTGAGGGGTGAGGTTAAAAGTAAAATTCAATTAGAAAAGTGATAAAAACAAACAAACAAAAATCAAAAGAACAATAAAAACCAAATTTAAAATTTAAATGAAATCAAACAAAATAATAAGAGATGAAATTTAAGAAAAAAAGGAATAAAAACAAGCTAAATAGCTAGAAAAAAAAATAACGATTAAATTGAAAGCAAAAACCAAATAAAATGACACATGTAATCTTTGGAAAAGAGAAGAGAGAGAAGAAGGAGAAGAAGAAAAAAAAATTAAAACAAAACTACTAATCCACCAGAAAATGGTGTTTAGATAATAGACAACGTGTGTTTGGTATTGCGATTGCTGTTGTGGTTGTGGTTTGAAAAAAGTTGTTTTATAAAAAGTACTTTTAGTTGAGGTTGGTTTGGAAAAATATATATTTGGTTAAAACTGTGGTTGAAATTGAGGTTGAATGAAAAGTAGTTTAATGTGTTTGGTTAAGAATGCTTTTAAAATTGAGGTTATAAAATAATTTAAAAAATATATATATTAATATTAATGGTTTTTAATTTAAATATTATAGATTTAACTATTGTTATTACATCATGAAATAAATAATACTTTATATAAAATATTTTTTATTATTCCATTGAACCATCTACAATTCCATCAAGTCTGAAATACATCCGACAATTTTCTTGGTTTCTTTAACACGCAACAACATAACTTGTAAAATATAATCAGCAACAAATTAGAATTGTAATCAAATTCTGCAAATACTACGTCATCAAGCGAATAAAAAACAATTAAAAATAATTTTTTTTATTTTATTTTACTGGGTCGGACCCGGTTCAATGCATTTTGTGCGTTGGACCGGACCCGGTTCGGCCGGAACAGTGGAGGCATGCTACACTGTTCAGTGAAGAGTGTAGCATGGTTGAATTTCTTAGCCGCGTAAGAAAAGGCAACAGTTTGGTGCTTTCCATCTCCTAGCGTTTTGCATGCAATTTGTTGTGGGACCCATGCACAGTAAGCAGCTTTTTTTTCTTAACTAAACATCTACTTAGTGTGTTTTTGAAGAAATGCAAATGGTAACGCGTAGCCAAACAGGCTCAAAGTTACACACGCCACTAGAAGGACATGAATTTCATCCATATATTGATGGGTGTGTAACGCATGTTAATTTTTTTTAATTAATATTTAAATTATTAAAAAATCAAACCACCCTGACATAACATGTTAGTTACAAAAAAACCTAAAAAACATGGATACCCTTAATTGCAAGTTTTTTTTTTTTTTTGCTTTCAAGTGTATAGATGTATTTAAAGTGTTTATAATTATGTGAAAAGATCAAATAGACCCCAATCAACCTATTAAATACAACAAAAAAATACATGAAAGTAAACACCCTTGATTGTTAGTTGTTTTTCTTAGGGGTATGAAAGTTTTCACACCATTCCTAAAAGGAGTAAAAATAACCTTTAAACAAATTTTACTTTCAAGGTGATATAATCTTTAAATTGTGTTAATGCAAGACTAAAAGATAAAATTATTCCAAACAATTAAATAATGACCAATAAAATCTTGAAAAGACTGCTACATTAGCCCCAAGAGAAGGTTAATATTTTTTTTATTGGAAGGTAAAAAAAAATAATCATCCTATATTCCGGTGAATAAAAATGTGTCTAATTACACAATGTTTTCTCAACCTCCTTTATTTATTTATTTATTTTAATTTTAATCAGGCGAGACCGTAACCTAAGAAAAAGAAGAAGAAAAATACGTGTGAATGAATGGATTGTCAACTCAAGATCGAGATCGAGATCGAGATCGAGGTGGGTAATTAAAATTGAAAAATCTTTGGAAAGTAGTGCTTTGCTAGTTTGAACACTTTGAAATGGAGTGTGTGGAGAGAGAGAGAGAGAGTTCCTTTCCTCCATTCCAGATTTTGAAGTCTCAACCTCTCTCAGTGAAACAATAATAATAAGAGGAAGTGTCCAAAGGGTTTATCTATTAGCTTATTAGCTTTAAATTCAACTTCTTAAGCAAGGGAAGGAAATATAAATCTTGGCAATCAAGTTTCCGTACGTAGTGATGAATTGCCCTTGTTCCCCCCATCAAATTCTCTGGCTCGCACGTCAATCATGCTCCTGGGTGACTTGTAAGTAATCCTTTTTCTAAATCAATCCACAGTACTTTTCTTTTTCATTTTTATATATATATATATATATATAAAAGATAGTTTTTTTATTGGTTATTTGAATTTAAAATAAAACTACTACTACATTTGCAGAGGAAAAATGCAGAGAGCTCATGGAAGAAGTGGAGTTAGAAATCATTGTATTTTGTTTTTTAAAAATATTTTTTTAAAAAAAATTATTATTTTTACTTTGTTTTAATTTAACTTTTTATATGTTTTTGTTTTGATATTGAAAATCAAATTTTAAAAAAATATATTATTTTAATGTATTTCTAAATAAAAAATACTTTAAAAAACAATCGCTATCGCAATATCAAACATGTAATTAACCTTTATAGTTATTGCTTGAAAATGTATATTTAGAAATATATATATAAATTATAGTTTTTTTCCTTCTAATTCAGATTTCAATTGGGAGTGAGATTCATATAAAATTATAGTATATAATGATAAATTAAATGTTTTTAAAATTATAATTAAAATAAAATACAATTTTAATCATGCGCATCAAACCCCGAAACAAATATGGAAATGACACCGTTTGAAAGATGAAGTTATTATAAAACATTTGTGTTTGCTTTTTATGTTAAAAAATGTTTATAAATTTTTTTGAATTACTTTTAATTTTAAATTGTTTTTTAATTTATTTTGTTTTGTTGGGTAGCCTGATTTGCCGCATCTCCAATTTGAATGTATCCCCCTCCTCACACTTGCATAACTTGCCTTGCAATTTATGAACCTTCCCTCCCTCTTCCTCTCCGTTCTCCCTCTCCATCTCTCTCAATGCATCTATCCCGTAAAAAATTCCAAAACTCCTCTCCTTTCACTTTCTCACCTCATCATCCTGGTAGCAAATCGCTTTCGATCCCCAGCTTTCTTTCTTCTCTCATCCATCTCCCATAACTCACCACTCATTACTGCTATTTAACATTTTCTTGTTATCTCTCATGCATTGTTACATTTTAATGAAATCTGGAGCGAGTGAATAGTAATGGCCGCTGCAGTCAGTTCAAGAGGTGGGAGAAACACCGTAGTAGTCCAGATTCCAAGGAAATGGAATGAAGACAGAGAAACCACTCCGGAGAGAGCCAGAGCATTCTGGAGTGAATCTCGTAAGCTGTCCATAAAGGCCCCTGTAGTCTACTATCTGTCCAGAAATGGTCAGCTTGAGCATCCCCATTTCATGGAGGTCCCTCTCTCTTCCAATGACGGCCTCTACCTTTCAGGTAAAAAGAAACTAATTTTTAAATTTAAACCAAAAGATCACTTTTTAGAGAGAAAAAATTGGTAGCACGAATATCTCTTTTCCTCCTTGCATTAATTTCTTATATATTTATCAGATGTAATCAACCAGTTAGACCTCCTTCGAGGCAAAGGCATGGCTAGCCTTTACTCCTGGTCCTCTAAACGGTAAGTTCAAACAAGTAATGATACACCTCCTTCATCTCCAACCGTCCGATCTAATTAATCACTCCAAATCTTGTTGACTCCAGGAGCTTCAAAAACGGCTTCGTTTGGCAGGACTTGACCGAGAACGATTTCATTCACCCGGCTCACGGTCACGAGTACATTCTCAAAGGATCAGAGATTCTCGATCATTCTAACCAACAGCTTTTCCTCGAGACGAAACCTCAAGAAACCAGCCAGTCATCAGCCAGTCAAGCCTCGGAGTTTCCAGTTATCACGAGGCGTAGGAACCAATCCTTGAGCTCTATCAATCTTAATGAGTACAAGGTTTACAAGGCCGAGTCGTTCTCCGAGTCTGCTCGGAAACTCGCTGCTGACGCGTCGACTCAGACTGATGATAGCAGGAGAAGAAGGAGACACGTCAAACCGGAAATCAAGAAGATGAAGGAGGAGAAAAAAAATAGTCAGGAACGGGAGGCGAACAGAGACGAGATTATGGAGATTTCACCACCACCGTCCGACTCGAGCCCAGAGACTCTGGAGTCTTTGATGAAAGCTGATGGACGGCTGATATTGGGTGGTCATAACGAAGGGAGTGGCATGGATTTGAATCAAACGGCGAAGAACTGCGGGAAGATGAAAGCGTCTACGGTTCTGATGCAGTTGATATCGTGCAGTTCTTCGATCTCGTTTCGGGACTGTGGGGCGACGCCAGGGAAGGAGCCAGGCTTGCCGTTGATTGCTGGGCATTACAAGGGGAGGTTGCCATGTGGAGGAGGGAACCGTGAGGCAACATCGAGGGAAATTTATAATTTTTCGAGGGTAAAATTGGAAGAAAAGGAGTATTTTAGTGGGAGCTTGATTGAGACAAAGAAGGAGGAGGTGCCTGCTTTGAATTTGAAGAGGTCCAGTTCCTGCAGTGCAGCTAGGTAACTTCATTTTTACTACTTTGATTCTCTGATTCGATGCCCCTGTGGCAGGGCAGTTGTGAAATAAGAGTGAAGTGGGTGGCTCCTCTTAGGGAGGGATTCACGTATCTAACTTTGGTGGCTACTAGCTAGAGCATGAGTTGAATTATTATACATTGGATTTATTACTGAAATAAAGCATAAAATTGAAGGTTCAATTCAATTTGTTAGGCTTCTAATTGATGTCTACTGGTAGAGAACCTAAATTTAGTTCCTAATTCATATTAAAGAAATTAGAAGGGGTAGTGATTTTGTTGTATTGTTATTTATTGTTCATCCACTCGTATATATCACGGTTTAAGATTTTTAATTTGATCTTTAAATTTTTATTTTATATAATTTATTTTAAAAGTATATTTTAGTTCTCCATCATTATTTTTAGGTCGACTGATACCTTTAATTTTTGGAGAGAATTGCTAGCCAGTTTCTGGTACAGAGAAAGAAATTTATTGTTAGCGATAATTTTGACCATCAAAATAGTTAATTTTTGTGTTAAATAATTTTATATGATGAAAGAAGTTTAAATTATGTGTTTTTTTCCTTACGAGTGCAAAAAAATAAAGGTTTAAACCCGAGAAGATTTTTTATTTTGGATTGACTTTAAGTTTTGATGTGGTTTTTGTTTTTTTAAAGATTATAAATTAATTTAGCATGGTTCCTATAATGATTTTCATGTGATTTAGATTGAAAATAAATTGAAAATAAATTTTTATATTAACAAACAAGAATTTTAATTTTTTCAGCTACAAAAATTACCAAGAATTTAGAGAATTTTAAATCATGTTATCTATTTTTTTTTCCAAAAACAATTGGCCATTAACTTGAAATAAATAAATTAAAAAAAAAAAAAACTAAAGTCCCATGTGCGAGCCATGAGCCAGGCATTTCGCCAGGCTTAATAGAATTAACAACATTTAGCTTTATTTTTTTATATATAATTTTGATTTTCTTTAATGAATACCTTTTTTTATGTCTTTCTTAAATTTATTTTTAAGTTTGTATTTTAATTGATACCCCTTCTCAATAAATTTTTTCATTCATATGTAAATGTTTTTAATTATATATATATTAAATTTATTTTTTATAATATTTTTAATATATGCATCATTGTATAATATTTTTTTCCTTTTATTTATTCAATAAATTTTACTATTATAATTTTATTTTATTAAATAAATTCATTAAACACAACCTGATAAATAACTTAAATTGTGATTTTATATATTTTTTTATCTACATTTATCTATCAATTTTTTTATTTTTATTTTTATTTATTGTTATTAACTTTTATTTATTTATCTACATGATGGTTTTTAATTTATTTAATTAGATGTATTCATTAGTTTTTTTTATTTATATTTTAAATTTTTTTATGAAAATTTTTACATTTTAATTTTTATCATATTTTGATGTTTTCAATCAGATTAATTAATATTGACCAGCTAATTTTTTAAAAGTTTTTTTTTATTGTTGCTAAATTTTTTATTATATTATCAAATTAATAATCTTGAGTTTCTTTTATTTTTTTTAAAAAGTGCTACCATCCGGCCCACAGCATGGTGAGAGACACCAATCTAGTGTTTGCTATATAAAAGTTTGAAAACATGAGTTTGAAAACATGAGGCTGTTCGGAAGTGTTTTTCAAAAGTATTTGTGAAAAAATTTGAAATTTATTTTAAAAAAATAATGTATCTTTAATGTTTTTAAATTTTTGATGATTTGATATGCTGATTTTAAAAATAATTTTAAAAAAATAAAAAATATATTATTAGCATATTTTTTTTGAATGAAAAGCACTTTGAAAAACAATTAAAATCATACTCCCAAACAACCTCGTGAAACTTCTGATTAGGTCCTTCAATGAATGCTTGTTAACACTTTCATTTATTTTTCGCGGGGTTAAGATGCCAACACTTAGAGAGTGATTCGGTGACTATGGATTAAAGGCCATTGGATTTGAACCTAGGAGTCTTTTTCTGCTATTTATTCAAATTCAATAACCCAAATAGGCAGCTCAGCATCTCTAGACTCTCCCAAATTGTATCTGATTAGTGTTTTTGGACAGCAAGAAGGTTCCTACATCGGGTTGGAATCCCAGTTTAGAATACCATTATTTTTATTTTCAATGTGCACTATGATTATTACGTAGTACTGTACTAGTAACGAAGTGAAGGTTGATTTGAAGTTTCACTTGCAAAAGTGCTTCCACATATTTCAACTCATGGGAGTAGGTAAATCTTTTGGTTTCTTTTCTTGCCTTGCCTCTCTTTCCCTGGGGATTCTCCTGTCAGGTCCATGATTCTCTGTTAGCGTTTTTGGATTGATTTGAATGCAAGACTCGTAAGTTTTTTGGTTTTTATCAACAAAGCCAGCTAGCTTGGCTATCTTGTTTCACTTCCCTGCCCAAGAATAGTACTGGCTTTGTACTTATCAGTCACCTTTCTTTCCAGTTACCACATAGTTTTATTAAAGGGCTTACACCATCCAAATTAGCAGTGGTCCTCCATCATCATGTGGGGGATCCTGAATTGAATTCTTGCAGTAGAGAATTTATTTCAACAAATCTAGGGGAAGCTGCCCTGCTGTAGCTTTACTAGCAGGCAAGTTCGTTCCGCACTGCACCTATGGGGACCATAGTAATAAAGTAGTAATAATTCTCTTAGTTTGAAGCTGATAAGTTTTCATGCTCATGTGAAGAGTAAAAAATATTAGAACTCCGTACTAGAGGAGTTGACTTCTATTTTCAGCATTTTTGCCCTTTTCTTCTCGTTTTGATTAATCTAATGCTAATCTCAGGAGCTCGCATCTGCAATTGGCAGAAAAGGAGATTGAAGGAGTGCGCACCAAATGCATGCCAAGGAAGTCGAGAGCAATGGTAACCAGAAGAGAAAGTAGCGTTAACGTCGTTGTTGACAATGATAATAAAAATAATAATGTTGACAGTAGTCAAGTAGGGAGCAAGAGACTGGAGGTCCAACAAGTCCAAGATGAGGGTAGATGAGATTATGAACCCTAATGTGGTGGTGGTGGTGGTACGGTAGCTTTTTGTAAATCTAGTCTTCAGTTTGGAACGGAAAAGTGAAAACTAAGAACATAGGCAAAAGAAAACAGGAAATGAAAGACTGGTATTCAAGAAAATGATGCATAAATGCAAGTAACGGCACGGCGAGCACGCACACTGAGGGTAAAAGTAAGGGTTGGGGCTTGGGAGTTTGGAGGGGGTTGGGTTCCTATAAAGGTAGCTGGTTTCGTGGAAGCTTGTGAATTAACTGTTCGTTTCTTTGAGTTTGGAGCTGTGAGATCAATATTCGGTACCTAACTAGGTGTTTGTGGAAGTTGAACACATAATCTTTTATCTAAGTGATGTACTAAATTAAAAATTTCTTAACCGTCTTTGACTATTGTGACCTTGACTTTGGAACATGGAATACGAAATTTTGTCCTAGCCTCCTAGGTATTATCGTTTACCTTGGCTTGGTCTTGATTGTTTCCATAGCATTCACGTGAGCTTCCGATCAATTTTGCTTACCCATTATGTCATGGTAGCTAGAGGTGGTGTATCACTCACTGCGCTCGGTGGTCGAAATTGTATTTTTTTAAAATTTTATTTTTTTTATTTAAAATAAAAAGATATATATTTTTAAATTATTTTATTATGTTGATGTTAAAATAATTTTTTTAAAATAAAAAAAAGTTATTTTAATATATTTTTAAATAAAAAACATTTTAAATTATTATCGGTACTATAATTTCAAATAAGAGTACAAGAACTTCGCAATTGATATCCAACTTTTCAGCGAATTGTAATGTGTTTTTTTCATAGAAATGTTCACAGCAAGTTTTCACTGCAGGTAACTTTTTGTTGTTCACCCGGAACTTGAAGTTCGTAGAGAATTCTGCACCTGGCGTTTGGACGGCTCCAATACGAGGGGCATTAGAAAACCCAAGCATTATTTGGTATATGGGTTTTGACACAAAACTTGATTGGTTATGATAACTCTAAGTAGGGTCCGGATATTTTCGTACCCAACCTTAAATAAGGTAATTAAAATTATTATTTAAAATGTTCATATCAAAAAATATTATCATCTATATTATAAATATTATTATTTTTATTGTAATTTGAAGTATTTATATAAAAAATATTATTATTTATGTTGTAAGAAATTCTTAATATAATTATTTATGTTATAAATATAATTATTTTTATTATAATTGATATTCTTAATAAAATAATTAATAAATTTGAAAAACAATATTATTAATATTAAAAAAATATTATTTGTGTTATAATTATTTTTATTTTTATTATGATTAAAAGTATTAATATTACAAATAGTATTATTTGTGTTATAATTATTTTTATTATTATTATTATTAAAAGTATTGATATTAAAAATAGTATTATTTGTGTTATAACTATTTTTATTTTTATTATGATTAAAAGCATAGTTTTTAGACCCGGCCTGGTCCAAGGCCCGAGTTCTGGGTTTTGACCGGGTCGTCCGGGTCAAAAAAATTTTAAAAACAATCAAAACGACGTCGTTTTAGTTAAAAAAAAAAGTCAACGGGTTGCAACCAGGTTTTTGACCGGGTCTTGCAACCAGGTCACACCGGGTTTTTTCTTTCCCTGTTTTTTCTTCAACCCGGCCCGGTTCTAGCCCTGGGTCGGCTGGGTCCCGGGTCGACCTGTCGGGCCGAGTTTTAAAACTATGATTGAAAGTATTAATATTAAAAATAGTATCATTTTATTATTATTATTATTAAACGTATTAATATTAAAAATAGTATTATTTGTGTTATAATTATTTTTATTTTGATTATAATTGGGCCTGGACGCGTCGACACCCAAACTCAAGTTGGGTCTAGACGCGTCCACTCTCAAACCCGAGTTGGGCGTGGACGTGTCCACGCCCAACTTGAGACACACAGCCACACCCAAACCCAAGTTAAGTCTGGACACACAACCATGCCCAACCCCAAGTTGGGTCTAGACACGTGCTCGCTCAAACCCAAGTTTGGCGTGGAATTGTCCACGCCCAACCCCAAGGTGGGTGTGGAGGCGTCCACGCTCAACTCCGAGTTGGATCTAAACGCGTCCACGTCCAAGTTGGGCTGGACGCATCCTCGCTCACCCTCAAGTTGGGTTTAGATGTGTTCGTACCCACCCGCATGTGTTAATATAATAATGTTTGTTATAAATATTATTTTTTTTTCTGAGATTATTTTTTTCAAAAAAAAAATAATAGTGAAAATAAAATCCTCATGTGTCTTTTATTTTAAAATGAAAAAGAAAAATGTACTAAAAATATTTTAAAAATAGATTTATTTTTAAAATATAATTAATTCCTCGAATATAATTAATTCCTCGAATACACGCCATAAGATTTTTTTCCGATCCAACCAAAGACTCCACCTCCCCCCTCCCTCGCTGCCAAAAAAACAAAGATGTCTTTGTTTAGGGTCAAAAAAGAACTTTCAAAGAATGACAGGGATATTCAAGGGTAGTTTAACTGGTCAAGTTATAGGTTTATTTTCTAGAGATTATTGATTCGAATTTTATAAATTTCAGGATTCGTGGAATTAATCGAGATGCGTACAAGTTGGTCCGGACACCTCGTTAATAAAAAAAAAAGAAAAGAGGACAGGGCCTTTTTTTTGTTTTATTTAAGGACATGATATAGGGCTAATTGGCACTATAAAATACGTACATCATTCCTCCCAAAGACTACTTCTATAACCATTATCAAGACTTGCATAATATAGAAATTTAGCTATTTTTCTTTCTGTTTATTTCTTCGAGTAATATTTTGTATCTGTGATTATGGCTACTGGGCAAGCACCATTCAACCCCGTTCGAGCTATGAGAACGTACCCGCCAGTGGAGCATCCAGTGGTGGTAATAGGGCCACAGTACCTGGCACAGTACCCTGTTGAACTCGCCGTCAACAATGATTTTTAAGGTGCTGGCATTAATGGCACCCTCGTCTTCCAGGTCAATAGTAAACTATTAAGCCAACATGATCGTCGTTTTCTGAAAGATGCAGCCGGTAACACCCTCGTCAATCTCAGGCAGAAGGTATGTTTAATTGCTCTCTGTCATTTGTTCTCTTCTTTTTCAATCTAACCATCACAACAACGATAAGGGTCAATCCGATATCAATTTCTTACCGCGTGTTTAATTTATCATTTTCTCCAGTTAAGGACCATGCATGGGAGCTGGGAGGCTGTTAGAGGAGAAAGCAAGGAGAAGAATGATTTGCTTTTCACAGCCAAGAAACCAAAGCTGTTCCAATTCAAGACTGAGTTAGACGTATTCTTGGGTAATAACAAAGCTAGGAGAGGTCCCTGATTTCAAGGTCAAAGAAGGCTACAGCGAGAGTTCCTGCTCTATACTTCTTGGAGATTCCAATACCATGCTTGCACAAGTAACATTAACAAAACTTATTTATGAAATATGACAATATTGAATAAATTTAACCAACATCATCTTCTCATATAGAACTATATGTCTGTGGCTGAGGCTGTCGTAGAAATACCCTAGATTTCATTACATCATTTACATTAAAACCGACTATTGTTTTAATCAAGAAAGTTGTCTTCATAATTAATATCTCATGCCAGTATTTTTCTTATTATGTGAACGCAGGTGCATGGAAGACACACTCTCGCGATTATGCCTAATGTTGATTATGCCTTCATAATGGCTCTTGTGGTGGTGATTCTCGACGAGATCAATGCGGGTGATGATGGGGACGCCTTTGTTGAGGGTTTTATCGAGGGTTTTGCCGGTGGAGTTGTTTCATCGGCATAAAAAAACACACTCTGTTAGTAAAAGTCACCGATAGAAACTGTCTCTCGGCATATAGATCGTCGGTAATTTTTTTTTGTGGTTAATTTTATCGGTAAAAAAAATAAACACTAACAATCGTACAGACAAAAAAAAGCGCGCCAAAAAAAATTCCACTGAAAACATACCGACGGAATAATTCAGTTTGTATTTCCAGCGGTAACTCACCAACGGAAAAGTTTCGTCGGTGAATGTGGCATAGATAGTAAATATTTTGCAACTCTCAGTAAAATACCGACGGTCTTTGACCGTTGGTATAGACGTCGGTGATAGTGGCATATGCAGTAAATATTTTCCAAATCTCTGTAAAATACCGACAGACTACGTCCGTCTAGAAATCCATCAGTTGTGATTTAAAAAAAAATTAAAAATTATTAAGAATAAATAATATAAAATTATATAAATTAATAGTAAAAAAAAACCAATTATGCAAATAAAATTGTATGAAACATTAAAAATATAAAAATAAAGTTAAAAAATATTCATCCAAATATTCATTACAAATTTAATGTGTTTCCAAAAAAAAATTAAACTAGAACAATGGCGGAGCTGGAGGAGGAGGAGGCTGGTTGTTCCTAGGACCAAACAGCCAAAAAGAGAACGCACATGTATCACTCATCTGTGATCTAATATCCATGATCATTTGGCGGAAGTGTTCATAATCTGCCAAGAGTCGCTCATATTGTTGTTTCAAGGCCATGAACTCCTCATGATGAGTGCTCGATACTGATTGGGAGTTTCCAACGGTTATGACACTACGAGTCGCCCGCAAGTTCTCGGTTGTAGTGTTAGAAAGCTCGTGGTAACTACACGTTATCGAACATAAAATAAAACATTCTTTGCCAAAACAAATTGATAAAGCATGAGTGATTTTGCATTTTGAAAATATATATATATATATATATATATATATATATATATATATATATATATATATATTATTTTAAATTAATATTTTTTTATATTTTCAGGTCATTGTAGTATGATAATGTTAAAAATAGTTTTTTTTAAATAAAAAATTATTATTTTAATATGTTAAAAAAAAAAAATAAAATACAATCATCATCATATTTTCAAAAACTTTATCTTATTCATATTTTAATATTTAAGTTTAAGAGATGACATAGAAGTGGATGAAAAAAGAGAAGGAGAAAGAAAATGATAGGTTGATCATATTTTAGCAACAAAAATAGCTAATTTTGGTGTCAATGTGTGTAATTTTATGAGAGGGGTGCAATTAAGGTGTTTTTTATCCTTTATTTTGTCATGAAAAGAAAATCAATGCCCGAGATTTTTCTTGATCCAGGTTATTTTTGTGTTTTTTGATAGATTAAAGGGTGATTTGGGGTTAGAAATTAATTTATTAAGCTTTTTGAGATGTTTATTAGATGTTTTCAAATAAAAATAGGTTTTTTTATGTCAAATAAAAGGAATCTGACTTTCCAACCACCTCATATGGTTAGAATTTGTGCAGGTAAATAACATGTCATTTGTCATAATTGACGACATATTGTTTACTTTACTTTTAAGAAAATAGGATGGGCGACTTATCATCCTCCCTATTAAATAGAGAAAATAAGAAATGAAGGCTACGCGAGCAAGCTTGACTTGGAGTCTCACACATGCCTGACCTTTTTTGGTAGGGCCAGTCACACTGGCCCACCCAACCCAGACGTTTTGGCTTTTTTTGAATATATTTTTTTTATTTTTAATTGTTTAAAAAATTTAATTAAAATCAATGATACTAATATAATTGATAAGATATTTAGGATGTTATTTCATTAAATGCAATTCAATTTTAACTTTTTTTCAAATAATTTCTTATATATATAATGTTAGCAATGACTCTTTTTTCATTCAATGTATTTTATGATAATTTTTTTCTTTTAAAGTTTAATCAAAATTCATTATAATTAAATTCACTGTCATTTATGATTATTTTCTCTTAAAATTTAGTCAAAATTCATTATAATCAAATAATTATATTATATTTAAAATATTTTTCCATTAGACATTTATTTTCAGATAAGATTATATCACTTTTTTTATAATATTAGTGAACATTTCATTGATTATTATATAAGAACCTATAAATTTATTAAATAGTTTTATTATTATTGAAACTTACTTTTCATATGATACTAAATCTTTTATTTTTTTTATAAAAAAACTTGATAAAAAATATTTTTATTTAAAAATATATATAATTTTCAATTTATTTTATTAAATATACTCATCAACTCTTCAATTCATAATTAGAATTTTTTTTTCATGATATTAAAAAACCACATTAACAACACCTACCTCACATTTTTCTTCGTTAAAAATTAACTTTTAATCCTGCCGCAGCAGACAGCTACATAAGTTGGCTAGTCTGAGAATCGAGAATAGATTTCTTTGTTTTTGTCCTTTTCCCCCTGAATCTGCACATGTTACTACAGTAACTGTGATACATGGATCCACAGATCATCAACTCCCTTCCTAACACAAGAAAAAGTAATGGAATCTCTTGTAATTACAACCATTCAACACTCCAAATGGACAAACTCTAACCCTTTCAGACAGTGAATTTCCAAGCCGTTCCACTAGCATACTGTCAGCTGTCCGTCAGCACATCTTTAATTAACCTGTATCAGTTCAAAAGCCATGGTGTTGATACTGCACAAACCCAGCTTTTGTAGAGAGAAGTTACCTGGAACCCATTAAAGTCTGTCAATGATGGAGAACACAAATGTCTCGGACCATTTTTGCTTTATGAATTCCGGGACCAAAGAATCGTCCATGAAAGGATTCCATACAATTCCACCAGGACCACTGAGGACCCATTTTATTTTGGCTGGAATGCTGGAGGGATCTAGCATTGAAGTTTCAACCTTCTTCCTAGAAACATGTTCCTTCTGAGAACTGGAGCTTTTGGAAGGCTGCAAATCACGTATGAACAACCAATGCTTATTTATATCACGAGTTCAGATTCTAAATTACAAGCTCTACAAAAAATGGAGAAGGTTTCAATGTCTTGGGCATGGTATGATGGCTGTCAGTAAATTTATTAGATTCTCAGAACCAGAATTATGCCAATCAAGCACAACATGACAATCTCCAAAAGAATCTTCAACTTTCAGTGACAACCACATTAATATCATCTGTAAAATAAGTCATACTTTACTCACAATAAAATTATCTCCTGCTTTTAGTGCTTCCAGTGTAGCTAAGTGCTCTTTACCTTCAGTAAGGTATTTCTCAACAGACCTCGGGGAACGGAATCGCTTCCCAGTTTCCGGCTCAAAGTAGTGCTGCACAATGAAGTAGCATTTTTCATGATTCTTACTTCCATATGCAATTCAGAGGAAATACAGAACTCTGCAACTTCCACTAAGAAAAATCTACTTCGCCATATCAATAGAAGAATTGACAAATACACAGGAACTCAACTTACAAAACTCTGTATTCAGACAGACAACCACCAACCAAAAGTACATCTCTATTGTGGAGGGTGGTGTAATAAGATTGAATAGAGCATATTCAGTATTGGAGCAAAAAACCTACCTCTGTGCACTTGATAATTATTTAACACCTCAGTGGATATTTTTACTACATGCATCTATGATCAAGAATCAAAAGGACCAAAGTCTCAAGAGAAGCAATCAATTAAACCAAGACGAGAAATTTAAGATAACAAGACTATGAGAAACTGGTAATGTAGAGATAAGAAATCAATCTGTTTTATTCAACATCATACCCTTTGTTACATCATGAATCAGCTTCGTACTCAGTATGAAGAACCAAATAACAAACTTAACAACCTAAAAATATGGAACTCATAGAAGTAATGAGAATAACTGCCACATCATGATAACAATTTGTTATTCATCTTGCCAAAAAGCATCCAAACAGTTTCAGGAACTTCTTCCAAGTTTTCTTGTAACATTTAACTTTATTGGGTGGATATTGAAGTTCTGGAGCTTGACTACCACCAATCATCAACAAAGATATTCAGTTTATGCACACTGTTTTAACCCAGAATTCACCAATAGCTTTAACAAGAACATATCAAGATGCCCTTAGCAACAAAGATATGGACTGAAGAAGCAAAAGGTAGGGTCCAAAACAGTACCTTGTCAATAATACCTGCATAATCCATGTTCTTGCGTGGCTTTTTCTCAACAATCCAACCATTAGGCAGATCGAACAATGAGCGGCTTTTGAAAATGTATGGATCGATTTGTATCCTGTTTATCTTTCTTGCTTATTTAATGCTAATGGTCCAATCTAATTCAGACTAAATAGGAAACAAAAAGTCCTCTGACATTCAAAAACAAAGTTCCTCTGAAATTTAAAAAACCTTAAGTCTTGAGTTCCTGATACTCCACAACAGTAAAATAAGGAAATATTAGAACTCACATTTTTTTTATTGCCAGGTTTAGCACTCTTGGATGTTTCTCCACTCAGGTGTTTCTGAATAGATATCAGCGAACAAAATCGCTGTCCAGTCCGAGGCTCATAGTGATACTGCATATTAAGATGAAAGTTACACTAGTTCAATGAAGATGTCTTGCCGTTAGAACAAAGTTCAATGAAGTAATCTTCTGTCATGACGAATACATGCATTTTAAGCAGTATTATAGCGGTAATAGCTAACATTTAAAGCAGCGTAGCTTCCAAATTGAGAAATATATCAATGAAAGGAGACATAGCATAAGAAGTTTCATTGCAAACGACATTGAAATATAAGAGCTAAATGATAAAAGACAGGACAGATCAGTCTGATGGAAAATTGAGTCCATTATGGATCAAAATGACCATGCAGGTGTCATATTATAATCAGGATTGCAAGGGCTTCAATTATCTCAAATCCAAGGTGCAATTTTAACAAGAGTTTTAGTTACCTAGTCATTGTGCCCTCCAACAAATGTATGTATAATGCCTTGAGGTCAGCATTTAAATGGAGTGAGTATATATGTGTTAACAAAAATGGTGCACTGAATGAAGGCTGCCATTTCATCGACCCAACTAATCTGTGGGTGGCATTGTGCATATGGATTTAAGATTGATGCATTCATTTGGTGCATTGATTTGAAAAACGGTACTGTTGCTCTTGAATCATTGTTTCATGGAGTTCTCTAAGATATGAGACTATATAGTAATGGGGAACCGCATTGGCATTATTAAAAAGGCTTCATTTTGTGCCTTCATGCCAGAAAACAAGAAAAGCATCATCAGCATTTTGATGCTTTACTAATTTACCATTAGAAACTGCGGAAGCTCCAAAAGGGTACTAATCGTTGTTTGGACTATGATGTTCGAGACCAAGTTTGGTGAGATACCGTGTTGCTCTCCACACCCCGGTCCCCGAAACAGTACCCAAATTTTCCCAACCTATACTCATCATTTTCAAATTAACGAGAAACTCAAATCCTCGAGAAGTCCACATCGCAACCCGTATATCAATTCAAATACTGGCGCACACCAGGCAACACGGCACCACCATAACCATCCACGTTTGCTTAAACACTTCCTATTGGCGTGAAGTTAAAAATAATAAATATATTTTTGAAATTTTCACTATGTTTGCTAATGCTACTTCGTCAGAAAAATTTTGGGTATAAAGGAGAAGTTCGAGCCTAAGACAACTAGACCTCACAGGCGATGGGGAAATGGGTGGCGCTTAAAGACCGGATCACCAATGCATGCATTAATGTAAACACAAATGTAGAAGTACTTCGTTCACACTATCTATGGTAAGCAAAAGCACGGCAAAAGAGAAGGTCGGTATACTTTGAATTGGTGAAAGGAAAACAATCAATCACCTTGTCGTTATGGCTACGGCGGTTGCCGCGTTTGCTGCGGCAGCGTCGCTCGACGACCCAATCATTTGGGAGTTTGAATTGGTGGTAAAGGGTGGTTGATACCTGTAATTCGTTATTTTGATTTTGGGACGAGATTTTCGCGTCCATTGACTCTTGGAGGAAGCTATCTGATTTTGATAAGAAAAGCTTTTGAGGAAATATTTACTTGGGGCTTCAAGATTTTAAGATTGTGTGTGAGAGAGTGATTTTGGGTTTCTCATAGATTTTGTCTTGAACTTTTCTATTTGTCACTTCTTCGAGCAGTTTCCATCTGTCTTTTATAGCACTGATCCACAGTATCATTGCGGTTGCTGCGTTGCGGGTCGAAGAAAAAATTCCAAGCATTACTAATATATTTTCCAACAAAAAACAATTATTCATACATTTAAAATATAATATATATTACACGGTATTTAAAAAATAAAAATACAACAGTACTTGATTTGCAACTTAGATTATGATAAGTGATAATTCTATTAAAAAAAAATTATTAAGGTTATTTTTAATCAATTCAATATTATATGATAAAAATAAAAAAATATTAATAAAAAAATAAAAAAAAATAAGCATAATCAACCCAAGTTAACTTGTCAAACCCGCAATGTGTGTTATGAGATCAAAATAACTCCATAGAAAACAAATTGAAAAAAAATATAAAGCTCAATTTCCAACTAACCCAATATTAAAGAATGAAGTAAAAAAATCATTTAGAAAAAATCACTCGAGTTAACCTGTGTTAAATTGTTAAACTCATGATATAGGTCATGAGATTGTACTAAAATTCATAAAAAAAAATATAAAACAAAATTATGAAACCTCAGTTCAAGCAATAATATTAAAAGCTGGAATTAGGAAGAAAAAACCTAAATTCATAAAATCAATATATATCCCAACAAAAAGAAAATAAAAAAATATAAAACACAATTCCTAAAATAACTTAACATCAAATGATGAAATTAAAAAAAAACTAAAAAAAACCATAATAAATAATGTTTTATGGGTGTGGCTAGTAATTTAGCCACTTCATTTAGTGTTTTGTTAATCATCCTTAACTACTGTGTTAATTAGTTAGTTTTTTTTGTACAATGTAGTATTTACCGATTCATTTTCTCTATGTAAATTTGTAACTTTATATATTTTCTTTCATACTATAATTGTTGAAAATATAATTTTGACATGATTAAGAGATTATATTTGTGCTCAAATTAAAAGTAGAGTTTACTTCTATTTACAAGATCTTATTTAAAAGTATTATTTGATATAAATATTTTAATATGAAATATTAATATATCTAAAATTAATTATGGATGAATAAAAATTTTATTTTAAAAAATTATTGGTTGGTAAATTTTTCAAACCCAAAAAAAGAATTAATTCACATTGAAAGATTACATGTTTTTCAAGAGGCTTGTATAATGATGCATTGTAAAGTAAAAATAAGGCTCGTAAAGCATAAAAGATTTTGAAGAGGAGAGGGTCTAAACAATGTGGGTTTGTGTTAAAACCTCATCCACTTGTTTTGCTGGGCTTTGATTTGGGTTTAGTTTAATTGTAAAATGATTTTTTTTATAAAAAAATATTTTTTTTTCATCCAATGAACAATTACTTGTCCAAATTCAGTGAATTTATTAGGTTTAATATGTTGTATGATAAGTTTTTTCATAGTAGTTTTTGTTTAACGTTTTAAGAATTTTAACATTTGGATTAGTTTTAAATGTCTTTAACGTTTGGTTTAATGTTTAAACATTTAAAATGTCAGGTTTTAATTTATTTTAAAATGTCAAAATTACTTCTTTTATTCTAAAATAATTCTGATAGTCTAGATCTCCTTTATAAATAGGAGTGAGAGGAGTATTTAGAATCTGTTTATTTTTATATTTTTAAAAAAATTTAAATTTTATTTTTTTATTTGCTTCAAATTAGTTTTTTGTGTGTTTTCATGTGCTGATATTAAAAATAAATTTTAAAAAATAAAAAAATATTTTGATATATTTTCAAACAAAAAGCATTTTTAAAAAGACTCACTACCACAATACTAAATGGGTTCTTAGAAGCACATGAAACAATAATGCTCTTCACTATCTCCCACTTCCTACTATCTCCTATTGTCTAATGTCTTTTATTGTGTCTAATGTCTTTTTATTTTATCTATAGGTTTGATTCTAGTTGAGAGAAAATCGAGTCAATTTTCTAAGTTTGTATAACTTGATAGGTTATGTAATATTTTGAGGTGGTGATGTTGAAATATTAAGAGGTTATTTTATGTTAAGACTATTTGTATCAAGAGATAAACGATATAATTTTAAAAACAAATGATGTAATCATTGACAACAATGTTCTTTATTTTTATTTTTTTTAATCCAAAGTTTTGCTAAGTATTTTATTTACAAAGTTTTAAATCATACAAAAACCTAAAAGAGTTTAACAAAACATCATAGCCCAAGAAACAAAAAAACCACATATTGAAACAATGTTTTGATGTTTTGCCTTTGATTCCAAAACCATAACCATGAGGCTAGCTTCTAAGGGGTAATGTTGTCTTTTCCACATGATTTATTGGTCATTACCAAAAACACTTGGACAAATTGGTCTTATCATAATTTTTTGCACATTGAAATTACTCAATCACCCTTAAAAACAAAAGAAGATTGAGCTTGCATTTTTTTTTTTGGATTTTTTTGCATAGTTAAATGACCAAATTCCGTTTTAAAAAAAGTTTTCATCCAAAGGCCTTTTTTTTCTTTTCATTATGGCTTGTTTGTGATATTAAAGTTCACTTAGGGGTTTCTTGGTAATTTAAAATTTTAAAAATTAGTAATAAAAAAAGTTAGACATGTGCATGTGTTTGCGCGTGAATGCCCCTTGTGCCTTTTTGGCAAAAGGTGCAGGGTTGTTCGATTGCGAAACTCCACCTTCTGCAAAGGCATTTGAATTGTCTCAGCGACTCCTCCATTATGTGGCGACACGTGTGGCCAAAAGGTTTGGTTTTTGCGTTGAAGGCCTTTTTTTTTTCTTTCTTCTCCCTCTCCACAACAAATTTAACGCGTGTTCCTTTAAAATTTCAAGACAACCTTTCAATTATTTTCTTCTTCATATTTGGTCCCTATTCTTTTTATTCCTATTTGTTTTATATGAAATGATTTATCAAATTAGATTTTTTTTTAATTTCATCCTCCTTTAATTTTTTTCATGTGTTAATTTAGTCTCTATTCTTTTAATTTATATTTATTTTATTTGAGATAATTTTAAAATTGAATTTGTATTATGATTTCATCCTCCAACAATTTTTTTCCTGTTAGATTTTATTCTTATTTTTTTTATTGCTATTTTTTTTTACTTTGACAAGTTTTAAAATTTGATATTTGTTTCATAGTTTTATCCTTTAATATTAAATTGGTTGAGAATTAAGCTTCTTAGTTGAGTCCAGATCTGAGATTTAACGGATTACGAGTTTAAAAGATTAACCTAAGTTTAGAAGATTTACCCGAGTTTTTTTTTTAAGATCATGTTTTTTCAGTTTAATCCTTTATTATTTATTTAATTTTAGACTGGGCTCTGTTATTAATTTTTATTTGCTTTCTATTATATTTTTCACTAATTTTGAAAATGATCCTGATTATATCACCCTTTAACATTAGATTGTTTGGTGATTAAGCTTTATAGTTTTATTTAATTTGCTTTCACCAGGATTACTCTAGTTTAGCAAAAATGTTTGTCTTGTCAATTTTGTTTTTTAGTTTAGTTATTGTTGTTGTGTTTTTTATTCGTGTTATTAAATTAATTAGGCTTATTAAACCTAATTAAATTAATAACCCGAGTCTAAATTTTTATTTTTTTTATTTTTAGCTTTTTAAAAGACACTTATATCGTGTTAGTATTTTTGTTTAAATAAAAAAAAAATTAAGCAGGCCTGCGGAGTATCACAACCATCAATCTAGTTTGTACTATTGCAAGTTTTACTTATCTATATGCTTATTATTCTACAAACAATTATGTTATTCTAAACAATTAATTTTCTTGACATAGAAGACATGATAGGAAGTACTAATTAAATAAACACTATGTTGATTTTTCTAATAAATGAAGTTGTGTTTTTTCTTGGCTTTCAGTCTTTGTCAAAATCAAACAAACTTTGTACAAGTTTTGCGACAATAACCCAACAATAAGCTTCTGGGAGGGCAAGTTCCACGTTTGACTGCTACCTTTATAGTACCGCCTCCTACAAGTTTGACCATGAATTGAAGTCAAAACAGAACTAACTCGAAGTCATAGTTGTTGGTCTCGAAACGACTACAGAAGTTATAATTTAACATGTGTAACCTCTAAATTAAATTAAATTTAGAGTTTTAATTATTTTAAATACTAAAAATACAATTTTAAATACAATTCAATTTTTTAAAATAATATAAAAATATATTAGAGATCAACCTTTTTTATTTATTATAAATTAATGTTAAAACTAGCTTTCTCAAAATATTTATCAATCTATTTTTTATAGAAACCAAGAATTAAAATGAAAGTGATGAGAGTAATATAGAAAATAAAATGAATTGAATTATATCTTTTATAAATAAATAAATTTAATTTATTTACCAATTTAAATCAAATTGAACATTGTAATTGAATTTAATTACAATAGAGATCATTAATTTTAAATAGCATGTAAATGATTGCAATTATAAAGTTAATTTTTTCAAAAAAATGGATAATAAAATTGTGTTCGTATTTATATTCCTTCTTTTATTCATAGGAAATATTAAAAGTGCCTTTTATAAATTAATGATTTTGCTACCTCGCTCTAGTTTTGTTTCTAGTTTGAATTAAAAAATTATATTATAAAAAGAATTATAATGAATGCATTCTCCATTAAGGTTAGCTATATATATATATATATATATGTATGTATGTATATATATATGTATGTATGTATATATATATATATATGTATGTATGTATTTTTGAAGATTAACATTAAAAATATTCTTAAACTAGTTTTCACGTATCAAAATAAAAGTTATTTTTAATTGAATCTTAAATAAAACATCGGTGCATTTATAAAAAGGATTTTTGTCTGTGATCTCATGTAGGATTCGAATGATAGCATATCTTTAATATCACACGGCCAAATCTCAAATCTTTGTAAATCTCGAGTAATATCTTCTAAACTTTCAACCAACTCTTAGTTAGGTTGCATGAAACTCAACGAAGACTGAAAATTTATGCCTTGCAGTGCATTTTCACAAAGGGAAATGCTTTTCGTTCTCTCATCCACACCTACCCAGATCCAGTAAACTACGCCTGTGTTCTTCTTTAACGAGTTTAGTTGAATGATCATGAACCATGAACAGGGGGTAGAATCGAGGAATTTGTCTAAGTTGTGAATGAGAAGCACAAAGCACGCCCACTTTAGATTTTACTTGGCAGGAAGAGTGTGTGAAACCAGGAAAGTTGACGCATACTGGTGATCAGCTTGGTGAACCACCGCGTAGAATAGAGTATTTTACTAGGAAGACGCCGTTCTGCCTCCACGTTTTCTGATTTGCAGTAGTAATTTACCAAATAACGCACCTTCTCGTCTCGTTCTTCTTGTCTGCTTTTCTCTATTGCTTTTACACTGGAGTGGATCATTTGTTCACGCGCTTCTTATATGAATTTGTTATTTATATAATATCATGCCTTTTTTAAAATAATTATATGCCTACCAAAATCACATGCATAATCATAACAACCGAGTAAAATAATTTATTTACTAGAAAATTATTTAAAACATGTGCTCTCTAAGAAAACCTCAACATGTATATTATACTAAAGATTTTGACACTTATTATTATTATTAATTAAAAGCTTTGCCAGCCACTTAATATCAATAGTGGAAGCATTTTAGTTAAGAAATCAAGGTTTTTATATTTCTCATTTAAAAAACATAATTCCTCTCATTTTTTAAGAATATCACATCCTTAATTTGTAAGAAATTAATGTAATGTTTTAAAAAATAATAAATATCTTGATAACTTGGTATATATTTTATATATAAAAAAATATAAATTCTCTTAGCATCCATGTCTTTTTTTTTTTTTGATTTACGTGGGGTGTCCGGGCCAGCTTACGCGCGCCACGACTATTCTCCACGGCCCGCTGGACATCCTGCAAGCCCAGGAGCATGTAAGGCACCGCGGGGGTGACAGGCGTGCACATAGAAGGTCGAACCCGGGACGGGGACAAAATAAGTCACACGAATTGACCACAGCAGCTACACTCATGTCTTAGTAAGAAGGGAAATGGAGATTTCCTAACAAAAACTAGATTTATGATAAAGGCATATACTGCGATATTAATTAATATTGTGTGAAACATATTTAAGGTGGCTGCCGTGCACGCGTCTTCTAAGTGCGGTGGGGCTTGTTCTGAAAGATTCTAGAATTGTCAAACGTAAGGAGATGTTGTCCTTTAGGAAGGAAGACTCCTAGTGGCTCACCATCAAGGACCCGACCTGAACCCCTCCTCAAGTATGCTCAACGCGGCACGTTGACGTATCAATCACGGCAGCTGCACTCTCACCATCTATTTCACTCTAATTACTAGTCTACCACTCGCCTTCAATTTCCTTAGGGCATAACCGCCATTCAATCCAAGACGTCAGTGCTTACTCGGTTGTGCTGCCAACTCGGACCAGCCTCCTATAAATACAAACCGATCTGGTCTCCCTTACTTCCATTCCATCCATCAAATATTCATACAAACCCCACGTAGTGTAAACTTTGCTGCTCTTGCACACCATATATATATATTCTCACACACATCACGCAGTTCAATCTACAAGCTATGAGCTCAATTACAATGAAGAGAGGGAGAGAAGAGGGAGAGTTAGACATAGCCAAATGCTTGATGCTACTTTATAAAGTTGGCAAAGCTGATGATCATGAGCTACCAACTAATTATAAATCATCGTCACCATCCGGGGCCGGTCGCTTGTTTTCGTGCAAAACATGTAACAAGAATTTCTCTTCATTTCAAGCGTTAGGAGGCCACCGTGCAAGTCACAAGAAACCAAAACTTGTGGGATCAACTGGGAACTTGTTAATGAAGTTGCCCAATTCGCCTCCAAAGCCAAAGAATCACCAGTGCTCCATTTGCGGGCTTGAATTTCCTATCGGGCAAGCGCTTGGAGGTCATATGAGGAGGCATAGGGCTGATAATATTGATGCTACCAGTAACAGTGCTGGTAATGAACTGGCTGTGACTTATCCACCTTTCTTACCAGCCATCCCAGTTTTGAAGAAATCGAATAGCAGCAAGAGAGTCCTGTGCTTGGATTTGAGCTTGGCACTGCCTATGGATCAGAATGAGTCGGAGTTGCAGTTAAGGAAGGCCGGCACTCAACCTGTGTTGAAATGTTTTATCTAGGCTTTAATTTTGAATAGATTTTTTTATTTTTTTTGTTCATATACCACCTTCTAGTACGACTACGTACGTAGTTGGGATTTTTTACTAATCAAATTCATTCAGTTCTTTTGTATACCGAGAGCATTAAATTTTATTTATAGTTTGACATGGACAAATCTAGTTAGATATTCTCACATAATAGTGTCTTGGTCCTTTCAAAGCCATGGCCTAATTGCTGTGCCAGTAGGGGTTTATTAAGCAATTGCTGCGATTGTTGTTCATATTCAAAGTTATCCGCATGAATTTGTTTTGCCTGTGGTGGATATTGTAAGTTCTGGTCTTCCCAACATTGCTGCTGCTGCTGGATTTGTTCTCCGATCAAAGTTGTTGGTTTTTGTTTCTGTTAGGATTTATGATTGTTTCTGTTTATCACGATGTTTCCTGCTCTGATCATGGCGTCCGAAGTTAGGACAAGGGCTATGATCAAGCACAAAAAGGCAACTAGGTGCAAGGGTGGCGTCCTCCCGAGCCGAAACCTTCTTATAAATACTTGCATTTCTACTAGAGAGTAGAGGACCCAACCACGCTATGGGTCCGTTCCATGTTAAGGCAAGAGGCGGCATGTCTTTTTTTCCAATCTCACGAAGGATGAATGACATGTCGGTTCATTTGCTTTGTCAAAATATTATTTGTCACTAGATGTGGAAAGGGGGCAAAAAAATACAAATTTAGTAGATCCCGGCACCAGGCGTTTACGATTCTCTTTCGGTGATTATATTTTTCCATCGTTAAATAAGAAATAGCTAATGAATTTGATGAGAGTCCACTTTTTAGGATTTTAATATTTTAGTATTTCTATAAAGTATTTTACAGGATATTATCTTATTTAAATTGAGTATGATCCATTAATCAAATTAAAAACTATACATGTTTTTGTTGTACAAGTTATTTGACATGACCAAATTCTTTTTTAATTTGGACTTATCCATTTACTCCATAAAAATATATATTAAACCTTTGACTATTTAGATTTTCTTGCCTCAAACGGGTATCCATGAATCGAGTTTCTACGATTGAAATCGACACGTGGATGAATTATATATAGAGCCAGCTCAGCTTGGGGAGAAACTAGCAAGATCTTAAGAGAGGGTGTTTGGTAATATGGTAGTGGTTGCTTTTTAAATAACTTTTCGTGTCGAAATACATGCCAATGATATTTTTTTATTTTTTAAAAATTATTTTTGACATCAACACATCAAAACGATCCAAAAAGTACAAACCGCACTTAATTTTAACAAAAAAAAAATTAAAATTTAAAGAAATACAATTACAAACGGTGCCTAAATATTTAGCATTAATCGTTTGGTGACTATATAAGTCGGGGACTCATTTGTAGTTGTACGAAACCAAGAAGGAGCTGCGTGTGTGCGCTGATAGAGCAGCACAATTTTGGGGAGGCATGTGATCTGGCACGTGCATCACCGATCCCGCAAACAGTCTTACGAACCTTCATGTCTGGACCCGCCTGCAGGCCAAGATTAGGACGCTCCTTCTTTTAACGGGACATTATCTTATTTCTAGGAATTTTATAGGATAAAATGAAAAAAAAATTCTGCAAGTTTTTTAAAATGTTATTTATTTGAAAATATATTAAAATTATATTTTTTATTTTTTAAAAATTATTTTTAACACTAGCTAATCAAAATAATATAAAAACATAAAAAAAATTAATTTTAAAAAATTACAAAAACAAATAAAATCATATATAAAAATATAAAGAATAATAACGGTGAAAAATACCAAACAAAAACCCTATCACTTGTTATGTAGTATTGTAGTAGTAATAATTTTTTAAAATATTTTTATTTAAAAATATAGAAAAATAATATTTTTTTTGTTTTTTTAATTTATTTTTAGACATTCAAATATTAAAATGATAAAAAATATTAAAAAATTAATTTAATTTTTTTTTTACAAAAAAAACATGGTTGCACCGCGTGGACAAATAATGACTAAATCAAATTCTTCTGCCATCATCTACCTCGTAAAAGAGATTAATAATAGCTTGAGTAGGTTTAACTCCGACCCGATAAGAAATGAAAAAAGAATTCTAGACGATTAGGAGTTTCAAAAGCCAAAACTCGAAATTAAGCAGGAAAAAAAAAAACAGCATCTTTTTGGATCTAATTTAAATGATTTTCTGACCTTGAATGGTTATAGCATGTCGATCCACTACAGAACATTAATTGTAAAATCTCAAGGTGAAAATTAATTCGATCCAATTTTTTAAGTTTTGAGTATATATTATATTATATATTGCTTGATTAATATTTACTAGTCAGTATAAAAATAAAAGAGTGGGTTGAATGGTAAAATTATAAAATATTATACATATGTGTTTTTTTGTCAAAATATCAAGGTATAAAAACATTATGTTGAATTTAAAAATTATATAAATGTTTTACATATATGTAGATGATATTAATTCATATATATTATATCATATTTATATTGAGATTTAAATTGAAATTGATAATATCTATATTTTATTTATTTATCAATAAATAAAATAACTATTAAAAAAATCATTTATTAATGTCATTTTCAGATTGATTCCTATCAAATTTTGATTAAGAAACTGTTTGGGAACGCTGTGGAAACCGCGTTCTCAAAAAATTTAAAATTTTTTTTTGCTAAAATTTAATATAGATTTTATATTTTGGATTATTTTAATGTGCTGATGTCAAAAAAAAAAATCATTAGCATGCATTTCAGCACAAAAAATTATTTGAAAAACAACAGCTACTACACTACCAAACATACTTTAAATTTGTATCACCAATATTGTTTGATACTAAATTATTAATGGTAAAATTAAAACTTTATAGAAGGTAATATTGGATGATTTAATATCTATTGGGGTATTTAAGAATATGATTAATATTATTTTTTAAAATATTTTTATTAATAAATATATTAATTTATTTTTATTTTTTTAATAAATTATTTTTTATATAATATGTCTAAACTCTAAACAACTTAAAAAAATAAAAAAATAATTTAAAATAAAATAAAATAAAATCTCACGAAATGGCGGCTGCCCCCATACACTCAGAAGTCTGCCCGTGCCCATTTTCCTCGAAAAAAACAAAAACAAAAACCCCGTTTGCAAAAATATTTTACAACACTAACGGTGCATGCTCGATGCTCTCTGGCACACGTGTACGGATGATATAAATGTAACGGCGAATGCAGATGTTTCCCATTTTCAATTCCCTGTCACGAGAAAAAATCGAGTGCTCACATCTAATTTACTACTGTTATTTATATTCGATTTTCATCGCTGATTACTGTTCATTAAGAAATTCAGCAGACCGGTAGTCAACATTCCGATCAGTTTCCCAACCATCTTAAAGATTTTGAGGTTTGTCAAAAACTCCAAGCTCTCTTTTTTTTAGGGTTAGGTTTTATATTATCTAATTGGGGTTTTCATATCTGTGACTTCGAGCTTGAAACAACTTTTTTTTTGTTTTTGAAAATTTATGTTAAAGGTTGGAAATGATCTGTTGAAGAAAGAAGGGTGAGACCTTGGAGAAGCAAAGCAAAATGGTATGTATGGAATATGGTAATCCTGTTACTAACTCGCTCGCTCGCATAAAAATGGGACTCATAGGTAGTTTATCTTAATGGTTCTTACTTTCATGCAAGTGAAGGAGGGTACCCGATAATTTCTCATGCAACGCTAGTAGTTGTGCTCGGCAAAGTCAATATTTTGTGAAAAGTGGTTGTGTTTTTATGAACTGTAATTAGCAAGTTTGGAGTATAGAGGGATTGCTAGACATATTAGTGAGGAAATTGCGTACATTTGTTGTTTAATAAGCCCAATTGGTTGCTTGATGATCCGAATAGAAACAAATAAGTTCCTAAATCTGCTGCTACCCGGAGGCATTTGTTGTAATCTCATTGGAGTTTGTAGTTCAAGTCTAGTTGCCTGCCACTTTATGCAAATGAAATTGTTGATAATTTCATCTTTCTCAGGAGTAAAATTTGAATGGGTGGACTGTGAGTTTTTTGTTGTATGATAATTGTTTTAAGATGACAAAATTCCCAAATTGTGCATGGGGTTTATGGCTGTTAGTCGAAGATAATGGTATGGATACTTTGAGAGTTGTAAAGATATGCTGGAATAATATTTTGGTGCTGAATATGAATTACTTTTCTTCTTGGAATAATTGTTCCATTGTGGGTTTAGCAGAACAAGGGATTTTGGATGTCAAAGGGTACAGATGGAGATCCAGCATTTGAGAATCCATCCAGGCTTGAATCTAAACGATCTCATCAGTGGTTTATAGATGATGCTGAGCCTGAGTTGTTCCCTAGCAAGAAGCAAGCAGTGCAAATTCCAAACAGCATCGTGACTTCTGGAATTTCCAGTGCAAATGCTCCTTCCTGGGATAACACCCCTGGTTTTCAGTCTGTCCCAAACCAATTTATTCACCGGTTATTTGGGGCTGAAACTGCTAGATCTGTCAATTTTGCTGAAAGGAATTTATATCCTGCTGGAACTGGTGACTCAAATGCATCTGTTAGCCTGTCTATATCTCATGCTATGGGAGATCCTGAAGCCTGTGTTAACTATGGTGGTTTTAGAAAAGTCAAAGTAAATCAGGTTAAGGACTCTGACAGTGGTATGCATGTCCCAAAGGGACATGGTTTCACAATTGAAAGTGACAGTAACAATTCCACTGGTCAGGGCTTCAACAGGGAAAGTGAAAGTAGCTTTATATCAATGGGGCAAGCATTTGATGAGGATAATAATGTCACCGTGATGGGTCATACCTACAATAAAGAAGATGCACACGTTGGGTCAATGAGCTCCACTTACATCAAAGTTGATGACAGTGCCATTCCAATAAGTGACACATATAGAAAGGAGGACACCAATCTATTATCGTTTGGAGGATTTGACGATGCCCATGATATTATACCTGTCTGTAGGCCAATCAACAATTATGACCACTCTTACGATCAATCTTCAGTTAAAACACGAGAAGCAGTTGATCAAAAAGAGCTGGGTGCCAAGGCAATTGCAAGTAATACTCGGGCAACTAAATCCAAATCTGAACCTGTTTCTAAGAACAGACAAGAGTTGAAAACTACCAGAAAAGAAGCTCCAAACAGCTTTCCTTCGAATGTCAGAAGTTTGATCTCAACTGGTATGCTTGATGGAGTCCCTGTAAAGTATATTTCCTTGTCACGCAAGGTAAATCTCTTTAAAATTTTAGTCCCATTTTTTTCTGATAAAAAATCTCTCCGTTTCTTTCTTTTGTATTTTCAATCTAGTGACCTTGTGGCTTGTACTCTGCATGTAACAAGGAGCTTCGTGGCATTATAAAAGGTTCTGGCTATCTTTGTGGGTGCCAATCGTGTAATTATTCCAAGGTGAGCGTTTTATTGGCTTTAGTCTTTGTCTGGATGGATTCTTCAAACACTACTGATCCGCTTTATAATTTGGGTGTAAGGTGCTCAATGCATATGAGTTTGAACGCCATGCTGGTTGCAAGACAAAACATCCAAACAATCATATATGCTTCGAAAATGGAAAAACTATCTATCAGATAGTACAAGAATTAAGGAACACTCCTGAAAGCATGTTATTTGACGCAATTCAAAATGTTTTTGGTGCACCTATTAATCAGAAATCCTTTCGCATCTGGAAAGGTAATGGAAATATTTGTTTTGACTTTTTACCTTGTATACAATTAGAATTATTTGTCTCTTATTCATTGTGCGTACAAGCACACCTGTAAAATACAATTATCCATTTATTTAAGGTATTACCAAGTAAAGGAAATCTTGAGACAGCCATCTGCTACTAGATAATTTGCATGAAGTAACTTCCTTCTTGAGTTTTGAACTTGCCATCTCTTGATTGCAAATGCAAGGCATTTAGCTTTGCCTTGGTTGAATGCCCTTGGTGGAAGTGCAACCACACTTTTGCTTGTGCAATTTTAGCTGCCCTTGTTTTCTTAGAAAGAAAAGGGGGAGAGTTAAAAATTTAGACCATTTTGCATTTGATAATTTTGCTAGTAGTTGCGTTCTTACTCCCTTATATTTGCCCCTCTTCGCTTTTTCTCAGAATCGTTCAAAGCTGCAACCCGTGAGCTCCAGCGTATCTATGGGAAGGAAGAACTAATTTTGTAAAGCATTATTTTGCTTGCAGCGTGCATAGAAACTAGCTTGACTGGGTAGAGAAGCATGCATGCACTGCAGGGAATGCCGTTCAGAGACAGGTCAAATGATGCTTTCTGTTATATGATGAACAGCTAGTTCATGTAAAACTGTATTTTGATATTGAATCAGTGAGATTGGGTGCCTAAGTAGAATGTAAATCACTTGGTGACCATGACAATTGAACTGGCTTTCTTACTGGAAATTTCTGGTAAGAGTTGATCATTCTTATGCTTCACCCTTGTGCCACGATGCGGGAAACTTGTTCTTCATTGTGCTGTATTATTGTACGTAACATCCTGGAATACTTCGAGGAATTTGGACACGAATGGGGGCACCATACGTTGGACCGATGGGTTAATTCTAATGGTCACGAGTTTAAGATCAGATTTATATGGTATGTTGGGTCGTTTCGAGGGCTGGCAAGTTGTAATATTGTTGAGTGCTTTTGCTGTACATCTGGCTTGTACTAAAAGCAGACAGGTTCGCATTAAATTTTATCAGTGAACAAGGGGGACGCTGAGCAGCTGGATGCTTCTTTTCCTTACTGCTGTCCAATTTCCGATCAAAATTTCCAATCGTGTGCTGTGCTCTAATTTCTTCACTTCCCAGAAGCTAGCTTTCACAATTTATCATCAGAGGCATGTATTTCCAATCTCACAAAATCCCAGAGCTCGTATGAGTATATTCTCCTCAGTTTTCTATTTTTCAAACAATCGAGGCTTACTTTACTCCCGGTCATTTTTGTCGAAGTATACGTCCGGAACTAGGTTTTTGAAGCCTTCGCCCAGATGAAAGACAGGATAAGAAAACCTTGTTTGGAGCTGCAGATGAACTTGTTTTTCGTTTTTGTTTCAAATTAAATTTTGGTTAGTATTTTTAGATTATTTTGATGTCTTGGTATTAAAACAAATTTAAAAAATAAAAAATATCATTTTAAAATATTTTTAAATGAAAAAAACATTAAAAACAACTTAAAAAAAATTCATAAAATACATCTTGAACGCTCATGGTGCTGTCTTCTTCGGTGCAATTCTAGTACACGCTACCAGAAACCATTCGTAATTGTCTTTTTACATCGTAAACAACCTAACAGTAATGCCAGTACAAATCCCATGCGATGAAGAAAGGCAATGGAGAAAAAAAAATGAGGAAGAATATTTTCCACAAGCAACCCAACTGGTGACACGAATAATATTCTATAATGATAAACTGCAATTTAACACACTAAAACAAGATTGAAAAGAATGACAAATGAGATAAATTACAAGCCCCCTTTTTTTCCGTTATCAGCACTGGTTCTTGTCCATCTCTTCCGTTTTTTCAACAAAAGTGCAACCCGTAATTCATGCCCCCACTAGGAAATGATTTGCTTTTAAGAACCGCAACAAGCTGATTTCTGGGCAGCTGGACCTGCTCCAGACGCCTGGTCTAGATGAATCTTTGATGTTGCAGGCTGCAATACACAACCCAAGCAAAATGTTCAAACAAACAGTAACAGAGATTGAAAAGTCCCTCACTCTTGTCAAATCCAAAATAGGAGCTCATGAAATTCAAATACCTCAGCCTTGGTGTCAGTGTCAGAAAGCCTTTGCTTTATATCCCTTGCTATTGAAAAGAAAACTTGCTCCACATTTTGATTCGTCTTTGCACTCTGTAATGCACATATTTTTCAATAAATACCAACACTATTTCAATTGGCTTCAAATTCTGCAAGTGTTACTTACAGTTTCAAAGAATTTGATCCCGTACTCATCAGCGAGTGCTTGGCCCTTGGATGTTGGTACAGCCTACAAGAAAAATAAGGGTTATCAATCATACAGTGATTTCACATTGATATGAGCATCAACCCCCGAGTGAAGGAAACAGAGAGATGAATTGCTAAAACCATAAATTAAATCACAGAACTGTAGTTTTTTCCTGTTATGAATACCCGAGTGAAAAAAATATTCTATGTGCTAAAAACTGGGATCAATAAACGACCTTGGTAGTGCAACTAAGATATAATCATATAAGCGAGACTTCCAAAATGGCAATCAAAAGCAATTTAACAGCTAGTATTAATTGATTGCAGAACTGACTAACATACCCGTTTGCTTTCATCCATGTCAGCCTTGTTCCCTACCAATATCTTGTTAACATTATCAGAAGCATGTTGCTCAATGTTGCGAATCCAATTCCTAATGTCTGAAAATGGTGATAAGCCAGGTTTATAAGAAAACTATTAAGAAGAAAGGCACGGAAATGAAAGGAAATAGTTTAGTAAAAGGCAATGCAACTTCCCAAATACTTGTCACCACATAAAAATAAATGTGGATGAGAAGGTGCCAGTGGTGATGTAGGGAAATCAAACAGCACATTCAGATAAGCAAAATTTCTTCCACTTAAAATCTGCACAGCAATCTTAAGTTTTGATCAATTGAGAACACAGAAACTTACTGTTGAAAGATGATTCATCAGTAACATCATAGACCAGCAAAATACCCATAGCTCCACGATAATAAGCTGACATGGAATGAATTTCAAATCAACTTATAACAATTGCATGACAGACAACAAGATAACAATCCAGAAACACAGTTCTATGAACTACAAAACTCCAAATGCCAGGCATTGACGATTATGATCTAAGATCTAAAGGTCTTGTCCTAGAAATACCCAGAGTAAAAGGTTAGTCTGATGGTACAATTCTAACCATGTAAAGATCTTCACATACATGATGCAGTGGTCCAAGTGTCATGAACTAGTAGGCATAAAACTTAGGCAATACCAAGCTGCAATTCATGCATCAGAAATCCAGGCTTCCCTGATGCCAATGTCAGCCATTCACATCAATACTAATTTGAGAGGATATTCCTCGAGGTGGACTAGAGCCTTTATGCAATCCTGGTAATCAACAAAACAAGCCTTAATCCCAAACTATATAGGATTAATCTTCATCCAGCCACAGCCAACCACAAATTTTCTCTCACATTGCCCCTGCTTCAAAAAGTGAACGCTCATATTTGGTTGCATAGTAGGGCATTCAAAAGTTTGTTCAGCCACACCCCCAGACCCACCCAAAAAAATGAAAACTGTAAGAATATCTCTCCCCCCATCACAGAAAACACTTCCCCGGAGAGTAATGAAGCTTATCAAATTGGCAGGTTCTGCATGGAAAATCTTCAAGTGGATAACTTATGTCTCATACATGAACCCACCAGTTTGATATTCTTTATGAGCAATATGAAATGTGACAAACCTAAGTAGAGCAGACTTCACAAATATCCTTTCCCTTTCTATCAATGAGAAAACAGTATCTACAAAAGAGAAACATACCAGTTGTGATTGTTCGGAACCGCTCCTGCCCAGCTGTATCCCAAATTTGAAGCTTAATCCTTTTGCCATCAAGCTCAATGGTTCTTATCTTAAAGTCAATACTGCATGATAAAGAATGACCTTGGGAAGGTCAGAGAAGTTCTTCAAGATAGAAAAACCAGTTAATGCATTTTAAGCCCAGAATGCAAGGAATACACACCCAATGGTAGTGATAAAACTAGTTGTGAAGGAACCATCAGAGAAACGCAAAAGAAGGCAACTCTTGCCCACACCTGCAACGGCAAACAACAGGAAAGATTGAGATCTCAAGCACAATATTATGTTGCAGAATAAACTTGAACTTTAGCAATTATGCAAAACCAGTGAAGCAGACAACATTTCCAAAAAAAAGAAAGCATAATAACATCAAACACAAGGAGAAAAAAACATGGCATCAAGTAGCCAACATATTTGGATCTATATCCTTTTTTATAAGCTATTAGCAGATATCATATCAATAAATGGAGAGATACAGAGGGGGAAGGGGAGCTAGACAAAGAGCTAAACTACCGACAATCTAATTAGGTAGCAACACGTTCTCTCCCTCCTCCTACATAGTACCGAATCCTGATGGACACAAGATCCCAACAAGAACAACCATCAGCTATGCAATTCATGTCAGATTGCATGTTGCTGTCTCACCGCTATCAGATGTTCCAATTTTACATGAAAAACTAAAACATTCCTATACTATAAATCAAGTGGGAGCATACATTAGTAGATATGTTACCTGAATTGAAATCATGGGATCCTTAAAAAAACAAAAAACAAAAGATTAAAAACAGTAAACAACAACATAAAAGATCCATACCGCTATCGCCGATCAAGAGAAGCTTAATGAGATAGTCATAATCGGCTCGGGCTCTAGCAGGGGGAGCAGCCATCGAACGGAGAAATCCAAAAAAGAAATAATAATAACAATAATAATATATAAACCCTCTCTGCACAACGAAGACAATAAAAGAGAGAGAGAGAGAGAGAGAGAGAGAGAAGCAGCAACTACAAAATCAATAACCAAAACGAGAAGGACAAAAGAGTAGATCTGTGCGTTTGAAAGAAAGAAAGAAAAAACAGAGAGAAGGAGGAAGAGGAACCTTTGAGATCAGGATTCTTCGAAAATATGGAGGAGAGAGAGAGAGAGAGAGAGAGTGAATGGGGGAGATAGGCGGGCAGGTCTCCGAGAGGTCAGATGTGGGAGGCAATGGGGATTTCTACACGCATAGCTTTTTGCGACAAGGAGAGAGGAGGGGTTTTTAATATTTTTCAGCGAATATTTGGAGGGACAACTTTTGTTTTCGTTTTCTAGTTTTTAAAAAATATTTTTAATTTAAAAAATATTAAATTAATATGTTATTTTAGTAATTTTTATAATTTTGAATAAATTATATTAATATATTTTATATATTTAACAAAACACAAATCTCCAAGAGTTGTGCTACGTTTTTTTTTTGGAGTATAGTAGATTGATATGTTTTTATATTTTTGAATTGTGAAATTAAAAATAATTTTTAAAAAATAATAAAATATTATTTTAATACATTAAATAAAAGATATGTTAAAAAAACAGCGTTACTGTACTCTCTGTCACCCCGTCGTATAATTGGTTCTGGGCCTTAGCCAGTCATCAATTGATAAAAGCACATTTGGGGCGTCCATAACTTGCATTAAAATAAAACAGATGGACAGAGAATCTAATTTTTCAGATAAATTGGACGGTGCGGAGTGCAATTGGACCCATGTTATGCGCGATGAATCGATGCAACTCATGTGGGTTCCTTATTTTATTTTTTATTATTAATATTTATATATATCATGATTAATTTTATGAACTCTAAAATTAACGATAATGTAAGTCTTAAATAATCCTGAAAGGACTTGTTGAATTACCCTCAAGATTAATGAGTTTCTTATTTTAATTTTTATTTGTTGAGGTAGTTTCTTTTTTCAAGCTTGTTTATTTTTATATTTTAGAAATTTTTTAAAAAAATTAAAAAATTTATTTTTTTTTATTTTAAATTAATTTTTTTATATTTTTAAATATTTAGATGTGTTGGTATTAAAAATAATTTTAAAAAAAATATAAAAATTATTATTTTAATATATTTTTAAATAAAAAAATATTTTAAACAACAACTAATAATCCCACAAATATACAAAGCTTTGACATGAGATGGCTGTGCTTTGTAGTTTGTAGGCTGACCAGTAAATTCCAAGAATCAGAACATGACATTCCGGTTAGTGAGACCTCCTCATTTTCGCTTGCTTTTCAAGACAAACTAGTAATTAACAACCTGTCTCTGCTTTGCATTACAAGGTTGTCTTGTTTGTTTACTCCGTGGTGGAATCTGAAACTTCCATTTCAAGTTTTTTTTTTTTTTTTCCTTCTTCTGCCGTCAAATGATTGGTTTGATTAAACGGCAAGAAAAGGATGCGTTTAGCATTGGGTTTTATGGTAGTGCATTGCCATTAACCGTTTTAATGAGATTATATATCTGCGTCTTATTAATATAGTTGGTTAGGAGAGCGCAATATAGATATGGCGAAGAGTGAAAAAACTGCAATGTTTCTTTCGGTTTTTTTATTTATATATAAACATCACTTCCTCCATCTCGGTTTTATTGACCCTTTTGACTTATCAAATGGCTGGTGGGAGGGGTCGCAACTCAGTTCGTGCCAATGTTCTGCAATTTTACTTTTCAAGTGGAAACTTATTTTTCACATGCAAAAAGGGCTTCGACGATTAATATATATATTTTTTTATTTGGTTCTTTTTGTATATTTTTAAATAGTAAAATTAGTCTTATTTGAAATTTATAACTGTCTCTCTCAATAAGTACACTTCTTAAAAATTGAAATTATATTCTTACCTTTACAAGAATATAACGGTCTTTTAATGACTAATATGTTATTGAATCAACTTAATTAATTCAATATAATTATATTAAAAATTTGTTTTTTAAAAAAAATTTAAAATAATATCATTTTAATTTTTTAAAATTGTTTTTTCAAAACTATATATATAATGAAAGGACATGTAGTCCAAATTAAAATGAGACGGCACAGTGTGACGGAAAACTGCCGGAAGTGTGAATTACACAAACTTCCAGTTCAGGAACATCCCATGCTTCTCCTCCACATTATTAATCGTAAAAATAACTAAAGTCGAACAAAAAAGATGGGGCAGCAAAGCACGTGCTTAGAAGTTCCCCACAAACTTTTCTTTTCCCTTCAAAACCCAGCAATCTCTCCTTCACTCATTCTCCTTGAGAAAACATTCGTGTCCTCCATTAAAATGTCAACTGCAAGACATATATCTGATGATGATGGCAAACATTAGCCAGATCAGATGATGATGATGATGATGATGATGATGATGATGCACAATTTTAATTTTAATTTTAATTTTTATCAAATTGGGCAACTGAGGATCCTTCGGCAGTGCATCTGGAATGAGATGCTTATGGCTCAATCATAGTCTGGTTATGTAAAAGAGGATCCTCAGTTTTTGCAGTTTTTTTATTTATTTATTTAATGCCTGAATACCAGGCTATAATAATCACATTTTAGAAGTATACAGCTTGTTAGTTTATTTCTTATTTGTTCTTCTTCTTCTTCTTTTTTGTTGTTATCTTGTAATTTTTTTTCCTTTTTTCTCTGTATTAATCTCAAAATCATTTATTTATGTAATCATACACTGGGAACTTTGCATTAAATAATTAGATTTGCGAGCTTAGAGTTTATTTTGGTGTTTCAAAAATATTTTTAAATAAATTAAATTTTTTATTCTTTTATTTCAAATTAATTTTTTATTCTGATTATTTAATATATTAATATTAAAAATAAAAAAAATATTATAAACATGCTTTTCATTCAATATCATGTTCGTTTGAGAATATGATTGCAGTTGTTTTTTAAATATTTTTTACTCGAAAATATATTAAAATGATATTTTTTTATTTTGATATTAACGCATCAAAATAATGTGAAAATATTAAAAAAATAAATTAAAACAAAGAAAAAAATAATTTTTTTTAAATATAAAAATAAACAGTACCATATTAGAAGTACGATGATTAATCTGGACGACGGCGCTACAGTGTAGAGTCTAAAATGCTATTGGTGTTCAGTGAATATTGATTGCCGCAAATAAGGGACATTATTTATTTTGCTGCGGACTAAACTCAAATAAACACCAACACGGCATCATTGTGCGAATGGCATCTAGGTCCTCCCCAAGCCTCGGAAAGTTTAACATGTTTGACATTGAAACTCATGTAGTATCAAACTAGTTATTTATCACGTGATTTGCTATTGGTTAGTTTTTTTTTTTTTGGGAAAAATAAATAAATATGCAAGCATAGGTCTTTTTACAACAAAAATTCTAATTATAAATCAAAAAGTTTATACATGGATTTAATTAAATAAATTAAGAATTATACATATCAATAAATACAAAAAACATATTGATGCGTCTATTCGATAAGCCTAGCTGCAGGTTGAATAATTTTTTTTAACGGAGATAATATATAGATGTTATTAACGTGTTTTTTGACTGTGAGTAAAAAATATAATTGTGAATAAAAAAATCAATGCTTATATATAATAAAATATAATGAAGATTATATGTGTTAATAAAGACATGTAAGATCTCAAATTTATTTTTAACATCGTGGAAAAACAAGACAATGTTGCAATTGCTACATTGAAACATTATTTTTGGGCCCCCATATAAATAAAAATATAAAAAAATGAAAAAATGTTGGAACATAATAAAAATATATATATATACCAGTGAGAAGAATGTACCAGAACGTCCAGAAAATTATCGAATACTGGTTGAGGAAGATCAAAATTTACAAGATTAAAAATTTGACAGTGTGTTTTCGACTGATGAAGGCCCTGTTGGCAAGAAAATTCAATTTAAGGAGAAAAATTTAAAATTTGATGTTGAAGGACTCAATTAGAATTTTTCAAAATTAAATTTATTGAGGGCTTAATTGCAAGAAAAATTGATTTTTAAAGTTAATTTAGACTTTAATTGGAAGAAATTAAAATATAGGGGTCGAATTGTAATTTTTAAGAGTTAATTTAGTCAAATCAGTGGCTTAATTGCATAAATATTGAAGTTTGATGGGTAATTAGGGACTTGATTGAAGAAATCCAAAATCAATGACCTAACTAGAAAAGGCAGGTGAATGTAATGGTTGAAATTGACCAAATTATGAGCTAAATTGAAAAAATTAAAAGTTTGTTAGTCAATTGAGAGTCAAAATGCACAAATTCAGAACCAAGAAATAAAATGAAAATAGCGGTTAACTTTAGGGCTGATAATTGAGTTTAAAAAGGATGAATTTGCATAAAATTAAAAGTTAGGAGGCAATTATGATTGCAATTGAAAGAAAATGAAACAACAGGGACTCAATTGAAATCTTTCAATCCCAAATGATATGGCATTCATATTTAATGAAGAGAATATAAGTAACACGTCATTCATCACCTAAACATCACTGTTTTGACAGTTTTGGCTGATCGAGTTGGCAATTTTAAATGAATAAATATGAAGTTACAGACCATCAAATTCAGCAAAGTTGGATTCAAACGAAAGATGTGTACCCTCTCTACCAACTTCAGGTGGTCTTAGAAGACGATGATGTTAGAACTGCTCTAACGAGGCCTTAAAAGTATGCAACTCAGTCAAACCTGATGTCACACCCGGATATCACGGTGACCGATTAAAAAATTTTCTTTGAAAAAGAACGGGTATCTAACATCTTGTTTTTTTTGGGAAAAGGATCTAGTTTAAGGAGTCGCCACATAGTATTATGATCGATTAAAAAATTTTCTTTGAAAAAGAACGGGTATCTAACATCTTGTTTTTTTTGGGAAAAAGATCTAGTTTAAGGAGTCGTCACATAGTATTATGGTCACTAGGAACCCTAACTGCTCAATAAAGATTTTATGATACGAAATTGATTACGAAAAAAAAAAGATATTATTACCCCTTAAGCGTCTTACCCAATGTAGACTGCATTACTGGTTTTGTCTTAAATTGCTCAGAGTTTGTTGGTTTAAGCTATGATGGTATGCTTGTAATATTTCCAACTCTGGCGTCAGTGAAAATTAAACTATGAATATTTTCAACTCTGATATTGATAAATATTACGTAACAAAAAAAATATATGATATTTCTAACTCTGGTATCAATGGATTAACCAGTAAAATAAATTTAAATCAATGCATATATATATTTTCTCTCAGGCTGGGTTGGATCAACCAGCCCAACTTGATCACTTACTTAAGCTAGTGACCCGACTGTGTAGCAGGCATGCGTGACAACACACACCTGCTACAGAATGAATTATAATTCACAGTTGCAAATTTGCAATAACAAGTGAATTGTAATTTGCATGCACAGTAAGAAGAACTTACCAGGTTCACTGGAGAAGAAACCGGATGATGGGGTAATGGCTAACAGATGCTACTTCTTTTCCTTTGTTTCTTTCTCTGATTTTTTTGGTTTGCTGGAGAAGAACTGATCGATGCTACCTCTTCTCTGTTCTTTCTCTGGTTCCCTGTTTTGTTTGTCTTGCCTTGTGTTGTTTGTTCCCTCCCGGTGTCTCCCTTCTGCTGGCAATGGGAACCTCTACTGGACGCCGCTCTTGGTTGAAGATAGGACGTTGGACGCTGCTTGTGCTGCTCACAATGACAGCTTGTTAAGAAGAGGATTTCTGCTGCTCGCAGTGGCAACTTGTTGAGAGGAGTTGCTGTCGTTGGTTGTTGATGGTGTGACTGAAAATCAAGTTGCTAAAAACAACATTGCCGCTGCTGGGAAAAGGAGGTTGCTGCTAGTTCTGCCACTCCAGCTGAGGAAAGGCGTGGCTGAGGAGCACCCGTCGTCGCTGTTTCAATAAAAAAAGACTCTAGGTGCTGCTGCTATCCGAAGAAAAGGAACTCAAGTTCTCTGCCAACCGAAATCTGCTGAAACAAGTCTCAAATGTTCTATTTAGTGAGGAAAGTTCAATTAAATGTTTTTTTCATCTTAAAATTTCTTTAAAAATCAGATCTGAACTTGGAAATTTCGGGTTGATTTTGAGTTATTTTTTACAAGGTTCTTTATGGGTTTTCAATGTATTTTGGGTCAAAATTAGGTTGGAAAATGAGTTTTGAGGTAAAAAAAGACATAGATCCTGTTTTTTAGGGCATCGCAGTGACTGAAATCTAAGAAATATCAGGCGACACGTTATTTAAATTTTTTTTCAAAAAATTTTGGGGAGGACAACCAATTGATTTTTTGTTAAAAAAATAAAGCCCTTGCACAGGCCCTTTCTAAGCCCCTAACCATTTTTTTTTCTTCTTCTTAAAAAAAACATGCTTTTTCATGTATAAGTTTTTAATTTATATCAAAAGTAATTCCCCTTCCTTGTTATTTTTTATTTTTGTCTTAATTTTTTTTAAATTTATTTAATATAATCAGGTGAATAACCCATGTTCTAAAATCAAATATATTGATTTAGATTTGCTTTTCGACTTTTCCACATACGTATTTAGTTATTATTAATGATTTTTTTCTATTTATAAATATGTATAATTTTTAATTTATTTAATTAAATACATACATAAAGTTTTTTATATATACTTATATTATTAATTTAAAAAATTGTGTTACACATACCTGTATGTTTAATTTTTTTTATTTAAAAAATATATCAGACATTTGATGGAGCATAGATGAAATAGCTAGTGATACGTCAAATCTTCAGCCCTGTTTGGAAACTCGTGTTTTCAAAAAAATAATTTTTTTTTGATAAAAAATAAAATTTTTTTATGTTCTCAGATCATTTTAATGTGTTAATTTAAAAAATAAAAAAATATCATTTTAATATATTCTAAACAAAAAAACACTTTAAACTATAATCACAACTACAATCACAAACAACTCCACCTCCATCGGTCCATGTCACCCAACAGACTCGACCATATTACACTGCTTAAAAATTATGTTTTTCATTAAAAAACAATTCCTGGAAAATTACTAGACAAGAAATTTTAGATCTGGCCAAAATCTTGAAGGTCCGTGCCAGATTTCATATTCTTTTTCTATCAAATCAATCAAGATAGGAAAGGTACATAACAATCATCATCATCGTTGCCATGTTTGCAAGCAATGGAAAAAATTGTTACAAATTCTACTAAAGCCAACACCTAAAGAGATTCCATATTCCGATCTAGAAGATTATGTATAATATTTGACGCATACTACATACAAGATCCTTGTATTTCTTTCTTTTTTTTAGTTTAATATAGGGTCTGGGTCAGCTTGCACGTACCTCGACTAATCTCACGGACCCTGAAGTTAACGACTATGTAAACCTCCAGTGGTCATCATATGAGCAACCACAGGGTTCGAACTTGAAATCACAGAAGAAACAAACTTCTTGGTCCCAAACTATTATCACTGGACCACCACCTAGATGGTTAATATCCTTGGATTTCTTGACAGCAAATTCTACTAGAGCCAACACCTAAAGAGATTCCATATTCCGATCTAGAAGATCATGTATAACATTTGACGCATAATACATACAAGATCCTTGTATTTCTTGACAGCCAAGGTAAGGAGACTGATGATATATCTTTTGCCTAAATGGAGGGATGGCTGCTGGCCACGCCATGGGAAAGAGAGGGAGGGGGGGTTGTGCTATGATTTGATTTTATTTGGAGAGAGGTGTTGTCCAAAATTTTACAAGTAAAAAAAATACATTTAGTTTATAATCATGTAAATATATAAAATATAGCAATAATGTAATTATTATAAAAATTTAGTACGTATACTAAATAAATATATAAACTTATAAAAAATATAGAAAAAACAACCATAGCATACAAACTAAACATGTATTGATTAGAGTATTTATTAAAGTTCTTATAAAATATTTAATTTGAAATTTTATTATTTTTAATGATTTTTTTATATTGAGATGATATCAGATTGGATCGACCTTGGTCAACCGGTGACTTGGGCCATGGACTTCAATGAATTTAATAAATTTGTTGTTTTTATAAATTATTTTTATTTAATTTTATGATAACATTAGATGCTTTTAAAATTGATCACTAACCCTAAAAAAAATATTTATTTAAGATCATGATAACCTTATCAAAAGTAGAAAAAAAAACCATGAATTTCATTTCTCAACTAATCTAATATTAAAGAAGAGTGAAATAAAAAAACAATTAGAAAAATTAAAGTAATAGAAACTAAAAAAATGAATCAGATTTGATGGGTAACCCGCTAAACCAGTGAATTGGGTAACCCGAGTCAACATGTTAAACCCGCAAACTGAGTAATAAACCCCATTGGGAATAATAACTTGTTTTTTTCCTTCTAAATTATTGTTTATTTAACTATATAATAAAAAAATAGACGATTGTAAAATCAAGCGTCAAAGCAGTACTAAGATTTTTTTTTTACTACGATAACTTCTCAAAAAACAAAACAAAACAAATTATAAAACTCAACTCTCAATCAGTATAATATTAAATAATAAAATAAAAAAACAAGTTAAAAAACAAGTTAAACTCGTCATACCATCAACAAGCTCATGAACTTTCTAAAATTTACTAATTTTTTTTCGAAACTATTTTTTTTTAACTATATGATAAAAAAATAAATGATAACATAATCGAGTTCAATTAAAAAAAAAATAACCTACAAACCAGGACAACTAAAATTACCTCGTCAAACTCGTAGACCGAGTCACTGACTCCAAAAAGTTTAATAACATAGTTTTTTTTAAAATTATTTTTATTTAACTAATTTTTTTAAAAAATAGACCATACCGCAAGGCTGAAATATTTTTCTGATACCAACTCAATGCTAATATATTTTTTTGACACTGCAAAAATTATATAAAACTTAAATTAAAATAAATTATTAACTCTAAATCCCTATAAACACATCGTATAAAAAATCAATAAAAAAATCAAAATACAAAAAACAAAAAGACTATGAATTATTATTTCCCCATTCCTTTTAGTTGTATACTTCGTATCTCAAAGAATTTTTGCTCAAAAAAACAAATTGAAAAAAAAACATTATTTTTAGAATTTAGATTAAAAAATGGCATCCTTCGAAAAAGTAAACTCCCATTTTCTACATTCTCAAAAAAGAATTCCCATTTTCTACCGTTCCGCGGCAAATGCCATCCTCACCTCAACGCTCTCCTACCATCGATTAACTAACTATTTCGAACCCAATCCAACGCTCCAAAAACTCCACGTCGGCGATCCGTGTAAACTCCCAGTAACCAATCACACAACCACATCCTGTTTCTATAAACCATCCCCATTCCCCACCTAACTCTTTCCACAGAACGCAACCTTCCAAAAAAATCTCCTCCTCTTCCTCTAGACTCCTCGCAATCAAGCTCTCTCGAAATGGCGCCAAAAGCCGAGAAGAAGCCCGCCGAGAAGAAGCCTGCTGAGGAGAAGAAGACGGTGGCAGAGAAAGCCCCGGCAGAGAAGAAGCCGAAGGCAGGGAAGAAGCTGCCCAAAGAAGGAGGCGGCGCTGCTGCCGGAGACAAGAAGAAGAAGCGGGTGAAGAAGAGCACGGAGACATACAAGATTTACATCTTCAAGGTCCTAAAACAAGTTCATCCAGACATAGGGATTTCCAGCAAGGCTATGGGTATCATGAATTCCTTCATTAATGATATTTTCGAGAAGCTAGCACAGGAATCCTCCAGGTTAGCCAGGTACAACAAAAAGCCAACTATTACCTCAAGGGAGATCCAGACGGCTGTGAGGTTGGTGCTGCCTGGAGAGCTGGCCAAGCATGCTGTTTCCGAGGGTACCAAGGCTGTTACTAAGTTTACAAGCTCTTGAATTGTTGTTGTGGTAAAGTTGGGTTTTCCCTAACCATGCGTGTCAGTGTTAGGGTTTATAAATTGTAAGTGGGGGAGTTTGGATCTGCTTATTTACTCAAATCCTTATTCATTGCTTGGAGGCATAGCAACTCCTTCCTCTGTTTCTTCATGTATCTGCAAGAACAAAACAAAGCATAACCAAAGAAATTCCTTCCTTTTACCAATTCTATAGATGAAAAGCCAGAAAGAAAATTGATGTGCACCTTTGTCACAAATTTCAATCATGCCATCTCCTCACCATATTGGATTTCAGGCACAACGTGCTTTTCAATCTGATTATGACCATCAACAGCAGTAACTTCTCAGACTCCTCAAGGAATAGCAACCATGAATTAACACAGGAGAGATTTTTTACCCAAAAAGAATAATAATAACTGGGAAAATGGTTATGCCTTTTACGATCTGCTAGACATAACTCGAAATTCTAAAGCTTGGCAGTGATTTCCATGGACACGCACCTCATTTATGGTAAATATGGTTTCTACTGTACAGGTCTGTTGATAGGATTAAGAGCAATGCCAATTCTAAAATGAATTCTATGCGTGCAAGGATAAGTTACTAAATTATGAAGAAAGCAGGGTTGACTGGATGGAGATTGTTTATGCGATATTCAGAGGACACCAAAAGAGATATCTGATCATTAAATTTGCCAAGTTGAAATAAAAAAAAACAAAAAGAACTCAAATAAAAACTTTTTTCTTTGTTTTAAATTAATTTTTTAATATTATATTAAAATCACCGCTCATCTTCTAGCAAACACATATCAATTTACTTGTTACCCAAAGTATTTGTATTATTATTAGTAAAAATAAGGTATGCTAATTAATTTAATATGAAAAATAAAGGTATTCAAATAAAAAAAAATATTAAATACATTGACATCTCAAATTCCTTTAATTTGAAGTGAAAATCACAATTCTAGATTTGTCTCTGTGATAATATCCTAAGACAGTTGAGATTTATGAGAATTCAAACTTATCAAGTATGAGAATGTTTTACATCTTAAATTACTTCTATAAGTAATCTTTATTTGAAAAGCATGAGCAAATTCCTCAAGTAAAGCTGTTTTTATTTTTTAATTTTTTTAAATCTATTTTTATTTATTTATAGTAGGTAAGCTTGGAAAAATTTGATTACAAATACAAATGGTTACCTAATTTTTGATTTATTAAAATCACGAATCAAATAATAATCCACTTCTTTTTTAAGCTACATGTCGTCTACTGTTCAATTACTGGCCTGTACTTGGAACGCCGTTTGCTGGTTCCCCGCTGGCGCCGCAGCAGTTTCACTTTGTCTGGACTCTGAAGAAGAAGATTGCAAAATGAATGGGCTTCCAGCTTTTTGTCAGTTGATTATCATCGTACACAACAAATCATGAGTTCAAAAGTTTGTTTTCACCCTTTGGTGTTGTTAAAGAAGGTAAGAGATTTTCCTTGCTAAGACAGCACCTGAAATCGTTTACTCATTCTTCATGTTTTTTCTTGTTCTAAAACAAATTTGATTGTTTGTGCAGCTAGGCTAGTTGTATACCCAACAACTCAAAAGCCAAAAGGGTTGGTTTTGTTACGGTTCGAGTCGGAGACTGATGCGCACAAGGCATTGGAGGCCATGAATGGCAGGGTATTTCTTTCTTTCTTCTCCATTTTTTTATGTTTAACTAATAGTAGTTTATTAGATATTGGATAAAGGAAATTCTTCTCCATTTGTTTTTTTTAATGTTTATCTGGTAGTAGTTTATTCGATATTGGATAAAGGAAATTGGGTTTCTCCAGCAATGGATAGGCTCTCCAGTTTTTCACTTTACTTTTGTATCCAAGTCGGATGCAAGAACTTCCACTCTTGTTTTAAGCTTTTCATAGTGGAATAAGCCTATGCGTCCTCAGTTCTCTGTTTTCAAGGTGTATTTCCTTCGTTTTCTACAGTTGATGCCTTAACATTAGTGAATGTTATGTAATGAAAGTCTTCATTGAAATATATTACCTACCTGCAGTCTACTTGCTAGGTTGCAGTGGTTGCATATCAGTTATTGGAAATTAGGCAACGGAGAAAAGGCAGTAGATTTTTTCAGAACTATTTGGTTCTAGGATGTTGATTTTCTTCCTCCTCTGGTCATTTATGGTGGTGAGGTTGCAGGCCCGCTAAAATGGAGATGGGTCTTGGTCCTCTAAGAAAGCCTTTATTTTAGACGCTTTAGGTCTTTTCTATAAAGCAAATATTGCATTGTTTAAGCATCTTAGATGATAATTCTTGTGAAGCCTGTAATATGGATACACATGCATACATATAGAAGAAGAGACTATTATGTTTGGGAAACTGATTAAGTAGGCCGCTATTACTGTAGATAATTTAGCAGCAAAAGATACATCAAGATCCATTAAAATGGTTTCAATCTTGACCACTGTAATGTAAGGACCTTCTTCCATTTTCTGGGCAATAGTCAATATTTGGTCTAGCTCTGGCATATTACTCTCTTGTTTATGGCAATTTTTCAAATGTAGGTTCATTTCTTTCTTTGCAAATTAAATTTCACCTGTAACAAGAATGTGCTTTGCAGTTTTTGCCGGTTAGATTAGTTAATAGATTGGTCCAAACCGGGATCTTTCACCTGCTCTAAAAAACTATTTTTAAATTGTCACGAAAAAAAGAAGAAGCAAAAAACACAAAATCTGGAAAGGTTTTACAATAACAATAATCTGCTTGGGGGGTTACTGTTTCTTATCATGCGCCACTGAATGGATCAGGAGTAATTGTTATTTACAGTGTGCTTATACTTTCAATGTTTGGTGTGATTGGAAATTCTCAAATCATGCCCATTTTCCACAGAATAATCGAATACTTTTATTGTGATTGTTATCCGTACGGCATCTTTTTTACCTTGTCATTTCTTCTCATTTTGGCATCTATCTCATTCCTGCTTAGTTTTAGGAAAATTTTATTTCGTAATGGTTATCAAATTAACTTGTTGCCCTTTTCATCTTTCATGCGTTTATATATTTTTAGTGATCTTTTTCACAGTGTGGTGTTTCATCCTCTGATTTCTTGTTTGAACTTATTGTTTGATTTCTGGAAACTGAAATGATGGAAGCTTAAGTGTTCCCTCTGTCTCTCTCAGACTTCTTTCAGTTCTTGGATTTTCCTCAGGTTGCATACAAAAAATTGAAACATCAGCACCAACCTTATTCTGTCAAACTCATTATATTACTGCTTTTTATGCATGATTAAGGTGAAATGGTCATTGCTCTTGTGAAATATGTGACTTAAAGCATTGACAACATTTGTTTACCTGATTTTTCATTCCTGCCATTTTGGTAGTTTGTCATCTGTTATTCCTTTTTTTTCTGTTTTGGCATACAGATTGTTAATGGAAGGCTGATCTTTGTTGAAGTGGCAAAAAATACCGAGTGATGATCGAGTACGATTCTCTTTTATTTCCCCAATTTTGTTGGGTGATTTTGTTGGGTGATTAGGAAACCAAAAGGGTGAGCATGACCAAATGTTGCTACAAGCGTATTGGTAAGACAAATTAGGACTCTTGCAGAGAGGAGAATTTGTAAAAGGAGAAAGTTAATGCATTTGATTTTATACTTTGCCTAAGCACTTGATTGTATTCATGCTTTTGCCTGAACGAGCAACTTGACTTCATGATTGTAAAAGGAGAAGTTACATTGTTGTAAAGTTTGCTCACTATTACCAATAAAACGAAATTGAGTGGATTCCAGTTAACAGAATCTCAAAAGGTGAGGGCCCTCGGAGATGGCACCGCTCTTCATCTTCATCTGGTGCAAGCCAATTCTGCATTTATCAACAATGAAATGTTACCAAATGAAGAGACTGTTTATTTTAGTGGGCAGAGGCTGAGAACTGTGATAATATGCTACCTCATAGACTGTCTAACGGATTGCATTATTAGAGGACCAATTTGATAGATTTTAACTTTCACCACAGATTACAAGATTCGAACCCTTTCTTGGCTTGAGAAACGGTTACTGTCACGCCCTGCGTTTCTTGCATTTCAAGTGTTTCCTTTGCCCCAGCCAAGATGCCTTGTTTAGTCGACTGTGTATCCATTTTACACTCTATGTTTTGCCTCAAGATCTTTCTCCTTGCGCATCATTTTTTTTTAAACTTTGTTTTCTTGTCTTTCTTTGGTACCCAAATAATTTTTTCCTCCCAACAAGATGATAGCAAAACTTGCTACACATTTAAACTAATAATTATTACAGTGCCTGCAGCTGTCTCTTCCGGTTTCTGTCACGAGTATGATTACCAGCGTTGTCATTGTCATTGCGGGTACATTCAAGGGAAATCCCTCAGATAGTTGAGAGCCATCTTGATGTTTGGGTACTGTGCAATTAATGGGAGGTTTTGGAATCTCAAGTGTAAAGAAGGCCGATTCTGAGTGTTTGCATTTGGAGCTTTTAGGTTATGAAGTAGCCAGCAATTGAAGTACCGAGGGGTCTAATGGCTTTACCAATATAATGGAAATTTTGAGAACAGATTACGGGAAAGGTAGTAGATGTTAAGAAAGAAGAGTTAGATTGCTTGAGAAACTGCAGAGAAGCGGAAGGCAATATATCCAGTTCATGAATCAAGCCAAATCATTTAGGATTCTGCCAATCCTAGAAGGAAAAGCTGCTGGGCATTTCAAGTCTGAATCCATCCATTTGTTAAGACCCGCCACATCAGGTTTCTGGTAAAGGGAAATGGATAGAGTCACCAACACATACTGTTCCAATTCTCATCCATTCTTTTACCTGTTATTTTTTTAACATGCAGTATACCAGAACTGATGACTTAGGGCAAGGCTTGCAGTGTTTAGAGAACTTGTCAGCCTGCTTTCTTCAGGCAAACAGCGTTCAAATAGGAGAGGGAACCACCACCAGCACTGCTCTTAGTAGCGTGCTGGTTTTCCACTCAAAGAAACCAAGTCCCATCTGACCAGAACTTCAAACAATACAAAACTGGGTAAGAAAGAAAGAATGAGAGACATATAGAAGCAACACAAACGTTTCTTTCTTTCTTAATGACATGTTTGAGGAACCATTTCAAGGGAGGAAAACCTTGGTCGACAGTCCGCATCTAACCTGTAATAGTTAAATGCTGTCGCGAAATCATATTGTTTTTAGTTCTGGAAGATGATCAAGAACAAGTGTTTGTTATCTTGACATGCAGTAAAGTAGTTAAAAAGTAAAAGAACACATGATGATTGGGTTTTCATGGCAGAAATGTTGCTTGAACAAGCCCACTGATTCTAAACAAACACCAGCACCGCTCTAACCAAACATATTAAATTCGCACTCTGTAATGGATCAGACGCAACACACGCCCCTCCTCGTCACCCCTTGTGTGCATAATGTACACAGATATTTCTGTCATCCAGCAACCGGAATAGACCGTGGAACAAAACATTAAACAAGCAGGATAATTGTTATTAAACATGATAATTAAAGGGATCATGCCAGACCATCCATTTCTTTCAAACCCATCCTGGCTGTAGCTTCATAAGAGGGCCGTACAAAGCCGTAGCCCTTGGATTCACCAGACTCGATCAAATATAATTTTCCCTGCTAAAAACATATATAGAAAGGCTATAAAATTTCCATAAAGATATAAAAAATTACAAGAGTGTTTTTTTTCTATATTATATAGGTATAATCCTACGAGTTTTAAAATTAATGACCATATAAATCTTAAATAACTTCAAAATTTATAAAATTTAAATTAATAATCTCAAAAAAAAATAATAATCAAGATTTAACTAAAAATTAAACTTCTCAAAATTACAACAACTTCGTTGGTGTCGTATAAGAAATCCCCGCATGCATCAACACGGAATAATTTGATAGATATTGGTAGCATAGGAAAATGCACGCAGAGATGAAGACGGAAAAAGAAAATTATATATATATATATATATATATATATTTTAATTATCTATCTATCTATATAATTAATGTATTTATTGGTTTAATTTACATAATAACTTTCTTTTCGTAAAATAGCATTTTTACGAAGACATCACGTGTATAATAATAATAATAATTGGATGTCGGTACGATGTCCTGTTGTCATGCTTGAGCACAATCATGATGATAATTACGGGGTGTTTTAATAGGAGTTTTTAAAAATTTTATTTTTTATTTTATCTTTAGAATATATTAATATTAAAAATAAGTTTTAAAAAATATTATTTAAATAAATATATTTGAAAAACAACGCTACCGCTTACCTATTTTGAATTCTTATCGGGGAAAAAAAAATAGTAGCACGCCACCCTGTTTTCTATTTAGCTCACAATTTGAGCAAACCCCAACTCCGTCCCCTCTCTTTCTCTCTCCCTCTATAAATATCTCTCTATATTACCGGGTCCGATATTTATCCAACTCATTCGTAGACCACCTCCATTCCTCCTATAACCATGGTCAGTCTCTTCTTTCTCACTCTTTACTTTATTCATCGAACAAATTCTTGGTTTTGATCTATGATTTGCAACTACAGGCGATCAAGTTAAATTTTATAGATCTGATTTTGCCTTACTTTATTTTGATTCTCAGATCTTTCGACTTAATATCTTCTGGTTTGGAGACTTGATATTTTTTTTTAATGCCTGATCCATTGATCTGGATTTGTTTTTTTAATTTGATCTATATATGTCGGGTGCTATTTGCATCAAATTCCATCTTGTGTTTGCTTACCAACAAGGAATGAGGAATTTAGCCCGCGATTCTGCAAAATTCTTGTTAGCGTGCAATCGAGTGGAAAATAGTACGTACATGGATTGGAAACCGGAAAAACCATTAACATGGCGAAAACAAGTTGGATTAGGGTATTGGGCTTATTCTGCTTTATATCTTAGGTTGGTTACAAGATGACGATTCAGACATGATACCATCTTTTATCTGGGACTCTTTTTTTTTTTTCTTAATGGAATCCTTGTCTGTGCAATTGTAGTCTAAAATTGGCTGATTTTGATCCCTTATTTTTTTTAATCTTAATTTATTATTAACATTTTGCTAATATTGCTAGAGCTTCACTTAGCTATATACATCTGTCTCATTTTTATGTAAAATAAAAATAAAAAAAAATCTATTTTTCCCTTTGGCAAACGCCTCGGTTGTGTTTGTTTTTTACAAAGTGGCTTTGTTTTTTTACTTAGTCTTGTCAAACATCAACTAGTAGGTTACGAATTGCCACAAAATCCTGTGTGCTGCAACTTCGCTTCTTTTTTCTATTCTCTATTACTTAATAACAAACAGAGTTCAAGTGTTCAGCTTTCTTAGAAACCTAATGCCTTCAGTGATTTTATCCTTATCGTCTGAATGCCTTCTACTTTGCCTTATAGGATAGGATGTTTGTTCCAGTCAATTATGTGAGTGGAATGGCTGTGAGAAGATGCATGGTCCATTACTGAATCCGTAATGTGTTGGTAGGGAGAAAATGTGGGCTTTTCAATAAAGGTCGATCCAGGGTGTTCAAAAATTTTAAAAATCCTGGTCAATGTGGTGCTGTTATCTTTCAATCTTCTTGAATGTTCAAGACTTCCAGTCTGCAACTTCTCTCTTTCTATTCTCTTAAAAACTTTGATGACCGATGTCACAACTTTGGATATTATGTGTAGCAATTTGTGATCCATTGTGCATTAATTAATACCATAAATGTTGAAGCTCTGCTGTTTATGTTGTTTCTCCACCCCTAAGGCTTATCATGTTAATAAAGTATGGATCAATCATATAATAAGAGAGGTTCTTGTTAAAACTTGTCATGAGTGGTTTCATTGCTTCTCCGTCTTACCATATATTATATCTCTTTCAATGTACAGGCCAATTCAGCATCTGGTATGGCAGTGCATGATGACTGCAAGCTGAAGTTTTTGGAGCTCAAGGCTAAAAGAACTTACCGCTTCATAGTTTACAAGATCGAAGAAGAGCAAAAGCAGGTTATTGTGGAAAAGCTTGGCGAGCCTGCCCAAAGCTATGAAGATTTTACTGCAAGCCTCCCTGCTGATGAGTGCCGCTATGCTGTTTATGATTTTGATTTTGTGACTGAAGAGAATGTCCAAAAGAGCAGAATCTTCTTCATTGCATGGTAGTGAAATCTAACACTGTTTATATGCACACACACACACACACACATGTGCGTTTATTGTTTTTGGGCTCTCACTTTTAACTGACGCTCATAATTTTCTGTGTGGTTTCCAAAGGTGTCCCGACACATCAAGGGTGAGAAGCAAGATGATTTATGCTAGTTCTAAGGACAGGTTCAAGAGAGAACTAGATGGTATTCAGGTAGAGTTGCAGGCAACCGATCCAACTGAAATGGGTCTCGATGTCATTAAAAGCCGTGCCAGCTAAATACAAGTCTCCCATTTTCGCGGTGGAGGGTTCCATGCACTCTACGTATAAGCGGGATGTTCATAGCTTGTGGCGGTGAACCTGACTGGATTATGATACTGGTTTGTTTGTTTGAGTTTTATCTTATAGTCCTCTTCTCGAACCAAACCAATTTTTTTTTTTATTATGCTTTTATGATCGATCTTGTAATGAACCTCTGCGATTTGTATCTTTATAGCTGTGCTTACAATCTCTGGTGTATCATCATCTGATGGTAGATAAAACCTGGATTTGTTTTATACATTTCGAAAATGGATGCTTTGACACTTTCTCATGTTTGCATCAAGTCCTGCTTTTCTTTAATCCTAGCCAATTGGCCTTTCCCAATTTTAGTAGTTCTATTTTATTTAGTTATTTTGAAAGTTTTAAGTTTATATATACCAAATTTCTCTGTCCTTTTTAAATATATAATACAAGAATTAGCAATATAAGGGTAGAAAAGGAATAACCTACTAGAATAAAAAAAAACCTTGATCCCTCTATAGCTGATCTTAAAAATGCACTCCGCATATCAATCTTGTGCATTAAAAGAAATTTAATTAGTGTTTCTAGATACTGGTTCAAAGTCAACATCAATTAATGAATATTTGTGTTTTTTTAAATTGTGGTTTTTCTGCAAAAATAGTTGACAATGATAATAAATGGAGGGAGTAATTATTTCTGAAAAATATTATAAAATGAAGAGTAAACGAGAGTTTTTTTAAAATTAACATCCACCGTTAAATATAATATTAACTGGAAATCAATTTATTAATCAAAGTAGCTCTGCAATGAACTAGCATCCCTTTCCCTAGCATTACCTCGACCTATTTCTATGCAGTCTCTGAAATTGTTTGTTTAACATATGGGTTATAGATTCATGAAATTTAATTAATGACCAAGGAAGTTTGTTTATTCTTTAATTTTCTACATTAAGGACTTGGGTCAACATTTCAAAAAATTATTAATTTTTTTTAAATACATCAAATCAAAATCAATATAGGATTACATTTCAGATAATTTTTTTAAAAAATCTTAATTATATATAAACTGATTTGAAAATACTCTTAATGTCTAAAAAAACATTATATAATATATATATATATATATATATATATATATATATTTTGCTATATCCATGAAAAAAAATATTAAAGAAAATTGATGCCAGGGCACAATCTTAATCAGAGCTCTCTTCTTCAAAGACTTTCTATTCAGACCAAGAAAGCAATGTAACTTGATTGCTTGATTGGTATATAGCAGCGGATGTTTATTAAAGTATTTTTTATTTAAAAATATATTAAATTAATATATTTTTAAAAAATTTTAAATTGTTTTTTTGTATTAGTATATTAAACACAATTAAAAACATAAAAAATTTTAATTTGAAGTGAAGAAAAAAATATATTTTTTAATTTTTTTTAAAAATATTTTTAACACAAAAATAAACGAGATCATAGTTAAAAGGGTAGATAGAGTTTGGTAATACGGCTGACTATATATTAAAAAAATGATTTTTAATTTTTTTTTAATTTTTAATTATTTTGATAGGTTGATATTAAAAATTAATTTTAAAAAATTAAAAAATATTATTTTAATATTTTTAAATAAAAATATTTTAAAAAAAAAACTATTATTTCAATACCAATTATTAGTTAAATTTCAAAAAACAAAATAACAAGTGTCTTATTATCATTGGTTATGCATACTTTATTGTGGCGCCGGAGCATCATCATGTTATCGATTTACTTGCATCAGAAGAATATAAATTAATGGAGCCACCAGAAATATCCCAAAGTATTACTTAATTATAGCTTAGTCCCTTAATATTATCAACAATGATTGATCGATCCTCATCTTTTCATATATTTTAGATTTCATCCTTATATTCTCAATCTAATTATATACCGATCAAATAACTATTGTATTATTTCTGAATTCTGATGCTATATAAAATTAATTAGTTCTAGTATGGGGACTAAGTTATATTAACTCCCAAAGTTATTATTAAGACGTAAAATGAGTTAATTATAATTTAGTCCCTATATGTTTCTGAAACAAATAATTTAATTTGTCTAGTTTCAAAAATAATTAATTAATAACCATGAAGAAAAAATAACAGAAAGATCAGTGCCCCCTCTACATTTCACCGATGAAAATAAACAACGGCACCAAGTTATAAGAAAAAAGGATAGGGAGTAGTTAATTATTTTGTAAGAATATAGGAACTACATTGTTTATGTATTAAAAATATAAGGACCAAATTATAATTTAATAAACTTTTAAATTCTGAATTCCATTAACTGAGAAATAAAGAAAAAGAAACCAGCAAGGGGGAGAGAGACATAGGGGAGAACCTCCATTATCTCTCAAAAAGTAAAAGCCTGTGTTGAATCGAAGAAAGCAAAACCCTAAAAACTGTGTCTCTGTCTCTGTGAATCTGGTGTTTTCCTTGCCTTGTTATTTTTGCCTCCGATCCCTATAAGAAGGAAAATCATGGTGAGTGTATTTTTTAGTACTTTACATGTTTTGATCTCTATCATTCTTTGTCTGTTTTTAAGTGGCGACTGACGACCGATGATGCTTTAGATCTGAGATTTTATCTCTAATTTCTTGTCGTTGTGCTTCCACTACTACTACATGGTTAAAAATGATAGATCTTATGCTACTTCGTACTAGTTGATGCTCTTAATTTTGACCCATCGTGTCTCGTGTATTTTCTCGAAGTAAACGTGATGTTGAATTCATAAATAAATAGTTGCTGATTTTTGTCTCATCTTGATTTGTAATTTTTTTTTTTTTTGCTGTGAGATGTGAGGATTAGGGTATGGTTCGGTTCATTACTAATGTACTAAAACTCCAAAATTTGAAATCTTTTTGCAATCAATGTGGTCCCTTTATCAGTATTTGCAAGATTTGATAGACTAATGTCATTACTATGAATATTATTAAGTCTTGGTACATTAATTAATTAATTAGTTCTGTAAATTTAGAAGCTTGTGTGGTATCGATCTCGCCTACTGTGTTAATAAAGAAAGAATCAAAGAGATGATAATAGAGGGTCTTTGCTTTTTAGGAATGTTCAGGAATCGCTCGCCTGAGTGAGCGCTTTCATTCTTTGTTTCCCCATCTCACCGTGTGTTGTGTATCTCTCTCTGTGTACAGGCCAACGCAGCATCTGGTATGGCAGTGCATGATGACTGCAAGCTGAAATTTTTGGAGCTGAAGGCTAAAAGAACTTACCGCTTCATTGTTTATAAGATTGAGGAAAAGCAAAAGCAGGTTATTGTGGAAAAGCTTGGTGAGCCTGCCCAAAGTTATGAAGATTTTACCGCAAGCCTCCCTGCTGATGAGTGTCGCTTTGCTGTTTATGATTTTGATTTTGTGACTGCAGAGAATGTCCAGAAGAGCAGAATTTTCTTCATTGCATGGTAATGAAATCTAACATTATTTATATTTGTGTGCGCTCGTGCTTTTATTGTTTTTTGGGCTCTCACTTTTAACTGACGCTCATAATTTTCTTTGTGGTTTACAAAGGTCTCCCGACACATCAAGGGTGAGAAGCAAGATGATTTATGCTAGTTCTAAGGACAGGTTCAAGAGAGAACTAGATGGTATTCAGGTAGAGTTGCAGGCAACCGATCCAACTGAAATGGGTCTCGATGTCATTAGAAGCCGTGCCAGCTAAGTACAAGTCCCCCAATTTCGCAGTGGAGTTTGATGCACTCTACATATGAGCGAAATGCTTATGGCTTGTGGCAATGAACCCGACTGAATTATGAGATTGGTTTGTTTGTTTGAGTTTTACCCTTCAGTCCTCTTCTAGAACCGATCTGGTGATTCTGGTTCTATTTCTATGATCCTTCATGTAATGAACTTATGGGATGTGTGTTTCCTTATAGCTATGTTTGCAATCTATGGTGTATCATCATATGATGGTAGAGAAACCAGCATTTGTTTCTACAACTCTGCAAATGGATGTTTGACTCTTTCTTAGATTTGTTCTTACAACCCTGTTCTATTTCCAGTCTTGGCATTGTCATTGAAGTGTTGGTGTGGATAGTTCATTTTATACATGGACGTGCTAACGAAAAGCTACTCTGCCTTTCTTCTATAATAATTTCTTTTCCCTTATACTTGCAACTGATTGTTTCTAAATTATTTTATACAAGATTCTTTTCTCCTGGTGGCGGCATCATCATCCTGATAAGTTCAAGCTTGTAAGTATTCTGGCATCGCTGTTGTTGTTTGTACAGAAAACACTGGTTCCCTGATCATAAAATGCACTTGTTGACGGCTGAATCATATCAGCATCCTCTTTCTTACCTTCCAAAGAGGAAGATTCTGAGAAAATATACTTCCATGAAAAATTATCTGCTACCTCTATCTATTCTACTTGTTGACGGCTCCCCAGGTGAGAAATTTGAAATTTCTATCCCTTGGTTTCATACACCAACAACAAATGAAAAAACGCCATTTGGAAATCAATTTAATTATCAATTTTTCAGAACAGTGTTATGATTCAAGGTCATGAGAAACAGTAGATTATAAATGGAAAATAACGCTTATAAAAATCTTTCAAGCAGAGAATGTTGCTAGCCCATTTCTCATATCTGAATATCGATTCTCTGCAACATGATTGCTGTGAAAAATTCAAACAAAAAACAAATCAAAGTGGCACATTAATTGATCGCAAAAACATTGAAATGATTGGAACTAAATAATTTCAAGAAAATAAAAGCTTGCACCGAGAATCATTGCTACTTACAGCAGGCCTGAGTAGTGGGCTGCTAGAACTTATTAACCAATTTTAGTGAATAACACTAGATGGGTGTGCTGTCTTTGCTGCGGTCGAGTTGATTTTTTTTGTAATTTAAAAATTAATATAAAATATTATTAATATATTTTTATGCAAAAAAAAGAAGATTAAGTTAAAGATTAAAGGATGAAGTTCATAATTAAAAAAAAACCAAACACTACTCTTAATTATGGCTGGATTGACGTGTTTTAGAAAGGGAAGAGGGAGAGAAAAATATAACTATCACCTAACCACCTTGATATGGATTACACGTGCCGTTCTAGTAAAAGCACCTCAATGTTGTCCTTCGGAAGAGACGATGGTCGGCCTAACAGTCAAGGAAGAAAAAATCGCATACGCCCTTGCCCTAACAATTAAGGAAATTCAACTTTTGAGGGTATGTTAGACATTACACTGTACAAATAAAAGTTAAAAGATTTCTCTGCCCCCATTCAATCTTGTAATAATAAATATATCATGTAAAAAATTACCATATTATCCTTGAAATCATGCAAAGGCTTAAATTGTTAAGGATAAAATGGTAATTTCATTGTGAAAATTCAAAGTGAAATTTGAGTGTGTGCGCACTGAAAGACAAAATCTTTTAACTTTTGTTTTAATGGCGAGGCTTATTTCAGCTTCATGTTGGTGACCCTATAACTAAAATTAAAATTATAAGAAAAAACTAAGCCTACCCAGTCTTTTATTGTGGAGCAATATTTAAAGGAATGCATCAATGATTTTTCCCTCCATAATTGTAAGGAAAATGTGAGTTTTTAGAGTTAAAATAGTTTTTTTTTCACAAGATTAAATTCACATTACACTGTTGATAATATTCTTTTACCAAAACCACACTATAGATATTTTTGAGAATTTTTGAGATTGTAGCAGTAGTGATGACTTAAAGTGTTTTACGTATAAAAATATATTAAAATAATTTAAAAATATATAAATTTATTTAAAAATTTAAAAACCACGTCTTGTCGCTTCTTATGCTGCCTTTCATTTTCCTTTAGCGTAAACGACGTCACACTCGCATGAGTCTATGACTGTTGACGTCGTAATAAGATATATCTTTTTTTATCTCAACTGATAAGCACAGGGGTCCATAGCTCAGTGGTAGAGCAATTGACTGCAGATCAATAGGTCACCGGTTCGAACCCGGTTGGGCCCTTTTTATGTATTTATTTTATTTTATATTATTATGACACCCTTTCTTGAAAACAGTATAATATCTCATCCCTTACTATGCACTGAATTTATTTAAATATAATGAATGTAAACAAAAAGTAAGTTTACCTCATCGCTCAGAATTGTTTCAGCATAAGTTGTTATAGTATAATGTTTGATTACTATTTTGGAAGGTAAGAGAGGAAAATGCGATGAAGATGGAATTGAATTTGGTGGTAATGATATATAAGATAAAATAAATATTTTTGTATTATATTTGGTTATGGTGAATAAGACAGAATAAAATAAAATAAAATAAAATATTTTACTCTTATATGTATTGTTGTCAAATTTATATAATTTAAAAAATAATTAATTTTTTTTACTTTAGTTAATATTGAGTGTTGAAATTAATAATATTATAATAACTCTAGTTATAAAAACTAGGACTTATTTGACAGGTTGACTCGGGACCTGAACTAATCCGAGTTTAAGAAACAATAGATAAAAGATTGACTCGATCTGACACGATAAAAAACACAGGTCAACCCAGGATAAAACATAGATTAAAAACCCGTTGATTTTTTTGAAAAAAAACTGGTCATGACAAGGTTGCTTTGATTGTTTTTTAAAAAACATTGAGGGTAACCATGTTGATCCTCTTGTTTTATGACTTGAACCTTATCTCGGGTCGATTTCTTGATCGGGTTTTAAAATTATAATAATAATCATATTTATTCTTAGGTTGACTCAGGTTAACTTGTGTTGACCCTCATGACCCGTGACTTGGGTATTGCCTTGGTTGACCTCCAAGTCAAGTTTTAAAATTATGATAATTATAATTTTTATCCTTACATTGACTCTGATAAACCAAGGCTGACCTTATTGATCATTAACTCGGGTCTTGCCCCGATTTGATCTCCGAATCAAGTTTTAAAACTACGATAATAACCACTTTTATTTTATGTTAACCCGAGTTGACCCTTCTGACACGTGACCAAGACCTTACCCTGGGTTGATCCCTGAGTCGGGTTTTAAGACTATGATAATAACTATTTTTGTCTTTACATTGACTTGGGTCAACTATCAACCTCACTCTTGACCCAAGCTTTGCCCCAAGTCAACATCTAAATCGATTTTAAAATTATGAGAATAACAACTTTGATTCTTACACCGACTCTAGTCAACCCGACTAGTGACCCGAGGCTCGACCAGTAACCCGAGATTTGCCTCGGATCGACCCTCAAGTTGGGATTTTAAATTGTGATAATAATTATTTTTATTCTTACCTGTTTTAGTTGAATTTTTGAAATTGAGAGTTTTTACAAGAATTTTTTAGAATAAAAAATAATAAATATTGTCTCTAAAAAAATGTCCTCTAGTGTATCTCCTATTTTGGAAGTACTGAGATTCACTTTAAAATTATATCAGAGACAAATTTATTTTGAAGTCTCTGTTTCTTTAACTAAATATATCTATTCTTTTCATTATTTTCTATTCTATTTTTTTTTATTCTCAAGATAGTAAATAACACTATCATAAAAAATCAATTACTTAAACATATAATTTATTTTCTCATAATGTTAGAAATTTAAAATAGCTGTTAAATTTACCATTTTTTTTATCCATAATGATTAAATATATTTACTGGCTTAACAATTTTATTTTTTAATGATAGTTTAGCTATGATTTCTTTATTTGAAAATATGCAATAGAAGAGCGCATATCAGGCATGATAGAAGAAGGAAAGAACGTAGATTGATTTGGATCCATAAAAAATATTATTATAGTGGATCGCTGATATCAAGTTAAGGTTTTTGAATATAATAGGAGGTTGTAACAATAGATAGCAACCCTTCTCTTGTATTTATATATGTAAAGTTGAATATAATAGCAAGTATAATATACAATACACAGGATTATAATTTTATACAAGGTAAGTATATGTACATATAAGCAGGGGTGGAATTAAGGGGAGGCAAGCAGGGCTGGACGCCAACGAAACATTTCAATTTTTTTAATTACTTAGTGCTTAAGTGTGGGAAGGTGGAATATATTTTATTTGAAATAGATAGGTCTTTCTAATAATAAATTATTATTTCCTTATATACAAGAATTAACATATATTTGCTTTTCTTTTACTTTAAAACTCTTTATCTTATGCTCTCCACGTGGAATGGAAAGAGAAAACATAAACAACCTTTTCAATTCAATTACCTTTGCCGTCTTCTCTCTCTCCAGAGCCCTAACACAAAAGATAAAAAATAGAAATAAGAATACAAATGGTGAAGCTGAAAGGGCCACCAATTAATTTATCTTTTATTAAAATAAGGTAATTAGTGACCTAAATTTAAAATATATTTTTATTTTATTTTGGGATGTTTATTAAGAATTTGACGAGGTGTTTCTATAATTTTGCCTTTTTTGCTTTTTTTTCCCCATATCTTCTAGTTTTACAATTTTTTTTTGAATTTTTGTAACAGTGAATTTTTTTTTCTAATTAATTGGATATATTTTATGGGTTTATTTCGATTATGCTTGTATTTTTTTATGTTTTTTTTAGTAGAGTCACCAAAATTACCAATTTTTTTTTTCTCCCGTGTACCTTACTATCACCAAGTCAAATAAACAATTAGACACAATTTTTCTAGCTAGATTGAGTTTTTTGAAGAGCACATACCCAACTTTGATTTAATGTAAGTTTTCTTCTTTAGGAACCAATAATCCAATTTTTTTATGTCAGATTTGCTTTTATATATCAAATTTTTTTATATGTTATTTTTGCTTTTATATCTCAGTGTGGTTTACATGTAAAAATTTATTTTTGGTTCTAATTTTTGCTTTAACACATCATCATTTGTCTTCATTTTTAAAACAGGAAACTATGATGTTTTGATTTTAGATTGAATCATGAACAAAATAAAAAGAATTGATTCTTTTTTTGAGAAAAAGAGGAAAAATATTGATAATTCACAACTTAGTGAACTAACTTTAATGTTTAATGTTGAAGTTATGGTTGGGCAGCCCCTATGGGCCTCAGTTTACGAAGATCATGTATTGATTAATGAGCAACCTCATACTAGAATCGATATTGCTCATTTAATTAGAGATCCAAGTAATCGTCCTCAAATTTAGAAATACCTGATCAATCAACAAGATGAAATTCGAAGAGCATACATTAATTTGAGGGCCATATCAACCTTTGATGTCTGAATATTCGTTGACTGATGAAAAACATCCTCGTCGATTTTAGTCTCATTGATTCAAAAGTTATCCATGGCTTGAATATTTAGAGAAAAATACTATATTTTGTTTCCATTTCTGTCTATTTCTAAGTAAGCCATCTGGAAAATCAAGATCAAACACATTTATTGTTAAATGATTCATTTGTTGGAAGAAAGTTAATGATGAAGAACAATGTGTGTTTTTGACTTATATGAGAAAATGTCCAAATTCAGCTTATAAATTTGCTACCAGATGCTTGAAAAATTTAAAAGATCAGTCATGTTATATTGAGAAGGTAGTTAAGAAGCAAACTACTCAAGAAATTTTAAATAATCGACTGCGTATTAAAGCTTTAACAGATATTGTTCGACATTTGAAACATGTGCTTTTAGAGTGCATGATGAACATCCAAAATAAAAAAATCGAAGAAATTTCTTGAAATGGTGGAACTTTTAGCATCATACTATAAACAAGTAAGTGCTCTTGTTTTGGGTAATGCTCCACAAAATGATAAATACCCCTCATATCAAATTCAAAAAGAAATTTTGCATGTCTTTGCTAGAAATGTTTAGTCCTTCAATTCGTCATGAGATTGGTGATGCAAGATTTTGTTTAATTGTTAATGAAGCTCGAGATGAATCTAGAAGAGAGCAAATGACTCTTGTTATTAGGTTTGTTGATAGAAGTGAATTTATATGAGAATGATTTTTGGATATAGTTTTATAGTTTATGTCAAAGATACAATTGCTTTAACTTTTAAGGAAGAGATTTTCTTTGTTTTATATCATCACAATCTTGATGTTCAAAATATTAGGGGCCAAGGATATGATGGTGCTAGTAATATGCATGGAGAATGGAATGGTTTGCAAGCTTTATTCATTAATGATTGCCCTTATGCATATTATATACATTGCTTAGCTCATCAATTATAATTGGCTCCTTTTGCTGCAGCTAGAGAAATATCTGATGTTCACACTTTCTTTCAGAATTTGATTTTTATTATTAACATTGTTAGTGCATCTTGCAAGCGTAATGATGAATTACGGGTTTTTCAAGTAGCTACAATTGAACATTTAGTCAATATTTGTGAGATTAAAATGGATAAAGGAGTTAATCAAGTAGGAGGTTTGCAACGAGCAAAACTGGAGATAGCAGATGGAGTTCACATTTTAAATCAATATGCAGTTTGAGAAAAATATATGAGGCAATTTATTTGGTTCTTGAAAACATTGCTTTAAATGGAATTGCTTATTCTCAACGTGGTAACGCGGCCTTTTCATTTAAGTTTCTCATGTCATTTGATTTTTCATTCATCTTACAAGTAATGAAGAATGTTATGAGAATTGTTGATGTGCTTTTCCAAGCCTTGCAACAAAAATCTCAAGACATTTTAAATGTTATGCATTTAGTGACTACCACAAAGACTTTAATTTAGAAGTTAAGAGATGATGGTTGGAAAACTCTTTTAAAAGAAGTGACATCATTTTGTAAGCATCAATATATTGAATTTTCTGATATGGATGCTTGTTATTCTAATGTGGGACGATTTTGCTGTAAAAAAAATCAGTAACAGTTGAACATCATTACTGAGTTGATATATTTACAGCTATCATTGATTAACAATTGCAAGAGCTAAATAATAGATTCAATGAGCAGGTGATCGAGCTTTTTAAGTTGAGCACAACTTTAAATCCTAAAAATAACTATAAATTATTCAATGTTGAAGATATATGCTTACTTGTTGACAAGTTTTATCTTGAAAATTTTCCTGACAAAGAAAAAAATCATTTGAGATTTTAGTTGCAGCATTATGAGTTTGATGTACCCAATTATCTAAAGTTAAAGAATATGTCATCGATTGCTGATTTACGTCAAGGATTGGTTGAAACAAAAAAAATCAATATTTGATCCACTCATTGACAGGTTGATTTGACTTATTTTGACTTTTCCTGTTTCGATAACAACTAATGAATGAGTTTTTTAGCGATGAAAATTGTTAAAACAAGACTTCACAATCAGATGAATGATGATTTTCTTGCAAATTATTTGATTGTTTATATAGAAAAAAAACTGTTGAAAGATTTACAATTGATAAGATAATCAATGATTTCTATTCTATGAAAGAACGACGAGCACAATTAAAATAAATATATAAGAATCACTCTTTATTATTTTTTTGCTTTATTTGATTGTTTAAAAATATGTCAAGGATTGGTTGAAATAGAAAAATCAATAATTTATCCACTTACTGACATGTTAATTCAACTTCTTTTGACTATTCTTGTTTCGACAACAACTATTGAACGAGTTTTTTCAGTGATGAAGTTTATTAAAACAAGATTTCGTAATCAGATGATTTTCTTGCAAATTATTTGATTATTTATATATATAAAAAATTGCTGAAAGATTCAAAATTGGTATAATAATCGATGATTTTTATTTTATAAAAGAACAACGAATACAATTAAAATAAATATATAAGAATCATTCTTTATTATTTTTTATTTTATTTTAAAATTTATCAAATATAAATAATACTTTGCTTTAGCTAATATTTTTATATATTTTATATGTTTATATTTGATAAGTATAAGTGCTAACAAAATTAAAATAATAACTATATTATAAGAATAAAATTAACTTCGTAGCGTTTAGCCGCCCCTCACAAAGAATCCTAGCTACGCTCTGCTGTGCTCCTCTCCTCTCCTCTCCTGGATATCAGGTAACCGTATAATTCCTTATCGAGAATTTACGCGTAAGGTTTTGGATATACACGGAGCACAAAATCTTTCAAACATAAAATATATTAGTACAAGGGATGGGCATCTAGCTAGCTAGATGTTCATACGAAAACACGCATGCATCCTTTTTATCCTTATCTCTGCCAAAGCAATCAACTAGCGAACTTAATTATTAGTTTATTGGCTGGCTGCTAGAGTAAAAGTCAATGATCACCAACCAACGGCCACCAATTATGAATGCTACGCTATAAATATGCCCACCTCAATCTCAGAAAAAAAACTAAATCAGAACAAGCTAGCTAGCTGGAAACAATACTAAAAGGTGAAAAGGAGAAGAAATGGCATCTATCTGTCAAGGTAATGTATATTCTTTCTCTCTGAAATCAAGCAGTAATTGAAAACGTCATGTCCATAGTTTGTTTTGACTTACATATAACCTGTGTACATGCAGGTAAGAGTTCATGGCCGGAGCTTCTTGGAGTAGACGGGAAGTGCGCTGTCGAAACGATCGAGAAGGAAAACTCTCTGGTTGAAGCTATAATTGTGCCAGAAGGATCATCAATCATCGAGGATTTTCGGTGCGATAGGGTTTGGGTTTGGGTTGATAAATATGGTATTGTTTATCTAGTCCCTGTAATTGGTTAAGATCCAAAAACTGCGATATATATATTCTTGTGATAATTGTTAAGGAATATTGCTGTGGAACTGTGGACTGTACCTAGAATAAAAGAATAAAATGGAGTAAGGAGCCAGGATCCAATCTCCATGTCTGTATTGCAATCTTGATAAAAGTTGTATTTCTCTATGTATTTCTCAATTATAAATATACAGCAGTACCACCCTTAATAATGGAGTTATATGTGATTAATTATATTTTACCAGTATATTTGATCACCATGCATGAACGGCATGATCATGAGTTATTCAGTGCTCTCTTTTCTACGTGTAAAGGTTGCTTCTTCGATCAGTTTCCTTTGTTCATTTTCTTAGAGAAGGAAATGGCATTGATGACAATCCAGTTTTGACTTCTTTCCTAAGAAAAATCTATAGCAAATGTTGTATGAATAATAAATATTTTAATAAAAAAATTGCAAAAATAAAATAAAATAAAGCACGTTAGTAAGATACATGTGTTTTCATTAGAAAGATACTTTTTATTATTATTTCAAATCATTTAGTTTTATTTTTCATATTTTTTTTGATTTCTTATAAATTTTATTAAATAAAAAAAAAGATTAACAAGGAAATGAGGAATTTACTAGCAAATTATTTTTGTTTCAATTAAATTTAAATTATTACTATTCTTATAATATTTTTATTATCATATAATTAAATAAAAAAAAATTAAAACTCTCAGTCACATCATCTTATATATTTTAATTTACATCTATCTTTTAGTTTTTAAATTTATCTTTGATTAGTGTTAATAATTATTTTTAATATTTTTTTTATCATGTATATATTTTTAAATAATTTCAGGAATGAAAAGAAAAAAAATAGAAATTGTTTTAAAAAAACACCTAGAGAAGTAAGATTCAAATTTTTAGGCGAGGCAAACAAAATTCCATAGAAGATGGAAAAGAGAATCCCACAGAAGCAAAAAGGTTATAAAAATGGCGTCGCCCGGACTCGAACCGGAGACCTTCAGTGTGTTAGACTGACGTGATAACCAACTACACCACGACACCTTTATGCGAAGACTTTTTCAGAATACATTATTATTCAATATTGTAAAAAATAACAACCAGGATAGAGGTATGAAAAGAGAGCGTGGAAGTACGCGCCACTTTCCTCCCACACTTTAAACATTGTGGGCCGTGGCCATTCTCTGAAGCACACTCTCTTACTTCGAGGAAACACTCCTCCTCCTCGTAAATCAATTTCTTCCTCTATTGCTTTCTCCATCGTGTTTTTCTGATTTTAGGTTAAAAGAAAAATAAAATGTCAAGCACTTTGGACATGTCCCTTGATGACATCATAAAAAATAGCAAAAAAATCCGGATTCTGTATTTCCCGGGGCCGTGGACGAGACCGCCCTTCCGGAACCGGTCCTGCTCGCCGCTTCCCCATCCATTGATAGATGAATAAACTATGAGCAGGGATTTTATTCCGAAGTGGGTGAACTGAAAAGGTATTAATCCATTACGAACGGAGCGGCAGATCGAAGGTATCTAACTCATGCTTGGCATACCCTACGTACTTCTGATGGATTCTTTGTGTCCTGCTGTAGTTCAGAATACCTTTTTTTCTTAGGGAACGGCAGAAGTTGTCTTCATACGACCAGCTGAAGCTGTGGCTGCTGTTAAGAGGTTCAACAAGGTTCAGCTTGATGGGAAACCTATGAAGATAGAGATCGCGGGAACAAATTTGCACCCCCTCATGCTAATGCCGCTTTTGGGAATTCTAATGGACTTTCTGGACGGTAAGCCTCCCCTCCTATTCTTCTCTGTGTTACTTGGCTACTGTAACATTTCTCTTTATTGTTTGCCTGTTGTCAGTTGTGTTGTTCATTATTCCTATGATCTTGGTTGTCGTCTTCTGGCAAAATATGTTGAGAACTTGTGTTTTGATACTGTCATTGGTTGCTAATTTTGTGCCATTGTGTCTCGTTGCTGCCAAATTGTTTTCAGAATTTTTGTTCCATCATTTATTTCTCTTGTTATAGGAAAGTCTTGAACTTTGTTGGCCAATCACAGTACATTATATGCAGAATTTCATAAGGATGATTATCTGCTGCTCAATTAAGTTTTAGCATCTAAGGGCCTTTTCATTTTTGCTTTATGATCTTGAAATCTTGTGTTGTTGTGCATGATTTTGGTAGTAGTGGGCTTCGCTATACATCGGTTGGTTAGAACTTAAAAGTTAGTCTGACTGACATTCGTGTATGGTAGATGCTTTTTCTGCCTTTGAGGTCTTGGATTTGGTGGTGCCTGCTGTACTATGTCAAAATATCAGAATGACCTCAATTTGTTTTAAGTAAGGATGTATCTTCCCCAGCAAATAATTAAACTTTGTATTTGATTTGGTGAGATAATAAAAAATAACTGTGTGAAGAAGGTTGAAAGAGAGTTGAGTAACTAGAGAGAGAAAGAAGGAAAAAAAGAAGTTAACTGAGCATGAGTCTTAATGTAGTACTACTACATTACTAGAAGTTGGAATTGCTTCTTTTTTGTGGAATCTTGGAAATAAGAACAAACGGAAGTCAACCAAAACTATCAAGAACTTTTTTATTTATTTAAATAATGGGTTGTATCTTCAAAATAACAGCCATAACAGCTGTTACTGTTATATAATGCTGTTAGGGCTGATTTTTATATGAATCGTTGTTGCATCCTCTGTAATGGCTGAAAATTGAGAGGTTGTCCGAATTCATCAAATAGTGACTGTTATGTTATATAACTGCCTGTTTTTAAAATTCTAGCAGCCTTGCACATTCATCCATATTTCAGTTTACAAACCTCATATCCTTTGCTTTGATCGAAACCCTAAAATCTCCAATTTTCCAAACTCAAAACCACCATAAATCACTTGTAGGACAATCAAATATGTCCTGCATCATGCAGATCCTCTTTTAATCATCTCTTTGTGAGTACTTGTTCTTTAATTTGGTTGAGTCATGTAATTCAGAGTTTCAAAACAAACTGTGCATGAATCACACAATTAATATCCATATCCAGGTCACCCAGCAATTCATACTGTTTTGTGTGTGATTGAGTTCATAGTTGATTTTTCAGATTCATATCATGAATTGTAAGATTCTTACATCTACATCTGTATGCGAGTGGCATGCAATTTCATTTATCATCCGAACATATTTTTCTTTTAAACAAAGGAAAAAAGACCTAAACATATTATTAATGCAACTATTATTTGGTACCGAGACTGGAATATGCTGGTTTGTGTCCTCGCCGAGAGAACTGTACTAGAATTGTTATTGTTCTTGTTCATTCATGGGTTTCCATTTGATTATTCTGCAGTGTACGAAGTAGAGGTGGTGCATTGGGACAACTACATGGCGGTGGCGGCAGACTTGGAAGGGGCCGTGGACGTGGAAGGGGCTGTGGTGAAAAGGTATCTGCTGAAGATCTTGATGCAGATTTAGAGAAGTATCATTCAGAATCAATGCAGATAAATTGAAGTCATTTCCGGTGTCTTGGTGGTAGGTCCTACATCTTTCGTGCATTGCTTTTGTGTGCTTGATCATGCAGCAATGGAACTATCTTCTATGTCTCAGCCAAGTTGTATTAGTGATTTCGTAAATACTTATTAGAGAAAACTATTAGAATCTTTATTGTGGAAGTCTGGGCTTTTATTGTGTATTGTTCTTTGATGTGGGTTGATGGGGAGCTATCTCTATGTAATGCACTCTTGCTTTTTGTTTAGGTTCGTGATTTTATAGGTTGGGGTGGGAAGAACTACTTTCTTTGACAGAAAAGTTTGTCTACAAAGGGCAGAGAATCAAACTTTGTCATGAGCTGTGCCGTGCTGTGATGTCTATTGGTTCCCTCTTCATCGTAAAATCAGGGAGATATGGAGGTAGATTTCTTCATATTTCTTCCATTGCTATGAATTGTTTTTAACTGTTGTGAATGAATAAGCTGCATCTATTCTGTCCGGTGAAATATCAGTTCCCTGATTGTTTCATGACTGCTGATGCAGCTCATAATAGTGACTGCAACTTGCATCTCTGCTTCATTCAACCTGATGATGTTGAAACGTAGGTGGATATAGAGCTTGGAATATGGTTTGCAGCTGGAATATCTGTGGGTGCTGGTTAAACTACACTGACGAGTGAGAGCTTTGCACTGCCTTCTGCATTCTTCGAAGGTCCTGCTTTTGCGTCAGAATGTAGCTGGTTAACCCTTGATAGTCATTAGGCTTGCGCAAATCATCTTGGGCACGAGAGGGTAAATCTAACACTTCTTGAATTGCAATTTGAAAGCTGCAATTGCATCCAGACCACTGCTCTTGCTAAGTTCACTATATTCCTAACCAACAATTGTATGTCATTTCGTGGAGTTAGTTTGGTGCTGTTGAGAAATATAGCAGCATTCCAATTTTTTGGAGAGAAAAACAAATTTTTTTAAGACTTTATTTGAAGACAATATTTCTCATATTTTCTAAATTCATACTAAGTTTGAAAAATATATTTTTGAAGTTCGATACGATTTTCTTTTAGATGCTTGTCATTGTTTTTCAAATTAAAAAAAAATCAAAATAATGAATAATATGATATTCTTCTTTTATATGCAAGCATATTTAATTAGTGTTATAAATTTACTTTTTTTTTTTATTAGAAATATAATTTAAAATATTTATTTTCTTGAGTTAATAATTATAATTTATTCATGATAATTTTTAATTTAAATAAAATAGACACTTTATAATTAGATTACCATAAATATGAATATTAGGTGTTAATTTTTTTATATACATAAAATAGTTATTATCTTGACTTATTTCTTTATTTTTCGATAGGATAGATTTTTTTTTCCACTGTTCTTCCCATAACCCTCGCAAAGGTTGTTTGATCACTTTTTATTTATTTATCTTGACAATCCATTTAACATGAAAAAAATATTAAATTAATATTAAAAAAAACATTTTGCACGTGTGCTTACCGCAGGTAAATGCGCTTTCAAAAACCACTACAGCTAGGGTTTAGACATGATCGGTTGCCGGTGCTTTGAAGTAGCGTCCATATGCTAATCGTGCAGAATTCCTTGGGTGTTCGAGGGAGAGATTTGACACGTGCACTTCAAATAAATTTGACCAAGAAGAATAATGTCAAAGAATCCAATTTATTTATGCATCCAATTATAATATAAATGTTTTTTTTTCAAACGGGTAAGAAGATATGGACAATACCCTCATAGGCTACAATGAGAGGGTAGCTAAGGCAAAAGAATAGCGCTTATACAACACAAAATAACATGGAATGTTATACATCTCAAGCTGAAATTGCAAGTTCAGGCTTCAGGGGAGCCAAGATACTGGATATTTTGTCATCACCGTTCAGTAGTTCTTTGGCTCTCTCAGCTTATCCCAGCTAGAAAACAACAGCCCCAACAGAGAATAGAATACCGCCTTAATGCAAGATATTATGAAACTCCAACATGAAGAGGGCCAGCACCATGGATACAGGAGTCGAAAAAAGAGGCTTATGAGATGTCGAGGATACTGCCCGACCTGTGGCAGGCAATTAATATTATTGCCAACGACATGAAAGGCATGTACTAGGAATGTGGAATCATGGATCAACTCAAGTTTCTAAATCTAAATATTATTCAGGCATGATCGTTAAAGAATGCACCTAATCATCTTAAGCAGTGTATCATTTACTACAGCTCTGGCATTGCTTAAAGAGTATGGCTTATTGATCCTAAAGTTGATACCAAAATATGCACTTTCATGACATTTACTTGATGAAATTTGATTAGGAACCGTGTTGATGACACTAACAACCAGGGATAAAAGCACTCACAGGGAAAAGCAAATCCAAAGAATCCCAGGCGGCATGACGGACAGCTCTTGTGGGATACATTGGACCGCCAGGAGAAGTGAAGCTATACAAACATGCCTTCAATCTTGTACTTGTGGTCATTCTCAATTCCAAGCCTGCAGAAATTAATTACATTACCCTATTCAGAATAACCTGCAATTGTTTATATCAGGTCAATTCAATGTTAGACACTTTGATTTTGGAAAGTGACGGATAATACCACCTTGGAGAACTTTAATGTGTGAAAGGTAATGCAATAGAACTGGTTCCACCTTTAACTTTTGAAGCTGGCAGGCAAAAGAATTTGGAAACCGTATGAATACACAAATGAATTCTCTACAGGTAAAAAATAACCAACTCTTCAGAAAATAAATGCCCTAAGATTGAATACACAGAATATACCTGGTCTGCAACTTCAATAACAAAGAAGTCTGCTGGGCCACCAACCAAGAAAGCATTTAGAAAAACAGGAAACTGTTTTAAGAAGCTCTCGTGCTTGTCAACTGCATAGATCATATTATAAAATGATAACCCGTTTGTTGTTCAATATTGAATCTATACAAGTTAGAAAGCTTGCCTGAGTTGTAAAAGAGGGTGAACCTTGAGAGCAAAAGAAACAGTTCTCGCTGGGCCTGATTTAATGAAAGATGACATATTATTTTCAAACGCAAATGCGTTCATGGAAATTTTGAAGTCCACACCATATTTTTCTGGAAGTACAATTGAAGGCAAGCATACATAAAAACAATTGGCATGTAAGATCAAAACGGGTGCATCAATGCCAGACCTGCACCGGAATTTTATTCAACCGCATAGGCGCCAAGGCAACTTCATCAAGGAGATACTGAAATCAATAAGGAAAAAAGTAAAGTAAGGAGGAAGAATAGAATAATTATACAGAGACCAAGATTTTACCCATGTATATCCAGTTGAAGGGGTTAAATTACATTGTTGGGAGGACACTTGCCTGAAATAGGGACTGGAAGCGCCTTGTGTTTGTTTGGATGTCAATCCTGCAAAGTTTTACCACAAAGGTTCATGTCATTGTTGCATGGATGGAATGGTAGAATAGAGCAGTGAGATATCTTCAAACCAAAAACATGGAAAGGGAAAATATAATGTTTGTTAAATCCTAGTTTATGACTATACCGAATGGCATGTTTGTACAGTAATCAACTGGACGTGCAACTTTTATTGACAGCACTCAATAACATGTAAAAGTTCAACTGAAACTAATGATATTAAAGTACTTCCATACTTCGGTTTGCTATGACTCCCTTTGAAAAAATAGATTTTCAGTGGCGGCACCAAATTTCAGATGCAAGGGATCCAGAAATTTGGTTGGAGAGGAAAAAAAGGAAGAAGCAAGGATGCTCTCTGTTAATGCAACAATAAGACACTTTGAAATTGATTAAACTCCAATGGAGCAAAGGTTATAATAACAGCAGGATATCAGGAATCAATCATAGCACAATGAAACAGCTACAGAGGTTGATAGAAACGCCAGAAGTTAAATGAATATCAAAGTTCCTTTTTTTTTCTTCACTTCTTTTTTCTTTAACTTTTCCTCAATGAATAATGAAAAACCTTATCCTCGTTTCTTTCTTGAAAAAAAAATCCCCTTCACAGAATGGTACAAGCCACAGGCTATAAGCAGTTTGAATTTTAATTAGTTATGATCCACTAGTCAAAATACTGTTTCCCTGCATTGAATTGATTTCATAGATCAACCCAAATCCATCTGGAAAGAAAACAAAAAGGAAATAACATATGGAGCAAATAGAATTTTGAATCTTGAGAGTGTCCTTCACAATTAACAATATTTTCCAGTCCATCTTAAGAAAAAAAAAAGCACAATGAAGAATGAAACTCATTTTCTTTAATAGTTTTGTGTATTGATCAGCATGATCCACAAACTTTCCAACACTCATTAGTATTTAGCAGCACTAAATGACTACCAATCTGAGCTCACTGATATTCATACCAGAAAACATCTGTAGCACCTTGAACAAGAGCAGATGAGAAACGTAGAAGTACTTCAGTATTATCCAGCTGGGCTTCAAAAAGCTGCAGAAAACATACAAGTGCAACACAGCATTATATGGCCACAACTGATGGAATATAGCATTATACTTTCCCAATAGATTTTAATGTTTCAAATAAATTTGGATGGTTAACATAAAAAAAAAAAAAAAAAAACTTTCAAATTGTATTCATGCAAAGCAACCCAATTCATAACCTTTAACTACACCTGCATCTGAATCATATTGGCGCACATAAACCAGAACCAGTATTCACATAGATTCAGCAAACCGAATACAACGAAAGTTTTGAATCAAGAAATAAACATAACTAACTTATGACTCAAATTTAAAACCACCCATTTTTTTCTTAATAGCAACTGCTTTCCAAAACAAGTGAAAATAAAGTGGTGTTTCATTTAAGCCCAAACTTGAATTTAATAACTTCTATTTTGATCTACAACACAAAAAGTGGTGAAAACAAGGCTTAATATAACCTTAGAACAAACAAAACCATAGTTTGCACATGTTAGGAATCGCTACTGGAGATTTAAGACAGGTCAAATGTGAAAATAGGGTCTACTCTGGGATACAAGACTGTATTGGTATCTCATAAATCCATAATTTATGTGAATTCCGGTTAATAATAGCAGTCATGCACCTTAAGAACAAAACTTTTGGAATTGTAAAGAAAACTAGCATAGATTGAGAAACTAGCATTTTCTTTTTCTTTTTCCTATAGAGCTAAAAAAACAAGTTCAACCATTTTCATTTCCACCCTTGCCATTGCAAACGATTCTATAATATATTTTTGACCAGTTTGGAACAGTCAATCTTACAACCCACCCTAAACTGTTTTTTCTTTTTTGTTTTTTTTTGATATCATGGACGCGACCCATGGGTGGACGGCCACTCCCGAGAGCCAAATCACGGAAGAGAGCCCGCCAAATCGAGGTCTCCAATCGATTACACACTTACATGTGGGTTGAGAGATGCAAGTGGTAGAGTTCGAACTAGGAATGTCCTCTCCCTCTAGTTAGCTCGTTACCACTTGACTATTGCCAGCTGAGCTACTAGCTCACTTGCAGCCTATACTGTTTTATCAGTGGAGAGTTCAAATAAGTTGCATTACAAAAGGAATAGCAAACAGCAGGTCAATTCGACTATCTACTTCTGAAACGAATACAGCAGCAAAGAAGCAATCTTGACAGGGCTCCCTTGCTGCCATTCAACAAGCAATCAGGCAAGGAAAATATGGGTTTATATCGAGTTCTCAAAAGACCAATGCGAGAACTGTATTGCTATATTAAAGATCAGTAACAAATGTGATTCTTCATGGATAGAAAAGAGAGAGAAAAATTACTGGAACAGAGCCAAGCTGCATACCCATTTATGGAACAAAAGAAAGAAAATATGTGATGCAAATGACTGGCTCCAGAGTTGGAGAATCAGATGAAGGATTTGTTTTCCACTCTCAGGTACCCTAACATAATAATCAGCGAGCAAGTTGAAAAAGCACAGTTGGCCATCAGCATCATCTTCCACAGGAGAAATTGCATCTTCTTCCCTGCTGAAAATTATACCTATGTTCAATGCAAGAAAAAAAATCAAAATGTGCATAATATAAAAGCCAACAATGAGAAATAACAATAATGGTATCATCATGCAATTATAACAGACCTCGAGCGCGATCATCAACTTCCAAAGCATTGTCAGCAAACAACTCTTGTAACAAGTTACGTCTCTGAGTTGGAGAAGCTAGTGCCTGCCCTTGTCATTAAAAACATCACGTAATTTTTAGCAAAAATAAAAAATATCAATTCTTGATTTTGGAACACCTAAAAATCAGAATACATACAATTTCCTTAATCCTTTCAGTGAATAAAAGAATCCCAAGAAAAAGGAAAGGAAATTGAAAGGAAGAGAAAAGGAACGAACCCTTTGCAGCTTTTTCTCGATTTCAAGAGTGAGAGCGTTCAGATAAGCTGGGCTACCAGTTCCGGGCGTGGGTGAACTTGTCTTTTCCATTTCTTTATATAATTACACTATTTTAACAATCTTCAGCCATTTCATTTGATTTGATCCAAAAATCGCCGACCGTCCCTCCCACCCTCCCAAGCCTGATGAATAAATTCCGATCCAAGCAAACGACCAAACAAATTCTAATGGTTTAAAATTAAAGAAGAAGCTTCTTCCTCCTGTTGTCGAGAATCCAATTCAATAATGTACACCAGAGCAGTTTTTTCTTTTTATTTGTGTTTTTTTAAAATAGAAATATAAATATTGGCTGTGTCATTGTTTCGGTCTTACCCAGACCGTCACCAAGTTACGATAATGATAATATTAGAAGGATAAATAGAGTTACATATCAAATTAGTCCTCTTAGTTTGTTAGCTATATCATTTAGATCCATAACTTTTTCTCCTCTTGCTATAGTTTACGAGAAGGCAATAATGTTACTGAATAAGCAAAATTTGGCACTAAAGTAGTAAGTTATGGACTGATTTAAGAATATAAGGGTTAACATATAATTTGTAAGAAGATAATGAATAGTTATTATTTAAGGACAAAATTGTAATTAACGGTATATAGTGGGGGCGAATGTGGATCAGAACTTTAGATTTATTTTATTCCTTAAAGGAAAAGGCATGTGCTGTAGTAGTGGCGTTGTATGTGGTTTGCTGGAGAGGGCGGCGAAATCTTGCATTTCTTACACGTGTTTTACACTTGCCATTTTTGCATGAGCAAATCAAAACAAGACTTTACTCTAGGCGAAAAATGGTCGGAGAAGGGCAGGAGGGAACAATATTATTTGTTTTTTTTTTTTAAAAAAATTAGCACAGTAAAATTAAAACTTTAACAATAATAATAACAATAAAAAGTTTTTATTTTGAACTTATCCCTTCTAATAATAAAAACAAATATAAAGAAGCGTCGTTCAACTGGTCAGATCTTGAATTTTCTTTTCAGAGATCATCAGTTCGAGTTTCACAAACCCCAAAGTTATTGAAGGCTTACATGATCGTTAACTTCAGGATCCGTGAGATTAGTCGAGATACGCACACACTAGCCCGAACACCCAAATTAATAAAAATAAATAAATAAAAAACATCTACACAGTTAACATCTTACAATTGCAACCAATTATGTAATTTTATAAAATTAAGATGTAGAATAAGAATGAAATAGCTGTTGTTTGTTTATTAGCATGGATATGATGATATGTGAAAGCTAGTATGAAAGTGTCGTCGATGATCATTGGAAATGACAGCTGTCAACTTTACTTGAATATCTCTTATCATTAATTATTTAGATTTGGTGGTAGATTATGCAGTGATTTAATTTGATGGCGTTACCATATTTTGTTTTTTCGTACTTGATTTATCTAGAACAAGGGACTAAGTGTCGGTGGTATTTTTAGGGTTGGGCCCAAATGGAAGGTGCGCCGACCGATAAATCTCCTTGCTTCATTACAAAATCTAATTGATTTAATTTTTTTAAAATAGCCAACAATCTCTCACATCTGGTTGTTTATAGAGAAACCCTTTATCATGTTGCAGTGAAACAATACTTTAGAGATCTCGTACGAATTGGACTGTGGCAGAGCCAGCCAACAAGCGTCATGAACAAGGAGCAAGTTTAAGGAAACTACTAGCTTATTAGAACAGTGAAAATGCAAGTAAATTGGTTTGGATCAATGACTGAACATACCCATTGGATTAAAATTGCCCCAGGAGATCTCAGTTTGAGGATGCACAAGAGGATCACCATATATATATATACACACACACACACACCTCTGAAGTAGATGTAAGCAAAATCCTGCTCTCTGGTATCATAAATGAGTGAATCATTCATTGACCGTTCTAAAAATAATCAGTACAAATCCACTAACCTTGCTCCAACTCTCTTGGCAAGACCCAGCATGCTCAGCGTGCCCATCACACTTGTTTTTATTGCCTGCAAGATATCACATTTTTCCGAGTTAAGTGTCCCACATTTCTCTATATGAATATGCACAAGCACATTTATAACATCTAAACTGGTGAGGCACATGAAATATATCTTTTATATACAATGTTTAGAAAATAATATAAACTTTATTTAACAATTTAAGTTATTGGATTGAGATGATTATTTAATATGGTATCAGAGCCTTGATGATCAAGTGATAATGAGTTTGAATCTTACCATCCCTATTTATTTGATAAAAATTAAGTAGAAGATAATGTGAGTTTATGTAACTTTCAAACTTTAAGGGCGTATATTAGAAAATAATATAAATCATATTTTAAGACTTCATTTAACAACTTAAGTTATTAAATTGAAATGATTTTTTAATATAAAAAATCATGGCTTATAATGTTACCTATTCTATCTCACGAGGCTAAAAAGCACCAAGCTAGTGGCATTAGGATCAAGGCTGGCTAAGAAATTTATTTTTTAAAAGTAAATTTTCACTTTGAAATACATAAAAATAATTTTTTTAAAAAAATTATTTTTAATATCAGTGCTTCATAATAATCTGAAAACATTAAAAAAGCATTAATTTGAAATAAAAATAAAAAATAAAAAAAATTTAAATTTTTTCAAAAATACTTTAATAAAGCAAAAATAAATAAGAACTAAAACAGCAAGACACAGGCAGGCAATGCAATTACCTAGCAAAGGGATTTTTGGACCCAAGAGGAACCATAACTTAATCCACAGGAGCTATATACACAACTGCGTTGCATCATGTGTTAGGAAGGGAGGAAAAGATTGGTGTCAAATATTAAGAACTGAAAACCGAGAGACAAGAACATACCATGACGAATAAGCTCAAATCATGGATGTCCATTCCGTTTCCTGTGGTTGTCTTTACATCCAGTAAAGTAGTTATCAGCAAGAATATAGACTGAGTACGAGGTGCCAGACATGTAAATCAAATCGGACAACAATTATTATTTGTCAAAAACTAATTCGTACTGAGCCAGAAATTAGAAAAAGGGAACATGCATGCTGGGTCACCTCATTTTCCTAATTTCCCTTCAGTTTGTCTGCCAACTGAGATCCAATAAATCTAATTAAATGATTTGACTAGCCATGAGAAGTTATTCATTGAAGTCTTGGTTGGTGAGGGAAATATCTTGATCCATCCTGGCTTAAGAACTCAGTACATAGGTTTTATGAATTTAGACAAATTAAAATAAATTATCAACTATAAATCCTAATAAGTACATAATATTATAATTAAATTAAATATAAAAAAATCAATAACTAAAGTAAAAAAAAATTAATCTTTTAATTTCAACTGTTGTTACCTATCATCCACATATTTTGTTGATGGAGATAAAAGTTGTTTTATGATTTCCTTTTATTCCGTGTTGGCCCATCTAATAAATCACAGTTGCCCTGTTACTTTGAAACTTCACCTTTTTTATATATATTTTAAAATATATTTTAAAATATTTTAATTTTTTTATTTACTTTAAATTAATTATTTTTTGGTGTTTTTATATTATTTTGATATATTATGTGGAAAATAAAATTTTTAAAATAAAAAAACATTGTTTAAATAAATTTCTTAATCAGACTTTAAATCTTTTATCTAGTTAAACAATGTAATAAATAATTTCGTGTTTTATTTTATAATTTTGATTTTAAATACAAAGAGATGTGGAAAATTAAAACATATCTTATACATGCAATTGTTATAATGTTTTTGCTTGTAGACCGACGGGGATGGAGATTTCACTAATTTTCTAGCTACCCAACAACTCAAAACAAGGTTAAAGTCGATTGGGTTAGGCAATTTTACCAATTTATTGAGTATCTAACATCACTTAAATCCCATAAAAAATCAATTTAAGTTTCTATCTTTAATTTGTAATTGAAGTTTAATATACTATTACGAGCATTGATAATAATGATAATTAATTGTTATTAATCAATAACGTGTAAAATTAATATGTTAATGTCCTTTAACATCGTATAATATCTATTTATCATGTACTATAAGTTAGGTAGACGTTGATGTATTCTTTTTAAAGTACATAATATAAATAAATTTAACAAATAATTAATAAGCACATAATTTAACATCTTATTCATGATTTTTAAATTAAAAGAGATCTTGAATGATTTATCTAACTAATCATTAACAATTTAGTAATTAGATTATATCACTAATGATGTTTGATGATGTGATTTTATATTTTTAAATCACATCTTCTATTAATATTTTAAATATATATGACTTAAAAATAAAATTATTGAACATGTGAGATTCTTTATATAATTTTTTTTAGGATATGACTCTGTGAGGCATTACAAAAAAACGTGGAGGAGAAATTTTTAAAAAAATATGAAAAATAAATGAGGTCAAGTCAGGTGGGGTACCCGATGGAGAAGACCCACCACCGGACTTCACCCAAGGGGGGTTGAATGGTGGAGGAAAATTTTCGCATATAAGAACAGCCACCGTAGGCAAAAACATCAAAATAGGACAACTTCAAGAGTACTGCATGCAGATCCCAGGAGCCATCTTCCTGGTATTTTGTTTTAAAACAAGATGAACGACTGGATATTCAAATCTCGTCTGAAAATCAACCTGGCTAGCTGCAAGGATGATACCCAGATTCTATATATCCCTTTAAAGATCATCACCTGGGAAAGGGATTTTTGGACCCATAAGAGCTATACATTATTGCAAGATCTCAATGACCTAATAGAATCTATATTGTCTTTGTCATGGGCGGAGCCAGAAATACATGAATAAGAAAATAATTGATTTTTGGATAGGAAACATGTAAAATAGAAGGATATAAACGCAAACTCTTAAAGTTCTAGGACTAAAAATGTTTTTCAAAACTTTGGGGAGCCGTAACCCTCCACCAATCAACGTGGTTCCACCAGCTCGTCTTTGCAGACCTTCACGCAACATCATTTTTAAAAGAAAGTAATATCAAAACTAATTTGTTTTTTTTTTATTAAAAGTAATATCAAAACTAATTTGTTTCGTAGACCTCCACGCAACTTCGTTTTTAACCTCCACGCAATATCAAAATCACAGTTCACCAATGTACATTGCACTTTATAATATAGTACACATTAATTTGCTTTTTTTATTAATTTTATTTTTTAATATTTGAATAAGTAAGAATTTTACTTTATAATTTTATTTATTTATTTATTTAATAAAGTTAGGGTAGTTTATCAGCTAACTTATATTTTGTTGTTCTGTTTGTTATTGAATTTTAAAAAAAATTGAATTTTTTTATTTTAAATTAATATTTTTTTAATATTTTCAGATTTTTTTAATATATTTTTAAATAATTTTTTTTTAAAAAAACCACAGCCACATTCCTACTCAATCATTAACAGATCAGATGAGAGGATGATAACCCAGAAGCCCCAATATTTTACTCTTTTTCTCCCAGCTAGCCTTGTGATTTACAAATGCTGAGAAACAAGAGACTGATATTTATAATAATACTACAATAATAAGAGTCCGAAACTTTAAAACTTCTTCCTCCAAATATAATATCGCAAATAAATAAAATAATTTGAGCCTCCAGATTCACGTCGCCTTCCTCCCACCTAAAAAAAAAAATGATGGCTCCTCTATAACAATATTAAAACCACTGCACCAATTAAATACAATAAAATATTTTTTTTCAATCATTTAATTGATGATCTAATAATAAAAATTTAAAATTAAAATATTTATTTTCTTTGTAGTTTCAAATTTGAGTCTTATGATTGCTAATATAATGATCATTAAGAATTTATATAATTATTAATTTTAGAGCCCGTAAAATTAGTCGAGGTGTGGACAACCTGACTCAAAAATATATATATATATATATATATATATATATATATATATATATATATATATATATATATATATATTCCCTTTTTAAATACTCCTGTCCTGCTAAGCTACGTTAGTTTTTGTTCGCAGGATTTAAATAGTACTAGGTTAACAACTTATTCAATTTATGAATTGATGCTCGAACCAAAACGAAATTAAAGATTTAAATTTTGAAAATATTATACCCGAAAAAAACATGGGGCTTTTGCATTAAAATTGTAAATGGGTACAATATTGTTCAATTGGATAGAGCACGGATTTTACATGAAATTTCGTACAAATTTATGTGTTTTGAAGGGTTTTCCCATTGAAGAATTTCAATGATTCCCTTCTCAATCTCTTTGGTCTCTTTTATTAAATTGCTCATGCAAAAACCTAGAGCACTCAAGCACAAGACCACCTGGCTCTTCAGTTCTCTTTCCCCTTCATCAGCTGCGTGAAACTTGTCTACCATTTCCTTTGAATGTTGGAGATAAGAACTGGTGACGCTATCTATCTTGTCTTCATCTGAACCGGAAACTTTAAAAATGTCCCTGTTTGAAGATTTTCCCATTTCAAGATCATGAGAGATGTTTTTGTTTTCAAGTTCCTTTTCAAGAAATTCGAAGGATAACAACATCGTGACATCCTCAAAACATTTAACCAAGGAACCAGCCATTTCCTTGAAAATTTCAAGGTCACCATCTAGCTTAGTTACAGACTCCTTCCACGAAGCTCCAAATTTTTGTGATTCATGTTCAAGGAGTCCCACTGCATCAGCACTAAAAAGCAAGAGATCCACCAGCCTTGACAAAGACCCCAAGAGCTTAAAATAGCAAGGACTAGGAAAAGGCAAAAACCAGAAGTTGGGCTCCACCTCAGCTTCTCCAATGAACTTCCCTAGTTCACTAACAACCAATTTTAGTCTCCTCTGGTTCTCTACCAAGTTGGTTTTGTTGTTGGCTGCTAGGCTTATTGAGCCAATGCAAGCAGACAATGTCTCGAAACATTTAGAAAGTTGTGCTTTGGCTAGAGAAGAAGCTCTGGTGGGTTGCAAGAGAAGGTCTACCATGATTGAGCAAGATAATCCAATAAAGGTTTCCACAATTCTTGCTATAGCAAATTCGCTTGGTGGGCCAAAATTTTTCCTGCCCAGTACTAGCACAGCTCCAATCACCGCAGAAATTCCACCTGCCTGGCCATACGTCTTGCTATGCCTCAGAAAACTGGTAACAACGAACCAAGGAAGGAGAGAGATGAACCTTATTGACAAGTACCTTTCGAACACAAAGCAGCCAATTACTCCATATACAGTCCCTAATACTGTCCCCTGTGCTTTAACATTAGCAACTTTGAATGTTGCCTCCCTTGCAGCAGCTAAGCTAATCGCTACAGGGAGGCCTGACCAAAAACCATCTTTCTTGCTATATATCAAACCAAACAGGACAGCGAGACCTAAGGAGAGAGAGCATTTGAATGCTGGCATAAGCCTTTTGCTGCTTACACTTGTAGACCAGTTGCTCATCCACGTGCTCTTGAAGAACCCAGTTTGCTTAGATGGAGTGCTCGATCCTTTTTGTTGCGTGGGGGTAATTGGTTTCCCCAGTGATTTGCAGTGGAGGAGTTTCATGCAAAATAAGAAGAAAAAAGAAGGCAAATCTTGGTGCCTTGTTGAGATTGTCTGAAGTGTTTGGTGGGACTCGACAATATTATCAGCATTTGATTCTGGAACGGTTAAAGAATCTCTAAGCAAACAATTCTTGATCTGTTTTTGGATAAGGCTAACATTCTCCACTAGTTGAACTAGACCATGTTTGGTACTCTCTCCATCGAGAATTCTTACAGGTAATGAGGTGGTACAGCTGGTTAAAGCCATTTCCATCCCTCTTAATGGTATCTCGAGCTCTTGCAATCTCTCTCCCGGATTCAAGTACAAGTTTCTCAAAAATCTCAATGGAAGTCTCTCCCATTTGACGCTTTCCTGTACACAATCCACAAAAGAAATGGTGCATGCATGGGAGGTTAATTATAAGCAATTCAACAATACTGTAATTGAAAGCTAGCCCGCCACTAGTACTGGTAGACACCATACAGAATCGATGGTGTTGTGTAATGTTACAAAGTTGCTTACTTGGTAGCGTTTAATACTCTGAAGAAGTTTGGCTCCAGCAACAGCCAATGGCTTGGCTTGAGAGATAGATGTCAACGCCAAAGCGTTGTCTTCCGCACAGAAAGCTTTTACATAGAGGTTCAGCCTCTCAGAAACATTTTCAGCTAGCCTTTCACAATTCAGTTTCAGCTGCAAAGTGGTTTTTACAGGATTAATAATATTTATCTTCCACTCATCACAATTTTTTTTTAAAATATGATTATAATGCATGTTTATGCAAGGAGAATTAAGGATAATTATCAGTTACCTCCCAACAAGCCAGTCTTGGATACGGTAACAGCAAGGCAAGAACACAAGCTAAGACTCCAATAGCAGTACTAGCGGCTACATGCAAAGTATGCATAATAGCCTCGGTATGCACACCATTGATAAAAGCTACAACGTACACGATAACAATCTGACCCAATGCAATTCGCTTTGCAACTAAATGAGTCCCCTCAGGAAAAGCCACCACAAATGCACCCAGAGCCACTGCTAAAGATATGGTGCCACTAGTAAGCATAGCTGGACCAATCAGCCAAAGGCTCATCAGAGCAGGCCCCACGCTCTGGACCGTGGCATAGAGTGCTAGCCAGCAACCATGAAGAGCGTCACCTAAGGTTGCATCAGTGACAATGAGTATTACAGTCACATAAGAGAATGCAGGGAAGGCTATATGGTGTCGGATAGAAGCTGGACCATAGAGGGTGGTGCAACCCACTATAGTACATGCCAGGGCAGTCCTGAACGCCGAGGCTAGGCATCGGAGCCACACAGCTCGAGCTCGGTCTGTTGTGGCTGACATAATTACAGGGATTGGTCTAGGCTCTACAGATAATATTGCTAAGCGCAATGCTTGAAGGTGTGGGATTTGGATTGATCGATAAGAGCTGAGATTATATAATACAATAGTCCTACAGAGGTTGACAGTCAGAAGAGGGGATGTAGGAGCTGACGTGAGACTTCGGTGTGCTGCAAATACTCGGTGTTGGATTAACAGAATTGAATTGCAGTCAGTCAGGTTAAAGTTAGAGTGGGCACCTAGGCATGACTCATCAGCTTAATTAATTAATACTGCATAATAGCCGATTAATTTGTAAATATAAAAACCCCTACACTCACCAACCCACAACCACGATTAAAGTAGTGAATGATAATTTTAAAGAAAGAATGGACTCTAGGATTTACAATAGGTTCATGTACGTATAAACCCTAATCTCCAAGACAAGACATTTTTACTATATGATCTCCCTCTGAAAAATTCATATTCCCCCCTTTTCCTTTATGAATAAGGTCTGCTATAATAGTATGTTACCAGTTCATTGCGCCGAAAGAGTACAGCTAACATGCGGAACTTTCATGTCAACAAATATATGTACATTCACGTGGCTTTTAGGCGAGGTCCTATAATTAAATTCATTATATTGTTTGTAAATAAAAAATAAATTTTAAATTTTAACGAAAGTTTTGAAATTAATGTGTTTTTAGTTCAAGTAATGGAGTATAAGTTGTCGGTTTATGTGAGTTAAAAAAATTCAAGTTTCCATTCATTATATTAAATGTTTTAGATAAAAAAAAAAAAAACAATCGGTGATAAATACATTCAAACTTTAATGTAAGTCTTGAAATGTGTTTTTGGTTCAAAGCAATGGAGTATATTATTGGAATTTTATTTGCTTATTCTTTAAAATTTAATTGATCATTGATTTTAATATTTTTTTATAATAGAGAATACTGGTTATTTAACTCGAGCTATGCCGGGAGTTGAATAATTATTTCTGGCAAAAATAGAAGAAGAAATATACAAACTTTTCAAATGTGTTTTTTTTAATCTAATTATAAATCAAAAGGTCATTTAATTAAATATATTAAGAATCATTTATGCTAATAAGTACAAAAAACAAAGTGCTAACACATCTATTCAACTCGCTTGGCAGGTTGAATAATTTTTTTTTAATGCAAAATAATTAATGTGTAAGTGTTATTAACGTGTTTTTTTTAACATCAAGTAAAAAATATAACCGTGAATAAAAAAAATGATGCTTAAATATAATAAAGATCATACTCATATGAAATCTCAAATTAATTTTTAATGTAACAGAAAAATTATAATTATAATTTTACCACTGTTATAGTAAAACAAATTGGTAAAATTTACAATTATGTCATTTTTACATGAAAACAATATTTGCTTTTAATAAATGTATAATCTTCATTTCAACTTTTCATCTAATTAAATACACATATTTTTCCTTTCAAGTTTTATACTTCACCTTTACTTTTATTCTTTCTTAGTTTTTTTAGATTTTTCAACAACCAAAAAAAAAAAAAAACATCCTAAGGATTTTTAGATTTTTTATCTTAAAACCTTAATCTTCTTTCTCCATTTAAACCTATTAGTTTGTTTGGATTTTCTTAAAACTCTAATATTTTATTTTATTTCTTTTGATCCAATTCTTATTTGAATTATATGTTTGTAGAATAGGGTTATAAATTTAGTGGATCAATTCGGTGACCCGACAACTTGGGATCTAACCCGAGTTAAGATCAATATAAAAAACCTAATTTTTTAAAATTAAAATAAAATTATTTTTATTTTTTTTTAAAAAAATCAAAACTTGAGCTGAATCAAATCAATCCATTTTCTTTGAGATCCAATGATTGTGCTGGACGAATTCTCATGAGTCTCGTAGCACAGTGTAAAACATGTATTTGTTTAATCCTAAGGTAGTTACCATCTTTTTCACAATTTAAATCCTAGTTGTTGTTCTTAGTTCTTCCAAGAAAAGAAGATTTAATTGGTAACAATATCTAAGAAAAAATCATATTTTCTTTATGTAAATTAAGAAATGAAAGAAAAATTATAAGTGCCCTGTAGTGCTAACTTTCACCAAAGGAGTTTGGACTTGGGCTGGGCTTCGATTTTATTTACTATTATTCTAATCCAGAGACTTCAAGAGTCTTACAAAATAGTCCTCCGTCTAGCTAAATCCCATCCCTTGAGTTGAGACCTCTAAACTGCTACCTCAAGTCTCCTTGACTTGCCCACTTGGATATATATACATATATAGTGTCTAAATAACGGCATGAATGTTTGGTTAATGAGAAATCAGGATAAGAGTTTCCAGTAATGTTGAAGAGCCTAAGACTTTAGCTAAAACAGACAAGCCAAACTCATTGGAAGATGAAGAGCCTGCAGCTCTTCAACAAGAGGAGGGAAATTAACTTTATTACAGTCCCACGAAGCATAAAGAACATTCAAACATGGCAATTTAATAGAAATCACGTCAAATACATTACACTTTAAGTGGGGTTTCTATCGATGTCCACTTAACATGTTTTTTCGGCAGGCCATCGTGTTCTAGTTTGTGTTCTTTGAGGAGAAGGAAGGGTCAAGAGGGTCATCGCTGATGTACTCATCAAATACTCCATATATTAGTGCTTCAAGTTAGTTAAAGCAGAGCTGCTGCTGCATGCATACGATCCCTCATCCAATCTCTCTCTCTCTCTCTCTCGCTTATTAGGTAAAGTGCCCATGGAGCTCATCACATGCGTATGCCATAAGTCTTAAGGAGCATGGAGAGACAGTAGCACTACCAGGCCCCCAATACCCATGCACCCAATTAGTGCGTTTTTGGTAATAAGATGGAGTGTGTTTTTGTAAAAATATTAGGTAACACACACACACACACAGACATATTATAGCTCTGGCTAGAGGATGGACAAATTAATTAGTTTTAATAAATTAATGGCAGCAGTAGATGGAGAAAAATCATGATATAGAAGATTGAGATACAGGTGGAAGTTTTTTTTGATGATATGAGCCCCAAAATGAGCATCCAAAAATTGAAACAAGTCGAGCGAGTGACAACATATGGAATCCTTTTTGTCACCACGTCGCATGCCCCAACTGTTCCGAATCCGAAAGGCCACATTTACTTGTCTTCCCTTCCCTTACAGAAATAAATCCAAATAAATATTATAAATAAATAAAAGGAAAAGTTCTAAAAGGAGAAAAAAGAGAGGTGATGAACAGCTTTTAAGTGCACGAGCATGTTGGAGCAGCCCAGCCACTTGAATATTCTTTGACGAATCACCAAAGTAGAAGACATCATGTCTTCCTTTAATAATCTATACAAATAGCAACAAAATATATATAATTAACCACATTAAACATGGGATTTAGGAAATGCATATGTCAGTAATCTAAAGCATTCACCACTTCATGGAACTAGGTATCAAAAATTTCCTAGTAAGGGTATTAATTTCAAAGGCATGTTTTTCAAATCGGCCTGTATATATTTTAAATATATATTGATCTCAAATATAAATTTAAAAAGTTAAAAAATAAAAATACATCTTTTAATTATATATCAAATGAGGATAATGGAGCATGCCACTTTTAAATCTCCGCCCCACCTTTTATTGAAATTCTCTAGATTTAACAAGGTAACCCATTGTTGCTTTTTTTCTTCTTTTTTTTTTTCATTATACAATAAAGCTACATGCTAAAACACTATTCACCCTACACCATGATCACGTTCACAGATCACAATTTCTTTGATGTATATTTTCTGCATTTTTTCACTTTGATCCTTATAGTTTTTAATATTTATAACTTGATTATCAAATTTTATTTTTATCAGGTTACACAGTTATTTACTAACTCTTTTTTAAAAAAATAAAGTAAAAATAAAGTAAATAACATGTTATTTGCATGATTTAAAAAAAATAATGAAAAATCAAGAACATACATGTTTCAGCGTATTTTTAACACAAGGATTAACAACATAGCCTTTTAAGTTTAAGATGCTGCTTATTTTTGTATTTCAAAAGTGTTTTTTTAAAAAATAAAAAATATTTTATTTTTTTTACTTCAATTTAATATTTTTTTGGTGTTTTCAGATCATTTTGATGCACTGATATCAAAAATAATTTTAAAAAATTAAAAAAAATATATCATTTTGATGCATTTCTGAGTAAAAAGCACTTTGAAAAGCAACCACAACCACACTCCCAAACAGGGTAGAAATCAATAAAAAAAGCAAATCTCTTATGATACACCAGATCCGCCTAGTTTTTGTTATGGTCAAGTACACGGGTCTAGTATTGCGCAAGTCATTGTGCCTCGAACTAGATTCTCTTGGACATTTAACTTTTTTATTTTTTATTTGATTGCTTTATCTTTTATAATTTTGAATAAAATTGTTTTTAATTAAAATTATTACAATAATATTAAAAAACTCATTTGATTATTCTATATTTTTCAAATAATATTTGAGGTAATATTGTCAATTACTTTATAAAACAATTATATATAAATCTAATATGCACAATTTTTTTTTAAAAAAATGTTCATGAGAATCTATTATCTTTTTTTCTTTTGTTATTTTGTAATATGATTTTTTAATATAATTTCTTAAATGACTTATTCTTTTATTTTTTTGCACCCTACTAAGCTTGATTTTTTTTTGTTTTGTGATTGGAATTTGCTTTTTAAATGATGATAAGTTTTTATTTAAAAAAATCAGGCTTCTAATAAAAAAAAATTATTTTCATCAAAACAAGAAAATAAGGAGGGTTTTGACAAAAGCAATACAATTCTTTCCTCCTTAATTTAAATCATTTGAACTCTTGCAATTACCGGTAGAAAAGACATGTTTTCGTTAAATTAACGAGAGAAATACATTGATAAGAAAAATGAAATTGGATTAAAACAATACATTTTTTTCTCAACAGTTTAAATACAATTCTTATTCTTACAAACATTTATTTTGATCACTATAGAAAAAGGATTCGTAGGGATAAGCAACCTGAAAATTACGAAAACATTTATTTGTATGGTGTGTACAATAAAAGCTAACCTGAAAATTACGAAAACAGAAGGTCTGCTTTACTCTGCCTTGAGGAGACTAAAAGGGACGGCTTTCAGGATCATATATTCCCGCAATGAGAGCTACAACAATCCACGCCATAAGAATGCCAATTACAAGAGTTCTCAACAAGTGGTTCCAGTTATCATTCACGTGAACATCAGCCTGACTAGTCTGTCGTGGTGAAGGAAGATCCTCGCCATCACTAAAATAAGGCCTGGCCATGTCGATCTCATTTATAGAAGATCGAGGCTGCTGCCTAACGTGAATGTCTGAGCATATCTCACAAGTGCAATTGCCTCCTAAACATGATGGGATTGTCTTAAGGTACTTAGAGAGAACCCTGTGGTTCATGTTCCCTTCAATTCTCAGCTTCTTCCTCGTGACAGGTTTCAGAACCTGAACAGAACCAGAGATCCATGTTTACACATGTAAAGAGAGAGAATACATGCATAGATTTTACTTTAAATGATGACTAGGACTTCAAAAAAGAGATAACCCCTTCCTTTCTACAGTCCAAAACAACAAAAATGGAAAATGTAATGCAGGAAGACCAACCATTCAGATTCTAATAGGAGATTATGCTTACTTGAATAAAGGTTTGCGCAATTACTCGAACTACTGGAGGAAGCCGTATAACAAGCAAATGGCCAAGACAGTTGGGGAAGTTATCTTGCAGAAGTGAAGAACAGGATCTCATTATTTGCATGGGGATTTTCAATGGAGATATGCCATCACAATCCACAATAACTGTAAGCTGTGGACTATCTTCATCAACTAAATGCTGGACTCCATGCTCTACCTGAGATACTGGAGCATATCCATTCCATTGGTATTGCCATAACACATAGAAAATGTCAAAATAGAGCAAACATACCAAAAGGTTAACAGCTTATATCGAAACTCAAAGTAACACAAGCAACTGAAAAGAGATATTCCATCAGTTCAAAATTCATCCTTACATCATCAGAAAAATAACATTTTATTAGCATAGCAAGTAACCAGCTACTATTTTTGAACTTACAGGATAATGCTTTCAGTATAGACAATAAACGAAAGCATCAATGGTCAGGATTACACAATTCGATATATGTTCATGGGTTCATCCATAAAGACCTGTTTATGGGTAGAGTTTGGGAAGTTTTAGCTAACAGCCAGCTTACAAAACTTTGGATGGTGAGAACATAATTGATTTGCCTCCAATGCAGAATTTAAAAGTGAGGTACTGCATACATGGAACAGCAGTTTTACTTTGTTATCCACGGTGAGGAAAACCTTAATATCGAAATGCCAGCATCCAATGGCCTATATGGCAATAAGCAAAATAACATAGTCAAAGAAATGGAACTTACTGATTGCTTGAGCAAATCGAGGTCTCTCATGAGATGGCAAGTTGGTACAAGCCAGACCAAGCCGCACAATGAGGCAAGGTCGGTTCAGCATATCATGATCATGCCAGAAGACCATATTTGACCACATTTCAAGCTCTTGTTGTGAAAGAATTCTATAAGTCTCCCTCCAACGGATTGTCTTCTTAATTGACAATAAAAAGCATGAAAAGTCCCCATTTGCAGCAGTATAAAATCTACGGAGCTCGTCCTCATTAATTCTGCATAAACATCCATGTCATGATTTGCTGCAACAAGAAAAGCCAAGAAGTTCAAAGTATTTAAGATTATGAAATGAGTTTCCAAATAAGTTATGTTTTTGAGAAACATAGCAAAATGGACAGCTGATTGGTGACTATACGAGATTTTTTGGAGACCTAATACAGCAGAGGAAAAAGCATGGTGCTAGAAGTTCATTCTCAGTACTGGAGAATAGGACATTTTTCTTAGACATCGACTTGAAGCGTAAAGCCAGGAAGCAGATAGGGACCCGAACTTGCTTAGAAGTTGTCAATTTTGTAAGACAAGTTTATGATGAACTCAAAAACAGGTTCCAGAACAGAAAGAAGTATGGAATGAATGAACATGTTGAGGTCTTCAAAACAGAGCCTGGTCACATTTCATTTGATAAAGTAGCATGCAGAATGATCCACAATGGAACTAATTTTCTGTAAAGTTATTAAAAAAGACCACAATACTAGAATCCAGAACATGAAAACCACTCTCCTCATCTTTTCACGTTATTGATGCATCAGAAGTAAAAGACCACCTTTCTGGTAATGTGATTCCTTGATTTTCTAGTTCCGTAAGCAGTTGTATCAACCAATTTTCAGATGCTAGACTTTGAGAGGCCCCACTAGAAGTCCTGCAGATCAGATGAAAGGCAAAAACTTGTAAAAAACCTCCAGAAGTAGTTCAAGGTCCCAAACAAATTTCTTTAGTAAAATATCATAACCAAAAAAAGTATAAAAGAAATGAAAACAATACACCCAGCAGACCATATTCAAGAGAGACAATAAGACCATAAGCTTAAACCTCATTGAACAATGACTGACCAAGAAAAAACATCAACAACAGAGCCAGGTAGATATCCAGCTAGCAAGCATACCAAAGACATCCAAAACAAATACCCATGTCACAGAAAGCACTAAAACAGATTTCTCGTGGACTTACTGAACCCATATAAAATAGAGCCCCAAGCCATCAATTGCCAAATCCAGCTCAAAAACCCAGCCTCTTCCATAAAGTTTTTGTACAGATATCCTTTACCCAAAACTTGAAACTGTGTTTGTTTCAGACAGTAAACTCATATTTTTGTCAAAACTAAGATTCAAGAATCAAGGTTGCAGGCTCGCAGATAATTCTGAAGTCAACCAATTCCTTCATGGATAAGTTGAAGGATGAAAATGCCACATACAGATGTGGGGAAGGAAACATATAGAAATTTGAAAAGTACGATAAATTTATCATTTGTGTCTAATTAGCCACTGTTAATTGACAGCTCAACCCAAGCCCTTAGTCAAAGTTAGGAAGCATCCAGTCACAATATAGCCATCTTTTATCTGCAATTACCGATTCCAGCAAGGCACAATTCAGCCTGTTTCTTTAGATGTAACACCCCATAAACCCAAAACTGAACATTAAGACGGTGTTTGGAAGTGTAGTAGCGATTGTTTTTCAAAGTGTTTTTCGCTCGGAAATACATCAAAATAATGTTTTTTTTTTATTTTTTATAAATCATTTTTGATATCAGCACATCAAAACAATTCAAAAATATAAAAAAATTAATTTTAAGCAAAAAAAAATCAAATTTTTGAGAAATGCGGTTTCAACCGCATTCCCAAACACAGCCTAAAATTCAAATTACGATCATAAAATACCCAGCATTTGATTTTAAAGTCAAGAACTTACAACTATCTCTCACGTAATAATAAACCGAACAACAACAACATGCAATACAAGCTTTACCATTGATTAAATTGCTTATTTAAACTATTTTTATAAGAATCCAATGGTTTGATTTTAAGATTCCAGTTCACCAAGTGAGAAGATGTTTAAATGTAAAAAGTTTCACATAAAAATGGAGAAAATTAACTACAAAACTAAATGTCTTCATATAAAAAAAAAAATCTTATGATCTCCATGATTGTAATATTTAAATCATAGCAAATGTTATCATCTATTTACCTAGTTTCAAAAGAAGAATGTGCAGAGAGCGACTCAGAACATGTTTCTGAATCAGCATGAGAATTATTAGTGCCATTTGAGTTTTCACCACTGCGGTTTGATTGATCAGATATAGCTGTTGCAACTGAAAGGACCAATAATGGCCTTGAAAACATCTATAAGCAAGGAAGGAAAGCAACTAAAATTATCTCCACGAAATCATATTTAAATATAAACAGCATGTAGAAGAAGAGAATAGAAAATTATTCACTGTGACCTCAACCAACCATAACAAGAAAGTGCAGAGAAAAGATAATTACAGGTTAAGCAGTTTTAGTATGTGCGGAGAAAAGATAATTAAATTTCAAGCAATTTTAGTTTGTGAAAATAGTTGAAGGGAGAAAGAGCCCCTGGAGTTTTTCTATTATGATGCTTTTCTAGTTTTTTTTCCTATTTAAAGGGTATATCTTTCCTAGTTTATTTTTTTCCATCCAGTATTATTAGGGTTTTCTAATTTTTGTTGTAATAGTCTTTTGATAAGTGGAGACATGAATGAATAAAATTAAATATTTTGAGAGTCTCCCTATACTTAATGTGTTTCTGATTTTTGAGGGTTTTGACATGTAACAAACCTCGTTATCCTTCCCTCCTATTTGCATCACTTTGTTATTTGTGAAAGTACTTGTCTTCAATATAACCACAAGATCATTTGGAAATGAATAGACCCTTGGCTCATTCTAAACACATTGAACTCTCTCTGAATTCTCTCACTAAGGCTCAATACCCTCACCATCACATCATCCATGAAACCACCACCTAATCCTAACCAGTTATCACTCTACAATTACACGTGCACACTCAATTCTTCATCCCTTCCATGGATCCCTTGACATTTTCACATGCAGAAAACTTCAACTCCCAGAGCATTTGCCTGAGTCTACTCTCTCAGCCCTCTCCATCTCCATCACATTACTTATATACAAGTGCTTCTTTTCATACTATGTTTACTTATCAGTAATTCATTAAAAGAACCACATACATAAAAGACAAACACGGCTTTAACACTGCTAGTGCACTCTGTAAATATTTCCTCGCATCCATAATTTGAACTACACATTACTTAAAAACAAAAAATTAATATAAGAATCCTCAGTATAAATGCAAACATGTCTGCCTTCAGTTATTGCTAAGGATGTAAATAACTAGTGCGTGTGTGAAACAATTGACAAAACATAAGCAATTTTATTTGATTGCGATGACGGAGAATAAGTACGGAGTAAGAAACAACCTGTACGCCTTTAACCAAGCCCTTGAAGGGAGCCCATCTTTGAATCCACTTAAAAGGTGGATAGCAAAGAAGTTGCAAAGCCTGAAGACCATTCCACACATGGGGACATTTACACATCGAAACCCTTCGCACTGTCTCTAACGCAGCAACTTTGAGTAAAAATATTGCTACCTGACCAACTGGGCCAGTACCATGTCTTGAAGAAACTATATGCTTGTAAGCACTCAGAGGACATGCTTTAAGACTAGAAGCAATTATGTTTCTCTTATAAACAGCAGTCTGCCCTTGCCCTTGATTTTTACCAAAATCATGCAGAGGGTCTCCCATCCCATGGGAGAGAGGTTCACCCAATTTATTTCCCTTATTTAAACTGGTGGCATTTCATCAAATGGGTTTTGCGCAAAATCCAATCTGAAAATAGCATGACCGTGATCAGCACATTTTTTGAGGCAGTACTTGCTAATTATTGACATCAAATCAAACTATTCCTAAATTCAAACTCAGTATCTATAATATATTAAATCCTACCTGATAAAACAAAAGAAAAAGAAAAAAGGTTACCAGAAAATCTTCATATGGATCTGAACAGACGACGTCAAGAGGATTCAAAGGGGAGACAGAGAAGGAAAGGCACAGTTTTTTGGTTCCATCTTTTACTACGAGGAAAGGGAAACAAGAAAGACAGATTTCTTGTGTACTGTTTTGATTGCCTTGTGTTTTTCCTTGTAGCTGGTAAAGTTTCCATCTCAAGCCTATAAATCTATCAATGTTCAAATTCTACTCCTATAGTTTGGAATATTTCAATATTACCCTTCTAGTTTCCAATGTTACCCAACCATTAAATTAAATAGCGGGCTTATTAAATTTGGCCTAGATTTTTCTTACTTTTAGGTTTTTAACTGTTTGTGTGAGGTGTTATATATATATATAGTCATTTGAGAGGAAAACATGAGTGATTATTAAGAAAAAAATAAAATAAAAGTAATACAAAAGTTAGCTTTTTGATGGTATTCGGTAGAGAGAGAGGGGTATAACTGAAACTTCATAAGAGCTACAGGGGTGATATTGAAAAATATTAAACTATGGAATTAGTAGTGAAACAATGATGAATTTAAAGGGTGAGAGTATAGTTTACCCTGAAATCCAGAAACTGAAAGAGTAAGAGAAAGCGTAGGACCAGATTGTAAACATTGAGCCATTAACAGCTCTCCTGATAACACAACACGTGTGCGACCAAAAAATGGTGTCCCCGTGAAATTAGTAGTTAATACGTAGACCGAGTTCTACTCGAGAAGAACACCGATGGCTTTATTATAACAAAAGCTGAACGTAATTTGAAAATTATTGGAGGTTACTAGATATTTTATTACGGGTTATAATAGTAATTTTATTTTTTATTTTATTTTTTTATGAGATATTTTTTTGGTTGTTTGTATTTTTGTTTTCTATCTCCTATCATTAAAGTACACATGATTATTTTTTATTTGTTTGTTGTTTATTTGGGTCAGATAAAGGTTGTTAGATCCAAACACCTTGAGCCTGACTTATTTGTTAGATCCAAAGCTTTTAGGTCTGGCATGGTTGCCGGATCGAAGAAGAGCTTATAAAAAATAAAATAAAATAAAATAAAATAAAAACTTTAAAAATAATTATGATTTATATTTAGAATACTTTAAGGATAACTTTAAAATATTTTTTTATAAAAATAAAAATAATTTATAAAAAAATTAATTAAAATTTTTGTTTAGCATACTTTAAGAATAATTTAAATTATTTTAATAAAAAATAAAAAAAATAATTAAGTATGGTCACTAAACCCCAAGTATCTTGGATTTGCTTGGCCACCAAACCTAAATCTCTTGGGTTTAGCATACCCCTAGACCCAAGGCTCTTGGGTTTAACTTGGCTGTCAGACCCAAGAGAATTAAAACATTCTTTATATTCTTAATATTATTTTAGCACACCAGACCCAAATCTCTTGGGTCTGGCATGCCCCCAAACCTAAAGCTCTTAGGTTAAGAGGCTTCAAACATTCTTTATACTCTTAATATTATTTTTACATTTAAAAAAGTAATATTGGCTCGAGGAGAGCGAGCCAATATACTAGTAAAAATTCTAAACCACATAAATTATCATGGACTTAGTGGAAGAGTTACATGTTTTCTCTTCCAAGATGAATGTTTAAAAATATCTTAATGAAATTTAGCTTATTAAAATAACTGAAAAGTTACTTGTTTTTTATGGTATTAATAAGGAATAAATATATCTTATATATTATTAATAAAATAACAAATATAATAAACCCCTTAAAAGATCTTTTTACATCTATAAGTATAGAGATATAATTACTTCTGATATGAATAATTCATGTAATTATTCTAGAGATAGGATTCTTTAGCTCTGGATACTCAAGATTTGAGATGCAACTAAATTTGGAGGAAAAAAAATGACGGTTTATCCAACCCATAACACTTTCAGTTTAGATGATTGTTTGGGATCTAGCATAATGCCTAGGGTTCAACTGATTACTCAGATCAAGTATTTTAGGCCTGGCATCTTGTTAGGCTCATGTTTCATTGAGTTAAACTAGCAACTGAACCCAAGCATATTAGGTTTGGAATCTTGTCAAGCTTAGGTTTCTTTAGGTTTAACTGATGGTTGAACCTAAGCTTATTGGATCTGGCATCTTGTCAAGCCCTAAGTCTTCTTGGGCTCAACAGACGGCTAAACTCAAGTATGTTAGGTCTGATGTTTTTGTCGTGCTCATGTCTTCTTTGGTTCAACAAACGATTTAACCTAAGTAAGTTGAGTCTGACATCTTGCTAGACCTATGTGTTCATTGGGTTTCGCTGATGGTTAAACCCAAGTATATTGGGTCTGGCATCTCACCAAGCCCATGTTAACCTGGGTTAAGCTAACTGTTGGACTCAAGTTTATTGAATTTGGCATATCATTAACCCCAAGTTACATTGGGTTTGATTAATCACTGAACCTAAGTGTTTTGGGTTTGGCATAATATCAAACCCATATCCTTTTGGGTTCAACAAATTGTCGAACTCGAATATATTAGGTCTGACATTTCGTCTGGCTTGTATTGCCTTGGGTTTAATATATCATCAGACCTAATTTACATTGGGTTTGGATGATTGCTGAACCTAAGTGTTTTTGGGTCTCGTATATTGCCAAACCCGCCTTGTTCAAGACTTTTTCTAGTCTAAAAAAGATATGCAAAAAATAATTGCCTTATCAGTTGTCCCCGAGCTTTTATTGTGTATCACACATAAAGGTTAAAGAGATGTCTTGGAAAACTACCATTCAAGATACATCTTGTCTTCCCTTGGGAAAAAAGGTGTTTAAGCCTTGGTGATTTGAAAGGATTTTCTAGGAAAGATGAAGCAAATATCTTGGGAATATCACTTGATAGTGTGCAATGAATATTTGTTGGCTTTTAGCCTTTCTATAGTATAATGAGATGCCATCTGTCCTTTATTTATTGCTAAAAAAGGAGTGGCTCATGTAAAAACCTTCAATCACTTCAAATTGTGTGTTTTACTTTTGCTAAAAAAATTATTTATTTCCTTAACTTAGAAGTTTCAAGTCACCAAAACAAGACAATTTTATTGTAGAAGGAGTTTTCTTGTTTAGGTAAACCAAATATCCATCCTTTTCTTTTCTTGTTAACTTTTTGTTGTGATTTTTCATCTCTTCATTAAAAAGATTTAAAATGACTTCTAGAAAAGGAAAGAAAAAAGTACCTCTAAGGGGGATTTTACCTTTAGGTTAGAAACTGACGGCGCTCACCAGAGATCAATAGTTATCGGGATTGGCCTAGGGTCTAGAATTGATACTTCTCCACCTTCTCCTTGGAAGAAGGGAAGATAAGAGTCCTCAAGAGGCTTTAAACCTTAAAGGGAAAGAACGAGTGCCTAAGACCTCTACAGATAATGTCCAGAGCACAGCAACTCCTAACCAAGTGGATAAGGCTAATTTTCAACAACCAGAAGATTATGTGGTCTCATTACCAGAACCTGGTAACCATGTTTTAGAGATCACCAACAAATGTAGTGGGGGAAAATTTATAATTATAACCCCTATTTACATGTACAATGTTTGAGTACTCATTTTCTTTACAAGGTATTGTAAAAGAAGTGTTCAAATACAATAATCCGAGTCCAGCTCAACTCCACCATAATAAGTGGAACATTATGTTTGCATTAAACAAGTTCCTTAGAATATTAAAGGAAAACCGACAATTAGAGTTTTTAGGCAGTGCTACACCTTGATAAGTAGCACTGAATAAGGTGCTTATTTCCCTTAGTTATTTAATTTTTCCAACAGGCTAAATGGGCCTATGATAGAGACTTTCAAAGGAAAGTCATTTCACTCGAAGAACTAAAGAGGACAATGGGTTGTGGTGAGCTATCATATGACAACGAAGTTGCAAGACGAATATAGTGTCATTTAAGGTGTGTTAGGCTGAGGAGAAAAAGGTGTGTTAGGTTGGACTCGTTGCACACCTAGTTCGAAATCAACTGCATGACTGAAGAATTTTATAGCACTAGGGTAATCTCTTACTTTGACACCTTATTTTAGTTTTATATGTATATTCATCTTATGAATTTCTCTTTATGCATGAAATTTGTTAAGGGCATTTGGGTTTCCAGCTAATAGATCCTCAACTTTTCTACCCAATAACATCTATACGTCTTCTTGAAGTCATGCTACTTTAGTCCACACTCTTTTTGCTCTTGCCTATCTTGAAGATAGCCTTTTTGAAGACAACTAGCCTTTGATACGTAGGCGAAGAGTTAAAAAAATATCTCTTATAGACATTGAAGAGGCCCCTGTATTTGTCCCTCATGTTGATAAGGTTTATAAGGATGTCTATTTTTTTAAAGAGGCAAATACATTATCCTTCCTGTTAAGGAGATGTGTCTTGAGCTACCATGGGGTGGTCGTTCCTTTTTCAAAGGGTGTTTTGGAACCAACCCTAACAACAATGATCTTAGAGGCAACTTCACGACGAAAAAGAATGAGGATCTCTATGGCTTTGGATTTTAATGTAGAAGCGATCCCTCCACTAGTTAAAACTCTTGTTCCTACCAGTTTACTATTTATGCTCATAAAGTCTTCTACCCAAAGACCTTATCTCATAGGGGTAGAAGACACATTCTCCAAGCTAAACTTGGGTTATGCTCCTCTTCACTTTCCCAACATGAGTAAGGAGAAGAAAAGTACGATGGGGTCCTTTATCCATAAAAGTTCTAACCTAGGGTAGAGGGGAGTGGAGGTGATGGAAGCCTTGGATAGGTTCCCCACGCTCCCTTCTAATGTTAGTGCTCTTATTAATCCTAGCTATTGGCATCACCTATCCATTACTGGGCACATGACCTTTAAGGTATAAACAAGTTTTTTAATTATTTTCCATTTTCTAATACATTGATTGGTTTTTATAACTATGTTATTTATTTACTTTATGTTATTGTTGTCATTTATATAGACCTTCATGATATGTGCCTATTTCAAGAGTACGTGAGCTGAGGAGGAAAGAACCATAAAGGAGGCGATCGAGTAGTATCGCGTTGGCATGTCTGTGATAAGCAGGCTAAAGAAGGAGAAAGCTACTCAGGATGTCTCTCAGAACTGCATATACCTGACTGCAAGGGGAGTCAGAAGTTTAGACATACATCCAAGAGTTGGTTAAAGCGTATAGCTGCATAAACTTCATAAAAAAAGGTGATTGAGCTCAAGGGAGTGAGGAAGGCTTTAATGAAAGAATTAAAGATGTTAAAAAAGGAAATGAATACAACCAGGGATGAGGTTAAGAGTTCACGTCTAAGGATGATGACAATGAAGAATTCTTCCCAAGTCTTTTGGGCGGAGTTTGGAGGGTTTGTGTCTCTAATAGAGACAATATAAGACAAACTCTTCCTGGTCATGTCTAACTTATATTTCTTTAATCTCTCTAAAGGAATATAAGTTGAATTCAATAAAATTTTCCTAAAAAGCAAAGTCCTAGATTTCACTATTGTCTTCCCTTTTAAAGCTGCTTCAACAAGGGATATGATCTATCTATCCCAAGAGACTAACATGAAGGTGTAATTTTCTTTAGGTTATTTTTCTAAAAAATTTTAAATTTGCATTGAATATTTAGGCTTTTACAACCTTGAATTCAATCATAAGGCTTATGTTTCGTTAATTTAAGTTTTAAAGATTTGTATGTCAAATCTCTTGATACTTTATATCATTAATGTTCTTAACATGCTAACAAGTTGTTTTAAGCAATCATACGGGTCTAACATCCATGACTAGAAATATATATTTCCAACACTTCAAAAATTTTAGATATTTTTTTAAGTTACCAACATATGTCCAATGTTTATGGTGGAAATATATATTTTTAATACTTTGTTTACACTGTGTGGTGTTAAACCTTAATCGTTGGACTATGAACTACTGCCCCTTTACCTGGGGTAGAAATGAGTGCTCAATGATAGGTATATTCATAGGTTATTGAGGCTCAAGACGTTGGATAATATGGTGATTGTTGTAGTTGGAACTATTATCTCTAGAGAAACCATATACCAATCCTTTAGAGACTTGTACATATAGCACTTAGGAAACCATATAATAATACCTTGGAGATTTGCAACCTTATTGGCAGGAAGGAGAATTTTTATATAATATAAATATATATATTTGTATCCACTATGATATATTTTTAAGTGATTAGAATGTCAAACGTGAGGGAGAGTCTTCCCTTTGAGAAAAAAACAATGGCGATGTTATGACAGTCATTTCAGTAGTTGGTCAACGGGAGATCGAAGTAAGTCTGTGACATTAATCATACTTATTCATTAAATTTACAGCATCATGAAATATATAGTTGGCTGGTAGAAACCCGCTCTCGTTGTTTGAGCGGCTAGAGCTTTAGAGCCTATGTGAAGTCCATTTATACCTTCATGTATTTCTCTAAGCATATAAACGCTCTCTTCAAGTGATAAACACTTGAGTAATGGAGCTAAAACAAATCTTCAATACAAAATATAGTTATTACTCTATTACTCTTCCCATCAAACGAGTTGCTTTATTTCTATCTGAAGGTATTTTTCCATCAAATAAATAATTCTTAATTGGGGTTCTCCAATCCTATTTAAGTGAAGTAAGACTTTCTAAAGATATTGTTGCATTGTAGGTTCTTTAGCTTCATATATTCTTTGACATTTACCAACCACCAATTGGGAATCACTGTGAACTTTTAATGGATATGCGTTTTAGGGTTTCTTCCAGATGTAACTCGGCCAAAAGGGTCTCGTATTCTGACATATTATTTATAGCTAGGAATTCAAAACGAACCCTATATAAAAAAACTTTCTCTTCTGGATTAAACAATAATATTCTAGCTCTATTTCCAAACTAGAGTTGGCTATGGTTGTTTTAATGGCGCATTTAGTGTAATAAAAGTTGTAATTGAAGATTATAGTTCAGATATATCCATTGAACTCTTAAAATTACACTCAACAATAAAGTCTACCAAAGCTTAACCCTTTATGGTTGGTTGATGTTTATATTAAAGTTCAAAGTCTCTTTGTTTAATGACCCATTTCACTAGTCGTCTTGACATTTTTAGCCTGTGCATGATCTATCTCAAGGACTGGTCTAAGAGTACTATGATCTGATAGGCTTGAAAATATAGCTTAAGTTTTTTGGAAGTGTTCACCAAAATAAGGATCATCTTCTCCATTCAAGTATCTAGTTTTTGAGTTATTGAAGGCATAGCTTGAGAAATAAATTGGGCGATGTACCCCTTTTTCTTCTCTAACCAAAACAACACTCACCATGGAGTCTGGTACTCCCAAATAAAGGAAGATATCTTCACCCTCTCTAGGTTGGGAAAAAATCTTAAGGGATGAAAGGCGAACTTTTGAGTTTCTTAAATGCCCTCTAGCAATCTGATGTCCATTCAAAATTTGGTATAGTTTTCAAGGTTTTGAAGAATGGTAAATTGCGGTCTCCCAAACAAGTTATGAATCTATTGAGGACAGCTAACCTTCCAGTCAAGCACTAAACTTCCTTTATTGACCTAAGAGGAGCTATATCAAGAGTTAACATTGCTTGGGTAAAAAGTTGCACCTGATCTATAAGTTCTTGTATGGTTGGTTGTGTAGGATTATCTGTTGTGGTAGGGAGATCAATAACTTGTGTTATCCCAAAAGTATCATGATTGACTGTCATTGATAATTATGAGTATGGAAAATAAGTAATCAATAGAGTTATTTATGACCTTTTGAAAGTTTCCCACAAACAGCGCCATTATTGATGTCCCAAAACCTAAAATGCTTATGCAACATTTTATTTAGTTATGGATAATGGTTAATCAAGATGTTCAGGTAAATAGTTTTCTTCTCCTTAGCATATGAAGTGTCGCACGTGTGCGGCGTCACGATAAATACTTTCACCCTTAAAATTTTATCTAATGTGAAAAATGTGATGAGACAAGCAATTCTTGTCTTTTATTAGTGGAAAAATAGAATGGGAGTCGCCACGTAGTATTTTGGTCACTAGGAACCCAAACTGGTCTCAGAGATCAAGTACGGGGACTGGTTGCGTAAAAGGAAGGTATTAGCACCCCAAATATGCCCTACCTAAGGTAAGCTGCATTGTTTTATTGTCTGATAAAATCTAAGGTCTTATCATATTTTCTAGTTGTTTGTCCGTTTATGATTTAAGAAAAGTCCTCCTCGGTAAGGAGATCCTTATCTTATCGGGTAATTCTGACGTCAACAAAAGAATTTAATATCCGGAATACATATTACGTATAAGGTCATAACCCCAGATATTAAAAGAAAACAAAATAATTTTTTTAGAATTTTTGAAATATTGGCCTAGTTCTCCGACTTTAATAAATTGGTTATTAAAGCTAAAATGCATGCTAATACATATTTTTGAAATTTTCTTTGTTATATGAAAATACAATATGATTTTTATTTTTATTATTATTTTTGAGAGACTTGGCCGTATGCATGAAAATAAAAAATATTTTTTTAATGTTTCGACGAAAACCAGGTATTTTAATATTGGATTTGTATCTTTACGGTATAAAAATACAAACCAATATTAAGCAAACATCAATAAAATTATACGCGGAAAAATCACAAACTTTCAAAAATATTTTTAATTTTTTTAATGGGCCAGACCCGGCCCACTCATTTTAGGCTGGGCCAGACTTGTCCGGCCCAGTAAACAATGGAGCACTCTCAACTGTTCATGCAAAGCAGTGGAGACGGTGCAATGAAGAAGAAGAAGAAGAAGAAGAAGGAAAAGGGGAAGGGGAGGAAGGTTGACCTACTAACGCTCACAGTAATGCTGGTGGCGGTGGAGAAGAAGTCGACGATGGTTCACGGTGGTTATGACAGTGGCGGGCAGTGTTTGCTGTAGCTTTTCTTCTTCCCCGTGTAGAGACACCATCCTCTGTTTTTTTTTTGCCTTCCTCGTCTGCTTCTGTTTGGTTCTTCTCCTTTTGGTCTCTGGTGGGGGTGGAGTTGCTGGTGGCTTTCAGATGGTGCGGTGGAGGTTGCTGGCAGGTGGAGTTGCTGTGGGGGGCGACGATGGCTCTTCTCCTCTCTGTGTAAAGGCGTGGGCCTCTATTTTCTTTTTTCCTGTTGATCGATACTCCCTTCTCAGTGGCGGCGTTGTGGTAGCAGTGGAGAGGAAGACCAACGATGGTTCTCCTTTTTCCTTCCTTCTTCCTCTGTAACTTTCTTTCCCCGTCTCTCTATTTCTTTCGTTCTTTTCAAAAGATTTCCCACCCTCTGTTTTTTCCTTCTCCCTTTGTTCTCTCTTTTCCTTTCTATCCCCCTCCTGTTTTCTCTCCTTCTCCTCTCTCGTTCCTTTTCTCTCCTCCCTCTTTTTTTTCCTGCTTGGTCCCTCCTCTGGCTTTTATAGCCAGAGGATGCATGCATTATGGCAGGCATATGGTAACGACTGGTGTACATTATGGTGGTGAGGAAATCAGTCGTGAGACATGCCCTTGATTGCAGCTCTACCACTCCCGTTTTTACCGTAAAAACCATTGCTCGAAGACAGTGAGCAGTGTGCAGTAATTCTTATGGCAACGACACTGTTTCAATTTCAAAATGATATTTCTGATTTGGTCCTTGGATGTTTTTACTATTTTGTAATCAAGCCCTCTCCCCAGAAAAGTTGTAATTGGATACTTTGATTTTAGCGCCTTTTCCGGTTTGGTCCTTGATTTCAGATTGTTTCAATTAAGTCTCTAATTAGCCATCAAACTTCAATAACTATGCAATTAAGCCCCTGATTTGGCCAAATCAACTCTTTAAAATTATAATTGGACCCAAAACTTTAATTTCATCCAATAAAAGCCTAAATTGACTTAAAATTCTATTCTTCTTATAATCAAACCCTCCATAAATTCAATTAAACCTTAGATAAAATTTAATTGAGTCCATAAACATCTGATTTTAGACTTTTTTCTCAACTTGAATTTTCTTTGTCAACAGGGCTCTTATAATGTCAAATTTCAATTCTTGTATTTCTGAACTTCCTCAGCCAATTCCTAGCCATTTTATGGGAGTTCCAACATCCTTTTCTCACTCTTATATTTTTTTTTATTCCTTCTGAATATATTTTTTTATATGTATTTTTTTGTATTTTTTTTCATTTTTTGTGGAGAACCTAGAAATGGGTAACAACAGGAAGTACCAAATTAATAATAAAGCCTTAAGAGCCTGTAAAAAAAAATCCTAAATGCGGGGACTTAAAGACCCTTTGATGAAAAAGTCAGTAACTTTATGGAAAAGACAATAAGAGCTTTAAATTTCAAGAACATGTGATGTTTGTTCTTGTACTTTAGGATGATTAATGTCCTAAAATATATACAAGTTGTTGAGAAATAAAAAAAATGTTTTGAACCCTTACTAGGATGGTTCAAAAGGTATTTATATCCTCTGAACCCTATCGTTTTCAAGCAAAAGAGGGATAGAAAAGTCCCTTGCTTTTGATAGCATTAATGAGAGACAAATATCTCTTACATATTAATTATTAATGAGATGGTAAGTATGGTAAACCTCTTAAAAGACCGTTTATATATCTATAAGTGTAGGGAGATCATTACATCTAGTATGAATAATTCATGTAATTATTCTAGAGGTAGGATTTCTTAGTCCTGAATTACTCAGGACCTAAAATGCAACCAAATCAAACCCATAACACTTTCAACTTAGATGATTATCTGAGATCTATCATATTTTCTTGGGTTCGGCTGATTGCTGAACCCAAGTATTTTGGATGTGATATTTTATCAAGCCTATACTTCATTGAGTTTAGCTGACGGCTGAATCTAAGTATATTAGGTTTGGCGTCTTGTCAAGTCCACGTTTCCTTGGGTTTGGCATCCCACCAGACCCATGTCCTTTTGGGTTCAACTGACGACTAAACCCAAATATGTTGGATCTAATATCTTGCCAGACCCATATCTCATTAGGTTCAACTGACGACTAAACCCAAATATGTTAGGTTCGGCAACTCGCCAAGCCCAAGTTCCCTTGGATTCAATGTAAGATTGAACCCAAGTATGCTAGGTATGGTGTCTTTTTGTTTAAAAATGTTTTGACTCTAAAGTTTTTGCTAGTAAGCTTCATGTTAAATTTTATTAAAGTAACTAAAAAAGGCTTGTCTCTTTATTGAAGGAGATAAGGAGGTGATGACAACTTAATGGTGGTGTAAGATATGCAAAATCATAGCTAACATTGGAGGTGCCATGACACTTCATGTTGTAAGCCTACTTCTAATACGGATTCATTAAAATTAGCAACACAAGCCCAACTCATGAATATCTAAAATATTCACAAAAAATTTAGCCCAATTCAATATATCTATCTCACTCAGGTCCAAAAAAATTGAATGGATTTGATTATAATTTGTAAAATATTAAAAGTTGAGTTAGATATAATTATGGGTTGAAATCCATCTATAAAGAAAATAGTGTCCGATCAACTATGATATAAACAATGGAATTTAAGAGTGAACAATTTAACACTCGTAAAAATGATGTGCATCATGGGAATTATAATCCATCTTATAAAGCTAAATCTAATATGCAAGAGGATTCAGATGGTCCAATGACAAGAGCGAGAGCGAAACAACTGCAAAGGGCCTTGACGAGTCAAATTGGAATAATTGAAGCTGCGTCGGAGTTAAAAATTAACAATCAGTTTGACATTGGATGTTTATTTGCCTACAATTGAAACTTGGAGATGGGAAAAGCCCTTAATGGTTCTTTTGATGCTGGGCTACTTGAATTTAGGTTGATATGCAAATAAGTGAAGGAATTGATGTTGTTTATGGTTAGAACAGCAAATGCATTTGAACCCGAATTTGAAGTCATCCATTGCGTGTGAAAACAAGACTAATCTAGGTGGATTTCAAGTTCAGAATGTGCTCTTTCTAGATTGTCCAACCATGACTGCATTGGACTTTTGTGTAAGAAGATATGGTTGTTTTAAATTTGGTCTGTTTATGTTAGAAAGGTCAAAAAACGTGTGCTAGTTAATTTGTCTAGGTTAGTTTGTCAAAGTCTGTTTTTTTGGCTTGACTTCTGCCATGTTGAATTTTTCCTAACTTGGGAGGGATGTTCCAATTATAAATATAGTATCAGAATATGTAATAAAAGACTTTTGGCCAAGATTTGAAACTTAATTCAGAGAATTAAGAATTGTTCTTCCAAATTGATTTTGTGAAGAACCCTACCTGACTTATCACTCTTTAATCATAAAGAGTGTGGCGTCGAAATCCTAGATTGATCTTTGTGGCGTCTAGATCGACTTATCAAAGTATCATTCTAGTCTATCCTCCATCTTACTTACCTTGGAATCACTATAATCCAGCCTAAACACCAAAAGAAAGACAACACAACCAGACCCATCCTTCATCCATTTTTGTCAAATTCATTGTTGCCGATTTTCGAATCATTCACGGCACATCAAAATCCATCTAAAAAGAAAATAGTGTCCGATCAACTATGATATAAACAGTGGAATTTAAGAGTGAACAATTTAACACTCGTAAAAATTCTAAGCTGTTTTAGTTAATTGTATAATTAAGCTATAGCCCCCAGCAAATTTCCTAACAACTATTTAACTGTCTGAAAAATTTCATGGACGCATTGTAGCCTTCGAGTTTTTAAAAGAGGCTTGAGAAAGAGCCTTGTTTTTCCATGAATATAAGGCAAAAATAACATAATCCACCAGATGAATTAAAAAAAAATATAGTCTCATATTTTCAGTTCTAGTTTACCTATTATTTATTTTTCTCTGTTTTTTTTTTAAGAAAGAGTTAATCTCTCTTCTCTCTTTTTGTTTACAGTAAGAGCCTTCTTCCATAGGCATGAGATAGTTTAATTAGAAAAGTTTAATTCTCCCTACAGGAACAAATGAAAGGCACAGGGTTCTAATAACAATTATTATACAAAGAATGAATATGAGCCCAAATCTCGATCAAGCTTTTGGTGGACAACAATACCATAACAATTAGGGGTGAGCAAAAAAACTGAAAAACCGATTAAACCGAGAAAAACAAAAAAAAAATAATTGAAAAAACCGAACCGAAAAAAAAAACTGATTAAACCGATTAAAATTTTAAAAAAAACCTGCCGGTTCGGTTCGGTTTCGGTTTTATAACAAAAAACCGAGCCAAACCGAGCCAAAACTGGAAAAACTGAGCCAAACCGGAAAAAACCAAGCCAAAATCAGAAAAAACCGAGCCAAAACCGAGAAAACCGAGCCAAACCAGTTTGAACCGGTTTTTTCCCTAAAAAACCGAACCGAAACCGGTCGGTTTGACTCGGTTTCGGTTTTTTTTTTCAAATTTATTTTTTCCGGTTTGGTTACTTTTTTTGATAAAAACCGAACCGAACCGAAAATTGATCACCTCTAATAACAATGTCTTCTAAGGTAAATGTTTTGATACATGTTTCACAATATTCTGAGAAAACTACATAGTTTGATATCTATTTTTCTATTATAGTTATCTCAGATTTAATTTTATATATTTCTGATTTTTTTTTTTGTATTTTAGTTATCTCAGTTTACCTATTATTTATTTTTCTCTGCATGCCAATGATTTTTTTTATTTTTTGAAAATTATTTTTGACATCAGCATATCAAAACAATCTAAAACATACAAACCATATTAAATTTTAGCAAAAAAAAATTAAATTTTTTTAAGAACGTGGTTTCCCAAACGGTTTCGACATGTATTATCCTAAAACATTAAAAAAAAAAAAAAAGGAAAAGGAAATGGGTACATTTTAGTTGCTTACATGTAATTTGCTATACAAGTTAGGTTCTACTTGGTCGGTTTGAATTGTTTTTAAACATTTTGAGTCACTTATTTTAATCTACTATTATTTGTAATATCCATATTAATTAATTTTAACTAATTGAGTCGGGTTGGATAGTGCAAATTTTACAAATACCTTGGTTTTTTGAACACTCCTATAATAAAAATGGGGATAAATCACCGTCAAGAAGTGTGTTTGGTAATGTAGTGAATTGTGCTTTTTATAAATGTTTTTTAATTAAAGATATATTAAAATAATATTTTTATTCATAATATTTATTTATTTATTATATATTTTTATTCAGATTATTTATTTATTTTTTATAAAAACATATTAAAATCATAAAAAAAAAAATAAAAAAAAATATTAATTTAATTATTTTTTCTAGCAAAAGATAATTTTAAAAATATTTTAAAAACTAGAAATTACCGCATGCCACGAAGTCTCATATTTGCCAATTAGAAAAGCAGCAACTTAGTTTAAGAGATTTAAAAAAATTGCGCTTTACTTTATAGTATAGTGTGGTGTAGCTTGCATTTTACTTTAACCATAAATTTAAAAACTTTTAATTAATTAATAAACATTATAATTTTATATAAATTCCATTGAAAAAATTTTTAGAACTTCGTTTAAGAAAAATTATAATTTATATATATTTTTTTTAAAATAACCAAAATTACCACAATAGCAGATTTATCCTAAATGCCTGTTTGTTTAAAAAGGTGCACATGTGAGTGAAAAACATCATTTTGATGCATAGAAAGTGAAACAGCAGGTGCACGTACAGCCTTTGATGCATGGAACGTGCAATTGCAGGTGCACGTACAGCCTCTGGGCACTCTGATATATAACGAGAGAAAATAGCAACTGGGTGGGCGTGTGATAAAGTAAGCTTTCACGTGATTGGCTCTGTATTAGAGAAACAAGGATGGATGGATAGGAATCTGATATATAAAAATGCGAAAACATTTGGTCCTTGCATTTTGAACCTTTCTGTACTGTCTTGTCTGATTTTCTTGTCTTTTGCTCGACGTATCGGATTCTTTCAGACCTCAAAAATAGAGCTGCACCCGTCCCTTGCAGTACAGACACGCTTTTTTCTTCTTTTTTTTCTCATCTTTTTTTCCCCTACGTAATCGCCGGTTACTTCTTCTGTGGTTCAAATTAAAAAAATATGGAAAGCAATTCCGGTGACAGGAAGGTAACTTTCGAGCAGGAGAGGTGAGATTGGACTGAACAAAATAGGATAAAACAAGTAGTTGTTTTATATAATTGTTTAGGGCATACTGAATTGGATTAGTAAATTATTTTATTTTGCTCTGGATAAATTTGGGTTATGACAGAAGGAGGATTATAATATTTTTATACTAATCCAACTAATATAAGCCCGATGATCCAATGATGAATGCATGTGATCCTAATCACACAAAATATAATATCCAGGGGAGTCCTAGCTATCTGTTTTCAGGTTTGGCAGTCCTCATGAAGGTAGCAACCCCGTCCACTGGACCCAAAAATAACCTAGTTGGGTCTGGCTATCCAATCAACTACAGAGTTTGCAATCTGGGAATCAGTTTGCCAAATCTGTAATGGCCTGAAACCTAATTTTTCTTTCAGAATAATTAAGATTAATTTGGAAACTAGCTAGCAAGAAGAAAGTATCTAAAATTAAGATTTGATTAAACAGAAGCACAAACATTACATTCCCATACACACAACATAAAGACCGGAAGATTATGACATTATCAATCTTTCCTAATATTCCAAGCTGGGCCAGAGAGAATTAGGACAGATCATACAAAAGACCAAAGCATAGATACGATATTCATTCTTCGACTTCGCTACGTACAGACTCTTTTAGTGACAAAAGATAACCTTAAGTTCACGTGGCGAAGAACACTCATGCATGAGCGATGGACTATCATGAGCATAAGTAAACGTGGCAGGACACGCATGCTTAAAGAACTCAGAGAAGCTAGAAGCCCTACACGTCTGCGGACTGTTGTAATGGTTCCTGCAGCACAGCTCATCCGTTCCAAATGCCTCACACCCACTCTTACACCCCACAACATGACCGGCCGGTGACCTGAACTTTAGCTCATCTGGGCACGTGGACAGCAGATTGGCCCTGCAACCTACCACAGGGCACACCCCTTTGCCTTCGTGTGGGGTCACAGTCATAGGGAGGTTAAAACCGTCGACAAGGGACACTCCATAAGAGGAGAAGTCGTTGTGGCCGTGGTGGAGGGTAATCTGTGCCAAAGTGGCAGGGGGGGCTCCACCGAGGCCGTTACATTCGATTCTGTTGTTGCAATCACCAGTGGCGCACTGAAATTTGCCGTTTGAGTGGGTGCAGCCAGTGCGGCCCCAGATCCGGCCTGACCAGTGCTGCTCTGGTGCACGGAAGGAGCGGTGGGTGAGAGTTTGGAGAGGGAAGCCTCCCTTTTCGAGGACGGGGTGCCCCGCGTTGGGCTGGATTGCTGGGTAGATAGTGAAGGGACAGTTGTTGACTAAGGTTAAGATGAGCTCTGGGCGGGCTGCATGGAAAAGGGTGCACAGTATAACGAAAGCACACGCGAAGATTGGCCTAGCAGTGGTCATTTTCCTTTTGGTTCAAGAGACAAGTGTGACGGAAGTGTACTACTTATAGTCATCGAGGGTTTGAGATAAGAATGCATGATTTCGAGCTTTTCTCTTTTCCTCTGTGGGTGATGTCGTAATACCATACATACCCCTCTCCATAAATGTTGAGTGGGGAGGGAGGAAGGTGAAGATGTGCTTTTTGGAGTGCTTTTGTGTATTTTCAGATGAGGTTGCACGTTTTTTAGCCCTTTTGAATTCTGAGGGCTTGAGCCGTCAGGAATTCAGATAGCTTTCCCTGCCGACTACAATTAATTAGAATACTTCTGGTTTGAAAGTTGGTTGGAAGGATTGAATCGTCATAGAATTATGCAGGAGCCGAAATATGCCAAGGGCAAACTGGAGGGGGATTCTTCTGGCTTTGGGGTCATTTGAAGAAGCCATTACTCTGTGGTTTGTACATCTACCTATACCGTCATCGTGAAGGTGGTTGCATTTCAATCATATGTTTATTTTTTCCTACAACAACTAATGTCAAGTTTGAATGCGAAAGAAAAGATTTGATATTGGTTAATGGCCGCATGTTGATTTCAGCATTGAGAAATTTTGCTTCCTGTGCCTTAATTTGCAATATGTTATTTAGCAAATGGACAAGTTAAGAGTATAATAAAACAAAACAACTAAATAATTAATAAAGAAGCATTGTAAAGAGCATGGAATGTGGTGCAACTTTAACTTTTGCTTGCCTTTTTTTTAAAAAAAAGTTGATTCGGATTGGACTCGTTTTCTCGTATCAGTGTTCTAGCATCAGCTGTTCGAGATTGAGGATGTTAGGTACAACTCAACTCAACTATGTATAAAAATCTTATCTATAAAAAATAAGATATTCGTGTTTTTTCGTGCTTTTTTCTGTGGATCCATGCACAACCCTCGACATCTACCATCTTCCCGAACACAATCTTAGCAGTGAATAAGGTCTGATTCGATAAACACAAACACAGTTCAAATTTAAAACAAAAAGGAAAAGCAAAAGGCCAAGGTGAGAAGAGAAAAAGTAATAAGTGTATATTTCTTGAACATGCAGCGTGGGATGTGACCCATCGCCAGTGCCTTCTTTCCATCCTAACTTGTCATTTTGCGAAAACAGACACCGCGCTGTCAGTTGTCTTGTGTTACATGTACGCAATTGTGGCAGTGGACAAATGTAATTAGCGAGTGTTGTGATGTAAGAGTATTTTACTGTTCTAACACAGTCATAAAAGTTTCAAGAACATAACACTTTTTACGCTAGAAAATAATGATTATTTCAAAATTTATATCAAATTTAAATTAATTAACATATACAAAAATTAATCTACAATTTTATAAAAATATCATGATAAAAAAATAAAATTCAAGATTTAATGACTAATAAAAAAAAATAAGATAAGACGATCTTTCTCGTTAATGACTAATAAAAAAAGATAAGATAAAATGACCTTCACATAGAGAAAGAAAGAAAAAAATAAAAAATGAATGAATCATTAAAAATATACCTAATGTTTGTATTTTACACATTCAATATTATTAAAAAGATCGACAAGATTATTATAACCATACTTTTAAAAATCATCAAATAAAATTGTAGTTAATTAGATATTTTGTTCAGAATTAATTTAAAGTTAATTATGATTTTGTTTGGTGGTTTTTTAATGTGATGTTAAGATTATCTTGTTAAGATTTCTCTAACGATATAATATGTTAAAAACAGAGTTTCAGTGTATCCTTAGCGGCCAATTCTTTTTCTCTTTTTTTCTTCTCTTATTTTTCTTTCATGCAACATCATTTTATCTTTTTTTATTATTATTATATTTTAAATCTTATCTTTTGACCATTAAATCTTTATAAAATCTTACAATAACTTTTATTTAGGTTAATTAATTTGCAAAAAACACATGCATCTACTATGAAATAACAATTGTGTACATAAACGATAATAAAAAACATGGTTGTTTTTAAATTGTAATATTTCTCAAATACTTTTTCAACATGTATTATTCTTCCAATTTTTTTAGCAAACTGTTTTATTTTTTTTAAAATCATGTTTGTAATGTATTGCAATATTTTTATAAAGTATTTTTAAAAAACACTAATCATACACACACGAAAACCAAGTAAGGAAACGATATGAACAATACTTCTATCTAACTAAATGGTTTCTTTCAACGATACTGTCAATTAGCTGGCCGTCTATCCACAAAATTAATTCTGGTCAATATTTTCACGCACTTCGTTTAACTGGGAAGCAAAATTCATGTCCATGGAGTTCAAGTGTAAAACCCCTAGGAGTTATTCTTGAGAGAAAGAGAGAAGTGTTTTTTTTTTTTAATTTAACATGGGTGTTCGGACTAGCTTGCACGCACCTTGACTAATCTCACGGATCTTGAAATTAACGATCATGTAAATCTACAGTGATTATTGTATGAGCAACGACAATGCTCAAATATAAAATTAAAAGAAAAAATTAAAATTTAAATTCCTACCACTAAATTAATAATTAAAAGAGAGGAGTGTTTTAGATCGAGGTAACAGTGGTGGACGACAAACACGGTGGAGAAAGAGGATAGCACTGTTTCCCAAGTCCCTGCCGGCCTGCTCTCTTGTCAAAGAAAACAAAAATCGAAGTTGTCTTGGCAGTCACTTCCAATTCAAAATGGCAATCCTTTCGCTTTCTCTTTCTAACCTACTTTTGTCTGCTTCTTTTTTAGCTGTGCTTTTTCTTTAAGCCTGTCATCTTTTGAAACCATTTCACCTTATCTATGTTTTAAAACATTGCTGTAAAATAATATTCCTAATAACCATACTAATTTGAATATGAAGGATTTGTTCAAGTTTCGATCAAAAAAACAATGAGGCTCGCAGAAAAGCATTGAAGAGAAAAGATTGGATTAGAAATGTGTTTGATTATATGTGTTTTGTTGTTGGAAATAAATAAAAAAACAATTTCAAAAATATTAAGCAAAGTAAATGTGGTGAATTTTTTTCATTCACGCGTAATCAATATAATACAACTTTCTCAAATATGTATTAAAACTAAAAAGAAATCTTAAAAGCCTCCATGTTCAATGTGGATTAGCATTTTGTTTCTCTTTTTTCTTCCTTTTACTATTTGTCTATTATGATCACAAAACCTTTTTTTATTAAATTCATCATTTCATATTGCTTTGTCCTTAAATTGGCATTCATGATTTTTATTTTTTTTTTATTTTTAATTAGGTTATTTCAATCTTAAAATAGCAACTTAGCATTGAATTAATGCTTAATTTTACAAAAAATAAAATCTTATTGGGTTGTTTGTGAAATGTTTTTAATTTAGAGACCAACATTAATAAAGAGAGAGACATTTTGTCTCTTTTATTTTTTGCCATGGTACATTTAGTGCCTTTTCAAAGTTTTTTTGCCTCTAATGTTTTATTTTTATTTTTTTGGTATATTTATTTTGAAATTTTCATATTTTAATCTAGAATTTCATTTTATTTATTTTTCAGTACTTCATCTCGAGAGAAGAGAGAGAATCATAAAAAAAAATTAGTAAAAGATAAAAAAAGGTTGTTGGTTAACCAATTTTCAGCAACAAAAAGAGATGATATAGGTGTCAAATGAATTCTATTCGAGGAGATGAATTTCATTAAGGTGTTTTAAAGCTCTTATCTTGTTGGAAAAAATAAATTGAGGTTAAAAAATATTTTTCAGGTTTAATTTTATATTTTTTTAAACTAGTCTACATATGTTTTTAATTGATAAACAAGTTTACTAGGGTATTGAAGGTGTTTATTAGGTCTTTTCAGATGAAAATATATAAATACAAAGGATTTTTTAGTGGAAAAAAGCCAACTTGATTTTTCAGTCACCTCTCTAGTTACTGAAATTTAGGCACGCGGGCAGTGCATTATTAATTTTTTTAAAAAAAAGAAATTCATCCACCCCTAAAATAACAAAAACAAGGCTAATCGTGTGGGCCTAACTTTGCAGGCCTACTTGTATTTGAGCTTCTTCTATTATGCTAGGCGTTCTATATTTTGTTTTCTCTCGGTTTAGATATAAATGCACCATAAAAAAAGTATTAACATTATATTTAATTGTTATTGAAGTTCTCCATGGTTCTACAATAATATCATAAGTTTTTATATGAATGTTAACAATTTTTTTCAATTATTATATACATAATATGAAAAAAAGCTCATTATTATTCAATTAAAATAAATTTTAAATTTTAAATTTTTTTAATAGATCTTTTATATGGCTTTTAATATTCCATAGATTTTTGTTTAGAAAACAATAATTACAATTAAAAAAAACATGTTTTTTTATTAAAATAATTGAAAGATGTATTTATAATAGAATAAGATTTAGGTTGGAGAAATACATTTTTCTATTTATTTTAAATGACTAAAATTAAAAAAAAAACTTTTATTTTAATTTTGCTGCCTTAACTTTCCTTCCTTTTGTTTTTCTCTATTCTCTTTTATAATAATCTCTAAAAATATGCAAAGTGTGTAAGAATAATAAAAAATCATGAAAAATATTAAAAATGGATAAAATTTGGAAACAAATTGAATTTTTATGAAAAAAATATTTTTGAATTTTTATAAAAATATTGATAAAAGTTTGAGGGTCATAATTTAGTTATGACAAAGATATTAAAATATATACTTATATCTCAAAAATCAATTCATTAAGTAGTGTCTCTTTCGAAGTTTCAATTCCCAAAACTAACTTCCACAAATCATTCATAAATTTTCAACAGATCAATTTAAGATTCAAAGTATCAAAACAATTATCACAAGTTCCATTCTTAAACTTTCAATAATTCAATTGTAACTTAATAATTCAATTCTTAAACTTTCAATAATTCAATATAAACTTTCATATTGAAAATCAAATTCAAGTCAAAGGACTAAGGTTATTTTAACCACGATAATAATGAATTGTATTTTATTATATGATTAAGCATTAAATTCTAAATAGACATGTCTATAAATGTTAAATGCATAACTTTCAAGGTTAAGTCCAAAATAGAGTCAATCATATTTATATTCTTCAGATCAATCCATGAGAGGATTAAAAAAATAAAAATCATACTTAATTTAATTTTGCAATCATAATTTCACTTTCATAGAACTCCTTATAATACATTTGATATGATTGATTCATCTAATTTATAGAAAACAAAGATTTTAGAAAGAAAACATATTTGTTTATTTATTAAATTTAACTAAACAAAGAGATAAAAGACTGCTTACTTAGATAAAATCAAAACACTCTTCACACCCTAACAAATAATAACTAAATTATAGGTTCATTAAATTCAAAATCAATACATGTACTTCTTTTTTGTCTTTTCAAACCCTAAACACTACACTTGATTAGAATAATTAATCCATTATGCATGATCTAGTTAATTAATTATAACTCTATCTAGAATACATGAAATCTCTTTTCACCTTTTGGCTTATGATCTAGATTCAATTACCTTTCCAACCATATATAACTTGTCCAAAGGTCCCATTACATAAATTATAGCCAATGTCATAATTACCTTGAAAGCAGTTATGAAGTAGCTTGTGTATCCTTTACTCTTGGAATCCTAAATCATTCTGCAAGTATTGGATCAATTCCCTATTTACAAATAAAAAAACTAGACATTATAAGCTTTTTACCCATATAAAACTTACACTAAAAATATACCTAATCAATGCAATATTAAGGTTAGACATAGACCCTTAATTATCAAACACCTAAACCCACCAATCTTAGCTTTGATGCTTATTTACAAATCTTCTTATTTCATATCCTAAAACAACTATCAAACATTATAAATCCACATTTTAGTGATCTATCATCCATTATAATCCTTAGATTTGTTTATACATATATTAATAGTCCTTTAAACCTCTTAACATAATACAATTTTCATGAAGAAATTAATCTTTCATCACTATATAACATGCTCTGTATATTAAATGATTTATGTATTTCTTATCTTAAAATTAAGAAAGTAGTTATAAAACTTCTATCATTTAAGGTCATTTTTTTTCTTATATCCTATTCTTTGCCCATAAAAGATAACTCTTAAGATTTCTTATTTAAAAACTATTGCATATTTTATGAAATTAGGATAAATAAACTATTTGCTTCCATCATTTGCTTTTTATAAACACTTAAATGGACTCGACTACAAAACCTTAATCTAGAAAATTATTTCATGGTTGAGCACAAGAGTATTGGGTTTGACGTCCTGCCATACCCATGTTGCCTTAGGTTCAGCATATGGCTGAACCTGAACGTATTGGGTCTGGCACTTGGATGAACCTGAGCATATTAGATTTGACAACGTGTCCGACTTATATTGCCTTGGGTTCAGCATATGGTTGAACCCGAGTGTACTGTGTTTGGAAATTCGCTAGATCCACTTAGCGTTGCACTCAACTTATAGGTGAGCCCAAGTCTATTGGGTTTGACAATTTTGCTAGATCCACGTTACTATAGGCTCAACACATGGTTGAGCCCAACTATATTGTGAAACTGAAGAGAACCCATAATTAATATGAAGTCTTTGACAATGCTCTATCATCTTATAGCTGTCAAACTATGTCCCATTATCTATTATCAAGACTTTAGGAAGTCCAAATCAGCATATGATATTCTTGCAGAAAAATAGAAGTATTTTATTGGTGATGAGGTCTATTAAGGATTCTGTTTCAACTTATTTGGTGAAATAATTGGCAGCCACCAAAATGAACTATCTTTTGTTTGTGGCTTTACAGAATAAAACTAAGATGCCTATCCCCTATTAAGCAAAAAGCCATGGAAAGGTTAAGGTGATCATTTCTGCAATGGTTGACGAGAGATTGAGGCAAATCTTTGTCATTAATCACATTTCTTTACAAAATTCATGGCATCATGAAGTATGGAAATACAAAGACTTGATATTCATTGTTGGGAACTCAATGAACTCTATATTTAAAGACTTGTTCTTCAAGATTAACAAGTACTATCCCAACTCAATTTTCATCAACATTGGAAGAGCCATCAACATATAATTTTCAAGTAAGGATCATTAGAGGTTGTTTTACTAGCACTTGTAGTGTAGTAAAGGAAATTATGATTAAGGATAGGGATTCAGATGTATCCATAAAACCTTTAAAAATGCACTTAATAATGAAATCTATCAAGGTTTTACCCTTTATAGTCGACTAGGGTTTGTACTGAAGAGCACTTAGTTATTTAATGGCACATTTCACCAGGCGCCTAGACATCTCTGGCTTATGAAGGATCTGTTGTAGAGGTTGATCTAAGAGCACGATGACTTGGTAAGCTTGGGAATATGGCTTAAGCTTTTGAGAGGTGCTTACTAGAGTGAAGGTTGCCTTCTTCACTTTTAAATATTTTGTGCCAACATCATCGAGGGTTTGACTAGAGTAATAAACTGGATATTGTATTCTCTCATCCTCTTCAACCAAAACAACACTCACTCTTGAGTTTGACACCCTAAATAAAGAAAAATATTTTCACTCTCCCTAGGCTGAAACAATATCTCGAAGGATGAAAATTGAACTCTGATCTCTTTAAAAGCCTTCTAACAATATGGATTTCACTCAAAATTGAATATGTTTCTCAAAGTTTTGAAGAAATATAGAGTACACTCCCCTAGATGATCTATGAATCTATTGTTGGTGGCTAATCTTGTTGTGAGGCGTTGAACCTCCTTCCCTGATTAAAGAGGAGCCATGTCAAGAATAGCTTGAATCTTTTCTAGGTTAGGCTTAATTCCCTTGTTGCTTACTAGAAAACCTAAGAACTTTCCTGCTTTGATAGCAAAAACATATTTGGAAAGATTAAATTTCATCTGATGGTGTTTAAGTATAATGAATACTTCTTCTAAGTCTAAGAGATGTAGTTTAAAAGTCATGCTCTTCACCAGCATGACATCAATGTATCCCTCCATAATCCTTCCAGGTTAATTTTGTCAAAGTCAAACCATGTTTTTTAACGATTATTTGAGTTGTCTTTAGATCCGCCAAGTCAACTAGTTCATGTCAAGGCAACTCTTAAGAGGGTAAATTTTAAACTTAGGTTCCGCAAGGAGATAGACTAAGAGATTTTAAGGTTGACCTACTAGGTCAAACTTTTTTTTTAAGTTCCATCTTTCAATTCTTTTCTTTCGATTGAACCTTTTTTTACTTTTTTTGCTTCAATTTCATCCTTTAATATTTGATTCATTTTAAATTGATTTTAGTTTGTTTTTTTAAGATTATTGCAGTCTCAAAAAAATATCATGGTATTTGATTGATACTCAATTTTACGTGTTTATTTTTATTATCATATCATTAAATAAATAAAAAATATATATATTTTAAAAAGGTTGTTAATCCCAGTGGAGACCATGATCACGTCGAAGGTTTAACAAGTTAAGTCGTAAATCCCGAGTTGATCCAATATGCCGTCGTCTTAATATTAAAATAAAATAGACATCATCTTGAATTTGTTAAAGCCAAACCATACTTTTTACTAATCACATGAGTTTTTGGGATATGTCAAGTCGACTAGGTCATGTCAAGGCAAATTTCATTAGCATTAATTTTAAACTCAGGTTAGATAAGAAATCGAGTTAATAGATTTCAAAGTTGACATGTTAAGTCCAGCAAACTATTTTCTGTAACCTAAATATATTTCTTACACTTTCAAAAAGTTTTTTATCGAACTGTAACTTAGCATGGGTCAATTACTATTTGCTAAACTATGATTATATTAATTGAATTGCATGTAATTATATAAGAAGTGATGCTTTTGATTTTTTATTTTATTTTATTTTTGGAAAGCACCATTAAAGGATCCCAAATAATACATTTATGATCCATCCACTAACAATTTCATCTGTAAACATTGCATTGAGTACTAGTGCTACCAAACTGGAAAAGATTCGTTAGTAAGTGCTTCCGCTCTAGTCAACTTTTTAAGTTTTTTTTTTCCATTAGTTAAATTAAAGAACAAACAAGTATGTTTCCATAGCTAAACTGTATATATAACAAAGACAACACTCGATTTAGCTATCTAATACGCATTGAAAGGTCCCTACACCAATGCTGACGACATGGATTAAGGTATTTTATCTAACTAGCACAGCTTTATAAAAGATTTTAAGATATAAAACATAAGGGAAAAGTATTTGAAAAAAATACACTTTGACTTAACCATTATTAAAAAACATGATTTTATTTAACAACCATTAATAGTAATCACGTTTGTAAACAACCACTATTGTTATTAACGGTTGTATTAATCAAACGCTAATGACAATAACAGTCATGTCAAGCAGCACGACTTTTATCTGAACCCAACCCTAAATTTTATATAAAATAAAGTCTAAACCACCACAACTTAAGCTAAAACAAAACCTTAAATTACCAAACCTCAAATCTATAATTGAAAGTGCAATATTTTAACATTAATTTTATTAGTTAATTATAATACCAAATTAATATTGGTGTTTTTTAAACATTTTTTTTATTTATGTGTATTTTTTATGTTGTTAATGGATGATTTGAAATTTTAAACAACTTGTTCACATGTTCACCTATTTTAACGATTTTAAATCACGCTTATATAAAATTAAGTATGAAAATGCATAATATATATGACAACTTTAAAATCAACATGATAATTAGCTAAAACAATATTACAAAAGTAATAAAAATAAAAATAACTCTTAACTAAAAAAATAACATAACATAATAATACATTTGAGTCTATCTATGTCTTTTGCGACGACGAGTGGATAAACCAGCTTCATCAATAGCATGACTTCCACCTATTTGTGTGGTCTTATAATTTAGGTTCAATGTCTCTCCTAATAGGTTAAGTGCAGTACGACATGTCTCAAACCAAGAAAATGCATAATAACGAGCAAATCTATCATCATCGAGATCACGAAGATCAGTCGCAACACGCCAACCATCGTGTAACAATTGTCAAACCTAATATAAAGTAAATTAAAATTATTAATCCATAAATAAAATGCAACGGTTTTGTCGATGCTTATAAAAAGTAACAAATACTGACAACATTTAAAATCTGATGTGCATGTGGCTCATACTCCATCGTGGAGGAACTTGTGTTGGGTTTTGTGTAATGATTTAACGTGTTATATCTAGGTGTTAATCCATGTATTCCTCCTAAAAAATTACAGGATGCACCACTCTAAAAATAAAATTTCTTTGTGCATCACACATCGATATATACTGGAGATAGTGGATCTTCTAATTATAATAATCGTGCCTACCCGAACAACTAATAAAATGCAATTGATCCCTCCTATCTATGTCAGATAGGATGTGTCGCTTAAAGCAAAATTATCACATGCACGGTCTGGGCAATACATCTCAACAAGCTCAAAAAATATGAGGGGGACTACCAATGTCCATAAGTCCATGACCAATTTGCATATAACAAAAACAATTGTCATATCATCTTCTGAATAAGGATTCCACACAACCTATTGAAACATCAACAAAGCAATTATTTTTCATCATTTACTAATATCAACATATGAAATTATTTGTCATTATTTACCAACAACATAAAATTCTATATCAACAATGTAATTATTTCTCATCATTTATCAACATCAATCCATGAAAAATTATATCCTACCATTTATCAATATCCAAAAAAATTGAACATCAACACAAGCAATAAATTCTCATCATTTACCAACATCAAAGCAAGCAATATTTTCGCATCATTTACCAACATCAACGTAAACAATTATTTCCCAACATTTATCAATATCCAAAAAATTGAACATCAATGCAAGCAATTAATTCTCATCATTTACCAATATTAACGCAAACAATATTTTCTCATCAACGCAAGCAATTATTTATCATTATTTACCAACATCAATGCAATTAATTATTTCCCAACATTTATCAATATCTAAAAAATTGAACATCCACACAAGTAATTAATTTTCATCATTTACCACCATCAACACAAACAATATTTTCTCACCATTTATCAACATCAATGCAATCAATTATTTTTTTTCATAATTTACCAACTTACCTGATTTGACTACTTTCTATCTAACTCCCTATGATAAAATGACAAAACATGGGTTAGATTAATTTCAAAATATATACTATCACACTATCTGTTAATAAATAAGCAATGAAACTTATTAAATAAGGTTTCCATTAAAAATATTCTTAATATAAAAAACATAATTTGTATATTCAATAACATATTACTTATATCCTAATGGAAGTTGTAGATCAACCTTCAAAACCTACATAGACATAACAAGTCTAGACTTATTTCATGGTTGCCCCAAGTGTAAATGCTTCCACGACCATAGCTTTATGTAAAAAAATGACATACAACAATTAGTAACTAACTCAAGTATAAAAAACATAATTAAAAAATAACAAACTTATTGCATTTATTTTACCTGTGAAAGCAACATCCTTCAACCTGCTTTGATTTTTCCAAGCTAGCTTGACACAAATACCTATACAAATATGCAAAGATGCTTGAACCCCAACTATATAGTGGAATGGATTGGAAATCCTCTAGCAATGGTAGGTAGAACAAGGGAATATGTGTCCCACTGAGATCTATGAAAAGTATACTGCCAAACATAATATAAACATCAAATTCTAATCAAATATAGACAAATCAATATGTTTATTGAACTATTAGTATGTATTAACATACCATTGGAGGATCTCATCATCATAGTCATCGGGTAATTCAAAAAAGTTTTCCCAAAACCATTTCATGTATAAAGTGCTCCCCTTAAATATTTTATAAGAGGGTACTCATTCGAATGCACACTCCCATAGAGTGACCTTTTCTGGATTCCCATGAGAGTAAGTTCTCTCTCATTTATAGGCCAGCCAAGCATAGTTGTAGTGTCCTACAATGTAGGTGTCATCTCACCGACACAAAGGTGAAAAAGTGTGAGTCTCCCGTCTCCATCTCTTAATTAGTGTCGTGAGCAAGTCATGATCCATCTTTATGTGTTGAAGACATGTAATGTAATAAAAACTGCTTGCATGACATATATGATCACATGATCTGGAAGCGGTATCAACTTATAGAATCTGCAATACATCTTATCCAAATCCTGTAAATAAAAGAAAAGGTTGCAATCGCTGATGCAATAAATTTAGTATCAAGTTGGTAACGGTCTTTTTTTATATATATGTATTGATACATGTGTGTTTTACCTTTCAACTTTGCTATCTCAAATGAATCTAACCTTTTACAGTATCCCTCATATAAATACCATTAAAATTCAATTACGTGAACACATTATAATAGAACAAATGTATGGTTTGAACATTGAACGCAATATTTAAATGAATGTGCAATGTGTCATTGTTTAATAACATTCACCAAATCATCTTTAGTTCTGAAATTTTATCCAACAACCAAATCACCACTACCAATTGATTTTTTTATGATAAACAAACCAAACATTACAAACCATGTCATCAACTCTAGTATCATGACCAGATTTCCAAATAGGAGGCCTCATCATCATCATCATCATCATCATCATCATCTGATGTTTTAACTAAACCCAATGACACCCTCATCTTCATTATCACTAGGATCGGAGGAGTCAAACCAACTTTGATTATAATATGCAGATTTAATCTTATTTTCATCACAAATTCTCATAACCCTATCTTCCAATGTCCTAGATGTACCAGCACTAAATGAATGTGATAATTGTTAAGAGGCCGAGCAGATATGAGTATAGATATATTAGTATCTCCATGCTTCACATTATATGAGCTACTAAGTTTAGGTTGGCTACTCATATACAACTCAATCATGTTAGTTCTATCTTGGACGGACATTTCCATCATATTTCTAAAATCCACATCACATGTAATCGGTATTGAAAAAAAACTGATGTTCCCCAACAAGACACCTCCAAGTGATATCTATTTCAGTATCATTATAATTCAACTTAAGTCTTCCACATATAACTTTTTTAGTATCATCAAATGACATGCCTTTAATATCATTCAAGAACACAATACTTCTGCAAATATAAGTGATACTATTATTCGTATCATGAACAATAGTACTACTATAATGACATAACATAAACAAGTTTGAAGACATATTCTGTAAAATAAAAATACTCATTTTATTAAAAACAAATTATCTTACACTTCAACATAAACAATAATTGCTATTACTTTGACCATAATAATAGCAATAAAAATTAATTAATTGTAAAATTTAAATTACAACAATTTTTACAAAATGTCAATTGAATATTTTTTACAATAAAAAATATGAATTACAACAATTGAATACCAATTAAAAAGTAAATGATCTCAATTGAACAAAATCTTCAACATAATTATTTTTTTAAAAAATTCAACGCCAACTTTAGTTGTTATGATTTCGATCATAACTTTATTAATAACATTAATTGATTCAAATTCTATCTAATTGCATTAATTAAAACAAAATTGATATCAATTCAAACAATATAATTAAATATGACAAGTAACCCAATAATCAATTTAAACCTTAATTTCTCTAATTCAAACCTAATTTATTCAATAAATAACATCAATTGTATTAAAAACACATAATTGCAACATTCAAAACCTAAAATCATCTAATTATCAAACATGACACAAATACCTAATTAAATCAAAACACAAAACTTATCAATTCAATAATAAAACCCATCAAACTAAGAGACAATGCAAATGTTTTACCTTGATTTTTTTATATCTAGGTGGCAGTTTCATCAGTTGTGGTGGCAAGAAGGCTATCAATGAAAGTTTGGGTTGGCGGTTTACAATAATAGAAAGACTCGTGGAGACAAGTAAAAGATGATTCTAGTGTTTTGGTGGAGGATTGAACGACGTTTTGAGCGATTGGAGGGTGTTTTTTCTTATTTTTTTTTTTTTTTTTTGTTTCTAGAGTTTTTTATTTTGCAGGAGTGGCGACTATGAAGAAAAAGAGGGAGAATTATATATGCATCACTGTTTTTTATTATGAATCACAGTTTGATTATATAACTATTACTTTGAATTGCAGTTGTTAAAGAATTTCACTAAAACTGAGATTCAGAATTGTGATTTTTATTTAAACCGTTATTCTGAATAGCAGTTTTTAAACAACTGCAATTCAAAACATTAATACTTTAAAAACTATGTTATTTCTCAAAAACTTTTCAAAATTGAATCATTCCCTACTAACTTTCTTCTAAATGTGTGCGTTTTTTTTAAAAAAAAACTCCATGGTTTAAGCACTCAAAAACAAAATTATGTAGCAAAGTACTTGTATATTTATCATGGATGCAATGATTACTGAGTAATGATAACGGAGAAGAAGTCAACCCATAATGAGGAGAACCCATTTTCTTAATCTTATCAATTCAGCATGTAATGGCATAGGATTCCCAAACATTCTCTGCATTTTTTTCAAGTTTGTTTATGATTACTGAGAATTCAGTAGATAAAAATACTCCATACTTGTCTAAACCACTATCACATAAAGCTTCTCCATTCATTTGCAACATGCACCCTTTCAAGCCCAAGATGAGTAGGTTGACTTTCACCATCCATCTTCTCTTGGCATTGCTTCTGCTTGTAGCTTCTCAACAACATTTCCCATCCATTATCAAGGTTCAGGCTATTGAAGCAGGCAAACAACATCCTTCCTCTCCTCTCCTTTCCTTTTATTATTATATTCATTAATTATACATTGTCAGAATCCTATAGTGATTCAGCAGTGGGTGAGGCATAATTCTCCACGTAACCAATTAACTGCAGCAAATTAACAAAAGCCTTTTTCTGTCACAATTTCTAATGGTTGGCATTATCATGCCTCTGCTGCCACAGTTCATTTCAAACTGAAGCCTCGACAGCTCACCTCAAAATTACACGTGGGAGACGACTTACCAAATTGGGTAAGGAATTCAGTTTTCAGGTTACATGTATTTGTTATCAATCTTAATGCAAATGATTTATGCCTTCACCTTTTTCTTTTTCTTTTTTTGGTATTTGCATCCATGCTATATATGATCCCAAACAGGTTGCAGAGAAGAGGATTCATAAGAGTTCATCAGGACCCAACCCAGTAGGCAATCGCAACCCACCATCTAAGCAATGAATCAACAGATGCACTTGTTAGCACAGCAAGTAGACTGAGGTCCACAGTGTTCTATTAAAGCATGAGAATATCAGCTGGTATTCATTTAGGTTGAGAAAACCTGATTCCTTGGTTTTCATGCTTGTATAAAAGATGAAATTAATTTAGATTCGTCATCTTAGAGCAATTTTCGACGAAGAAATTGCACGTTTCTCATCTCGAGTAAAACCTTAGCTTTCTCAGGGTGGTGTTGTTTGCCTTCACCCCCTGATTTCTGAGAATCAAGCGAAGCTTTATTAAAAGAGAAAAAAATATACATACGTGATTATATGCCAAGAGTTTAACACAACATTTCCACGCAGAAGCCTCACTGAACTCAGAAATGGTGCTTATAGGAACAGGTGAACACCTAGTCAATAATTTCCAGCTCTAAAAAATTACAATGAAGCAAATCTTGCTGGGATGTGTTGAGATTAGGTCATTTACCCCTATTATAAAACATTGCACTCTAGACTTTAAGCAGCTTGCTTGCCGTGTCGATTCATGATTCTGTTAGGGTGTCATACCAGTGGCATGAGAGCATGAAAATGCTTTTAATAAATCAGGAGGAATAAGAGTTCAAAATTGGCAGAATTTACATCATTAGCTACTCATCTTGGAATGAGCCTACATGAAAATGGCACTAAATATCAAACTACAAATACACCTTCTTGAGATATACAGGACTCGCAGAAAACTAAAATCATTAAGTTTTTTATACCGCCCGCTTTCTCTTTGACCGCTTGCTTCTCTTTGGCCGAGAAATATCCGGGACCTTCTTGCTTGCACTAGAAGCATATGCTTCTTCCAGAACCTCCTCGCCCTGTTCAAGAGTTGAGATTAGTTGCTGAGATGAGCAATTCTAACGGTAATACGAGTTGTCTCATTTATCATTGCCAGAAAAAGAAAAAGAACAGTAGTTATTGACAGTGTTAGTATTCTTAATAGAAAACAGACCAGATCCCTCAAGTCATGTATTTATCATCTACTGTACACTTAAAGCAATGGAATTCGTTTAGAATTGCATTGGCTCTTCAGATTTTCAACTGTATTGTTTGACCAGCCCACATTGCTAGATAACTTATTTAGAATGACAATCGCAAGAGAAATTTAACGATTTTTATTAGTCCCTCCCTGCACATACCATTTGTCTTCCTACTGTTGCAATGCAATCTGACAAATAAACATTCTGTTTTTGAATCCTAAGAAACTTCGCTGCTGATAAGAAATCTATGGGTTTCCCTTTATGGCAGTAAAGAGTTACATAACAATGTTCCAAGTCCACCATTGCCTATGCTCGAAAAGCATTTACGCACGCATGCCCATACAATACCCCTCTCTTCCTTACCCTGGGCTACTTGATTTCATTTCAAGGGTCAATCACCCACTTTGGAGCAGTGAACCACCAATTGCTACCAAAAATCAAGACAGCAAGCTGATTATCAAATTGTGCAGATTCCAACAGTGTCGAAGACCACCAGTTTTCATGCCTCACTATTTTCTTCTTGTTCATTGTATTAAGAATCTCAGAAGATGGATGAAAGTATAGGAAGGGTTAATATGCCTTTCTGGCAACGAAGAAGCACATGTAACAAGGAAGGTTTTAACCCTCCATTCCATGGGTCCCACAACAAGCTCTTCTTAACCAAAATGGATTACAATGACAAGCCTTGAACATGTAACTAGTTCCAACTTTCACAAGACTAAGATAAATGTTGAGTTTAAGAAAATTGTACTCCTTTTATGATGATAATCATGATATGAGGCTTAATAATTCTAACATGAGGTTGTACCCTTGCAATGCATTAGTACCACCACCATAGAAAAACAGATATGTTCCCTTTCCTGCCCCCCTAACGATCACCTAGATTTAAAAAGTTGTAAAATCCAGACAGCCAAGATAATTTTTCTTTGCATCACTAAAACAATTAAGGACTAAAATTTAGGATTTACCTTGTCCTTAGTCTCTTCATCTGAATCCTCGTCAGATGCAGAATCCAGAGCTTGAACATCTTCTGATTGCAATGCCTTGTTCAATTTTTTGCCCTTCTCTCCTTCCTTTAACTGCCTGAACCTGTCAATTTCCATCTTTGTTTGTTAGACCCTCTTGGAGATTCTGAATTAAGAAACAGTAATGCAAAGAAGAACACTGACCTATCACCAGGCTGCCCTGGTTGTGCAGCTGATCTTTTCGCACGTCCTGCAGTGATGATTCCACTTGCATTCTCATTAACTACAGGCTTTGCACCGCCTAATTTGCGCAACCATACCTGTTGGGCTGTGCTGAGGACGTTGTTTGTGAACCTATAAATCACAAATATACATTTTGATAACACTGATGCACACGCGCGCACACACACACACTAAGAAACTACTCAGCTTAACAAGAATGAAATATATATTAAAAAAAAAAAACAATTCTGATGCCTGTGTTTAAATCTAAAGGACCACTGCAAGTTTCGCTTTTAAGAAAATGCAGAGGCATTCCACAAGTCAGAGGAATTACTAACGAGGGAAACATCTGAAACCACACACAAATGTGCAGACTAGTTTACATGGGAATGAATTTGAACTATGGGAAATGACTAAGTTATGATAAATGCTAGCTTATTTACCCTAAAAAGAAACTTATGTCAATGCACCAGTTGGAATGCCTCTATGACCAACAATGAATAGTGCTCATAATTTTTTCCTTGTGAGGGAAGGTACAAATATGACAGCATGAGCAAAAATACATAACATAAAAACAATTGATGTGCAATTCATGCTGATGATTTCCACAATGACAATATGATGTCAGGTTTTTATTGATGGCACAAAATTGACAGACTTCTTGCTTCCTCAAAGTCAATTAATGAAACTAAACACATGGATAAGTTCAGTTGAGTGACATTGTTGATGAGAAACAAACCAGTATATAGATAATCCCGATGGAACAGACAAAGAGAAGTAACCAATCATAAGAGGTAGAAACTTGAAAACAAGAAGTGTGTTCTTTTGAGTTGGATCATCTGTCTGTCAAACCAGAATAATTCGGGGTTAAAGAATCATTTGGATGAATACTGGTGACAAACAGAAAAGGCCAATGAAGAGATTCATTTATCTACCTGAGGAGGCTTCATGATCTCCATTGATACGTACTGTGAGACAACAAGGAGGACAGGCAAAACCAGGTATGCTGCAGTATCATTCCAGCCTAATGGTGGATGACCATCCTGCATGACGGAATTTGATTATCCAAATCTGCTACACAGTCTCGGGGAAGAAATATGACTGCACAGCACCTCGCTAATAGTAAAATAGTAAACAACAGCTAATGCAGTTACATCTAATTTGCATGTTGGAGTGCAAATTAGCCATCTCTTCACATCAAGACTACCCATGACCTGCATTTATTTATCCATAGCATACCAACTGGATGACTCCAGAGGACATGAAATAAGCAAACAGGCAAAACTGTAAAGGTTAAAATAAATTTCCTCACCTCTCTCTCAAACCACTAAATCACTTCTTTCAAAATCCAAGGCTAGAGCATTTGAGAAAGGATGCTTTTGATGAAAATAGTAAAAATTAAGTTTATCAGTGCATAAAACATAGAAATAAGTCTTCTAGTATAACGGAGGTGGATCCCTATAATAGCCCCGAGGAAATAAGACGTTAAAATAGTTAATAGATAAATAAAGTATGCTGCATCTTCTACCAAGACACGGCAACAGAAAGATCCAATTCAAGCACAAGCAAGGATCAATAATGAACGTTTTTTCAACATATATTAAAGAAGCTCCGTGGCAAGTCAAAGCTTTTGCAAAGATGTGGAGAACCCGACATTTTTTTTTCCTTATGTACAACATGACATCAACCACTAATAGAGGCACAAAAAGGTATTAGCCAATCAACATCATTTCTTAAGATTCAATCAAGCACAGCAAAAGGCACCCACAGTACCTGCATGACCTGGATTTCATACTTAGATTTGCACTTGAAAATGCCAATCAATGACAAAGGGGAAATGATAAGTTGATTTGAAGTTGATTTGGCCATGTCGAACGTAGGCCACAAGAGACCTGGTTCGGAGAAGTAACAAGTTGTTAAAAGAAAGTGGAAAAATGGGGAAGAGGGAGGCCTATGTTAACATGGATGTAAGTGGTAATAGAGGAATAAAGATCTCAACTAGTTTGGTACTAAGGCTTTGTTGTTGTTCCAAGCAACTCTAATAAAGGCTTGAATGATAAAATTAAATGAGGATCACGTAGGGAAGCAAGTTGGTTGGGTCAGCCTTGAATTCCGTCCCATTATTTTAAATCCAAAACTGGTTTATAGATCCAATAATTATTAATCAATTACAAATGGACAAATTCAAGTTGATTTGATTCCATCCAACTAATGAGAATTCAATTATATATATATGTATGTATATATATATATATATATATATATATATATATATATATATATATATATATATATGTAAATTGCACACATGTATTATGTTGCAACATCATTAAAGAGAAAAAACTTAAACATAATATTCATTTATTCAAATTGTGTTTTACAATTCCTTTCAGGTCCTTTTCAGTTGCAGGTTTGAATAACAGATAAAAAGTTAGCATCTTACTAAACCTGCACTGGATTTTACCATTTACAGCTCTACAATTACCACTAGGTGCACCAAGATTGAGAATTTTTGGGACAAAGAAAACAGAGCTATGCATTGCTGAACATGTACCTTGATGAATATAAGAGAAAAATATATCTCTTGAAAGGAAAATAAGAAATGTATAAAAGATGTTTGACATACTGCCCCACCATAGAAAGAATCAAATCCTCAGATAGGGACCTAAGGCTTCCTCACATCTTCCTCTTTCTGCGGCTAACAGTGAAATCACCTCAACAAAGCAGCAATCTAAGAGCTAATGGAGCAATACTGCGCAACATAACCCTAGGAAAGAGATATAAACTATCACTCCAGCATTCATGTCATTACAACCTCATGTCCCGACCAAAATCATCTGAAATAAACTGTATGTTGGTTTATGGTGTCGTACAATTGATCTCCAATATCTCAGCTATGCCGTAGACAGCTATTCTAAAATTAGGTAAAGAAACTCGCAAGACCTAAATTCCACTGAGCTAATCAAGTAGAATTGGAAAACGAACTGTGTGCATATCAAACCATAAATGAAATGCAATACATCAATCTCGCTCTCCACTTTTGCAGACATGAGCTTCTTTTGAAAGGGGTAAAGTTACTTCAATACATGAGCAATGTCACAAGTTTTTCATAAGTAGGGAGAAAAAGAAAATGTTTAATGTCAATAACAGGACTAGAAAAGAATAATTGTTAGCTTCAAGATTATGATGAAAGAAACATTTCTATTACCACAAATGGAAAAAGCCAAGAAATGCCTGATCCGCTTTGTCGAGCTGCGATTGTAGTTGGCCCACCCAAAGAGGGAATCCAAAAGAAACCTTCTGTCAACACTCCCTTTAAGGAAAAAATTTACAGTTATCAGCGTTGGCCAATTGTTCTGCGCATGCACAGACATCATCATTGTACAAAAGATAACAAGATCCTATTAAATACCTCATTTGCAACATTTGAAAGAGCTTGATATAGGCCTATCCATACTGGTATTGTAGCCAAAGTTGGAAAACAACCTAAAATGAGAAGTTCTTCAGGATCAGCACCACAAGCCATATACTACACATAGAGACCAAGTAAACTGACAGAACCGATACAAGTATTAGTTAAGGCCAACATTTTTAGTCAGCAACCGACTTTCATGAGTGAATTAAATAAAATCCGAAAGAACATAGGCAACTCTAAGATACAAATATATATTTAGGAAACCATTTTCAATTGATTGAATAGCAAAACAGATGCGATGTTTTAAAGCAGTACCTGCTAATGGATTAACTCCAGCCTGCCTATATAGACGTGATGTCTCAAGCTGTATTCTTTCCTACAAATTAAATTAATTAAAAAATCAAACTTTCCTTAGAACACGAAATTCATGTGCTTAAAATAAACCAGGAGATTCAATAAATCATACTTAACACTGCCTCACCTGATTTCCTGCATACCTTTGTTGAATAGCTTTTATCTTAGGTTGCAGGTTTTGCATAGCCAGTGTAGATTCTACCTAAACAATTGATTACAATAAAATAAAAATTCATTTAATTTTAACAATAACGGAATTGATTATTATATTTTTTTTCTACTAAAATCGAAGATTAAGAAAAGATAATCACCTGTTTCTTGGTCAAAGGCAAAGTAGCAACTTTAACAATAACAGTAAGCAAAATAATGGCAAAACCGTATGCATACGGCACATGTACAGCCGATAGTCCATCCTTCAGCACCTTGAGAACGAATTCCATACCATCAGAGATGAAACCGAACCAACCGCCACTCTTTTGAGCAGTATCAGTTGAGGTAGTGGAAGCAGCGGAATCTACTGCAACGGCGGCATCAGCGAGCGTGTAGAGAAATCCTTCAGCTCTGCTAATAATTGAATTGAAATCAATTGAAGAGTCTAAGTGATGATGAATCGGTGGAATGTTGTCGTGTAAGCTTAACTTGATTCTTGTGGAAATGAATCGACGGTTGGTAGTGAGAGTGTGGCGAGAGAGAGAGGGGAGAGATGTGGCGATGAACGGTGGAGATGAAAGGAGAGTTCTCGCCATGGAAGGGGAGGGAAGTGTGGTTGCCGGGGGGGGGGGGGGGGGGGGGGGGTCAGGTTCTCATGAGAGTTGAAGGAGTGGTGGAGTTTGGCAGTGGAGAGAGGTGAGATTGATATTCTTTTTATTTATATTTTTTTCAATTATCCTCTATTTTTTTTTTACATTGGCAAAGTGGAACTAAAGAATATTCAGGCGGTTGATTATTAGCGAATGAAAAAGTCCACGTTAATTACGGGAGTTAACGGTCAATTCGAATGAAATCTCTCTTTCTATACATATTAAAAAAAACATAATAGCACTTGAAATCTTTATCTAATGATGGTAGGGGTTTGTTTTTTTTCTCTGCATCTAAATTTAAATTTTATTGTGCATGCCTGTCACCCCCGCGATGCTTTACATGTTCACTGGATTTGCAGGATGTTCAGTGAGTCGTGAGATTAGTCGTGGTACGTGCACGCTGGCCCGGACATCCATATAAATAAATAAATAAATAAACATAATAATAAAAACCAACCCTAAAGGTGGTGAATTCAATATTCCCCTCAACACATTGCGTTGTGGTCGGGACTCGGGACAATGAAATTATTATTTGTCTTCTAAAAAAAAGAGAGTGTGGGTTATGGTGGAGGGTAGGATTGTTTTTGTAATGAAATTATTTTGATATTTTAAAATTATTTAGGGATAAGTTAAATATTTTATCTTTATTTTACATAATAAAATTATATTGATGCCCTTAAAAAAAAAATTATTAGTCTACAGAGGTATTTTTATATTTTTGTTTGATTGTGCATGGTAAAATAATAATATGCCGACAATAGAGGCTTTTTTAATCTTTTTATTTCTACAAGCACAGTAAAAAGATATACTTGCCTTTAGAGTTTATATTCTTAAGCTGAGGGTCAAAAGTTATTTTAGTCGGTGTATAAATTGTTTTTTTTTTTGTTATTATTATGTTGGGCTATGAGCGGTTTGGTATTTCAAAAAAAAATAATATTATTGGCATGTGTTAAGTATGTAATAGCTATTTTGTTGTCTTTTTATGACATGTATCATTGATTTTGGTTACCAAAAAAATTATTTCAAGGTGGTGTCTGTTTTGTCTTGGTGTCTCCTCCATAAACCTGTGGCGTGTGTATTAAAAAGAATTCCAGTTTGATATCAGCAATCATTTTTCTTTCTCTTCTTTCTTTCCTTAGGTTTTGCACCATGCTATCTGAATTTTTAAATCAGCCCTTAAACTTCTCTTTCTTTTTTATTTAGTCCCTATTCTTTTTGTTATTATTTTTATTTGAAATAATTCGTTAAATTATTTGTTTTATTCCATCCTCATTCAATTTTTTGCTTTAGCAAATTTGGTCATTATTCTTTTAATTGTTATTTTTGTAATCTGAGATAAGTTTTAGAATTGTATTTTTTTTCGATTTCACCCTCCGTCAATTTTTTTCCTATTAGATTTCATCCTCATTTTTTTTATTATTTTTTTTTGCTTTGCAAAATTTTCTAGATTGGTATTTGTTTTTACCCGATTTCATTCTTCAATATTTAATTGGTTTCAGTTTAGTTCCTTGGTTAAGCCCGTCTCTAAGATGTCACATGTTGCAACCTTTGAAAATTAACCCAACTTCGGGAGGTTTGCCCAGTATTGCTTTGTTTTTTTTTTTCGTTGTTATAAGTTAATGTTTTTTCGATTTCATCCTTTAATATTTACTTAATTAGAGATTGGGCTTTTTTTTTTTTTTTTGCTTTTTATGACCTTTGTTTTTTTTTTATTTAATGGGGTTATCTTAGGTCTTTTTATTTGTTGTTCTTTTTTAAAATAAATTTTGTTCTTTAATTAAATAGAATTGATTGATTAAATATAGATGAATGTTCATGTCATTCTATTTAGTTTGGTTTGCTTTTCCAAGGCGTTGTTCTAGCAGCCCATGTAGCTTATTATGATGTTATCATCCAGACTTTCGCAGTCAGGTTTAAATTGTCTCAACAAACTCTTTTTGTGATGGGCTATATTCACAATAGAGTGATGATGAGTTTCCAACGATTTTTTTTTTGTTTCCTTCCAAATATGATATTGGTGACTCATTAGTTTTAGTTAATTGTTACCTATAGTTTAAATCAGAATAAAAACTACCAAATCTTATTGGATCCAGTCGAGTTAATGACTCGAGTATGAGGTTTTTTTTGCTTCTTTAAAAATATTTTTCATACTTCGAGGGTCCTTTTTGTTACACTCAAAACTTTTTGATTGGCTTGCAGCATAGCATGGGTCATTGATCTAGTAGCAACATATATTTGTTCATCGTTGTAGCCATGAGGTGTTGTGTTAGAAAAATTTTGTTATAATTTTTAAATTACTCATAGCTAAAGTGTTAAATTAAACTTGACAAAAGTTAATTGTGTGATAAAAAAAGATAAATAGTTGCACATTCTCTCTGTTTGGTAACGCAATTCAACTTGTTTATTAAAGTGCTTTTTAAATTGTGTTTTACTTGAAAAACACCAAATCAATTTTTTTAGGTGTTTTTTTAATGATTTTGATATGTTGTTGATGTGAACCTGAAGAGCAAGAACCTTAGAACCTATAATTAAGATTGAACATAACCTAAGAAAGTTAAAATCAAGTTGAAAAGAACATGACTCAATGATTACCTAAACTAAAGAACAATAGTTATTGGATGAAACCCTGACCGTTGATTATAACAAACACAAAATTGAAGGTATATTGATAAACATCACAAAGAAGTAATTTTTAATAAGTTCTGAAAGTTCCATGAAGAATCAAAAGTAAGAGCAAACTCTATCACACAAGTTTTATTTATGAATAATCAATTTATCTCTCTTAATACAAGCTAAATAACTTTATTTATATCAAGTATAACATTCCAAAACTAGGTTGAAAAAATGACAAAAGATTTATAAATAAAATAGAAAAAAGAATCCTAAATATAAACAATAACTTCTAGACTTTATCGTAAGGACTTGTCAATGTCTGATCATTACAAAATATTAACAATGTAAGTTACGTCCATTAACACAAAATTGCAAATTAGAAAAACAAGCTCAATCCACGCGCAAGTAGGAAAACAAGTTAAATCTACAAGTCTTGTGGGAAATAAGACTCAAATATCTTGAATTAGCCCATTAAATATCTTTTTAATTTTCTTAACTCTTGACATTGCAATAGGCTCAATTGACACATGTAATGGATCATGTGATATTGCTTGATAATTGTCATCAACTAATGTGAAAAATTTTAATAAAAAAGTTCTAAAAAAAATTATTTTAATGAATATTCAATTGAAAAATGCTTTTATAAAAAGACTTTATATCACATTATCAAACACACGATAAAATTCTAAATTACTAAATCTACATTACCATTTTTTTCATTTAACATATGTAATTTTTAGTACAAAAGTTTTTTTTATCACATACCTTATATTTATTTTATTGGAAAATGATTAGTTTTCTATTCCTATGCTATGTGTGGTATTTAAAAGAAATGATAATTATCAAATTCTTTTTGTAAATAAATTTTGTTTCCAAAAAACTTGTTATAAAATAAACGAATCATCTATATCTATAGGCATATATACGTAGTTTTAGAAATCTATTTGTTTTTCTTTTTTAAAGTATCTAAACATTTTTCACTGGAAGTAGTTGAGTTTTTTGTTTTTTTTTTAAATGGATAATATTAAAGTTAGGCAAACTAGAATTAATATTTAATTGAATAGTTACACAAATGTTATTATTATTATTATTAAACAAAGTTTTTAATGTGAAAAATAATTGTTTTATAATAAAATAATTTATTCAAATAGCTAAATCAAGTGTTTATTTTTAATATTTGAAATATTTCAATGATACAATTAGCAAAATCGGTTATTTTAAATATTATTATTAAGAAATATTTTTTTGAATAAATTAATATGAAATTACAATGACCAACAAATATTTAGAAATGTTATAAAAAATCCATTTTATACCTAAAATGTTCTTAATATTAAGGGGAATGATTCAAAAGTATTAAAGGTATTTTGGATACAAAAAGTTATTTTTGTAATATTCACTTAAACTTAAGTGGTGGTTTTTAAACTTTTAGGTAGTCATTGTAACTTTATTAACAAAAGCTAAAAAGCATAGTCATCAAACCCGGCGCGGGGGTTGACCCGGTCAAGGGGTCGAGCCTCGGGTCTCATGAGTCAACTCGGGTCAACTCGGGCCAACCTGGATCAACCTGGAAATTTTTTAAAAAAATTAAAATTTTAATATTTCATATGAAAAAATCCGTGTAAATATAGGTTATACATATTGTAAACAATGAAATTTAAAAGAATATTTTAAAAAAAAATTATCCCACATTAAAAAGATATTATGTTAAGATTTTAAGTTGAAGTATTTAAACCAAAAAAGTTTTTTATCATACATCGAAAAAACATAACTTTTTTCTTGGGAACATATAGTATATATACTAATAGGTTTCAAATCCCACATTGAAAAAACATAACTTCTTTCATGGGAACATAGAGTATATATACGAAAGGGCTTCAAATTCCACATTGAGAAGATACTATGTTATCCTTTTAAGTTGAAGTATTTAAACCAAAAGGTTTTTTATCCCACATTGAAAAAACATGATTTTTTTTCTTGGGAACATAGAGCATATATACTAATAGGTTTCAAATTTCACATTGAAAAAACATAACTTTTTTCATGGGAACATAGAGTATATATACGAAAGGGCTTCAAATCCCACATTGAAAAGATACTTGTTATCCTTTTAAGTTGAAGTATTTAAACCAAAAGGTTTTTTTTATCCCACATTGAAAAAACATGATTTTTTTCAAGGGAACATAGAGTATATATACTAATGGGTTTCAAATCCCACATTGAAAAAACATAATTTTTTTCATGGAAACATAAAGTATATATACAAAAGAGTTTCAAATCCCACATTGAAAAGATACTATGCTATCCTTTTAAGTTGAAGTATTTAAACCAAAAGGTTTTTTATCCCACATTGAAAAAACATGATTTTTTTCTTGGGAACATAGAGTATATATACTAAAGGGCTTCAAATCCCATATTGAAAAGATATAATGTTATCCTTCTAAGTTTAAGTATTTAAACCAAAAGGTTTTTTATCCCATATTGAAAAAACATGACTTTTTTCTTGGGAATATAGAGTATATATAGTTATATACTAATGGGTTTCAAATCTCACATTTGAAAAGAAAAAAAAACTGGGTCTCGTCTGGGTCACCCGGGTCATGGGTCGACTTGCCGGGTCACCCGGGTTTGACCGGGCTGTTGCCCCAGCTGGTTTTTTAGTAAACTTGGACCGGTCCAGCCACCGGGTCAACCGGGTCCAGGGTTGACCTGCCGGGCCGGGTTTAATAACACTGTTAAAAAGCATTGGGAAAACATTGTAACTCTATATTCATAAACATTATTCATTTGAACAGTATAATAATGATTTTACTCTTCGCACTGCAAAAACTTAAAACTAGTTATTAGGGGTATTAAAATCTTTTCACAAGACATATTAGTCATAACCAAATTGATTAGGGACAAGTATAAGTCTTTTTCATTTCAAAACATAGTGAAACAACCAAAATATCCTTTAAAATAAAAATTTTAAACTAGTTTCATGGAGTAATTTGGTACTTTATAATGATTTTTTTTTTTTATAATTATCATGTCAGATGAATGACACTTTGGTATCTAACTAGACATAGAAAACAATAAAACAAAATGGTATAGTAAAATGATCAAATACTCTTGGAAGTTAAAAAAATTAAAACTGGCTTTAGAGGGGTTTTTTTTTTATCTTTTCAAAAACATTTTTTTTCGTTATTATGAGATCATCTTAGGGGTAACTATGAGGTCATCTTAGGGGTAACTGAGTCTTTTTTCTTTATCATTTTGTAAAAGTTTTATTTATTTTTGATTTCATCATTCTATCCAATTTTGAGGTATATTATTTTAGCAATTTGATCCTCATTCTTTTAATATTTTTGGGTCCTTTAGATAAATTTATTTTTCGTTTTGATTTCACCCTTGAATCAACTATAAAATTTATTTTGTATATCAAATTTGATCGTTATTCTTTTAAATATGTGTTTTATCCTTTTACTAAATGGATTTTTCTTTTCAATCTCATCTTTCAATAAAATATAAAATTTATTTTCTATTACAATTTTGATTCTCATTCTTTTAATTGTTATTTTTTTTTATTTTGAATGCTTTTACATAATTAAAGTTTTTTGTTCCATTTCATCCTTCAATATTTGATTGATTAAGAATTAGGCTTCATGGTTTTTTTAGATTAAGTGTTTTCGGGTCTAATGATTTAGGTCACGAGTTTGAATAATTAATATGGGTTGAATTTTTTAATATTAGGTTATTCCAATCTTATAATTTGAGTAATGAGTTTTACAAGGTAACCTAGTTGCCTCAACCCTAATTATTAGGGTTATAAATTTATCATGCTAACTCAGGTTGACCAAGACATATTTTTCTAAGTCTTTTTTTTTATATCTCATTTCATTCTTATATATTTAATGAGCTGGAAATTGAGTTATATTGTTTATCTCATTTTGAAAAAATATTTTTTCTTCAGGTTATAATGATATTTTTTTTAAAAAAAATTGATCAATCTAATATCATAGCATATTTTAATATAGTCTAATTAAAATAAAATCAATTTATTTAACTCAATTGAGGCTTTGACATAAGTCATGGATAATTCTTTCATTAAATGTGTTTTGCTGCACTGAACATTATATTATTTAAAAAAACTTTTTATATAAATATTATTAACATTTTTTATCTCTTTAATTTGTTCTGAAAAAGAAATATTAACAAAAAAACATATATTAAAAAAAAAACTGTGACAACGTGCAAATTATCAACTTGTTTAACGACGAATTTAAGTCTATGATTAAAAGTTTTTTGAATTCTTATAAATTCATATCAACTCCAAATTTATATTTTCAGGTATATTCATAAAAAATCAAAAGTCTTTGTCTAGTTTCTCTAATATGAAAAAAAAAGATTTCTATAATTTTTTTTCAAAACACAGTAAAAATTAAATGGTACTATTAGATAAAATAGTATCTAAATATATTCTTAAATATTTTAAGAGTTTAGTAAAATAATATACCTAATATATTTTTAATTAATCAATTTCTAAAAAATTACATCTAAATTCTCAGGGAAAGAGAAAACAAATAGGCTATGAACGCAAGCCTAGCCAAGCCTTAAAAAATAAGCCTAGATAAGTTGGTCTACAAGTCCAGGCCTTTGCACTTGATTTTTTTTTTAATTTTAAATTAGATGAACGGATGTGTTGTTTATCCATTTTTTTTAATAAGAAATTATACAATATATTGTGTTAATAAAAAGAATCAAAACATTTAATAAACACCCTTACAACCTTAAAAAACTAAATTTTCAACCCAAAAAACCCCCAAAATGATCTAACAATATAGAATTCAAAACTGCAAAAAAATCTTTTGTCAAACTTGATCTACTTTTCCATTAGCATTAAGGTTTAAATACACATGAATAAAATTATTAGAAGTTCCAAAGCAGACGAAGTTTTAGCATAAATATCAAGTATTGGAGCGTGGATTAAACTCTTTACTTTGAAATAAAAAATGATTAGAAAATATAAGGATAAACTTACTTGTACAAGATTACCGATAAGCTAGCTTTAACAAGTATATAGCCTGACAATTGTGTATGTGATATCTTTTTTTAATTAAAAAAAATCGAAGTGGAATGACTTCAATTTATTCGGTTATTATGTAATGAGAAAGAGTTGCCCTCCTCTGTGTAGTCTCTTGATGAACCCAAAAAAAAAAACAAGTATAGGTGTTAATAAAAGAAAAAAATACCAATATTAATTGAGCTAAATTCATTGATATATTGAAGAGCTCTAATTATGTTTTTGAAAATCAATGACGTGTGTTGAAAAAATACAAGTGTATTCAATAAATATTTTCCTTAATTAGTGTACTTTGTATGAAAATTTTAACTTAAGAATGGATAAGTAATTATTATATTAAAAAAACAAGAATTATAATTTGTGAGTCCCTATAGAATATTAAATACCAAGAGCCATATTATTGAATGTGCGCTTGAGCACTCGTTAGTATTACTCCCACATGCATGAAGTTTGAACTTTGAAGTGATCGTTAACCCGGCTTACCCAGTAACAAATCTCATTTCAAAATTCAAAGACACTATCATAAGCTTCAATTTTAGTTCACATTCAATGATAACCCTCAAACTTAAGACTCTTTTCCATAGAAGAAATCAAAGAAAGGTTTGCAATCACCAGAATGTTCTTCAATGCCAGTAGTAATCTCAGAGGAGCTAGGAGTGTCGGTGGAATTCTCAGCAGGAGTTGAACCGACAGGACAGATAGTCGTTGCTCCTTCTAAAGTTCCTGTTGGGTGCAAAGGAAAGAGAGGCAACGTTGCTTGATCACTGCTGCTCTTATGGTTGATGGTTACCAGGGTCCTCTCACCCTTGTTCATCGTGATATGATTGTGGTACCCATAGGGCGCCGCTGGTTCATATCCATTAAAAGCATAGGTTCTTGCTTCAGACCTCGGCCTCATCTTGAAATTACTAGGGAGTAGCATTTTCGGATGTTGTTGACAAAACCCCATTACTTCGCTCTGTTGTGGGAAATATGGGCTGCAGACAACTGAAAAAGGAAAGCTTCATTACAAATAAAATGACAACAAAATTTACAGCGCATGCATTCTGCATTCATGAAAGAGATAGGGGAGAGGGAAAAAGAAGGAACCGGGAGAGTGTAACTTTGAAGAATATTTACCTTATTCATGTCGAAATAAGAGAGAAAGGAAATAATTAGAAAGAGAAAAAAAAATAAACAGAGGCAGAAAATCGCTTGGAAAGGGACAGGCCATGGAAACATATATTAAGATATTAATAAAGCTTTATGCAATCATAAAAGGTGCAGTAAGCAAGAGAACAAATCTATCTGAAAAGTTACAAAAGGAAATCTGTATTTTATTTCTGAATCTCCTCCTGGATAACAAACAATCTCAAGAGAATACTTTCTTTATGTTCGCTTTTGTTTACACTGATATCCAGTTTATCTGCATGAAGAGAGACAGCTAGGAATGAAACTAAAAATAGAATAAATTAATTAATGCGAGAAAGAGAACACAAACAAAAAAAATACCTCAAATTAAAAAAAATCCATATTTAATTCGTAAAATATTCAGTAGAACTTATCCCTAAATTCTAAGGATCAATAAAAAACTAGAGGACATACATGATATTGAGATGGATAAGATTAAGTAACAAACCATTTGCGCAAGGAGGTGCAAACACAGGTTGATGAACCTTGTGAAGATAGTTATTGATATAAGCCATGCTCTCTTGTTTCTGCTTCTGTCTTTGTCTTGCCTTGTGATTTTGAAACCAGTAAAATACATTCTTTCCTTCTATGTGACCATAAGCTTTAAGCCTGCTCGTTATTTGCTCTATCATTTCAGTACTTGGGGTCCGTATACCTTGGCTGTAGAAGCTCTCAAGCATGCTAATCTGCTCCTTTGTTGGGTTCCATCTTGAATTCCCTGGACCTCCACCAGAACCAGCCACGTCCATATCATCACTATCCATATCTTTCTTGCTAAAAATTTACTAGAGTTTGTATAATTTATTGATCCAAAGAAGGAGAAAATATAGGGTTTCTGAAAGAGCCTTAAAAGACAAATAGAGAGTCAACGAGGGAGAGGTAGAGAGAGGCAATTTGGGTTAAGATTTGCATGGGTTTTGTACTCTATTTATATAGAGATTATTAAAGGATAGAGGCATGAGTCAAACAAAAAGACGAGAAAAAAGAAGAAGAGGTGTTTGACATGCGTATCGTTTTTGGTGCTAAAAAAACTCTGAAAACATGGCGGGTAGCGGCTGAGAGAGGCTTTGGTTTCGTTCGTCTTCTTCGTTCAAAAATCAGGATACCATGGAAAGACAATAATGCCCATAGGCAATCCTTTTTCCCTTTGTTAATGGTCGTGGATTTGTTGCCTAGTGGTTACACATCTCGGGAATGACAGATACTGACTGGGAACGCTAGCTATATATAGGTGGACGCCATTGAAGGAAAGGACGGATATTAATGTCATTGAGAACAAAAAGACAGCCGGTAGGGTTGCAAGGTTGTAGCTAGGTAAGGCCTAGGCTTTGGGAATTGAAGTAGGAGCCTGGTGGATTTGCTGGAATAGTGTATGTCGAAGTTGAAACGTCCATCTCTATGTATGTGAAGTGGAGGCCACTTCGTTTTTGTCGTGGAATTGTACGTGAGCTCAGAATTTAGCTGTTGAGTGGGAAGTTGAGGTGGGGTTTCATGGGTGGTTCATCTCTACTGTGGTCAAGGGGCCAGTAGAAACATTGACATTGTTGTGATCAGGAATATATTGATGTTTATGATTGTGATGGTTCTTGTCTTCGTAGATTTTCATGCAAAACTTTCTTTTCGATTTTTTTTTCCTTTCTAATGAATCACGGGGTCAATGCAAGACCCAGGGGGGATAAAGATTATAGTTGACACTTGCAAGACATGCCAACTTTAACTCCATTTTGCTATAGTGTAAAGGGTATAGCTAGTCTTGCTGCTCACGCCTTGCTGGACCGAGATAGCAAACAAAGCCTTGAAAATCAATCTATAAAGTGTATATGAAAATCAATGTGGTTCTTTTAAGCTTGTTTTTGCCTTGTTAAACTATACATTCCATAAGCACGCCTTCAACCTTGATATGTGAATCCTGAGTGCTATACCAATGAAGTTTGATAATGGGACGTCCTCATCATACTCAGTTCAAGAAAGAAAAGTCTAAGGGATTGTTTGTTATATTTTTGTTTCCATTTTGAAAATAAATTATCAAAACTTGTTTATTTTTTTTCCAGTCAAATAAAAACTAGCAATGAGTTTTTAAGACAAAAATATTGATTTTTTTTTTAATATTTCACTACCAGAAAATTGACAAATACAAACAGAAATACCAACAGAAACAAATACGTTGGTAAATTGTGATGACATTTACCGACGGACTATGCCATCACTTTATCCCTCGATATATGGAAATTATACGTCAATGTATACCGAGGGAATTATAGTTAAAAAAAAATGAAAAAAGAAGATGGAAACATGATGTGTAATTTTACAAACGGCGTTACCAACGAAATAAAGTCATCGCTAATATCCTTCGGTAAAGTTGCTGATAAGATTTTAGTTATGATCTGATGAGCAACCCCCCTCCATTTCTTCATCGCTAATATCCGCTAATATTAGTGGACGTGGTATTAAATTTTCATGTAAGAGGTGTAGAATTAAAAAGTTTCTTGATCCAGATATTGTTATGATGCATCTTCTATTAAAAGGGTTCATGAAGAAATACCTGTGTTGGTTTGCACATGGAGAACCATATGTTTCTTATAAGACCATGGTAGAAAGGATGGTTGGGTTAACCTCTAGTTCTAGCAATGTGCATGAGATTGTGGATAATAATAGTAATCCTTATAAGAGTATGGTTATGGATGTGATGAAAATGAATCAGGTTTATACAAGTGAATGTTCAATCGTAGATAAAGAACCAAATGTAGACATGACCAGGTTTTTTTATCTTTTGAAATACTCTGACGAACAATTATAGGATAGGTGCACAAATCATAGTAAATTATCAGTCATTGCACATATGTTCACCATCAAGTCAGATCATGGGTTGAGGAAGGCCAATAACGACAGAATCGTTAAATGAGCGACAAACATTTTATCTAAAGAGAATAGGCTGAAAGAGAACTTTTATGCTGCTAAATTCATGATGAAACCCTTGGCCAAGGATACCAAAAAATTAACATGTGTCTAAAATTTCACATGTTGTACTACCTTGAAAATATAGATTTGACCGAGTGCATAACTTGTGGGGATGCATTGTATAAACCCAGAACTGGTAAGGAAAGGACTTTTATCATACATAAAAAACTTAGATACTTCCTAATCACATCTAGATTGCAAAGGTTATTCATGTCTTTATAGACTGGTGAGCACATGACATATCATCATTCATATGATACGGTGGATAAAGTCATAATACACTCTTCCAATGGTGATGCTTGAAAATATTTTAACAAGGTGCATCCTCAGCTCTCAATGGAATCATGGAACATATGTCTTGGGTTATGTATAGACAAATTCAACTCATTCGAGTTATTTGTTTCCTGTATTCTTGTTCGCTGATAATACTCACAGTTTACAACTCGCCACTAGGAATGTGCATGATGATGAAGTTCATGTTTTTATTTATGGTCATACTCGGTCTTGATAGCCTAGGTAGGGATATAAATGTTTATCTTCGATCGTTGATTGATTAGTTGAAGCAGTTGTGGTCATTTAGGACTCTAATTTATAATGACTCGAGAAAAAAAATTTATATGAAGACAACTTCGATGTGGATTATCAATGATTTTCTTGTGTATGAAATGATTTCTGGCTGGACCATACATTGAAAATCAGTATGTTTATATTATATAGAAAATAACAAGGCATTCACCTTAATTAACAAATAGTGGTAAAACATTTTTTTATTGCCACTAGTGGTTCTTGTTAGTTGATCACAAGTACAGAAAAAATAAAGAAGACTTTTGTAACATCCTAGAATTTTCCACAATCACACATGTGAAAATTCAAGTAAATGTTTTTTTGAAACACAACCACACATGGAACTCATTTTTCATCCAAATAATTAAAATGACATAATAGAAATTTAATGCTACCTCACATAAAATATAAGTAACTAAATTAAATTCAACATAACAATAAATTCCTTCATTTACAAAAATGACTATATTAAATCAATCATAATATTTAAATTCCTTCATTACATGACTTTAACAATTCAAATAAAATACCCTAAGGCATAAAAAAATAGAATATAATTTAAAATTATATTCCTTTCCAAAATTAAATGTTAATGTTATCATGATTACATGTATTAATCTTATACAAAAAGTAAGCTCTTAAATCTACTAAGTCTTGTCAGGTGGTGTCGAACTTGAAAATTAATTTAATATTAAGGTATATTTATTTCCATGACAAATAAAGTGAGAATATAAAAAAAATAGTAATTTAACCGAACTACTATTCCCATTTATAATTAAATTATCAAATAACTTAATTAACTTCCTTTACGAATAAGGAGAATTCTTACGACTCAATCTTAGTTGGAAACCCCCAATCCAGGTTTCAACACTCACCACCCAAACCTGGACACATTCTCAAAAACTAAGGAATAGATCCATCCAACCTTCCAGAATAAGACATTAGTCCTATCACACAAGGCAAACTGGTCATCTCGTACCAGTCCCATCACACAGGGCAAACTGGTCAACTCAGCCCAGAACAGAGCACTAGTCTCATTACACAAAGAAAATTGGTCATCTCATACCAGTCTCATCACATAAGGCAAACTGGTCAACTCAAACCAGAACAGAACACCAGTCTCATCAACATAAGAAAAAATGACCAACTCACACCAATCCCATCAAATAGGGCAAATTGGTCAATTCACATCAGTCTCATCAAACTGGCTAATGCACATCCAAAAATAATTATACATTTGAACAATAAGAGAAATATATCTAACATGTATTTAAGCAATTCTAAACAGAATTTAAATAGTGAGGTGTCGAGCACCTACTTGAAGTTTGGGCACGGTATACAGGATCCTATCTCGGTGCTCCCTCAACAATCTCTCTTATATCAACCACCATCAATTTCTCATTTGATATCTTATCTTTCAAGCACAATGTATTTCATTAACTTAACCACATTGGTTTATTTTCTTAATTTAAAGAAAATATATGCTTCCTTTAAATTTTATTTAACTATCTCATGGCTAGAAGTCAATAACCAATCTAGCATCATTCCTATACATAACACTCCATAATTAAAATCCACCAAGCAAAATCCGCAATTTTCTCTCTATTTAGTTGAAACATCCAAAGTATACGGGTGAGAATTTTCTTTGAAAATTCAAACAACTAAAACATGTATCAACATTTAAACTACTCAACAACAATACCACATTAGTAATCAAAATCAATTTTTGTCAATTAATCCTTCCTTAAAATTTCCTATTTTGGTTGAATATGTCCATATAGGTGGGGGTATATTTTCTTTCAATTTTTTTGTTCACAATTAATCCATTATCTAATCATCAATTGGTCAAACTAATACATTATAACCAAGATTCCACAACATTTCCATCCTTTATTTTTCCCTGCATTGCCGAAATCATAAAGGAATAACAGGATAAATTTTTCCTTTTTAATTTACTCAATTCACTTATTACTCAATTCGTTCACATGACCTTAAACATCATTAAACCACACAATTTCAAAATCAAGCATTAATTCTAAAAATTCTTAACTTCCATAATGCTAAATAAAACCTTAATATGGCACAAAAGGAATTCTCACATAATCCATCAAATTAAGACTTGACTCATTGTTTATTCATGCATGTACCATAATAACATTCAATCTCAATTCCAATAATTTAAACACCCTATCATGAAAAATCACATTTTCATTCTATCTGAAAGTCTCAAAACATCACAATCCATTCAAACACAACAAATTGAATGGTTACCCACTACTTTTAAGATATTTAAACATCTCTAAACCTTAAGAACACCATTCTAAACCATTTAAGCTATAAAACCCTACGTGTCATAATACAATTCTACACAAATTCATGGTTAATTCATGACAAAATCACATTTTATCTTGATAAACATAACTCATACACCTTAATCACAAGAAAATTGAAGGATTAACCAAGGAAAAATTAGGATTTCCTTACCTCTTCTTCTTAACCTTCAAGAACCCTCTTTTTTCCAAGCTTTAAGCTTCACTAATTCACCCCAAACTTGTGTTCAATCCTCCAACAACCACTCCTATCATCTTAATCTATCCTCCCTCATGTGTTTTAGTAAGGTTTTTCAAGCAAAAGATGGAAAAAAACCCTCCCCTCCTTTTTAGCTTTTTTTTCCTCTCTTATTTCGTTCATGACTACTAGACACAACTTCTTATAGATTGAAATTTTGTTATTTAGAAAATTTCCCTTCATTCAATGCTCCTAGTATGATTTTTTTTTCCGTGTTGCTACCTTGTTTTCTGCTTAAATTGCGAGTCCTTTCTGAACTCCAAAAGTTTCGAAATTTTAAGCCAAATTAAGAAAACATATTAAGAGATTCCATGAAAATTTTTAGCTTAATCTAACAATTAGGCTAAAAGTTATGTATTTTAGTGTAAAACTGGTGATTTGTTTTTGTCAAAAATCTTAATTTCCTTATTTCCTTATTGCATAAATCATACCAATTATTTTACTCAATTATTGAGACCATTTTATTATCTCAAATATATTTATTTTGTATTTTTACTATTTATTTCCTTTACGGACTTATTATCATTCCCCAGTAATGTTATTGATTTTTAACTAGTGCTTATACCAACCCTTTTTGTACAATTCTTTCTTAATTTTTATTCTTCATTTTCACTATAATTCCTAGGAATTATTTTCTCATTCTTGAGACATATTTATTTTAAATTTTTCTTCCTTATTCCTTTATTTGTCGAGACTCGTTACCAATTTCATCGTCATTATGAATTTTAAACTAAAACTCATAATCCTTATTTTAACTTTAACAGAACCTTTTAAATTCATTTATGAAGGTTGTCCTTTCCATTACATGCCTTATAGTTAAATGTGTGTGTGTGTGTGTGTGTGTGTTCATTTATCTATTTTCATTTCATCCTAAGTTTATATTGCTCGTAAAGTTATTTATTACCTTTGTCCCTATGTTTATGTAGGAGTTTACAACTTCTTTGTTGGTAAAGTTGAAGGGGATATAAAACCGCCAGAACCGTTGGGTGAAGAATTGTATGACATGGTATCACAGTACGATAACATGGTTTTTTATTTTCAATCTAGTAAGCATAAGTTTCATGATTTTGGTGTGACCTATAATTGGATAAAGTGAAGTATTTTTTAGGAGATTCTTTATTGGAAGACTAATCTTTTTCACCATAATTTAGATTTCATGTATATTGAAAAGAATGTCTTTGAAAATATTTTTAACATGGTGATGGATATGAAAGGGAAAACAAAGGACCACATGAGGGTTAGAATGAATATACCTTTGTTTTGTCACTATGAAAATATAGAGTTGATTTATTATGGATCACAGGTCGCAAAACCCAAAGCTAGCTTCGTATTGGACAAGAATGCACATTACTTGTCTACCGATAGCTCAAGATTCTGTGTTTTCTTGATGGACATGCTTCAAACATATCTAGATTGGTGAATTTAGAGGATTTCATATTGTATGAAATGAAGAGTCATAATTGCCACATATTTATACAAACACTCATTCCATTTAGTTACTGGGATTTATTTCCGAAAGGGATATGGGATGCACTCAAGAAGATTAATCACTGTTTTAGAGATATATACTCTACCAAGTTGCATATCCAACACATGGAAAGGCTTTAAAAGAATATCGTCCAGATAATTTGCCAACTTTAAATGATATTCCCTCTTTGTTTCTTCAACTCAATGGACCATCTACCCATACATTTACCATTTGAGGCAAAAGTTGGAGGCCCTGTCCAGTATAGATGTATGTTTTCATTTGATAGGTTGGGGATTATACATGCATCCTAATTGAATTTCTATTGTTTTTTTATTTAAAACTTTAATTTAATTCCATGCAAATACTTATTCAACCTTAAGAAAACAATTAAAAACAAGACATATATTAAGGCTTTGATATGTGAGGCTTATATTATTGAAGAGATCTCAATATTTATCTCGTACTATTTCGAGCCTCATTTGAGAACAAGAATCAACTACGTTCCAAGACATGATGTTGGTGGGGAAGTTCTTTTGAGTGAGAATTTGTCAATATTTTCCTATTCTAGATGACATGTGCCAAAAATTACAGTAAAGGGAAGATACTTGATAGAAAATGAATTTAGGCATGCACATAATTATGTGTTATATGCTAAAAAAGTCTTATGTCTCGTAATACTTAATTTTGTTAAACCTCTATTTAATTATTAATCGTTGTAATCATGTACCAAGTTTGTCAATTGGGAGAGAATGCTAGTGATAATTTGAATATACTATGTTTGTGTCCTAAAAGTAAAGTGAAGTGCTATAACAAATATTTTATTAATAGAAATGTCTTTCATACTATTGATTATGGTCAGGGTAAAAAGACATATAAAAATGGAGTTTGTGTTAAGGGATTAACTTCTAATGAGTTTAAAGTTGAATATTATGAGAAGTTAGAAGATGTGACTGAATTGCAATATCATAGCAAGCAGAATAAAGTTTTTTTATTCAAAATCTATTGGTATGATACCATCGATAGAGGAGTAAGAATAGATCTTTATCATGATTTAGTCAAAATTAATATAAAAGCTAGACTTCATAATGTCGACAATTTCTTTATTTTTGCCAAGCAATGTCAACAAGTTTATCACACATACACTATTTCCTTTAGAAATGATCGTTTTGAAAATGGGTCGATTGGTTATCTATTGTGAAAACTAGACCCAAAAGTCGTATCCAACTTGTTTAGGATGGAAATGATGAAGTAACTGTAGGAGATGTCTTTAAACTTGATAAGTTAGTTAATCCATATCGAGTTGCTTCATCTACTGACTTAAAAGAAAATTTAGATTTTTGTGTCGCTAAGAATACTTTTGTTGACGTTGATGTTGATGTTGATGTTAATGAGTTAAATGATATATTGAGAGCTAATGGACATACATAAGTCGAGAAAGTTAATAACATCGACGAGTAGCAATTCAATGTAACAGATTATGATGGACATGAGGATGACAAAATTAAAGAAGAAGAATAAGACAATTCCAATTAATTTATAAAACATCAATGTCTTATAAATTGACTTTAATGAAAAATTTCTGGTTGTTTCTTTATAATGATGTGAATTTATTATTACATGACAATAAATGTTTATTTATGTTATTTTATTATTATAAATAGAAATGGTGTTGTTGTGTAGTGATTTTACTAAATTTACAAGATGGATAGATATGGAATACAACAATGCAGGGGGGGAATTGTTTATAGAGATGAAATCACCAATAAATTTAATCCATCAGAAAGTTCTAAAGAGTTGGAAAAAAATTACACTCTCACACCACTGACCATTACAAACAGAATTACCAATGACCTTAATCCATTAGAAAGTCCAAGAGATTTAGATAAAAATTACATTCTCATGTCATTGACCTTTACTGACAATATCATCAACGAACTGAAAATTCTTTTGTTGATTTTGGGAGGGTTCTGGAAAATCTCGAGTTAAATTGAAATTTTAATTCATTTTTACAGACAGAATGACCGACCAAAGTTTAAATAATAATAATTTTTTAATTGATCATAGATAATTTCATCTGTAAAAAAAGCCCAAACTAAAAGACTAGAATCCTTAACTTAGAAAAACAACCAGTTTCATTTTCTGTCTTCTTTCTCTGTTCTCTCTTTGTCACCTTCATCTCTCCTTCTTCCCTCTCATTTCTTCTTCTTCCTCTCCCACTCCAACCTCACGTGAAAATCCTCCACACCAAGTAAATCTCCAACTTTTCCATTTTTTTTAATTGCTAGGTATATAGGTTAATTAATTGTTCTTTTTTTTTTTCACTCTTACTCTCTCCCCTTACCCTCTATCAAGGTCTGTCTAAACCCTCCAGGGCAGGAAGGAGAAAAGTTCCAGGTAAATCTCCCCTTTTTTTCTCCTTTTTTTATTTGTCATTGTGATTTTGCTTAAAATATTGATGGTATTTTGTATTGAAATTATGATGCTTGATAAATGCATTGAGGATGTTATATCAAATATGAGTTTTTTTTTTAATTTTCATTGTGATTTGGTTTAAAATGTTGATGCTATTTTTGTATTGAAATTATGATGCTGGATAAATGCATTAAGGAAGTTATAACAAATATAAGCCTTATAAAAAAAACTTGTCATTGTGATTTTGTTTAAAATGTTGATGTTGTTTTTGTATTAAAATTATCAGGCTTGATAAATGCATTGAGAAAGTTATAACAAATATGAGCCTTTTTTAAATAAAAAAAATTGTTATTGTGTTTTTGTTTAAAATATTGATATTGTTTTGTTTTTACTAAGAAAAGGCAGCACATGAACCGACAGAAAATTCAGATAATATCAAGTGGTTTTTTTTTTTCTTTATTTGAGATTTATAGGAAGTATATACTGTGAAATGAAAATCTCATTCTCTATATATACCTTATTTTGCTTTCTGTATTTCTATATTTAAATTGTCATTGTGCTGAAGATCTATGGGTGTTGTATAAAATAGGTTTATATAGAAAATGTGAGGAATTGTGTATGTTTGAATGTGAATTTTATATGCTGGGAAGGATTTTATTTATACATATGGCAGGAAAATATAAATTTAATATTCAAAAAAGATTTTAGAAGAATTGTTGTAAATAGATAGAAATAAAGAATTGTCATTAATAAAATCAACTAGTTTATGACTATATATTATTTATATGTATTTCTAAGTAATAAAATTATGGGTAGTCTCTCATATAAAGGAGGTGCTGCCATATTATTATTTTTTACCCTTTTAAATCCTTTAATTTGTGTAGATGTCAAGTTGTAAGTCAGTAGTGCATCGTACGGATATGAGCGTTGTTATTTTTTCTAGCAGCTCTTTTAATGACCATGAGTCGTTAGGTTTCGACCATGAATGAGCACTTGAGGCATGGGCTCGTCAAGTGCGATACCACCTCATAGAGGAGGGGTTCGTTCTGAGTGGGATGTATATACTAGGAAGTACATTACCTAGTAGAAGCTCAATCACTCAATGTAAATTTATTTTCCTTTCCTGCACGATTAAAAAACAAACAACAATTAATAATTTTTAAAAAATTAATTTCAATTAACGAATGAAATTTCTAGCTTACAAATATAGAGGTTGCTCACATGATTACATCGGCGATAAAATCATCGATGTAAATGTTATTGTTTCAGAAAAGTCAAGTTTCCAAAAATCCTGAATGAAAACCTATAATTGATGCATGGTTCGAAAAGTTCAAGGTTAGTATGTATTTAAACATATTTTTTTATTATGTTAATTCATATAGTTTTTTTAATTTTAATGGACTAATTCTTTTACAAATTTGACATGCAAGAAAACGTTTTACTAGAATAGGGCTACCAACGTTGTTGCCATGAGGGTTTAGGAGAATCACAACGCAACTAGGTAAGATTAAATTCAAAACGTTAAATTTTTTTATTTAAATGTTAAAATTTTATTCTTCATTATCTTAATTGATAATTCATTTCTATCATATAGGTTGCTTGATTCTTGGTATAAGAAGCAAAAAAGTTTTTAAAAAATTGCTAAAGAAAAAGCTCTTCCAAGTTGAAGAGATGTGGTAGTTTGGAGTGATTTCAGACAACTACATGTCTCGAAGACTATATGGGTAGATTACATCCAGCACATGATGTCCAAGCATTTTATACGGCGGTCGTAGTTTGGTGCAGAGAACCGAAACATGGAGATTCATGATTAAATTACCATGCACACTAATGGATCCATTCTGTTTGTTTCGTATGCAAAACGGATGGTAAGATTCTTTTTATTACATCCATTTTTATTTTTTTTTGTTTTATATGAAAATGTTTAACTAACAATAGTTTTTTGTTGTAGGCTATAATGAGGCTTTTTGTAGAAACTCACATACAAAAAGCTAACCATCAAAATGTGGTGTAACAACTCGTAGATAACTGAGCTCAGAAGTTTATTGTAAGTTGGATTTTAATAATCTTTTCTTAAGTTGACTTGTTTTTAAATTGAAAATGCTTTTTAAATTTGTTGACTTGTTTTTTTTAGTTTTTTCAGGAAACATATAACACTCGGTTGCATAAGAGATACGGGGACGATCCTTCGACCCATATAGAACTCGATCTGAATTTGTGGTTGAGGATGAATCATGCGGTAGACCCAATGTAAATTAGGTTTATGGTATCTCAAACATTACGACTGAGGATTTATGGACGACTCATAGTATTTCAACTGTTAGATGCTCACAATCGATTCTAAGCACTCAATCTTTAGAGTTTTAGGTGGTTTTAAACCAAAAGGTTGAAGCTCGAATGACCCATCTTGCTGCTAAGATAGAACGACTTAGCACTGAGATGGTTGAACTCCGATGATTGTACATAGAGTTGAAATCATAAATGAGTGGTACATGTGGTCCACCTTATTGCCCCCTGGTCCTAATGAAGGTCTGTCTCCTTCTCCCTCTTCAGCCCTTTTTTCCGATGAATTATATTCAAAATGATGAATTTTAAAATCTATAATAAACATTTGGTTTTTTTATTTTATTTTATTTCCTTTTCATTTTTTTCCACACAATTTATTAGTTTTTTTTAAAAAAAAAATAAACAAATTACTGATGGATTTACCAACAAACTAATTCTATTGGAAAGTTTCAAAGAGTTGACAAACAATTACATGAAATGCCACATGTTATTGAAGATGGAATCACCAATGAAATAAATCTCTTGAAGAATCCTAGAGAGTTGAAAGAAATTTATAACAAATGCCACTGGCAATATGCACTCATTAATGGGATAATTCAATCAATAATATCAAAATAAATCGCCAATGAAATTACAAACAGTATTTTTTATTGGTGATATGCCACACTCACTGAAGATATTATCGACAAAATGATGCCGATAACTTTTTTTGTTTGGTATGCCTTTTCTGTCTAAAATCCATCAATGATTATATTTTTCATAACCTGAATTTTGACCCCTTATTTTTTTTAATATTTTCAAAATACAAAAAAATATTCTTGACATATTTGCGTCATTTTCAGCATTTTCGATGTCTTCTTAAAAGAATTAAAAAATAAAATTTCTTTTCAACGCGTTCAACTTTTAACATGTCATTTTCAAAATCATTGATTTTTTCTCAATGAGTCGAAGTTGACATTGCCTTTTACAAAAAATAAAAATTATATTTGGATAAAGGGACAAAATGCAAAGGAAGAAAATGAGAGACCAAAGAGTTTTTGGAACCAAGCAATGGGGAAGGAAAAAACAAATTATTTTCCCTATAAATAGGTGGTTATTTCACATAAAGAAAGAAAAGAGAGATAAAAAAAACAAAAAAAACCCAAGCAACCCTTTATTCTCTCACATATAAAAAAAAACATAACCCCCATTATACCTAAACCTAACCGCCACCCAACATTAACCAACACTCACTACCCTTCAGCTCCCATCCTCGCCATTAGAAACTCACAATCTATCTCTCCATAGAGCCTCCGATACACTATCCATAACTCCATCTCAGCACCATTTTCCATAAACAACCTCCACCAACTGAAAATATCAACTTATCTTCCTCTTTCATAAAAATACCAAGAATGACCATTTGCCTTCCTTTACTATTTTTTACGTCTGTCATGAGCTCCTCTTCTAATAATCACATCCTTATCATCTTCTTTCACTTGAATCTTACCCATCTCAACGCAATCCAGCCACTAGCAATCATCTTCAACAACCAACCTACTACCTTTTCCTTCATAACCACCACAACCCTGAACCACAACCATCCCCACTCCATCTTTTCCCCCACGTCACCTAAACATCCAACACCTATAACTTTTTTCTTTCAGTCAAATACCATACCATCAAAACCCTATCTCTCTTGGCCGAACCACCCCTAACAACAACTCTCTTCTAGGCCGAGAGAAATAACTCTTATTCTAGCCACCACAGATGCTATTAATACCAACATTACACAACAATCCTTTCACATATCCACCAAAACCAACCTCCACCACACAACTCATAGTATCTCTTCTTTCCAGCTGCCATCAGAAGCTACGGTAAAAACCATACAACCCTTTTTCTCTCTCGGCCAAAGGCGACAACATCAGGACAATAACCTCCCTACACTAACCTATTCCTTACTAATTTCTCCTCTCAATCACAACAACCTGAAGAAGAATTAAAACCAAGAGGAAAAAAGAATCAGGTCTAAAAAAAGAAACGAAAGTAAAAGCAACTGTTTGTGTGTTTTTCTTTGTTTTGTAGGTGATGGTGTATGACATCGCTAGTACAGACATGAAGAGATCTACCTAATCCACACATTTTTCTCTTCACTGGTGACGACGCGTGAGACCCACGCGCCACCACGATTCCTGCAATTCCAAAGGCTTCCCAACATTGTTATGAATTCGAGCAACTTCCCTAGATTATTTCGCAAATTCCATGATGCCTATTTTGCATATGTTTTATGTGTGTTTCATTTTTAAATTTTGAGTTTGTACTGTTTGTAAACATGTAATTGTGGGGTGTATGGGTAAACTATAGTAAAACAAGAGAATGTGTTGCATTTTCTTTTTATTACTTTTTTTCATTTTATGTTAAATGAAAGATAGAAAAAAAAATAGAAAAAAAAAGATAAAAAAATTAATTAACCTAAATGTTTTAATTGCATACGACCAAATTCTAAAAACATTTCATGCATACTTTTAAAAAAAACAAAATGCATTTTTATCATATTTTAAAAATATAAAATGGATACCGTAATTAATTTATAATCATCCATTAAGATTTGGCCAAGATTTCAAAAATACCAAAAAAAATTAATTTGTTTAATTAACATTCGAGGTATAAATTTTTCCACGTAATGTATACTCATGATATTAAATTAACTGAATTAATAACAATAAATGTTAGGAATGAGATGTATCTAGCAAATAATCATGATGTTAAAATTTAGACCTTAAAACGGTTAGGATTTAACTCAATAAGGTAAAGACTTCCCCACAAATGAAGATCTGCCTTAAACCTTGTGCAAAACCAACAAATAGAAACATGATCTAAAAAAAAATCAATCAATAATGCAACTTATCTTAGGTAGGGTGCACTAGGGGTAATACGTCTTCCTCTAACACAATTAATCTCCTTACCCAGGCTCTCGTGGACCATAGATTTTCTATTGACCATGATACTTGGTTGTGACTCCCTCAAATTATAACTTTATGATTAAACCCAAAACACCCCTTATTTCCTGGAGGAGCTCCACCATTTGATGTCATGCATGTAACTAAAATATTACTAATGGAATGACTGAAAGAATAGAAATTACCAACATAAGCTTTCTAGCAAACAATAATCATTTGTGATTCCAACAATAAATGTATTTCTGACAGAATCAGTGTTTAAATACTAACAGAATAATTCATCGGTAAAATGAAAAATTCTAGTAGTGTTTTGAAATTGATTTTTTTTACACTATCAACTTATAATTTAAGTTGAAAGTAGGGTATTATTCAAAATATCATGCAACGAGTGTGGTTTATGTCCATGTTATATCTGGTATATACAAATGCAACTCGACCTCATGTTTAGGCTAAGTCGAGTTTATGGTGCTTAAAGTTTAGAACAAGGTTGTGTATATGGTGCTTAGGGATTAGGCTAAGACCGAGTTTGAGGGTTCCGGTCTATATTGTCTAGAATTCAGTCCAAGACACTGAAGTTTTGGGTTTATAAAGCCTAGGGACTTGACTAGGATCATGTCCAATAATCACAAAGATTAGGCCAAGAGAGTATTTGGAATGCTTGAGGTGTTTAGAGGGTCTAATCGTGGTCAAGTTAAGGGTACCCAAAGGTTGAGCCATGGTCAAGTTAATGTGTTAGATGGTCAGGTCAGGACTAAGTTCGAGGTCCTAAGGGTCAAGTTCAAAAAGCTTGAAGGGTTAAGTTTGGGTGCCTAAAAAGCCTAAAATTCAAGTGAGGGTCAAGTTCATAGTGCCAAAGTTTCAAATGAATTTTGACTTAGGATTGTGTCTTAGATGTCTAAAGGTTAAGTTGAGATTGAGTTTTAGACATACAAAGGTGGAACCACCAAGGGATGGTCGAGTCTAAGGTACATAATGATGAGTTTGAGACCAATCAACGACACCAACCAAGAAAGGTCAAGCTAAAGCTGAGTCCATGGTGCATAGGGTTTAGGGCACATGGGTTTCAAGTTTAGGGAGCTCAAAGGTCAAAGACATAGTAATGTTTAAGGCACTAGAGGGTTAATATAGAGTCAAGTTGGAGGCATTGTGAATTAATATTAGGTTGGGTACATGTCATTCGAGTATAAAGTTAAGAAAGGAGTTATAATGCTCAAGATTTAAGCTGAGATTGGGAAGACATTGGACCCAAGTTACCCGAGGTTTGTTCCAATGTGTTTATGATCAAGTAGGGATAAGGTTCAGGGTGGTTGAGGTCCAACTTGGTGCCCTCAAGTGTTAAAAAAGGACAAGTAAAGAATAGGATCATAATTCTTAACTTTAGATAGTATGAGTTTTAGTCCAATAACTTGAATATTACAACAAAAGCTAAAAGCTGTGGCAAAATTGTTGTTCCCCCACACTCGTAAACATTATGGATTATAATAGTAATTCACAATATTTTATATATATTTTTTGCATTTTTTATTTGGTTGTTAAATATTTTTTTTATTAATTTAGTCCTTACTTATGTGTTTTTTGGGATTTAAAATTGATAATTTATTTTAATTTGCATTTTATATCATATAACAATATCACAAAAATATCTGAAGATCAGATTGGTACTTGATTGTGCGAGATATTGTTCAAATTCTTCATTTTTTATTCAATTTTAGATTTTTCTAATTGATTTTTTTCAATTTCATCCTTCAACATTGAGTTGATTTGGAATTGGACTTGATAATTGTTTTCTTTTTGTTTTGCCTTTCTATAAGGTTACCATGAAGTCAAACAAACATCCCAACACTAGGTTGATTATATATTTTATGATCGTCTACTTTTTTAGTGTTTAGTTAAATAAAAAATGATTTTAAAAAAAAACTAAGTTATTAAACTTTGAGGAGACCATAAACCAATTTACGAGTTTAACGGAGTAACCCAAACTACCCTGGTTTGCAGGTTTAGCGAGGTATCATTTTTTATTTTCTTTTTAATAGAACTCAATTTTGTGATCATATTTTTTATATATAGTATATTAAAAAAAATTATTTTCTTAAAAAACATGTTATTGAACATTATAAATTCCATAAACCCATTTGTGGGTTTGGCGAGTTGACCCAATTCATGGGTTTAGTGGGTTTAATTTTTATAAAAAAATAATATAGTTTTTATTTTATTCTTGAATATTGAGTTGAATTGAGTTTTATAATTTGTTTCGTTTCATTTTCTATAAGGTTATTGTGGCTTAAAAGAAAATATTGGTATTATGATGGTGCTCTACTTTGCTATCATCTATTTTTGTTGTCCTATAATTAAATAAAAAATATTTTTGTAAAAAATGTAATCGATTAGAGTGGAGTCCATGACTGGTTTTCCGGTCTGACAAGTTGATCAGGATTACTTGATTCACACGTTTAATAGGTTTCCCATCAAATCTAATTTTTTTTCCTTTATTTTTTTAATTGATTTTTTTATCTCTCCCTTCAATATTGGATTAACTTCATGATTTTTTTTTTCTACTTTCTATATGATTATAACGGTTTCAAACTAACATTTATTCTAAATTGATGTTCCATATTGAGAGCATCTATTTTTTTATCACATAACTAAATAAAAATATTTTTAAAAATTATTATTAAACCTAGTAGAGTCTATGACCTGGATTGCGAGGTGATCGGGTCGATCTAATATGTCATTGTCTCAATTTTTTTAAAAGTTCTCATCTCAAAGTTTTTTAAAAAGTTAAGTCATGTTTTTATTGGTTATTTAAGTTATCTTTGAACCTGTGAAATCGATTAATTCACATTGAGTCAAGTCTGATGTGATTTAATTAGAAATTCAAGCTAGACAATGAGCTGGGTCAGAAGATTTTAAAATTGACTTGCTTGCCTGAGTTTAATGACATTATTAAAAAAAAAATCCTTTACATTGATCTTGACATTCCTTTTTATATTCTTTTTTAAAAAAATTATCTGACTCACGACAGAATAAAAACTAGTTAACTTGTTTGATCTAAATTAAAAAATAAAAAAAACAAATTATTCAACCAATTTATAATTTCCAACTAATGCCTTGGTACTGCTTTTAGTATCACTGAGTTGGTTTTTTTATATATATAAAAAAAATGAATAATTTCAAACAATTTATAAGTTTTCTATCGCTCGATATTAGTAGGTAATTGATATTGTTTTTTCTATGAATGAATTACTTTAAATATCGCTTTCTATCATCGGGTCTCTTATTATTTCTGTGTATTTGGTGCATTTTCCACTATATTGCATTAAGTTTGGGAGATTTGTGGTTTATATATTCATGCTATCCTCATTTAATATTGTCATTTCTTCCTTGTATTAAAAAGATTATTGTCATTTGTTCTTCTTAAAAACTATTGAGATTCTCTTTTTGCTTTCTTCGCTTATAGAATTATTATCGCTTCAATTTCAAGTAAGTGTCCTATTTTATGTCTTCGTGCTCTCCAACAATAATTTCTTCATGTGTGATGCATATGATGTTTTTTTTAGAAAAAGAATTAATTAAAATTATATATTTTTAAATTTTTGATATTAGAACATCAAAATCATAAAAAAATCTAAAAAATTATCAATTTAATTTTTTAAATAAAAAACACTTTAAAAAATAAAATAACAAACATGCAATCACGTATTCTTCAGCTTCTCTGAAAGCTTTTCCATCTATAGTTAAGTATGAAGATTGAGCTTTTCTTTTTTTTTTCTTTTTTTTTTCTATCGTTTATGATGTGGATTTTAATTTGTAATATTTTAGAACTACTAATACAAGACATAACACAATCCACACATGTACTAACCTGAACAAGCTTAATAAGTTCAAGGACTGTGACTGGATTTGCAATAACACAGCCACAATAAGATATGTACTTGATTTAGTGTATTTTAAATGTTTGAGATTTTTTAATAGAAATTAAAATTCATAAACTCAATTTTTATATATACAAGTATACTAGCACACACTTCGCAACAGGTTAATATTATTATTTTTTTAATTATCAAAAATATTAAGAATACAGATAATGTTTCAAGGTTCCTTGGTTTGACAACAATGTCAAGCCCAACAGACTAATTTTTTTTTTATTTTAAAAAAATATTTAAATTATCCTTGAAATATCCTAAACATAAATTCTAATTAATTTTTTTATAAAAAATTATAAAAAAAACATTTAAACTATTCCTGAAGTATCTTAAATAGAAATGAAAATTAATTTTTTTAATTTTAAAAAAATATTTAAACTATCTTTTAAGTATTCTAAATAAAAATTTTAATTAATTTTTTATTTATTTTTTCTATAAAAAAACATTAAAACTATACTTAAAGTATTCTAAATAAGTTTTTTATAATTTTTTTATAATTTTTTATAAAAAAAAACTATTTAAACTACCCTTGAAATATCATATATAATATTTTTATATATTTTTTCTATTTTTATATAAAAAAATTTAAATTATACTTGAAGTATCCTAAATAAGAATACTAATTAATTTTTTTATAAATTATTTTTTTTTATAAAAAAATATTTAAATTATCTTTAAAATAACCTAAATAAAAATTTTAATTAATTTTTTTTTAAGTTTTTATAGGTTCTTAGATCAACTGATGGATAAAGTTCAGATGCTGTAGAGGTGTTACTCTCGTTTGCATGTGCCCAGTTAGATTTGTGTAAAAGCTGGATCAAGCTTTGATTAAAACCTTAATGAAGCGACACCCAGCTAAGAAGGACATGGCTGACGAGTGTTTTCTTTGGCTGTGTCTTCCATTCCAGTTAGAATGCGTGGACTCTCCATGGGTGCTGCAATCACCGCCCTTCATTTTTTTATGTGGACCAAGAATCTTAGCCTTTTGAGTCAATTATCCTTTAGTCTTAAATTTTCTAAAGTATTATAACCTAGTCCTTCATGTTTGAAGATCTATAACTTAATCCCTTGGTTATCATCGACCGTTGTCTTGCTGAAATGTTTTCATTTTTCTCTAAACCCCCACTGTATAGGTTTTCCTCTAATAACTTAAATGTTATTTGGGATTTAAAAGAGTACATTGTAGGTTTTCTTGACAAAAAAAGGACTAAGTTGCAATAAGTTTCAAGAGATGGGTACTAAAGAATAATTTACTCTAACCTTTTTAGTCACTTTCCTCTTTCTATTTTCCTTTCCTGACTGCTGTCTATGCTTAATATTTAATGCATATCTTATGGCAAACCCATGTGAATAGCCTCTCCAGCTAAATTCCACACACATTTTACAAGATTTTCCCCCATCAATCATGTAATGCTTTCTCATATCTTTGGTTTTGGGTTTGCTATTAGTTATTGTACTCGCAAAAAAATGCTTTCTCTGCACTCCTTTGTAGCGTGTATTTTATAGCAGATACCTATAATTCTTGTTTTAGTTCATGTTGAGAGCTCTTAGGCCTTAGCTTCTGATTCGAGACTAACATTTCACCAGAGGAGGGTTTTTATTTCATTAATTGGTTAGTCTCCAGGAGTTTCCCTTCTTTTAAGTAATTTTTTTGGTGTTTTCCAACATTAGTATTGCATTTTTCCTTTATTTTATTTTGGCTATGATGGGTTTTTGGTTCTTTGTGAATTCCTCATGGAAGTTCTTCTGATAGAACACAGAAGGATTTATATTTGTTTAATATTCTGATATTTTACGTTGAATATCAGAGGAGAAAAACTTGAGCAAAATTCAACCAAAGATTAGTTGTTATTGAGATGTGAATTTGCATTCCAGCATGCCATCTTTCAGTGAGTTAGGTGTTGGTTTAGGCCTAGTCTTCGGTTGCCTTCTTTTAGCAATTGTTGCAGAGCTTTACTACTTGCTATGGTGGAAGAAGAGAATCAGCAACAGAGAAGTTGAAGAAGATGATGGTTATAGCAGCAACTATGCTAAGGGATTCTTTCATCTTATTTGCTGGAAAAAACCCTCCTTTTTCAGAAGTAACATTACTCAAGATGGTGTGAGAGATCCAGAAGCCCCTTGCCAAGAACCAGACCAAGAATTAGGCACAAGCAAAGATTTGCTTATAAAAGCATTTGGTGAAGAAAGTGTGGAGTCTGAGATCATGAGGTTGCACAACCTTTGTGGTCCACCTAGATTTCTCTTCACTATAAAAGAGGAAACAAAGGAGGATTTGGAGTCTGATGATGGGAAGTCCAGAGGCGATAGGAGCAGAAAGGGGTCAAGGACAAGAAGCTTGAGTGATCTTATGGTGACTATTGACACCCCATTCCTTTCTCCTTTGGCTTCTCCACGTTTAAAATCCCCTCCTGTCAATGTTTTGGATTCTTATCATCACCATGGATTCAATCCACTCTTTGAATCATCAGTGGAAGCAGAGCTTAGCCGGCTGAGATCTTCCCCGCCTCCAAGATTCAAGTTCTTGAGGGATGCAGAGGCGAAACTGTTTAGAAGGTTAATGGAAGAAGCCGAGAAAAGGGCATCTAAAAATTGTGTTTCTGTTCAAGATTCATCAGAGATTAAAGTATCTAATTCAACGATGATAACAGAAGAGACAGAGGGGTCTTTTCTAGGCTTTATTGTTGGCAAGAACAAAGAAAGTGAAATTCTACATCATCTACCACAATATCATTCAAGTTCTTCTCAGGTACTCCCATTGGCTTCTTCCCCTACAACATTCAGACCCCTGGACAAGAAGCCCGTTATGCATTAATTTAGTTTTCTTTAAATTGACATGAAATGAGGCTTAGTTATTCTTATTACTTGCCAAGAATCAAGCAATAGTCTTACCTTTGGCATTCTACGTTCTCTACTCTATACCTGGTACCAATTTACTTTTCATAGTGAATGTTTGTGTACTAATATTTCAAAATTTTGTGTTCATATTTCATTTGGATCGTCCCTAAATAGCCACTGCCAGTCTGCAATTTATTGGTTAGGCATGGAACCTTGAGTATTCCAAGGCAAACTGACAGCTTCTGCTTACTTCTGTTCTGTTCAGCTGTTGGTTAGGTCAAGTAGGGTGTCTGGTGGGGTAATCTGTTTTCTGTCATGATACATGTCTCCAGTCAACTAAATCATTCATATGGTAGATTGGGCCACCAATTCTCATTATCGAACGGGCACCGTGATTCTCCGATCAAGATGGTGCTCTAATCACTACTCTCGCTTCTTTTCATGCTCACTTTCAATCTCTGCACATGGCTTCGGTTAGTTGGTAAAATTGTTAAAATAAGTTGAATTTCTGGCAAATGTCATTTAGGCCAGAAATAAGAGCTGAGATAAGGGCTTGTTCTCCACTGAGCTGTCCACTGAAAAGAAAAATGGATACTAATATTTCAATAATGACTTGGATTTGGTGAGACAAAAAGATTAATGTGCACTGAAGATCAATGTGAATATGATGAAGTTCTCAGGCGTCTTTGATGCATGAAACTCAAACAAAATGCTGCCCTGTGTCAAGTATGAAAGAAGGAAAGTAAAAATATGCACACTTACGCATGAAAACAAAACACACAATGGTGTGTTTGTTTATGAGTCTCATCTTGTAAATGTTAGAGTAATTAAAGATTTACATGGTTGTTAACTTTAGAATTCATAAGATTAATCAAATTACATGCAAATTGACCCGAACACTCATATTAATAATTAAAAATAAATCACAATGATATCCAGCTAATTGCTGCTACACATTGTGCTAGAAGTTTAGGTTTTAAAAGTAATATAGTTGAAAATTGGATAGAGAACTTCTTGGTTTATGAACTACCTCATTTGAGTTATATAATAAGAGGTAGTCCTCCTCCATTCTGGAATTTCCATTCACTCTTTCTAGGATTTTTGTAACTCCTTTTATTTATTTATTTATTTTGAGAAAAAACATTCGGAATTTTACCCCTTTTTTTTCCTCTCTGTCTCTCTCCCTTTTGAGATTCCCTCTTTCTAGTTCTTGGTTTCAAGAAAGTGGCAAAGAAACATGATTATAAATGCTGGGTGATCAACTACAAATCTTAATGAAGGAAACATAAGCAGCATGCTTTCGTAAAGATATTGACGATGATAATGATGATGATAGTACACTCAATGCCAACAAAATTATATATGTTCGGCGAGTAATTACCAGTCTTTATGAGGGCATGGAGGGTAGGGGAAAAAGAAACATAAGATAACGTCTTCAAAGAAGCCATTTGAATTTTCCTGTAGCCAAGTCTTCAACAGAAAGTGATAGGGTAGAGAGGAGTGGTGGAGGGTTCATGAGCTTCTACCTAAACAACAAGAAATGTCATTGTTGTCACGCGATTCGACCGAAAGTTGCCCCCAGAAAGAAGTGTTAATTACTTTCAACACTCTTGACAAAAGATGTTAAATCCTTTCAACACTCCGACAAATGATTTTGAAATTTCAAAATTAGAATTGTTTGGAAAAATATGGTAATAATTATTTTTAAAAATATTTTTTATTTATAAATGCATTAAATAATTTTTTAAAAAAGTTATTTATGATATTAATATATCAAAATAATCTAAAAATATTTTAAAAAATATTTTTAGCGTGTAGAATTTAAATTGGAAAATGGCATGTTGCGTTTTACTTGTGCAAATGACGGTATAGATTGTAGAATGGTTCCATGTGAGAGTGAGACCAAACCCTCTTGGGGATCAAGTCAATTCATGCGTCTGTTTATTTCAAGTTTTAAAAATATTTTGAAAAAATTTAAAGATTTTTTATTTTTGTTTTAAATTAATATGTTTTTAGATTATTTAAAAGGTGTTCATGTTAAAACTATTTTTAAAAATTAAAAATAAAATATTATTTTAATATATTTTTAAATAAAAAGTACTGTTCAACAACTTGTTAACAACAAATCACTGGTGGTTCCAGGTTCCTGTTCTTTATTAATTTTTGTCCTCCATTGCAAGCAGGCTGCCAGTCTTATTTTGATTTTTCTCAGAATAATATTATTGTGCTTTTCTTCTTCCTCTTCTAATAGATGTTCTATTGTAATTTGGATCCGGGGTTTGTGACGTGTGTCATCTAGACAGGACAGCCCACTTCAACACCATTGATCATTGTTGGCCTTTCAGATATTCTGAAGGCTGTTGTCTGAGAAATACAGTCACGTATGCATATAGGAGAAGAGGTTGTCAGGTAATTTTCGGTGTCGCTTCTCAAAATAAATAAATAAATAAATTGTTCATTTAAAAAATAGAAATAAAAAATAAAATGAAACTTGAGGTGGGGACCGGGCAAATTTGAAGTAAGCTTGTAAATAGAAAGGCCGAACCACCACAGAAGGAGGAAAACAATTCGTGGAAAAGCCAAAACCAGTGGAACTCTCTTCTCTCCCGTAAAAGCTGTTCCTAGATATCCTCGAAAAAGTCAAAACCAATAAAGTAATGCCAATAAAAAAAAACGGATTAAACAACTTAAAATTCATCGAAGAAAAAGTAAAGCAGTACGCATAGACTATTCAAAATATCATATTAACCCTTTGTCACTTCAAAATAGCGTCGTATCTTGGAGATGTTTTCTAGACGGTAAGCATTACGAAATATTACAAATTTTTAAATTAATTATTTTAAAAACATTAATCATATTTTCACAAGCAATTAAAACTCCAATTTGTCAAATTATTAGTAATAGTATGCTTGGAAAAACAATTGAGGTTGTCTTTATACATCATAAAAACTGAAAATCTTACTTGACACAAAAAAGACTAGCATATTGGTCCGCACTTTACAACGAGTTAATAATAATTTTTTAAACAAAATATACAAAAAATATAAAGAGTATAGAGAATATGTTAAGTACGTTGGGTTTGGAGGCCAAGCCAGACTCAATATTCTTGGGTATGACGATCAAACCAGACCTAAAAGCCTTGGATCTGGTGGAAAAGCCAAACTCAATAGCATTGGATCTGGTTGCCAAGAAGTCCAAAAGCTGCTGGGTCTGGTTGGACAGTCACACCTAACATTATTGGGTCCTGATGGAGACAAGACCTAACGCTATTTGGTTTTTCAAGCGGCAGGACCAACACCATTGTATTAACGTATTTTGGTCTAATTTATTTATTTATTTGTGACAAATCCTCTCATTCTATCACGTCCTTTTATGCAACTGTGAGAATGACTCCTCACCGTAAAGATCTTCTGTTAACGATCCAGCAAGTACTCGATGATGAGGATCTTAATGGTGATTATTTTTAAAATGTTTTTTTTTGTTTGGAATTGTATCGAAAAAAAAATTAAAAATTTTTTGATTTATTTTTTATATCAGCATATCAAAACAATCCAAAATCATAAAAAATTAAATTAACATAAAAATTAAATTAAAAAATATTTTTTAAATGCAAAAACAAACACATAAATAGCTTCCGGCAAGACCCAATGCTATTGGGTTCTACTGCCCAACAGGACCCAATAATATTCTAGTATAATTTTATTACCTGTACGTGCAGCATATTTGTATGGATTAAATTTTATTTTCTTGACTTAATTGTGAACCCATGTGTTAATATATTTTGGTCTAAATTATTGATTTATTTGTGACAGATCCTCGCCTTTTATCATGTTCTCTAGCTACCAAGCCAGGCCCAGCACTTTTTGGAAGCGATTTGAGTCTGACTGTCAAGCGAGACCCAACAGCTTTTGACACAGAAAACAGAAAAGACAATGCCCTTCAACAATATTTTTTTACTAAAAAAGCAAAGACAATGCCTTCATGACACTATAGTATCATCCATAATGCAAACACTCTATGTCTATAGTATGGTCCGCAGTGCAATGAGTTTATATCCATATAAATAGACAGTATTTTTCTTCATTTTCTTTTAAAATATAGTATAATAATAATAATACTAAATAAATGGGGAGTCTATTTTTAATACATTCAAGAAAAAATGTTACTTCTTTTTATTCCAAAATGTAACTTCTATCCAATAACTATATTAAATAGACTGGGGTGAAAAAATTTATGTCGACCCACATATAGACTCATCATTATTTTTCTTTTGAATTTTACTTATTATTTGACTCGTGCTTTATCATAAGATGGATAATTTTTTTGACAAAAAACAAATAAATATACAAGTTTTTCAAATGTGTGTTTTTTTTAAAATCTAATTATAAACCAATTGGCATATGCATGCTTTTAATTAAATACGTTGAGAATCATCTGTGCCAATAAATATAAAAAACAAAGTATTGACGTGTTTATTCAACTTGCCTCGTTGTAGGTCGAATAATTTTTTTTTTAACGTAAAAGAATTAATGTGTTTTTTTTACATTGAGTAACAAAATGCAACAGTGAATCAAAAAGCTGATACTTATATATAATAAAATATAATAAAAATCATATACATTAATAAAAATATGTAAGATTTTAAGTTAATTTTAACGTAGTAGAAGAATGGAACAATGTTACAAAATCTATAATTTTGCCATTTTTATAGGAAAACACGTTTTATTTTAGTATATGTATAATATCTCAACAAGAAATTATCTCTTTTTATTTTTAATTTTAACTATTTTTAACCTTTTGTTCTTATGTAGCCTCCGAAAATGTTACCTTAGGTCCCTCCACAGACTAATTGGATGGAATTACATGGTGGACTCAATTGACTGCAATAAAAAGAAATACAACAACATGGCGTTCAATTGATTAAATCAGATATACAAGGACTGGACCGATGGATTGAGGAAAACACAAAGGTGACTGTATGAGTTTAGCCAAAAACCTAGGCTAATTTACAACAAAGCAATAAATGCCACAAGGGGCAACACAAAACCTTGCTAACTTGAGATTTTTATACTGCAATTCGAGAGCAATCGTAGATAATGTTTCTTAGAATTTTGAACAAAGTGACTTGGAATTAGGATGATCATTCACCGAAAAAAAAAAAAACTAAAAGGTATGGTATTTTTACCGTGCACTATGAGAGTAATCATTGTGAATTCGTGGAGTTGTCTTCTGCTCTTCCATTTTTGTTTTTGTTTTCAAAGCAATGATTGTTTAGGTTTCTCTGGGATAGGAGCTGGTGTGGTTTAGCTCTCTGTGTTGTTCTTCTGGGACATGAGCTGCTATGGTTTGGCTCTCTAATTTGTATTTGTGGCTGGGATTGGCGCGCCGGTAGGTTGGGCTGGCCCTGTCCTTTTGGTTTCTATTACGAGTGAGTTATTATACATCAGTGTTAGGATACTCGCAGGCAAGATGATTTGTCAGCTCAATAAATGATGGAGAAGTATTTGACATTGATGTGTAATGCCGATTAATTTTAGTTAGTTTTTCCTCTTTTTGAAGTCGATGGGAGGATCAATCTTTCTCTAAATGAGTAGAACAATTATCTGGAACCACGTGTGCCTATAGCAAGATAATTTTAAGCTACATAAACTGACTTTAAATTGAATTCCCAGGAATTGGTTTGTGGGTTTTTTTGTCGATTGTGTTCTTCGCTCTTGCTTTTTCTATTCCTTTTCTTCTCCTTTTCTAGTTTTTTTTTTGGTTTTTATGGACTTTGTAAGCAAACAAACCTAACTTTAAATAACTTTAAATAGCTGAATTGTTCTTTGTAAGCAACTATTTCTTTTCATTTTTATTTACTGGTTCAAATCTTAAGAAGCTTTAAATTATAAATATCTACATGCAATCTCATTTTGTCTCTTTCTTATTGTACTGCTTTTTTTACTACACAACACCTAGAATTCTTGGCATTTCCCTCGTATTTTCAAATGCATTTGCGTTATCCATTCATCTCAAAGATACCTCCCTTATAACGACAAAACATAGCCAGTTATGTCTTAGGCACCCAGAAGGTTGTGTTGTTTTAATACCAATCCAAAACTTATTTTTTTAGCTCATCCTCTTAAAATTGATTAGTAAAGATGTGTGCAAACTATTTTTAATTCAGATATCCATATTAATTAAAAAAAAAATCAGTTTTGATTAGATTTCTTCTCCATGAACATGTTTTTTGGTACTTAAATAGCATCAATGCTATCTTGCTTTTGCAAACTACCTGCCTTTCATTGTTATGGATGTTAGCTTCCTCGAGTTACTACAGGGGAAGTGACTCTCCAATGATGGCACAATTTTTGGAACCTTGGGATGAACTAATTCTATTTCTTTTTTACAGTCACCACACGTTGTCACGCCATTCCTGCACTGGTGCTCAAACATGGCTACCTTAGTAAAAAAAAAAAAGCCTTTTTTTTTGTTTGATTTATTAATTGTGCTATTTCACTAATGCCTAATGTATAATGAATTAACTTTCAGCCTCCAGTTTCTTTTTTCTGTAAGGCTTTTTGAATGCTGATAGATAAACTTTTTCATTACCATTTGCATGGCTCAAGCATATGGATTTTTTCTTTTGCGTTGTGATTCTTTTTTATATGGGGTGTTCAGATTAACTTGTATTTACCTTGACTAATCTTTATAAATTTTAAAATTAATGATTATATAAACCTACACTGATCAACAATATTAACAATTAATTATAGGGCTTAAATCTAAAACCACATGAAAAGTAAATATTTTTATCTAAGATTATTACCACTGCAAGGATGATTCGTTGTGAATACTTCTTCGCTCCAATCTTGGTTTCCTCTTTCACCTGGAAAACAAAAGGAACTTGAGTCAATCAATCTTTCACATTCCGCCTGCAGCAAAGCGGAGGCATGTGTCCACAACATTAAAAAAAAAAAAAAAGCAATCAAGCAAATCTTTGCCTTCTTACAGGTCCTGCATGACAACTGCTTTTGTCGCTATTGCATTAGATTCATATCTCTTAGTTATTGTTACTGTTGAAAGTGATTTTTTAAAAATTATTTTTAAATTTTTATATGTTTGTTTATTATTAAAAAAAATTTATAAAAATATTATTTTCCACTTAAACACAAATTTGATTTTGTTTCCAAAAAAATATTGATTTTACTTTAGATGAAAATATTTTTTAGAAGGTGCACAAAACTAAAAAACATCTTGTTATTTATTGATGATATTAAATTTAATTATCAATCTTTGAATTTTTTTTTTTAATTGAATTTTTTTATATATCAAATTTTATCCCTATTCTTTTGATTACTATTTATATTATTTGAGTAATTTATAAAATTGAATTTTTTCATTATTTTTTATTTTTTACCTGTTAAATTTAATTTTCATTCCTTTAATTACAATTTTTTTTTTTATCTATCAGATTTAGTAATTATTTTTTTAATAATTTTTTTTTAAAATAAAACAATAATAAATTATTATTACAGTTTAGTTTGTTATAATATAATCAAATACTTAAAAAAAAAAAAAGTATTTTCTGAATTATTTTTCCATTACAATGTCAATCCATGATGTGAAATGCTACTTAATTTAGGGTGGAAAAGTGAAGAATGATAAGGTTTGATGTGACCACCTGTAATTTTCGTATCACTAGGAGAAATACTCGTGTCATTTCCAATGTGTTTGAAAAAAAGAGGTAAAGTAAAATGACTACGGGAAAGTGAGGGAGAGGAAAGATTTTTCCCTCCCTGGACCTCGCTTTAACCACTCTCTCTCCTATTCCGAGTCCATTGATTTCACTGACCACTTTCTACAGCACTTCAGGCATCCAAAGATTAGGGAAGTGCTTTCACCCTTCCGGACAAACTAGCGGGCCTAGCCTAGCGTGTTATGAATAAAATATTTGTACACTGTAAATTCGCAGCGTGCAAATTTTGAAATGAAGCGTAGAAGGGAGCTTGAGAGGCTGTGATTTGCCGCTGGGTTTTGGATTTGTTGGTGATTAATCGAAATTGTGCGGCCGGGCTGTCGCCAGTGGTGGTTTTGACAATGATATTGGGGTGATTGTGGCCGGAGTCAAGGGGTATATGGAAATATAACAGTAATTGTTTTTTAAAATATTTTTTTATTTAAAGATAATCAAAATAATATTTTTTTTATTTTTTAAAATTTATTTTTAACATCATTAATTTTAAGCAAAAAAAAAACTTGAAAGAAAAAACAGGAGTTTAAAAAAAATAAAAGAAATAAAAGGGAATTGCAGGGAATTATTAAAGAAAACTTGTAAATAAAGCAAATAAATATACAAACAACAATACTAGTACTAGGAAGAAAGATAAACTAAAGGAATTAAAGAAATTGTTTACAAACTAACCTTCTCTTTTACTTACTTCAATGCGAATCCTAAGCTAATCCTTTTTATCTCTGCTAACTTCCAATTGAATACTAAGCTAATTTGTTGCTTGGTTGCTCTGATTAGCTATTTTGTGAAGTTATTTTGTTAAGGACTCCTGCTTTTAATAAAATTAAACCTTCTAATTATCTCATGACTCCTGATCACCTGGTCGACTGCACTACACCTTTAACTCTACTGGTCGATCAAGATTCTTCCTATTCAATCAATCCAACTATTGTGCGTTTATTTTTTATATAAAACTTAAACTCTAAACTCTAAAAACATATTGTGGGCAAGAGCTGATCCATTCACATGGTTTTGGATTTGAAATTATTTCCTCGAGGTATATACTAAAAATGGACATCCACACAGGCTCTTAATCGCTCTTAATCCATCTCTTGTATAGGCCTATTTGTTGGATTTGATAGTATAATCAAAGAGGCTTCATTCTCCATCATAAAATATTGATCTTTTATTGATGGCTCAATCTGTCCTGTAATAATGGAAGGAGACATTAGAAGTCGCCCAATCTCTAATTGTAAACCAAAAAGCCCCCGTCCAAATTTTCCATTCAAACTAAAACCTTTGGCATGTGAACTGCACATGAGCCTAACTCCAATGAAACATTTAGGGTGAAATTGACATGGTATACGGGAAGCATGTTGGTTTAAATCGGCAGAATGATGTTAGTGCCAAAAGGCTAAAGATGAGGATACGTATGATGTCTCTGTAGCATCAAATATTAACTGGTATCCTGACATTATCTGCCTCTAACTAAAGCACTACTATCTCAAGAAAAGCATTCTCAAAGTAAAAATTTGGATAAACAGCTGAGCTGTATCCAACAGTTCTATGAGAATCATATCAGCAAACAGCCAAAAACACTTTTCTAGGAAGGCTTAATCTCTGGCAGCTGATGGGAATACAATCCTGGTTACAATAGCAAGGAACCTGTGTGTATTATGTAACTTAGGGCAGCGATAAATATATTTTAAGGCTCCAATTGAAACCTGATGGTGTGTTTTAACCAACTTTCCTAGAATTACAGCTGACTATTGTGATTCGACTTTCCAGCTTTTTATCTTCCAAAGCAGCACAATACAGTAACTAATATACTCCCCAGTTTGGATATAGACCAAACCAAAACTTGGCATCTACAAATTTCTCAATCATACCAATTAATCTCTCTAAAATCAAGAGTTCTAATTCTGTGAATGTTGATGTAGCAAGTAGCTTAGGTTCTCAGAGAAAACCTAAGAAATGGAAATTCGTGTCTAAGAGCATACAAAGGAAAGTTAGTACATTGTGCAAGCTTAAAAGGTAACAACTACAACATCTAAAATTCAATTGAAGTGATGCTGCAATGGCCTTAAGAAAACCATGGGAAGAATCTGGAAGCGACAAAATAAGGTAAATTCAGGTTAACAAGTGTGAAAGCGATCCATCATTTAAGATCTCAGCATACCAAGTGTGAAACCTGCTATTTAGATCGCCATTTTTTATGTTATTGCTACATTCACAGTAAATCCTACTAATGCATGGTGATCATCTGTAACGACTGACAAAGATTCACGTTACCGTAACTATATCATCAAGGGTTCAAATTGAAGTACAGAAAACATTTCAAACTCTGATTTCTATGGGCAAGCAATACATCAAAAGTTTTACATTGCACAGTAAATGTCATCTTGATTCTCTGCTTCCCTATTGATAAAAATTTATTGAAAAATCCCCAGCCACAAAGCATAATACATAAAAAAATTGTCTTGCTCAATACCGAAACTATTTTCTTCAAATGCTAATCGTCTCGAGGGAAGAATCTCAAGTTTTAAATGTCAATCTAAAAACTTACTTCATTTTCTTGTTAAGCCTCTGTAAGTGGTAATTCATGCTCCCTCCTTTCTTTTTGCTTTTCGCAGTCTGCACAGTGGTGGTCAAAATCCATAAGATTTTAAACTCAATCTTTTGAAAATAGAAAAACCACACTATCAGAAAATGATTTCTCAATAAAAGCATAGAAAACATTCTGCAGAAAAATTAACTATAAGCCTATTATACAATAATAATATACAAATATTGCATCGTCACTTACCTCATCATCCAAACAGGTTTTCAAAAGTTCCTTGCTGTGAAGACATCTTTCATCATTCATCTGGTTTTGTGACAAGCAACTCAGAAATGATATCATCTCCTGCATGCAAGGTTTCGCGGCAATTCTACGTTTCTTTTGGTTAAAAAATAATCCACCAATTTTTCGACCCATTATTCTGTACTCTGCTTCAAACAATCAATGGTGGTGTGCGACGGCGAGTGAATGTGGCTGCTGGAGGCGCGATGCCGTTATGTTTTGCCGGGTATAGGCCGCCGCAGCCGCTTTTTCGGATCTGCTGGTGGTGTTTGATGGTCGGAATTGTGATGGAGAGAGAAAGCGGTTCGGCGAAGAGGGCAGAGTGCGGCGGCTCTTGTGATAGTAGAAGAAAATACTTGCTATATGTGCCAAACCTAGGGTGTGTTTGGCTTGTGCAAAAAAGAAAGGACACCGTTTGTTAATGAGGTGCAGCCGCAGCATCAAAAAATGCTTTGCGGTGGCACCCAAAAACAAACGGTGCGAGCTTCCTGAGCTTTCTAGTAAAGAATTTCTAGGTATTTTCTTTTTTCTTTTTATTTTTATATCTCTTTCTTACTTTTTATTCTTTTCTGCTCTTTTTTTTATTATTGTTTTCTTGGATTCCTTTCCTTTCTTATCTTTTTTTTTTCTCTCTTTTCTCTTTTCTCTTTTTTGTTTTTTTTCCTTTTCTTATATGGTTTTTTTCTTTGTTATTATTTGTATATCGTTTTGCATATTTGTATTGATAAATGGATTTGTATAAATAATTTTTTTGCATTTAATTTAATTTAAGAAAAATAAATTTCATTAATAACAATACTAAAAAATAAAAGTATGTTATTTCAATTCTTATAATTCAATTTCTTATTATTTTACTTGTTTCATTTTATTATCGTTATAATATTGATGGAATTTTAATTCTTCTAGTTTTGATTACCAATGCATTTTGAAAAAAAATTAATGTTATTTTTTAAAAATAAAAATCTTAAAAAAAAAAATTTTACCTATAAAATTTCCGTCATTATTTTTTACAGAATGAATAATACATTGGTGAATATTTATCAACTAGCAATTTATTAGTAAGCATTAGAGTTTTAGCGATAGACTAGATTATTAGTTTGTGCTATATTGTAGGTTATAATAATTTTTTTAATGTGTATATATATATATATATGTTACTAACAATTTTTTGGTAGAAAAAAATAAATTGTGTAGGAATTGACTTGATGTGATTTAATCAATTTAGTATGTCTAAATGCAACTTGAATGACAAATAAAAATATAGTTTCATTCGGAAAAAAATTGAAGATGACATTTTTTAAAAATATATATATATTTAGATGACAATATATTGAATCGATCCGAGTTACCTTATCAAATCCATGACTCAGATCATAAGGTTATGATAGACTTGTAAAAAAAATTAAAATAAATTATGAAGTTCAATTATCTACCAACTCAATATTGAATTATGAAATTAAAAAAATACCCAAAAAATAAACCAAATCAACCAAAATTAACCAGTTAAACCCACGACCCGGGTCATAGGATCAAGATAATCCCATAAAAAGCAAATGAAATGAAATTATGAATTATAATTTTCAATCAACTCAATATTGAATGATGAAATTAAAAAAAACACAAAAAAACAACTTAAGTCAACCCGAAACTAATATGCAGTTGCCTGTCAATATTGACATGTACACTAAACTAATCCACATAAAATTTTTATATGAAAAAATCACTTATATTTACTGAAAGACTTATATGATAGTTATGTAAGTAATCTTGAAATTTAAAATTACTAAATTATTTTATATAGAGAATGTTATTTTTTTATTCTAACTACGTGTTGTCTTGATCAAGTATAACAAAATAGACATATATTGGGTAATATGAAGGTATTCAAGTAATTAAAAGAGAATTAATTATCTTAGGTGAATTAGAAAAAATATCTAATATATTCTTTAATAGTCTTGATTGTTAAATTCTTATGTAATATAGAATAAGATTTGAAAAAATTCTAAATTTTATTTAAAGAATCAATAATTATATTATTAAAAACAAATATAATTTGATAGGAAAAAAACACTTTACAACTTAATATTATATCTCTTATTTTTTTAATAACATGATAATGAAAAATTCAATGTAATCAAAGACCCTTGAAAATGCAGAGCGCCAAGGCATATCAATCTATTAGATAATTATATAAATTATATTTTAAAAATTTAAATTATTAAATTTAAATAATTTTTTAATTTGATATTAAAATTTTAATAACCAAACAATTACTTCGGTTCATCCGATCTCAACATTATCTTTCTCTTAGTTAATTATCTTCTGTCTTGGATGCGCCTGGACGTGCGTGATAGCTTGTCTAGTTGACGAGAATACGAGGATGCATGCCATTGGCGTTCGCAAATCATATTGTTGCTTCTGTCTCGTCCATGCCTTTAAAGGCATAAAGGTTGAGGTAGTTGTCTTTTTCCCTGCAGCATCTAATTTATGTCAGATTCAGGTAGTTCATTATTTATCATTTTATATTTCTATTTTATTTTTTTATGAATAATAAATAATAGTTATACAGTATATATCCATATATATAGATACTCAATGTCTAAATTTTTTATCTAGAAAATAATGAATAAAATATAAAATATAAATAAACATGTTCAATGTCTTAACAGGCTTCGTGCTTGCATCAAAGTAAGTTCCATTATTTCATGTACACAACACTAACAAATAGGGAATGTTCTCTTTCTTTTATTGTTTGGGACCAACAACAGCATTAGGATCATCAGCTAAAATTGTATAATATTTTTGTGCTCTTCTTTTGTCGACAATAACGGGTCTCAGGACACACATTGATCTGTTGTAAATAGTGCCCAAATGGCCTGTAAATGAGAGGGAGAGGGAGAGGGGGCTGGATGGGAAGGAGACAAGCGAACGTGTTAAGGCTGCAAGTTTGCTTCCTTTACAACTAGAAATTTCCAGATATTAATTAATTAGGAGTTTTCTTTTCCAATTAATGAAAATAAGGAATTAGATTCCAGCACCTCTAAGATGCCTTCTTAATGACCTTTCACTATTAAACAAATAAATGCAATCGTCCATATTTGAGATAAAATTAATAAGCTGCTGGGTTCACGATGCGTGCAAATTAATATCAATATATTAATGTCTAAATTGGAAAATCCTACGAGTTTCCATGCACGTTAAATAATATTGCAGTAATTTATCTAATTTGCAATCTCTATATCTCCTGTCACACCCATGCATCTGTGTGCATAGGTTGTTGTTAGAGAATAGTGTGTGTGTAGTACTGGAGTCTTAACGGCTTAAAATTTTTGAATGAATTAAATAATTCTGTTATGTACAGTACTACTTGTTTGATAACTCATGAATTCAAATCTTAATCTCTTTTTTAATTAATAAAATTAAACATATACGAGCACAAAGTAATATATAATTTTGTGTAAGTTTCAAACTCAAATAATTAATTTTTACTTGAAGAAATGTATTGGAGAATAATATAAATTATATTTTGAAATCCCATCTAACATCTTAAATTTTTGAATTGTGATGGTTTTTTTACGCAAGGTACAATACTAAAATTATTGATAGTCCACTTCAAATTTACCTTCATTTAAAAATTATGTTTCCTCAAAACATCATATGTTAAAGTTTTGGAAGATCACAACTGCTTCAACTCATCAATTAACGGTCAAACACATATATCTAAATTTCTACGTGAACTAATAGGACTAGATATGACTGTAGATAAGAACATGAACTCTAGCCTCATACACATCCCCAATAACAAGTTATAAATTATAAGTATCACCGACCAATAAGAATATAATGCAGCAAATGACCTGAATTGATTGAATCTATTTGTACATAATCCGTATGTCTCGTGGTTCCATTAAAAACTGAGGATGCTCCCTATTAAATTATTTCAAGGCTTCATCATTGAAAGGGTGGGCACCATGACTCCATCCACTATATCATGTAAATGATGTCATGTGATGTACTTAGAAGTATTTTGAGACATAAATAACATTTGTAGTCTATGACTGATTGGAAAATATCATAGTTTTCTATGTACGATAAAAGTCTTTTCTCTATCAGTTTTGAGTTTATACCGAGCATGCCTACAAGTTTTGCACTCGGTCAAATTTGTATTTTCTAAGTATTACAACATGTAAAAGTTTAGACACATGTCAATTTTTGATATCCTAGGCTATGGGGTTTCAAAATAAATTTAGCCGCATAGAAGTTCTATTTTAGCGTATTCCCTTCAGGTAAAATGCTTCTCGCTTATTCAACAGTTTTGTCATAACAGGACTTGCTCTACCTATGATCTAACTTGATGGTGAACACCTATGTAATGACCGATAATTTACTTTGATTTATGCATCCATACCATAATAGTTTGTCAAAATCTTTTAAAAGATCAAAAAACCTGGTGGCGTATGTATTTCATTCTTCATCCATGATTGGACATTCACTTGCATCACCCTAATTCATTTTCATTACATCTATAACAATACTCTTATAATGATTACTATTATCATCTTTAACTCAATGCACATTGCTAAATTATAAGTTGACCCAATCATCATTTCTATCATGGTCTTGTAAGGGATGTATGGTTCTCCATGTGCAAACCAACACAAGTATTTCTCCATGAATTTTTTTATAGAAGATGTATCATAACAACATCTAGATCGATAAATTTTTTATTCTTACACATCTTATATAGAAATCTAACACTGCCCCCACTAATATTTTTAGGATTAGATAATGCGTATTTAATAAAACCTTAAACCTCATTACAATAATCCATCTTGTGCACCCTTTCAGGTGACTCAATACTCCAAGAATGATCATTCATTACCTCATATGAAACCTATATAGAATATTGGTGACAACATGTATTAATTAATAATGTGAACTAAACAAATTATCAGTACGCAACTAATTAGTTATCATTGGTTTTACTCAAACCTATTCAATCTATTAATAATATTACCCTTAAATCAATATCAATTTTCAAAAAAAAAATTCAATCCCTCCATATTTACCAAAATTTTCAACTTAACAATAAAATTGATAAAAATATAAAATGTACTCAATAAATAAATCATTATATATATCATTATAAAACACTTAAGTCACAAAATCAAAATCAATTTCATCAAATGACAAACAAATATAATTTTTTAAAATATCAAACAAACCCTAACATGTACAAATCATACATCCATACAACAAATTTCTATGGGAAAAAACTATAATACAAGTAAACATATAAACAAATTACATATACTACATCAAAATGCCAAAAAAACTAACATTGTAAAACTGGATTACAACAAAAAAAGGGTAGTTTAGATCACTTAATTTGGTGGATCTTAAAAAAAAATTGAACCATAATAGGGATGCTGACAGATTATATAAACCTCGGTAAAAATAAATAAATATATATATATATACACACACATATATGAGAAAACAATTGGTCTCGAGAATTGAGTAAATTAATCAATATGACTTGTACAAGTATGAAATATAAAAATTTGAATTTTTGATGAAAAATTATAAACCGGCTAATTTTACGTTATAGCACATAACTTTCAATCTGGTAATCAGATTAAGTTGAAATTTTGCATGGAGTCTTATAAAATATTATTTTAACCTAGATTAAAGTTTCAGAATTTTTGAAGTATGATAAGTATTTTTTTCAGATAAATAAAATATTATTTTAACCTAGGTTAAAGTTTCAAAATTTTTAGAGTATGATAAGAATTTTTTTCAGATAAAAGAACAAATAGCACAAATGAGTGTCTAGAAATTCTTTAGGGACCAAATTGAAACTTTGCCCAAAACAACCCTCTTTATAAGCTGCCAGCTATGAAAAAGAAAAGAAAAGAGGGAGTGTGCAGCCGGTCAAGAGAAGAAAATGTGAAAAAAGGGCTTTTGTCATTTTTCATGGAAATTGCTTGAAAAATAAAAAACAAAGTGTAAGATAGAAATAGTGATAAGTAATTAAAGAGAGGGTTTGATACATTAAGGAGACTACAAGGAGTTTAAAGATTTTAAATGTGCTTTTAGAGAAGGAAAAAATTGAGCTAGAGGGAAGTGTGAAGGAAAACTTGATTTAACTTGTTTTGACTTTTGATTCTTCATTCCTTAAGGGTAAGAAAACTCTCCATGATGATCCATTGTATTGTTTTTCATGTTTGTTATTGGATTGAGTAGAATTGGTATTATGTGAAGGTGGATTCTTGATATTATGATGGTTTGAATGCATGGATTTATGTTAATTACATGTTTATTGAAGAAATAAATGTTTGGGATTGTCATTAATTAGGTTAATTTGAAAAGAAAAAAAATGTATTTCTTCCTCTTAGTAATCGGAATTTCAGCAAGGGTAGATTTTTGGGGTGATTAGGTTGTTGAATTAATGACAAATAAATTATATTTAGTTATGATAATTGAGTATTTGGTGATTGAAGAATGTGTAAAAAAAAACAGAGAGAAAAGAAGAAGGGGGATAAAAAATGGTTTCCACCTTGGGTTTGCTATTGATCCCTTGTTATGTTATAAGTAAATATGATCATATTGTATTGATTAATAAAATTCCATACATGGATACTTAGTTGTTGTTATGTGTGATTATGGAACTCTTAGAAAGGTGAATTTGGCCATGAAAAATATAAGAAATAAAATTTCAAGCTTGAAGAAATTAATGAATTGTATTTAAATAGTGGAAGAAAAATAAAATAAAATGATGTGTTGAATTAGGTGTAAAAGAATTAAATTTCCTTTAATTGTTGGGAAAAGTTTTATAGTGATATAAGATTCCCTTATAATTGTTGTGAATTAAAAGTTTAAGTGGATGTAGCATTGTATGAATTATTTGTGGAATTATTAAAGAACATGAAACTATGTTAGAATAATCACAATAGTTTCGGATGTTAAAATTATATTAATTGAAAATCTTATTATGTGATGAAGTTTTAAGAAAATTATTGGGTGATGAAATATTGAAATTATAAGATTTTTCAAATGAAACAGGAGAGGTTGGAGGCTCCAGACAGTAGCAGGGAATTACTAGTCGAGCATCACCAGCAGGTAGGTATTCGACATCTTGAATTTTTGTAGAAAGATTAATTGAAAAACTTGTGTTAATTTTAATTAGAAATTCTGTAATTTATGTTTGATGTTAACGGATGAACATATTTGGGCAAATGAATTAATGCCGGGTAATTGAATGGATGAATTAGTACCGGTAATTGGGCGGATGAATTAATGCCCGGTAATTGAGCGAGTGAATTAATGCCCAGTAATTGGGCGGATGAATTAGTACCTGTAATTGGACGGATGAATTAATGCCCGGTAATTGGGCGGATGAATTAATGCCCGGTAATTGGGCGAGTAAATTAGCACCGGTAATTGGGCGAGTGAATTAATACCCGTTAATTGGGCGGGTGAAGTAGTATTGGTAATTGGGCGGATGAACTAATACCGGTAATTGAGCAGATGAACTAGTACCGGTAATTGAGTGGATGAATTAGTACCGGTAATTGAGCGGATGAACTAGTGCCCGATATTTAGGCGGATGAATTAGTGTTCCTAATGAGAGAGCAGTACCCCCGTGAAACGATTAAGATTGAAATTTAATTGGATGAACATGAAGGTGTAATATATTAATGATTCATAAGTATATAGATAAAAAAATATTTTTATATGGGTGTAGTGAAATGATACATTGTATTTTTTGATAATTATGTTGATAAAATGTTAATCTTATTTTCAGGACCCTCGCAGCAGTAGAATAGATCTTGCTTGAATATATGCTATTTTTTGTGTATTTATATTGATCAACATGTATTTTGAGAATTATGAATGATGTAAAAGAGATTGAATGAACCTTTATATTTGTAGAACAAAACTTTTATATGTAATTAATGTGTATACCATACTTAAGAATATATTTATATTAAATTAAGTATTTGCATTCTATCATGGTTGTTCATATGATTAGAAATGTTAGAATGATAAAATAATGGGGGTGTTACATTTATAATTTAAGTTTTTATTGTTTTTTATTATGCAAGTTAAGTAAACCTTAGAATTGTTTTATTTTATTTTGTTTTTTTTATTATTATTATTGATTGCATCTTGATTATCGGACAATTGTTTTTTTTTTTTGATGCGTTGTCTGGGAAAGAGGTCCAAGATGATTGGACCATGATTATGATATGAGTTGTGTCAGGAATGAAGATGTCGATAACTTAGTATGGTCTTGTTACAAGGGAAATTCTGCCAAATTTTTAGTAAAAAAAAAAATTACACCGCATAAAATTTTACACTTTTAAATAATTATGTTTTTTTGTTGTTGTGACAGATTAAGTGTTGGGGTGGCTAAATTTGTAATGATGATAGTTTAATCTATGACAAAATATGAGGTTGTTGTGTGTTGTTTTCTATAGAATAAAAAGAAAGAAAAAGAAAAAATGGGAGAGAGAAAGAAGAGGGGTCATCTGTCAGGTTATAATTTAAATATTACCGACAATTCATCGATGAATATTAGTGACGAGTATATTTCATCGGTAATTATGTCTGTAATAATGATATTTCATTTTTTATTTTCTTTTTTTATTCCTCATTTTGTCGATAAAATGTAATTTACTGATGAGTTTTATTCCATCAGTAGTTTCATTTGTATTTGATAATTTTCTGGTAGTGGATTAAGTGTGTTTTTGGCTTTTTGATAACTTTTGCGGTTGTAGTTTTTAAAAAATATTTTTAGTTGTTGTTTTAAAAAAATAGGTTTTAAAAATATTTGTATGGTTAAAAATGATGAATTTTTGCATGTAAAATAAATAAAAAAAAAGTAAGTCTTCATGAATGAAAACATGTTATTTTAACTTTTATAAAACTAAAGTTTAAAACACAATCATGTGTGGGGCTTGGTGTGAAGACCAAAAGGTATTACCATACCAAACAATCTCTAAGACATATTTGATGTTGTGATAAATAAGCAATATATTTATACACATACAAACATTAAATTATTCGTTTATGCTATGTTGCGGATCAGATTAAAATTTTCTTAAACATAACAAAATATATTCAGGCATTGCTAATATTTTTTTCTTGTAGAACAAATTGTGTGAGATTTGATCCTATATGATCTAATTGGCTTAGCGAGTTCAAAGATAACCCGAATGACTTGTAAAAACATAGTTTGACCCAAACAAAATTGAAGATGACATCTCTTTTTTTTTTTAATATTGAGAGAACAACATATTAGATCGATCTGTGTTAACTTGTTAAATTCACAGCCCTGATCATGAGACCATGATAACACCAATAGAAAGCAAGCCAAAATAAATTATGAAGTTTAATTTTTAATCAACTCAATATTAAAGAACAAAATTATAAAAAAAAAAAAATTATTCGAGTCAATCTTGATTAACCTTCCAAATTCGCGATTTAGGTCATGAGATCAAGATTACCCCATAGAAGACAAATCAAAAACAAATTATGAAACTCAATTCTCAATCAACCAATGTTTAAGGATGAAATTGAAAGAAATTATATTAACAAAAGACACAAAAAATAACCTAAGTCAACCTGAGTTAATCCACCAAATTTGTTACTCATGTCATGAGACTAGAATAACTTCAGAGAAAGCAAGCAAAAAAAAAAAAAACTCAATTCAACCCATGTTAACTTACCAAACTCGCAGCTCTGGTCATGAGACTGAGATAACCCTATGAAAAACAAATTAAAACAATTTGCAAAGCACAATTCTCAATAAATTTAAAGTTGAAGGATGAAATTGAAAAAAATTAATTAAAAATAACCCAAGTTAACCTGTCAAATCCGTGATTCATGTCATAAAACCAAGATAACCTCATAGAAAGCAAACCAAAATAAATCATGAAGTCTAATTCTTAACCTATAAAATATTAAAAAATAAAATTAAAAAAATAATTAAAAAAAACTCTAGTCAACCAAGTTAACCCATTAAATTTATTATCATAAATAATAAAACTAGAACAACCCTATAAAAAAAAAAGTACAAGAAGTCAGAAAACTTAATCATTAATAAATCAAATATTCATTTACAACAAAAGTATCACTTCTTTAGTGTTTTTGTTAATGATTTAATAACAACAATAATAATTTGTTAATATAGAAAGTGAAGAGAATGATACTCCTTTTCCACCGCCTTGGTCCAGATTTGCAGGGCCGTAGTAAAGTGGTTCTTGTAGGTAGCAACACCTACCATTTGCTGACGTGGTGCCTTTAATTCCCGACCGTGAGAATCTGATGATAAAGATTTGATTCTTCGTCACCCTCTCTCTGTTTTTTTTTTCCCCCTTCTCTTTTTCCTTCAAGAGTATCAACGTGCTTTTTGACTATACCAGCTAGCAGGTAGATTTTACCTATCTCCAATCTTTAACCCATCCCGGCATGGTTTGAATTTAACAACTTTTAGTAAGAAATTTCAAATGTTAACGGCTAAACTATTATTTGCTTAGGCACTTCATTGATCTGTAACAACATCTTAATTTACTGAACTCGTTGAGGATTAGTGCATATATATATATAACACTCATTAAATTCATGTATTTAATAGATTTCATTTATTTTTAAATTATGATAAAAAAAATAAAAACAAAATTCAGCGATACTAATTATATATATTAAATAAGTGTTATTTATATGGTGATTTTTTAAGTCTTTACAATAAATTCTAAACAAAAAAAGAAATTAGAAAGAAAAATAAATGACTAAACTTAAATATTAACTCCTTATGACTAAAATGTCTTTTTATTTCCTAAAAAACATATTACATTAATCAAAACTTATCCATTTACAATTTCAATTATAACTTAAATTTTAACACGACTATAAACTAATATCAAATCAAATTACATTACCCAAATCACCACTTAATTATCATCTTAATCATAGTTTTAATAATTTTTAAAAAAGATTTAATAAGTTAATAGCTGGATTTTAACCGGATTAGGTTTGGATTGACAATGTCAATCTAGATTTTTTTATTTGATCAGCAAAATTGTTTTTTATATTTTTTATTGATCAATTTTAATTAAACTAGAAAATTCTTCCATTGAAAGTAAATAAGAAGGGCTTAGAATCAAGTCTTTTTTGGGTTTGTTTATTGGTTTTTGATGGTGGGCTTTACCATGGTTGGTTATGATGTCGATCAAAGATGCTAGTGATGAAGGATACAGTCACTGAAATTTTGGTTTCCATGAAAGACGCCATTAATAAATCATCTTGATGTTGTTCGTTTGATAGGCACCCTTTTTAAAGACTGTAAAATTAATTTCATTCGAAATTAGATTATTCTTAATAAATTAATAATTAAAAAAGAGAGGACATTTTAGGCATTGAAAGAGGAAAAAATTAACAAGCTAGAGGTTATGTCAATAGAGAAACTCCTAAAAGTTTTTTTAAAAAAATGATAAAGAGAGTCAAATGACTTTAGAGTGTTTAGTCATTTTCACATTATTTTTTATTAAAATTTCTTAATTAAATTCAGTTTAGAAAATTCCAAACATGTTCTAAATCAATCACCGTATGCAACTTTAGAGTTAATTTTGTATTGTGGTAGTGATTTAAAAAAACATTATTTAAAAAAATATTTTTTATTTTTTTAAAATTTATTTTAACATTAACATATTAAAACAATTTAAAAATATAAAAAAATTAATTTAAAAAATTAAAATTTTATAAAAATACCTTTCAAATATAAAATCAGACAGGTTACTAGAACAATATTCGAGATTCAAAATATACCATCACATAAAGACAATGAAGAACTCCAAAAGCAACTATACTGCTTCCCATATTTAACTGCAAACATATTTTCAACATCGAAGTTTTCAAAAAATTGTATCGAGCACCAATGTCCATGAAGATCGCCGCCAATAGTAAACATAACGATCTTGATATTGAAGGTAGAGATTCTATCGTGTTTGTTTTTTCTTTTTCTTTTTCTTTCTAGTAAGATACATATTGATGATTTCGTTCATGATAATATCTTTGCTAACAGAAACACTTCCGTCACCGGATCTCCAATTCACTTATCCCATCACCGGCCCTATCTCCCTTGAAATCCCTACCTCCTTCTCTGCCAGTATATATGAAGTAAGATTTTGTCACTGCAAGAAAGCATGCAGGGAGAGTTTTGTAGTGATTTTAGAGGGATAAAGAAGGGGGGGAAACTAGATCAATAATGTTGTTGTTGAGTCTACTGAAACGCAGCATATTCTAACTTCTGTAATACCTACCTAAAATTTAAGGTGACCTAAATGTATCCCATCTTTATCAACTTTTTAGCTTCAAAGAAATCTCCTGGCTATCTTTAACTTTTATCGTCTAACGATATATTATATATATGAATTCTACTTCAATTTGTATTTTACTTGCTCTCATATACACTTTCTCCCTTTTCCCAGATTAAGATGTTGTGAAATTATGATAGATGTACGTGTGGGGATGTTAGGGAAAGAAACTATTTAAATATATATTGGGCCAATAGGGATGCATGGAAACATACCATGATCATCATGCATAATTTTCTTCTTGATTAAGGAATCTTGTCCTGTTAGAGCAAGTTGTGCAAATTAGACTAAGTTTTTTGGATAATCATGGAAAGAATACTGAAAAGATCATAAAGCTAGTAGCCAAAATAATATACAAAGATGGAACTAAATAGAGAAAAAAGAAAAGAAAACTGACTTAGTGAAACAAAAGAAGAGAATACAGAAAAAAGAAAAAAAAAAGATATCAGTGCTAGTCTATTACATCAATAGAAACAAAGAGACTAGAAAAGAAAAAAGAAAATCGAAAATGACAGATTAAAATTTTTTATTACACCACAATTTAATATTATTATCAGATCTTAAGAGATTATTTTCTATATAAGTGAAACTTGAATCCAAACCATGCAATTAAATAGTAACCCAATAAAAAATAATGAAAAAATAATCAAACAAACTTATAACTTTCTCATAAAAAATAATAATATTATTCCTTAACAACCAAATATCCCAAATAATACTGCCGCATATTAGCTCCAAGCTAACCTTTATAACTATAAACTTTGCATGTTGTTGATTGTCAACATGTAGGTAAAGCATTAATATGTCTATATTTCCATCCCGGATCCATTTTGTGTGTACTTGTTGATTAAGAAATTAACCCTATAACAATAATATGAGATTGGATTAATCTTATAATGTTCCTTCCAATTACTATGTTCAGTAATATTTTTTAAATTTAAAATGATTATATATGTTAAAAATGGTAACATTTTAACTTCTAATTATTTTTCTCTCTTGCCTAATTTAAATTTAATGTTAAGATTTGAAACATGATGGACCATTTTTAACAAGAGATCATGATCCAAATACAACAATATAATAGTCATAAGCTTTAAAATGAATAAACTTGATAAAAACATCAACACTCACTTATTTTGAAATAAATAGGTTGATGAACAAGCGACAACACAAGCTTTTGCATTGAGGTTTTTTATTAGCATGTATTTAGATAATATTTTTATAGTTTTATTTTTATTTTTAACACTATATATTACATCAAAATCATTAAAAACACTTATAAAAATATTAATTTAATCTTTTTTCAAATAAATTTAAAAATTAGTTTGAAATACAAAAATAATCACAGTAGATCATGTGGAAAAAGCAGTGTTATCCTCTCTTAAAACCCATGGCAGGATCATAGTGAATGTGCAGCTCCAGAACTAGAAATTTTAATTACGTGGTGGGGGCACTGATCCCACCACACACTGATAATTTGCTTTGTTGTGTTCATCTCTCTCTCTCTCTCTTCCATGCACGAGTCACGACCCTCTTTTTGAGCACTACAATCACTGAGACAGTGCACAGCATCACAAATTTAAAGAAAGCTTATAGTCGAAGAAACTTCCTCCATTAGCTCAAACCCTAAAAGTATATAAAAAAAAAAACAAAAAACAAAAAGAGATGGAATGAGAGAATAAAGTAGAAAAAATAAATGATAAGCAAAAGCCTCCTCTATCTTTCCTTCAAACCTTGCCTTTATTTGGCTTCTCTTTTCCTTTCTTTGTTCTGGTATTCTCTTAGTGTGTGATTCTTCACCTCATTTTCTTTCTTAAAGACCCATCAAACTTTATTAAAGAAGAAGATCAAAAACCATGGTGTTCTCTTCAGTTCCAGTCTATTTAGATCCTCCCAGCTGGCAGCAGGTAATGTTTTCTTCAATTTCCATCCACATAGCTAGCTTCTTTAAGCCCCCCACCCATACCCCAAAAGAAAAGGAACCATATCAAAAAGAAAATTATTCCTATCCCTTTGTGATCTTTTATTGAATATACCAGATGTAGTTTTTTTTTTCTTTAATATTGTTAGCAACCCCTAAAATTTTTAATCTTGCAGCAGCAGCAACCAAGCCAGCAACTAGGAGCATGCGATGAAAGTCCACAGCTTCCGCCTCTTCCTCCGCCACCTCATGTTGGTGGTAGTGGCACTGCTGGCTCAATTAGACCTGGTTCGATGTCTGATCGAGCTCGGTTGGCCAAGATACCTCAGCCAGAGGCAGCTCTAAAGTGCCCAAGGTGTGAATCTACAAACACCAAATTTTGTTACTTCAATAACTATAGCCTCTCTCAGCCCCGCCACTTTTGCAAAACCTGTCGGCGATACTGGACTAGAGGTGGTGCCCTTAGAAGTGTTCCTGTGGGAGGTGGATGCCGTAGAAACAAGAAAACCAAAAGCCAAAGTAGCTCCAAGTCCCCAGTTTCCAGTGAAAGGCAAATGGGTTCAACTTCCAGTACTTCCTCAAGTGCACTTCCATCACAGATTATTGGTCATTTTCCTCAGCAACAAACTCAATTTCCCTTCGTGACCTCTTTACATAATCTGACTCAATTTGGTGTGGGAAACATTGGATTAAACTTTGGTGGAATTCAGGGACAAATGGGATCAACAAGTGGTGCTAGTGGACAGGCTGGCATGGAATTTCAAATGGGAAGCGGTTCAGGAATGAGTAGCAGTTCCATTTTTTCAGCTGGAGGAGTGCAACAATTTCCTTTCTTTGAGCCTCCACCCGCAGGTTTATATCCGTTTCAAAGTGAAGGCGCTGAAGCACCGACTGGCATTCCTGGGGAAAGCAGCCAGCTTCGATCTATGGCTTCGAGCTCTAGGGTTTCTCAGTTAGCTCCAGTGAAGTCAGAAGGAAACCAAGGGTTAAATTTATCGAAGCAATATTTGGGTATCCCAGAAAATAATCAGTACTACTGGGGTGGAAATACCTGGACAGATTTATCCGGTCTCAACTCTTCTTCCACCAGCCATTTCTTATGATAGATCATATTGATCTCTTGATTATCAGCACCATGAAGCTTATTACTAAAGCATTAGTTAGTAATTGACACGAAGTTGCATGCATCTTCTAGTACTGAAGTACTACCATGACTTGCAAGTTCCAACCCGATTGAGAACCGGGAAATATTGGAACAATTTGTTTGAAGTTTTATTTTTTTTCGTGTGTTTGGATAATGGTTTTGGTCTGTATTGTATGTATGGATTGTTTACAAGTTATTATCACAATTGACTTATTTTGCATATATTGTTCTTCATGCATTGATTAGCATCATCGCTATTCGCTGGTTCATTGAAGTGAAAATTGAATGATTTATGTAACATTGCCTAATATTAGGGTTAATCTTCAAATTAATTAAGAAAATAAAAGAAAACTTGGTCGACAACTGATGATGAGCTGTCGATTAATGGTTATTAATGCTGCATGTTCCCTTTAACAGTTCTACCTTACATAGTTACATGAATATTCAAACTTGAATTTGTTTTCGTCTTCTTTGGTTTAACTGATCTTCTTTATCTTGATCGAACTCATTGAGCAAGCTAGCTATATATTGTATATATGATCATCTGTCACTACGTTGTGAGTGTGACATCTCCGAAACTAGTTGGGCAATGGTGGAACAACAGCTAGCTAGTTCAACAAGTGCAGTAAGGGACTTGAAGTTACGGTAGAGTTCCCGGATCCATCTCAGTATATATGTCTGTATGATTGTGAGTAGTTTCTCAGTGCAGGTCTTTCTATATTAAAGAAACCATCTCAAGTCAAGAATGGTAGATCAACCGTTACGTACCTTGAGCTAAAATTCTTCTTCTTCCTCCTCCTCTTCTTGTTTTTCTTCTTCTTCTTCTTCTTTGATGAATGTGTTCGGGCCGGGGGATTTTATTGAACATTAAAAGGAAGTCAAGTTACATTAGACACAAAGAGGGTGGCAAATTTGAAGACCACACTTGAAAATATGAAAGTAGCTGCATATTCAACACAGCATAATCAAACTTATATCAAGAAGAAGGCATCTTCAGATGATCAAGAAATTATCCATGAGTACAAAAAACTCCCCAAGTCCAACCGAAAGTAGGTGTTTAAATGAGCTACCAAGGAACACAAGAGTCTATAGAAATTCTAAGGAAGGAGTCTTCATAGTATTACAATGAGCTAGCTGGCACTTTAATTTAATTAGAAAAATAGGAATGATCAGATTTGAACTCCTTAATGTTTGGCCATCAAGGTTTTGGTACTGGATATGCCAAAAAAATTACATCAAACCAAAATTTAAATGATTGTATAAGATCTTAATTATAAATTAACGGGTTTATATATGACATGTTTCTCGTCTGTGAAAGCTTCAAATATTATTTCCAAAAGGTTTAATTCTCCATACTGTCCTTGATCAAATGAACTATTAATCTCTCTAGAAATCTATACTACTTCATGTGTATTTGATATTATGATAAGTTTTGTGGTTACGATTTGAAAAATAAATTTAAACTGTACATTATAACTTTTTTTATACAAGATTTTAAGAAAGAGTTTGGAAAAAAATAATGATGTGTATAAACACACCATAGCTTCATGACAGACACTCCCCATTTCGCATGCTTTCCATATTCTTATAAATGAGTTTATAGATGACCTGTTTCTCGTTTATGAAAGCTTAAAATATTATTTCCAAGAGGTTTAATTCGTTATATTGTCCTTAATCAAATGAACCATTCAATGCTCTTTAGAAATCTTTACTGCTTCGTGACAGAAACTCGCCATTTCGCATGCTTTCTATATATATTCCTAGCTATTTATATATGTATTAAAACTTGATTTCCAAGAAAGATCCTTGTTGTCTCATATTTTTAGGTGACATATCTGCGGAGTTCGTCCTTCTTTTCAGTCTTCACTTCCCTAAAAATCTATTCGTTACATTAATTGTAACTAAGAGGTTCGTACTTCTTTTTGGTCTTCACTTCCCTAAAAAACTGTTTTTTACTACATTAATACTCCATGCCATCTAAGATATGGTGTGCATAGAAAGAAAGAGAGAGAGAGAGAGAGAGAATTATATATCATCGCATAACAGTTTAATAATTTCATAATTATGTGGAAAGGACGTACGTCCTGCTTATCTGTGACTTCTTTTTTGTTGCGATGAAGTGAAAAACAACAACACACAATCTAAGAAAACGCCAAGAATCCCACTCAAAACCATGCAATTCCATTTTCAACAAAATCCATCTGTGAGAAGAGAAGAATTTCGTCAGAACAATAATGAAAGTTCAAACCTACTCGGTCAAAAGAAGTAGAAACACTTTTGAACCTTTTGTTTAGATGGGTCTGCGGACCCCTCTCCCCTCCCCTCTCTCTCTCCAAACCAAACCGATTACTATATAAAAAGAAAGTTATCATTGTAACTGCACAAATCCTCCACACTGATGATTGCATACTATATAGTGTAAAGTATTATAATCCAACTGGGTTTCTGTCGATGTGGTCTCATATAAAAAGAGCGGAATCAAGGATTGTTTTCTAGCTTTTGCAAGGACCAAGACTATTGCCGCTTGCAAGAACGAATAAAGCAAAGCAACCAAACCAGTTGCATATATAGACACAAGCCACAAAGCGCGCACAACCCTAGCTCTCTCTCTCTCTCTTCATTATATGGTCAGTTGGACATGGAACGTAAGAAAGTGAAAACAGTTAAATTTTGATGCCAAAACTAGGAGGATACAAATGCTCCAGCTGATACAAAAGTCGATAAAGCAAATAAGAGAAAAAGAGGAGTGGTTGCTGTTGTTGATGTGATGGTAAGGCGTTGAATGTTAAGAATATAAGAAAGGAGAGCAAATGGAGGGGGGGCTCGGAGATCCACGCTTAATGTTGAGTTGTTGTTTATGACCACATAGATTGACGTGAAATGCTATCTCTCTAGATGTTAGTTTTGCCTCCACGTCTTCCCCTTACTTTTCTCTCTTCAACTATCAAGGTTCTGAACTCAATGATAACACATTACAAACTAGTGTTATTACAACAGAATCTCGAAACTCTCTGGTTACTGGTTTAGTTTAGTAGTCTGACTTGCAAGTTATCAGTTGGCCCGACAGGTCACAACTAGTATTTATATATATATATTTGTTAGAACACTTTGTCTAAAGTTATCCTGCAGTTCAGTGGTTGCAGGCGACAGTGATATCAACTCTCGGGAAGGACCACCTCTTTTTTCTTCTTGTTTAGGGGCAGGTTGAACCAATTCCGATAGGGCCGATCTAGGTTAGTCTGGTTCTTACTGGTGTAACCAGGTCGAATGCATAAACAATACTAATCACTAACTTGGACCAGTCTAGGATTCGATTCACCGGTTCTGAGTTGAACCGGCTGGTCCTGTCCGATTCCAATAATTGCCATACAAATCAAAACCAAATTTAACAACTCTTACACGATAAATACAGTAATAACAATTGTAATCATATGTAACTTTATTCTTATAAATTTTTTTATAACTTATCTGAAATTACTAGATAAATTTGATCTATTATATTGCTTAAGAAATATTGAGCTGATGAACATAAAATATATAAAGAACTTACATGATATTTGACCTTATGTGTTTTTGTTTACTATGTGGAAATTCTTTGACGGCAAACTCCAGGTGGATGGGCCAGCCGCATGCTAAACCACCAATAAATTCATGTAACTATTCCTTTGACTCTTTTTTTTTCTTGATAATGTAGTGTTCCTTTGACTTAATTTTCTCTCTCTAGATGTTTCTTTGGCAATCTTTCTCTTTTCCTGGGATTCGAGGCACCTTTGGGCTTATAAATTTGAGTTTTATTCTTGGTTTTTTTTTCTTTTCTTCTTTTTTTACTTATGATACTTATAACCTAACGTTAATCACAGTTTGAAATGTGCTAGCTAAGCTCTCACAGCCTTTTCTTTCTTTTGAAATCTCTCACGCTAGGTGTTAATTATATTTTGTTGATAATTGATAATATTGATGGTTTAAAGCGCATGGAATCCTTGATATTTGTAACAGTACTATGCAAAAATGAACCTTTTTTTAAATGGCTGCCAGCACAAGCATAAGAGAAGAGATCGATGGAGTGCACGCTTCACTGATGGAGTCCTCCAAAACAAATGAAAGATTAAGATGCAAACACTTATTGGATGACGCGATATTTTACATCGGTTAAGATTCATGAACTTCGGCATGAAATCCTCTTGAGAGCCCAAGCATTTAGAGAATTTAGGTCAACATCATCATTGATATTGTCTATTGAAATATCAACTATATGTTGTCGATTTTCAAGCCCCTAAACTAAAGAAGCTACGATGACATTAATATAACACATCGATTAGGAGTCGGAGATATAAACAAGTTATAAGTTTCATGCACCACCTTTCTCTTAAGCGATGCCTTTAATTCATGGTAAAATATATCTCAAGACCATAAATCCATACTTGGAATAATATCTCTTAAAAAATAAACTATAAAAAATAAACTATATAATGGATTTGAGTTCACACCATCACAATCAACTATATTAGAGAATAATATAAATCATATCTTAGAATCTCATCTAATAACTTAAACTTTTGGGTTGAATTAGTTCTTTAACATGGTATCAGAACCTTGATGACTAAGCGGTCACGAATTCAAATATCATCATCTCTAATTATTTGATAAAAATTAAGCACAGGTAATGTGGGCCTGTACAAGTTTCAAGCCCACAGGGTTTTCACTTGAAGGAATATGTCAGAGAATAATATAAATCATATCTTGAGACCTAACTTAACAACTTGAGCTTTTGGATTGAATTAGTTCTTTGACAAACTAATTGAATTAAGTTAGGGTCTTTATTTCCTAAAACTCTAGCACTTAATTTAGAATCTAATGATTTAATAAAAAAAAATTGAAATAATAGAAATTGAATCTTTAATTATTTATATGAAAAAAAAGTAATTTACAAAAAACACTTATTTATTATAGAAAAAACTAAAAGAGATTGAGGTTTTACGATGCAAAATTCACCATATACACACTCACAAATTATTGTGGATTTTAATAATAATTTTTTTCATTTTGTTCATCGAACTTTTTTTCTGTGCTATTATCATTTTTTGGTTAAATTGATGACAATTGCTTCTAATTTATTGAAAAATGGCAAGATTCAAACTTAGAAAGCCAAAGTGAATAATACAGGAAAACTAGGTGGCAATTTCAAATTTGATGCAAAAAGTTAACTTTGATCCTTCTATTTCCAATTGATGAAATTAAAGTCACTTTGGTTTTTGAAAAATTCACTTTTGATAAAGAGAAACTTCATTTTCTTTGTTTTCCAATTGCTTGGTTTTAAAAAGGAGAGAGAGAGTTGTTGGATTCTAGTTAATGAGAGAAAAAATTGATGTTGACACCAATTCCAACCATGAAAAAATTCGGTCTTGATTCAATAAGAGAAGTTCCATTTAAGTGTTCATGAGCATTCACCTTCCATGAGAAGGTAAATCTAGGGTCAGGAAATTTTTTGAATTTTGGTATTTTAACTGGTTTTTGGGTTATTAGATGTTATAAATAGGTTTATTAATGTTTTATGTGTTTTTAAGTAAAAAATAAGTTGAAAATGAATATTTAGATATGAAATACCCCCGGTGCATTGTTTGAATTGTTTTTTTTTTTAATTAATGGGTGGACTACTCATTGTCTTTCCTTTTATATATATATATAAAAAGAGGTTTGAGACTAAAACAAAAAATAAATGAAGTTTAGTAGTGAAACATGAAATTCCTTTGGTTTCAATTTTCTAAAATTAATAAAATCAAATTATATTTTACAAAATTGAGAAGCTACATAATGTCGTTATATCTTTGTTACATCGCAAGTAAAATGTTGCAAGTGAATTGAAAAACATCATCCCTGTTAAAATCCTATGAAAATAAAGAGGAGGGGATTGAAAAAAAAACATTCAAGGACTAAAATGAAAAGATTTCTCATCCAAAATTATGCTTAATCTAGCACGCAGTGAAATGAACAGAAAAACAACGTTTTCCTTCAGTTGATTGTTCAATAATTTTTAATATAATTAATATTAATATTACTAATTTTACAGGAATGGCCAATGAAACATGTCCACCGCATCCTGTCTTTTTTTAGGGGTTGTTTATCTGATTTGATTTTTTATCAGATTCAGGTTGTAGCCACGGAATTGATTCTCAACAAGTGGTATTTCCTCATGAAACCACATGGAGTTAGCTGATTGGCCAGGTCTTGCCTCTACTTTATTCCAAATATCTTCCAAACAATGGCAACTTTAGTTAAAGCTCCTTCAGGCTGCTACTGACTGCTACATTTCCTACGCTTCTCAACTCTTTTGGACCTGACAAATTCCGTCAAATTTAAAAGGAGGCGCAATGACTCTCTAAAATTTTGAGAAAGAGATGACGATAAATGAGAGTCTTTTTTTTTTTTACTTAGCACAATATTAAGTGTAACAAACGAATGTGAAATAGAGGAAAACAGAATTGTAAAGAGAAATTCCTCGTGTATTGCTAATGATGCAACTCGTCCAAATATATACAACAGGCAAAGAATATTCTAACTAACTTATCCTATGCAATATCAATACTACCCTTTATGTACAATGCTTTACAGAAGCAATCAGAGAATAAATAATAAAGTAACAGAATTCAGGTAGTCATGCCATCCTTCTCTGCAGTGACGTGGTGTGTCGATGATTCATCCTCTAATACCCCCCACAAGATGGAGAGTAAAAATTTACGACTCCCATCTTGGATAAGTGAAAATGGAGAACAGAGGATGATAGAGCCTTTGTCATGATATCAGCAAGTTGATTGGAGCTGGAGACATAACGAGTGCAGATGTGGCCAGCCTGAATTTGGTCTCGAATGAGATGGCAGTCGAGTTCAATGTGTTTAGTCCTCTCATGGAATACTGGATTTGCTGCAATATGGATAGCAGCTTGGTTTTCACAGTGTAAGAAAACTGGTTGAAAATGCTGGACATGGAGTGCAGACAGAATGTATTTCAACCAGGTTAATTCAGTGTAGGTGACAGCCATGGAACGGTATTCGGCCTCTGCCGAAGACTTAGAGACCACAGATTGTTTCTTAGATTTCCAAGAGATCAAGGAAGAGCCAAGGAAAATACAGTAGCCACTAATAGAACGTCTGGTATCAGGGCAAGAAGCCCAATCAGAATCGCAATAAGCCTCAAGATGTAAAGAGGAAGAACTAGAGAACAAAAGCCCTTGGCCTGGTGCACCCTTAAGGTAACAAAGAACTTTGTGAGCTGCATGTAAATGTGCATCAGTAGGATTAGCCATGAATTGGCTCAAATTATTGACACTATAACAAATATCAAGCCGAAAGACTGTAAGATAAAGGAGTCTGCCAATAAGACGTCGATAAATACTGGGATCAGATAAGGGAGTGCCAGTGGTTTGAGTAAGGTGGAGATTTTGCTGCATTGGAACCTTAGCAGGGGTGCTGCCTAAGGTGCCAGAATCTGCAAGAATATCCAGTGTATATTTCCTCTGGCAGAGATAAATGCCTTTGGAGGATCTTGCAACCTCTATGCCGAGAAAGTAGCGTAAGGGGCCAAGGTTCTTGATCTGAAAATGCCTATGAAAAATGGATTTCAGTTCTTGCACAGCAGTAATGTCACTGCTTGCAACCAGTATATCGTCGACATAAACAAGGATAACAACAAATGTGCCATTAATGTCACGGGTGAAAAGACTATAATCAGTCTTGGATTGAGAGAAACCTGCAGCAAAAAGAACATTAGAAAATTTTGAATACCATTGCCTTGAAGCTTGTTTGAGACCATACAAGCTTTTGAGCAATTTACAGACTTGAGTAGGGGATCCTTTGGTTTAGCCAGGAAGTTTATTCATATAAATATCTTCATGCAAGTCCCCATGCAAAAACACATTATTTACATCGAATTGATGTAAATGCCAACCTTTAACTGATGCAGTAGCTAAAAGACACCTCACGGTAACCAACTTAGCCACAGGAGAAAAAGTCTCTTGATAGTCCACCCCTTCAAGTTGGGTGAAACCGTGAGCCACAGGTCTTGCTTTAAGACATTCAACACTCCCATCAGAATGATACTTAATTTTATAAACATATTTGCAATCAATGGGAACTTTGCCAGGAGGTAAATCTGTAAGCTGCCAAGTTTGATTTGCCTCCAAGGCTGCTAATTCAGTGTCCATGGCCTGACACCATCCGGGTTCTTTAAGAGCTTGCTTATATGTTTTTGGTTCAATATGAGTGGAAATAGTAGTGGAAAAAGCTTTATAAGTAGGAGAAAAATGCTGGTAAGAAATAGTATTATGAAGAGGGAAAGCTGTACCTGAAGGGGAACATAGCAGCTGGTCCAACGGTGGGATAGGAGCAGTTAGAGTAGTCTGATGACAATGGTAATCCTGCAGGTACTTAGGAGCACGCCTGGTTCTAGTTGTCCTGCGAGAAGGTGAAACTGAAGAAGGAGGAGAATGTAAGGTAGTAGGAGATAATAGAGGTGGAGAATGTAAAGGTTGTGGTGGGGAAGGAGTAGAAAGAGGAGAACTGGGAGCTAAAAAATGTGGGGATGAAGACTGGGAATTGGAAATGTCAGGTGAAAGAGTAATGGAGGGGAGTAATGGAGGAGATGATGGTGGAGTAGGAATAGAGATAGGATGAGGCAGTGAAGAATGGAAAGGAGGTGGAATAGAGTGGGAAGGTGAAACAGAAGGCGAAAAATGAGGATGGAAGGGAAAAATAGATTCATGAAAATGAACATCTCGGGATAAAAAATTTTGATCAAGTAATTTATATGCTTTAACCCCAAAAGGATAGCCTAAAAACACACATGCTCTGCCTCTAGGATCAAATTTCTTACGCCCTTGTGACAAAGTAGAAGCATATGCAAGGCAACCAAAAACTCTCAAGTGTTTGTATTGGGGAGGAGTGTGGAAGAGATATTCATAGGGTGTTTTGTTATGAAGAAGAGGGGTAGGAGTTCGATTAATAAGGTAGGTTGCTGTGAGAACACAGTCAGTCCAATATTGGGGGGGAGGTGGGATTGAAACATCAAGGCGCCGGCAATATTCATTATGTGTTGATGTTTTCTTTCGACCCTGCCATTTTGTTGGGGTGTGTCGACACAACTCCTTTGGTGGATAATACCCTTAGCTTGAAAAAAAATCTATCATGCGAAACTCAGCTCCATTATCACTTCTAATGGTTTTGATTTTAGTGTGAAATTGAGTTTCAATTAGACTGTAAAAAAGTCATAAAACAAGACCTGGTATCAGATTTATTTCTAAGCATATAAACCCATGTTGTCCGAGAGTGATCATCAACAATTGTAAGAAAGAAACGTGATCCATCCACTGCAACAACTGAGTTGGGACCCCATATATCACAGTGGACAAGATCAAATTTATGTAAAGCAGAATTTGTAGAAGTTGGAAAAGAAACACGACGCTACTTAGCCAAAGGACAAATGGAACATGGTATTAGATTATGAAATGTTTGATTGTGTGTGATAATGAGATCAGTGATTAAAGCTAATCTAGAAAGAGAAATGTGTCCTAAACGATAATGCCATAAATCACACAATGAAGTAGTGTGAGTAGCGGAAGCAGAAGGAAATGAAGTTGAGGGATGAAGATGAGGCAATGCATCAACCAAAGCAGAGGGTGACACCCGAGACCTCAGAAGGTGATACAGACCGGTTCTAACTTCACCCATCCCAATCATTGTCCATGAGGCTAAGTCCTGAAAAAAACAAGCATTGGATAAAAATATGAGACAACAAGAATGATGTTGAGTAAGTTTCTTAGCAGAAAGCAAATTGAAGTTAAAAAAAGGCACACACAAAACATGATTTAATACAAGATGCTTAGATAATTTTACGACACCAATGTGGGTAACAGGAACATCTTGACCATTTGGAAGTTTAACTTGATACGAAACAGTGGTTGTGACAGATGTAAAAAGGGAGGTACAGCAGATCATATGATCTGTGGCACCAGTGTCAATAATCCAAGGTGAGACGTGTGTGGGAGAAGATGAGTGTGTGCTTGTGCTGAAGCAAGTAGCCATACCAGAAATACGAGAGTTGTTAACATGAGGATTGGGAGAGGAAGAAGATGGTTGTGTAACAGATAGTGAAGCCATGGCTGAACTAGTCTCCTTGGAATGCAAAAGAGAAAGTAATTGTTGGTATTAACTCCTGGTAAGCATCATTGATTCTGTTGAATCCTCCTCATGATCATCATCCGAAAGTGCTCGGGATTGAGTAACAGTTGCTGCAATACCTTTATTTTTTCCATGGAGTTTGTGACCAGGTGGGTAACCATGCAGTTTATAACATTTTTCCGCAATGTGGCCAGTCATATTACAATGAGTGCATTGTGGTGGATCAACATTTCCAACCTTGAAACAGTTTTCAAGAGAATGACCAGGAAGCTTGCAGTAAGAACAGTATGGGCGATTAGTTTTCTAGGAAGTAGACCTGGAGAAATTTTTGCTAGATTTAAAAATTGGTTTGGCCATCATTGCCATAAGGTCAGGGGATTTTATAGAAGGAATCATCAAATGTTGTCGTTCTTGTTGTTGGATCATGGAGAACACACGGTTAAGGGATGAGAGAGGATCAAGTAACATTATTTGATCTCTGGTGTTTGAGTATGCATCAGATAAACCCATAAGGAATTGAATGACACAGTCACGGTCATAACGATCATGAAGGATTTTTAATTTCCCACACAAACAATCGGGAAGAGGGTCATAGATAGCAAGTTCATCCCACAATGTTTTGAGGTGACCAAAATAGGTACTGATATTGTCTTGGTTTTGAGATAAGCTGGCTAAATCACGTTTCAATTGAAAAATTCGAGGGCCATTTTGGTGGGTAAAACGATCTCTGAGTTCCAGCCACAGTACTCTTGAATCCTCAACTAAAGCAAGACTAGATTTGACAGAAGGACTTACAGAATTCTGTAGCCATGAAACAACCAAGTCGTTGCTTCTCTCCCAAGCTTCAAAAAGAGGATATGAGATATCAGTAGGTTTAGACAATGTACCAGTAACAAATGCAAGTTTGTTCTTCGCGCGAAGAGCTCAAGAAATTGCACGAGACCAACTGACATAATTATCAGCAGTTAAAAGTTCAGAAACAAGAGCAGCAGCTGGGTTATCACCATTCTCAATTCGGAATGGATTGAAAGGGTCAGAGAAATTAAGGTATTTGTTTTTGGGGTTTGTATCGTTGAAAGACTGAGAATCAGTTTCTTTATAAGCATTGCATTGATCGGCTGCTCTGATACCATGTAACAAACGAATGTGAAATAGAGGAAAACAGAATTGTAAAGAGAAATTCCTCGTGTATTGTTAATGATGCAGCTCGTCCAAATATATACAACAGGCAAAGAATATTCTAACTAACTTATCCTATGCAATATCAATACTACCATTTATGTACAGTGCTTTACAGAAGCAATCAGAGAATAAATAACAAAGTAACAGAATTCAGGTAGTCATGCCATCCTTCTCTGCAGTGACGTGGTGTGTCGATTATTCATCCTCTAATATTAAGAATTAAGAAAAAAAATCGAGAATACAACACTGAGAAATAATATAGTTAAAGAGTTATGTAAGATATTCTTGAAGCTAATTGTTAAATAGGCTCATATAAACTATAATAATAAAAAAATAAACAACATATCAAAACTCCGATAATAATATTATCGGTATTGTTAAAAAAAAAATTAATAATAAAAATCTAATAATATTAAAAAAAAAGTTATCAGCAATAACTAGAATGAATCACACGAGTCATTCAAAGATGGCAACGGCTTACTCTAGTCACTCTTGATCATCTTTTTTACTGTAAATTAGATTATTTTTATTGAAATTTTTTCAACAATATCGGTGTTGTTATCGAAATTTTAGTAGGTCTTACTATTATTTTTTCTCTTTTTTTTATTATAATTTGTGTCAAACCAATTTAATAATTTAAAAGAATTAGCACCTGACACTTACAACTTGCTATTTTTTCAAAAAAAAATTATTTTACTAAATTCCAGAAAAAATCCAAAAAATGGTGATCGGGTCGCTGTGTGTGTAAAAATGCTTGCGGGGTATATGCGTTTTTGTGAAATGTGTTTAGGCTGAAGTTTGATTATTTTTTAAATATTATTCTAATAGTTTTAATGTATGGATGTGAAAATTATTTAAAAATATCTGGAAAAAAATATACTCTTACACGCATTACCCAGAAACATTAACAAAAACTCAAGATGCTATTATCAAAACTCCATATCTCCACTGTTATCCACGAACTCAGTCTTGGCTATGCAGACGGAATTTTTAGCCAACTATCACTGTGATGGGGGTGGGTCCGGCACGAAGAAAAATATGAACATGTTCGGCTTTCAGGTGCCGATGAAACTACAGATGATGGTCAGAGTGGTGAGCTTTGGTGGACAAAATCTCGCGCCTTACCTGATAGAAATCATTTTCCCTTCTGACATTCAAATATCCAATCTTACATTGTCTTTGCGTCTATATCAATTTCAGAGAACGTTATTTTGGACCTCCTCTGTTTTTCATGAACTTGCAGTAACATCAGCTTATAATGGAAGCCATCCCGCTCATCGATCTTTCTTGAACACAAATAAAACCTCTGATAGAATGCAACAAGTTAACCATGTATGAAAAGAATATATCATAATTCTCCGCACCATGAATATTTGCACTTATCATCTGATAACAATCATCAATTAGATGCTAGAAAACATGGTGGCATTTGAACAAAACTGATGGGATTATTGTCTATTGAGACATTTTGATAGCATGGCTTGTGTATTGGAAATAAGGTCTTGCAATAAATTCCATTCTCATTCTGTGTTTCCAATGCCAGTATCAAATGTTTCTGTAGAAAGGGTCGAAAAATACACGCAGATCCCCGATGAAGCTCCAGAAGTAACAGGGTAGTTTCTTCCAAGGTCCTTAGACCTATATCACTACGACTTGGTGGCCATATTCTTGGGATTAGCACATTTTCTTCATGCTTGAGGAGCTGCTGAACAAAATTAGAAATATAGTTCGTTGTAGCAAATAGAAGTGATTATTTTCTGTTCGGTTTTTACCTGTAAAAACAAACAAAATGAAATTTTTTAAAAAGAATTTAACCGAAACCAAACCAAACCAAGAGAAAGAAGAGAGAAGTGCTGTAAGTGATGTATGGACACAACAAGATGAACAGAGCATGATGAACTATTACATAGAATCTCCAATGATGCCAGACAACAATGCTACTTTTGTCTTTGACGATGAGCCTTTCTTAGCCTACTCGGATTCCTTTTTGTTTGAATCAATAGGTTGGGTGTGGGGTGTGGGAGCTTGGGAGGGGTGGCTGGTTTGCTAGATTAAAGATTGAAGATCTGCCAGCAGGAGTGAAGATTGATATTGTTTAAACTCTCCTACAGGAGATGAAGATTGATATTGTTTGTTTGATCTGATCTGGGTGTGGGTGCCTGGGAGTGTGAGCTGTGCAACTCTCCTACAGGAGATGAAGATTGACATTGTTTGTTTGATCTGATCTGGGTGTGGGTGCCTGGGAGTGTGAGCTGTGCAGGGAGCGGCTTGTTTGCTAGGGTTAGAAATTAGAAAGTATTATGAAACCAAAACCAAACCAACCCAAATATTTTTTTAAATATTCTAATAGGTTTTCTCATGGATCAGTTTTTTCAATTAATTTATCAGGTTTTTTTTCTCACCCTAGTAGCAAAGGAGCAATAAATAACAGCACTCAAGACTGCTACACAAGAAACCGCTAAATAGACGGTATCATTTCGTTCTTTCATTTCCATATCAATCGTTTCTGTATGTGGAACCGTGTATCTTAATCTTGTATATGACTTCGTGTGAGTTCAGAAAACATCTCTTCAATAAAAACTGAGGATGATTGTATGTTACATGGTACAATTTCACATACACAGTTGGATTTGTTTTGGAGTATTCTCTTCATTCTCCATTTCCCCTTGGATCTTTAGTAATCTCCTGAAAGAGCAGTCCTCATCCCACACAAACAAATAAATAACTTAAGCAGGTGATCTTCCACCTTCCTCTTCCAAAGCAAAGCTGCCTCTTGGAATCATGAAACGGAACAAAAACCAAATCAATGAAAAAGTAAACAAAAATGTCAGCTATCACCAGAATTAGCCATGGTGGGTGGCTGAGGCTGCTGGATGTGAGCCTCGATTTGTGCCTGAGTGTGCTTTTGTTGCTCAAAGAATCTGCTTATACGCTCAAGCAACTGTTGAGCCTTCCTCTTTCCCCGGTCTGTGCCATTTTGTGCCAAATCCACCAGCGGCCCCATCACTCCATGCTCTTGTGCCTCTACCAGATGTTTTTGGTCTCCAGAACAAAGATGCACCAACACTGCTGCTGCATTCTCTCTGTTCCTGGGTGACCCATTCCTGATAACTTCCACCAAAACCGGGACAGCCTCTGCAGCTCCAATGATTGCCTTCCCTTCAGGGTGGCTAGCCAGTATTGCTAGTATAGCCAATGCCTCATCAATCATTCCACCACCTGTTTCTGTCAATAGACGCATCAATGTGGGCACAACTCCTGCCCTCACTGCCTTTCCCTTGTTCCCCTGATAAATGCACAAGTTGAAAAGTGCAGTCGCCGCATCCTTCTTCCCCCTTTGTGTTCCTTCACTTAGAAGAGTCACCAGTGGAGGGATGGCCCCCAAAGAACCAATTGTAACCTTATTTTCATCCACAACTGAAAGGCTGAAAAGGGTGGCTGCAGCATTTTCTCGAGCTTCCATACTGCCCTTCTTGAGCACATGCACTATACCAGGAACTGCCCCAGCTGAAACAATGCTTCCTTTGTTTTCTTCACATATGGAGAGGTTAAGAAGTGCTGTAATTGCGTGCTCTTGGGTGCGAGAGTCAGGAGTTGAGAGGAGGCCTACAAGGAGAGGGATTGCACCAGCTTCAGCAATAGCCACACGATTATCAGCATTTCGCTTGGCAAGAAGACGGATCTCACCAGCAGCAGACCGCTGGTCTTCAAGGCTGCCAGATGCAAGCTTGTGAAGGAGAATTTCAGTCTTTGTACGCTCAGCAGGTGAGCAAGTAGATACAGTTTTATTTGACCCAGAACTGCTGGGTCTTTTTGGTGGCTCAATGCCATTGGCCTCACACCACTGGGCTATGAGGCTGCGTAGAACATAGTTCGGTGTCAGAGCAGCACTGGTGAGTTTCTGTAGTGTCTTTGGACATGTGTCATGCCCTCCTTCCAGCCATTTCTCAATGCAGGAACGTTCATAGGTCTATAACAGATACAAAGGAGATATGTTAAATAGGACAGCTGTAGAAAGATGTATAAACAAACCCTTGAGCTTATGCAGGGCAAGGACCAAGCAAGAGATCTAGTAAATGACCAATCAGCAATCAATCCCCAAGATGTTCGTTACCATCCTATCTTTAGAGCAGTAAACCTTCAGATTTTGTTTGCAAGTTTCCATCTTTCTAAAGCAACATAAAAGTAATTATGGAAGACAGGTATAACTTTCAGGGTCCAAATCTTAGATAGAGGTCTCGTCAAAGGGAAGATCCTAATTACTTGATGAAAAGTGACCTGACTATTTCGATGCACTAACAAGTTTTATCCAAGCATATGGCAGTTTCTGCAAACATTCCACAGTCGTAGTTGAAAAATGGAAGATAGATGCAAGGTGTGAAACTTCGTATCATCAAATTGCAGACTAAAAAAGATGAAAAACAAAAACTAAGTTTCACCCATTGTTTCAAATACTATAGGGTAGAAGATTCAGGATCCATGTACCTGCCCTGTTGAAACAATTACAGGATCCTTCATCAATTCCAGGGATATTGGACAGCGGAAATCATCTGGTATAACTGGTGTCTTGTGACTTCCATCAGCAAAAGCTTGTCCACTGCCACTTTGGGGAAGATTCTTTTCTCTTGCTGGAGCATCCAAGTTTGGGTTTTCTGTTTGCACAAAATCTTTAATTTTCTTCAGAAGCATTGACATCTTCTCAATGTTCTCCCCGGGATCTCCACCAGTGGCAGCAACCATCTCATGCAAAGCTAGAGACTCTTGTGTAAGGTCAGCTATTCCCAACAACTGTAACTTCTCAGACAACCTTCTTAGGACAGCTAGATCTTTTGCTGAATCGTCAGTCTTGTTGTAAAGGGACAAGATATCTTCATACAGCTCAACATCAGTATCATCGACCCTTCCTTTGGCTCTTCTAAATTGAGAAAGGACAAGCTCAACCTGAAATCAGTGTTCGTTTTTCAAAAAATAAAAAGTAAAAAGAGATGTACAATAAAACAAATACAATAACATGGATAAGTTAATGCAAGGAGCTGTTGGAACCACCCATATTCTTGTTAAACCACACATCCTAGACAAAAAACAGGTGTAGTTTTGAAGTGTGATTGGATCATCTTAGGATCTTTTAAAACATACAAAATTTTGAAATGGTCAAGAAGAAAAACAGTGGCATCTAACTAAGCTCCTTTGACGTTTATGATACCCAAGAAATCACCTCAACATTATGCAATGCATATGCCATAAAATCAAAAATAGCACGGGACAGAATATTAAGTTGTTGAGTTCTGGGTTATCAACGTCCCCAAATAAAAACAAACACTAACAATTCTCTACCTGTTCCTTAACTTCATCAGATATGTCAAGGCTTTCGTAGGAAATTCCACTTAGAGCTTGCTCCAATTTAGCTGTCACCTCATGGTATTTATTCATAATTTGTTCCCTCTCTAGGACCTGAAAGCAAAATAAACACAGTGATTTTAGAAGGAAAAAAAGAAGAAGAAGAAAACTAGGTATCTTGATGGGACCATGAAAAACAAAAACACAAACTAAATAGCATTTTGGAGATGTTACCAAATTTTGCCTCTACTCTTTTGCAATAAGAATTACAAGAGAACTTTTGTCTAATAACACCTAGGCATGGTAACATTTAGCTAAAAGATATTAAACCATGCAAAAAACACAAATGATATAGAATGTGCATTATAGGTTAGGAATGAGGAAGTGTATATGCACACTAGCATTGAGGAAGTGGACATATATGTAAGGATAAACCAAAAATTCCAATGCTTAAAACCATTCTATTAATGAACCACATCAGCTTAAAATCTTTAGACACGTTTCTGCTGAATATTTTGATACATTGCAGTTGTCAATGGAAAAGAAACAGACACTACCATAAAACATTCCTATTTAGAAATGCCGCAGCGTTTTCTTTCATGGTTGACAACTTTCTAGCTCCCCTTTTCGATTTATTTATTTTTCCTGTAAGACAAATTGTCTATGAACCCCCGTGTCAAAGTTCCAGCGGCGACTGATTAGCGAAATGTTGTGGCATAACCAGGTCCAACACAATAATTTGCCAAAAAAATAAAATCAATTCTGTACTCTGTAGTTTATGCAGTATCAGAAGATTCATCTGAGTTGTACTCATGATCAAAATCCAAAACCCCCATGAACCAGCAGGTCCAGCACCATAAAAAGAAATCAAGGTCACATCAATAGAGTCTCTAGAAAAACTGTCTAGCTACACAACAAGTTAATGTTTCTTTGTTGTTGTTGCAGTAGCCCATGAATCATCATGCATCCTTGCAACTTCCTCAACAGGTACAAAATCCACAGGGACAAGAAACATAAGAAGAGACAAAGTCAATGACTCAGACTCGAATAAATGCATCTCGATGGAATCTAAGAGAAACAAACATCAATGGGAACAAAAACAACAGACATCTAATTCCCAAATATCCAAAACACTTCTTTTTAAAAAAAAACCCGAACTAACTGTGTGGAGTCGTCAACCATACGGATCCGTTTTCGTCATTCCGCGCGATAATATACAAAATCCGGGTCAGTATCGATAGATTTTTCTACCCTATATATATATAGAAAATGAGAAGGAATCGTTAAGAAAAAAACAAACAAGAGAAGGGGGGTACAGACCATGTAAATCTTGCTTCCTTCGCTACCAAATTTAAGCAAATCTTTAGCGGAATCCAAAGCTTGTTTGAGCGAAACAAGAGCTTTGAGAGTTTGTTGAGGGATGATGGAGTCTTTGCTGTCTCTAATCTCTTCCAACATTGGTGTCAATAACTTCAACCTCCTAGCTAGATTGCAATACTGCTTCTTCACCGCGCATCTGTAATCTGAGATCGAAGCTATCTCGTTCACTGTCTCTATCAAACTTTGCACTACCAGTCCTCCGTTCTCCTCCTCCATTATTATAGCCCAGATAACAAAATGAACCAGATCTCTCACTGCACGCACCGTACCACAAGACGATACTCCTTTGCCTTGCTCAACCGGATTACTGAAATATTAATAGACCAATACCCATAATCGTCAGTCAGTCTACTGACTTTTTCTCGGAGAGAGAGAGAGAGAGACTTTTTTTTTTTTGGAGCAGCTAGTGTGAGCTAAGCCGGGGTTGGGTTGGGTTGGGTTTATTTATTCGGAATTTGGCTTGGGTTTAATGGATTTGGTTGTGGTCTAAAGTGGTGAGTGAGGCTTTTCTGGCTTGGCTAGTCAGCTTGAGCTGTACAGAGCTGGCGGCGTTTTTATTTTATTTTTCCATTTTCACCAAAAAAAAAAAACGTCGGGGGTCTGGTTGATTCAGTTAAACAAACGCCAAGAGAAACACAAACAAGGTGGGAGAGGTGACAGTGACTGTTGTTTTATACGGCGGCTAGGTGAGATAAGAAAAGTTTTTTCACGATAATTTAATTTAATGCGATTTTTCAAAAAAGGAAATGCGAGGTGAGGTGGGGGAATTCCAGCTAATATTAGGGATGTAAGAAAAATTCGCCTAACCTATAATATTTGTATTATTTAACCTGATTTAATTTGTTAAGATTAATAATATAAATATTATAAATAACAATAAATTATAAAATTTAATAAATAAATATTGTGAGTCGGCTCCAATTTTTAAAACCCGCTTAATCTGTCCTTATATGTATAACCTAAAATAAATAATTTAATTTTAGGTATAAATAATTTTTTTTTCTTTCTTCATTTGTTTTATTTACTGTCTTCACACTCATAACCCTCGTAATCGCCTCTCGTTCTCTTTAATCTTTCCCTTCAATTCTCTCCTTTATACTTCATATACTTTTAATTAATTATCAATTTTTTGTCTCTTACTCATATAATTTATCTTCTTTGCAAGCAATGAACTTAAAGTTTCTTTTGAAGTTTGATACGATGAAGTAAAAATACATTTTATAATTTTAGTTTTTTTTATTTAGTAACTAGAAAATCATGACAAAACAAATAAAAATTTGAATAATTCTTATTGAACTTTTATTTTTTAGTCAAATTATAAGCTCAAAAGCATTTTTATAGTTTTTTTCTACTAGTCTGTTTTTGTATCATATTGTACCCTGAATATTTGATAAAATATTTGATTGTAATTTTTATTTTTACAAGGAAACTATAATAGTTTTTATATTGTTCTTAATATATATATTTCAGGATCTTATCCGGTTCAGAAATTATAATCTAAAATTTTTTTAAATCATAAAAGAATCCGTGAATATATATAATATTTTAAAAAAATTAGCTTGCTTCTGTAACCTGCTTGGTACCAAAAAAAATTTAAATTATATATTTTTGTTATGTTTTTTAAAAAATAAATAAAGAGAGAGAAACGTTGGAAGAAGAGAAAAATTTATTCGAGAAAAAAACATATTTTTTAAAGTAAACAAACCACGCCATTGAAGATGACAAGACTAATTAAGGGATTATTTAATTAAATTTGATACTATTTAATTAATTTTGACAAATCATAATGGACTTAGTTATTATCACTTTCCTTCGTTTTTTTTTTCCATACTGATAATTGTATATTTGGGATAACAGGAAGATAAAACGTTGTTTTAATTTTGTCAATTAATTAAGTCTCCTAGTTCTAAAAACTAAGGCATGTAGTGATATCTTTTTAAAACTATTTTTTAATTAAAAATATTTTAAAATAATATTTTTTATTTTTTATTTATTTTTTAAAATTAAAACTATATAAAAAAAATTAATTTAATATTTCTTCACACATAAAAAAATTTAAAAAACAGGTTGAACCTTGAAAATAAACACACTCCACAACTAAAATACTTGACGTCGTGGTCGACGACAAGTAAGCAAGTCTCCAGATAGACAAAGTGTGCACGACACAGCCTAGCCATCTACGACCCTTGGATTAAGCAATTTGCTGAAGATGTTGAGACTTGAGAAATGTCAAGAACAGGACATGAAATGGCCTGACTTTTCACATCCTGAACTGATCAAAGTTCACACGTGAAGATCCAAGGGCTATTTTTAATTCCTAGACACTTGATAATTCTTAAAAAAAATATATAATCTCACGCATTCTCACTAATCCGATTCTTTATTTTTTTTTATTAATATAAATGTCTAAACCAGCTTGTATGTACCTCGACTAATCTCATAAGCCCTAAAACTAACGATCATGTAAGCCTCTAATGATCCTGAGGTTTGTAAAACTCATGACTTCTAGATAGTAAATTTAAGGCATGATGTAATACATGTTTTTTAATAAACTACTAAAATAATTTTAAAAAATTGTTTTTTTTCTAAAATAGTAGGTGAAATAACAATATTCTAATCTTTAAGGCCACCCCAACAAGGAGAGTTATAATAATGCCAATTGGTCCATATATCTTTAACACCAGAATAAAAGATTTAATGATCCCACTTCATGATCCATTTTTTATTTATTTTTTCTGTCTTTTTTTCTACAGGACTGTTCCATGGACAGGAATGGGTTCATGTGATGACCTGTCGCTATTATAAACTATTAAACTTTGAGCTTCTATGTAATAAGTCTTACATTTATATTGATTTTTTGGAAGCGATCACAGCCATAATTAAGCCATCCACTATGATATTATATAATTGCAAGAAATTCTTTTTATAAAAAAATATTAATTTCTTTTTTATATGATATTTATTCTCTTATAGATTCATCATTAGGTTGCATGAGTAACACACTTAATACTTTAACCAATTAAGTAAATATTTACTCTTTAATTAAATATTTACAGCCATAATTAAGCCATCCACTATGATTATAAATATTCAAAATCATTTAAGAAAAGTATGATTATTCAAATGAAATAGGAGATTAATGAATTTTAATTTCAAAGAATTACTCTTTAATTATTATAATAGCATAACTTGCGAAACACTTCTAAACACGGTGACCCGACTCATGTCGAATAATATAAAAAAAATGAATATCTGGAATCTAGAAAAAGAATGAGAGAGCATTGACAACCATGTATGTATATACATATGCGCCGTCGCGTTCCTTTAGGACCAGCACAATATCAGCCGGCGCATGTGACCAGCGTCAAGGACAGCTAAGTGTATTTAAACGTTTGTATTTAAAATTGTGATAAAAATTGTTTTTTATTTTAAAATATATTAAATAATAATTTATTTATTTATTTTTAAAATTTTAAATTTTGTTTTTAATATCAGTATATTAAAATAATTAAAAAAATTGAATCTGAAAAAATTTAAAAAATACAATTTAACAGCCATGCAAAATAATATTTAAATAAAATTTTTTACTATAATCATGTTTGTACTGCAATAATATAAAAGAATTGTATAATATATTATTAGATACTGCAATATTATGTACTGCAATAATATATAATCATGTTTGTACTGCAATAATATGAATATCATGATTATTCAATATGTATATTATTAGATGATAGTACTGCAATAATATAGCAGGTATAACCCAACTATAATATAAAAGAATTAATTCTCTAATAAGTGGTGTACTAATAAAAGTTTGGAATTAAAAAGTTTGCCCCATATAATTTTAGTTTAAGTCTTGTGGTTGCTAATATGATGGCCATTGGAAGCTTATATGGTCGTTAATTTCAGGGCCCGTGAGATTAGTCGAGGTACGCGCAAACTGGCCGAACATTTATTTTAATTAAAAAAAAATAAGAAAAGAATAAGAGGGTTTAACTAAAATTATAATAATACAAAAGGAAGCAGACGTTTAACGCTGCGACTAAGTCTAATTTTAAAGTAAAGAAACAATTTTGCATCGAGAAATGGACTTGAAAATGAAAGGATGCCTCAACGCCCTTTATTTTTAACACTTTGATCTTTTCCATTCAACACAACCAGTCTCGCTTTTCAAAAATCATGTTGAGGTTGATATTGAGAAACTTTTTTCTTTTTTTAATTATTTTTTGTATTTATCCCCATAAAATATTTCATCAAAAAAACTGCTTAAGGTTTCATTATGTCAAACTTGAAAACTTAGTTATATATATATATATGTATATATAAAAGATATTTTTATTTATTTTCAACTAATATATTAGACTTCAACCATCATAACGAATTACCGTAAACTAATTCGCGTGGCCAGACTATTGTAAAATAGGTGTGGGTTATTGTGGATTATGATAGTAGATTTATATTTTTTTTGTTTTTAAAAAAAACACCAATTGAACTAGCTTAGAGGGGTAGATTTGTATTTTCACAAGATTTATTTTTGTAGTTGTTGAGGGATATTTGTAAAATAGGCCAAGGGCATTCTTATTTTTTAATTTTTTTAAAGCGTAATGTATTGACTATTGTTCCTGGAATCAAAATTCTCAAAGTATCTTTGTGGGGACAAATTCATCATTTCATAATGGTTTGTTAGCAATAACTATTTGATCTCGACGAAAGTGTTGTCTTTTGATACATAAAACTTAAAAAAATTGACAAGTTGTTAACACATGCTATCGTCGCCTTCAGGCGGCATGTGTGACTGACTCCTGCGATGGAAAAACTTGTTTCGTCGTGTCATTTGATATGTTTTGGTGTTCTCTTTCTTCATAAACAACGTGTGTATTGTGATTATATCTAATTTGACGTTGATTCAATTTTTTCCCCCTTTTATCCTCTACCTTGGTTCACACACTTCTCATGAAAAAAATTACATCAACCCTTAAATCTCTTCTCTTTAGATTCAGTTCATATTCTTTTTATTGCAATCGTTTTATTTGAAAAAAATCACTTTAAATTAGAAAATTTTTTCAATTTTATCCTCATTCAGTTTCTCACCTCTGAAATTCGATCCCATTCCTTTTAATTTTATTTTTTTCCCTTAAGATGACTTATAAATATTATTTATTTCTTGTGATTTCATCCTCTCTTTTTTTCATGTTTGGTTCTTATTTTTTTATTGCTATTTTTTTAATTTTATCCTTCAAAATTAAATTAATTTAAAATTAGGCTCTTGTTTGAGTTCAAGTCTGGGATTTTACAGGTTGCAAGATTATCCTTGGTTTAGAGGATTTCTTTGGGTTTACTTAGTTTTTCATGTTATTAAATAGAGGTTGTTTTATTTTTGTATATATTATTAGATTATTCAAACTTATTAAACTCGATGACCCAAATCTCAAATTTCTTTTATTTATGTATAAATCCTAGTGTCGCCTTAACTATTTTTTTAGGATGAAAAATTTATCCAACCCCAAGACGTTGCACCAACCACTTAACCATTGAAATAGGTTTATTGAAGTCATTATTTTTTTGTTCTTTCATATTAACTTCTTCTTTTTTGTTTCACTTTTGACCTTAATACTTGATTCTTTATAATTGGACATTCTATTTTATTTTGTTATGGTTCCATGGTCACTATACAATACACATGTTGTGAGTTTCGCATGATAATCATAGTCAATTTAATGTGTTGTTATCTCAATATCTTTTAAAAAAAACATATTGTGTAATATATTATCATTTAAGTATTTAAAAAGCTTTTTTGCCAGTGCAAATTAAATTTTTGACTTTTTAATATTTTTATATTTTTTTTAGGTTAAAAGAAAATAATTATACTTATGATGTAACGCAAGTAAAAATAACAAATTAGTTTTCACTAAAAATAAATTATTACATGAAAACTAGTTACTAGAACACCCAAGATCCCTCGGAGTCTTTGCAAAGTCATTGTTTTATGTAACACCTCCACTACTTTTACTGTAACATCGATTATTTTCATGATATTTCGTTCTATCTCTCTATATTTTGAGTAGTGTTATATAAACAAAATTTTTATATGATTTCTCTGTGTACAAACACATGTTACAGTCATTGTTTTAAGAAAGATCAATTATTTCAATTAATAAGACTGACATTTTACCATTCATATGTTCAAACATAAGTTTATATAAATAAATTTAGTCTGAGAAAATATCTGTATATCACTTTTTCTATATTTCTCAATTTCATATATGCCCTCCTAGTTCTCAAAGAAAAATAAATTGAGGCATTAGATTATGATGTCACATGGGAGCTTTGATTGATGGAGTCTTGTTGCAAATAGAAGGTATGCGATGTGCTTTTCTTGCCCCGGGCCCCCGTAAGGGAGGAGGCCCACGAACCTTCAACCTCATCCACATGGAGTGGCTCGTGGATTGAGAAATGGCTCAATCCCGAAGTCTCATCTTCGACCCCAAACCAGGGTCAGCTGCAGCAAGGGGAAACCGGGGTGGCTCCTGGTCAACCATCCCAGGTCGTGGAGCAAGCGGGACCAGGGCCCGCAGAACAGCAGGCTTCCCTGTTTGCAAAACAAGAAGAAATGAAGAGGGAACTGCGTGATTTTCTACAGGCGCATACCAAGATTGCAACTAAATACAATTTAGTTTCGCAAACAGAAGAACATAAAACATTCTGATTTTGATCGATTAGAAAAAATGGCTAAGGCCATGAATATGTATCGAAATTTAGATCTAAAAAATGCCCGGGAAGCTAGAATGCTCTCAAGGCTACTATGAAGGAATGGGCCCCAGTTAATTCATAGATATTAAATCTGATTGAGGTTCAATTTAGTGCAAGGTCTAGAATATGGGTAAGATGTATTAATCCGGTCAATAAAAATTATTTTTTAAAAAATAAAAATAATATTGTTTTGAAAAAAATATATTTTTTTTAAAAATCAATTATTTTTAACCTGGTTATAGATTAACTCGTTAAATCAATTATAAATTAAATTTTTTTAAGACTCAGTTCATGATATGGATGAGTCAACTAGGTGCTAAGTCAGCTCACCAAGTTTGGGCTAGGTTTAATAATAGAGGATGAAAATGTTTTTTTGAATTTCAAATAATCATCTTTTTTTTCTTTGCAATTATCAATACAAGTAGAATAACTTGTATTTTTTTAGTTATTTTTTTTTTTAATTTCGTCCTCAATTTTGTATTTAATCCCTTTGTGGTTTAATTCTATAAGATAAAATTTTAAATTGTAATGGAAAGATAGAATTAAAAGATAGAGGGATGCAATGTAAACCAAATAAAAAATACATGGATAATCTCTAAGTTTTTACAATTTTTATTCCGATCCAAAAAGTTATTTTATTTATTTTTTTAGTGGTTCGAGAGACGAGAGAGAAACTTATCGGGAAAAGATAAATGAGAGAGAAATTTATTGATTGACCACCAAATAAAAAGAACTTTGTATCAATGATGAGAAAAGTTGAACTATTTTGTTTGGTTTATTTTAATTTTTTTAGAGTTATCTTTTGATGTTACGGAGATGTTAAGTAGTTTTTCTTTTGGTAAAAACAAACTAAAATTGGGTTTTAGAATCCAAAAACATGAATCTTGATGTTTTGATTACTAAATGTGACTAAAAAAAAAAGACAAGTAGGCAAGAGGTTACTTGCGGTGGCAAGTAACATACCTTAAAAAAATACAGGAAATGACGGCAAGTTGTTCACTTTTAATGGAAATAAAACAAAGCGTTAACTTAGGTTTTTTTTTTTTTTATCAAGTTTAGATATCTGGGTCTGACTCATCAATGCTTGACCTCTTTTATTTATTTTTTGTTTTTTTAATATATTTTTAATCATTTTCATTAACATTTTCTATTTAAAATATTAATTTTCTTATATTTGTTTTTAAGTTGTATGATATTTCAAAGAGTCAATTTGATTTGTATTAATTTCTTTCCTTTTATATTTTATAAGAATTAATTGTATTTATATGAATTTTTTATATATAAAAAAATCATTTGTTATTAACAACAATATTTAGCCGCTAAAATAAATTAAATAAAAATGTTTAAAATAAAATAATAGTTTTTCTTTTCTTTTTTTTATTTCTACTATAAAAATCAACCTTTTACTTTAATATTTAATAAGTGTTAATAACTTTTCTGGACTTATCCGTTCATATATTTATTAGTTTATTTATAAAAAAATAAATAATATTTGTTTTTTAATTACTCCATAATGTATTTTTTTTTCATGTTAAAAAATTTACTTGAAATCCTATTTGCAATGAAAATAGCATTTTGTGTGAACATCATGTTTTTCTTTTTGAATTTAAAGGAACACAAAATTTCTAAATAAATTTACAATATCAAAACATTTTTTATTACAAGCGAATTAACTTTGAATTGTATCTGCGGGTACCGCTTTTAATAAAACTAGAATAAATACACCTACCTTGAATCAAATTCATTAGACAAAGTTAGTTTTTCATGTTTGAATGTTATTTTTTTAAAAATATATATATATATATATATATATATATATATATATATATATATATATATAAAAAAACATCAAAATAATTTTATAAATTTTTTTTTTAAAATAAACATGGTTATATACTCCATGGCCCCTGATCATATCGGCAGCCACAGCCCGCAGCTTCAATGAAACCAGCAGCAAAAAGAATCAAAGAGCTAGGGGGGAAAAATAGAAGGTAAAATAAATCAAGCAAAGCAGAAATGCAACAAATTCAGGATCAAAGAAAGAAGAAGGTGGTAGTAAGTTGCTTCAAACAAATTGGGCGATGTACAGTTTCGTGCATATTGGTTTTGTTAACTCAATTTGCTCTGACTTTAGTCCCCCACTTCTTCCCTGCTTCCTCTCTACTCGTCCAACTGACACTCTCAGGTCTCTCTCTTCACATATTTGGTATTGCATGAATTTTTTATTTTATTTTACTTGAAGACTTGAAACCTTGTTTGGTTTTTGACAGTTGTGGTGCTAGTGTTTGTTTTGGGAGTAGGGAGATGGTGCAGGCGGATTGTTGGAGTGTATGCATCCGCTCCAGCTCTCGTTTTCTTTAATCTAATCTTTATTTGGGCTGTCTATATCTTCATTGTTAGACAAGGTGATTGCATTTTAACCTTTTCTTTGTTTCATTACTAGTTCATAATCTTCTGGGGTTTTGGGTTTTGAATTGTTGAAGCAAAATTTTTGTCGTGTTTGTGGGCTATATCCCTTCTATCTTTATAGTGAAAGAACTCATATCTGCACAGGCACAATTGTTATTAAATTTATCGAGTTTCATTACTTAGTTTTCGGGTTTAGGACAACTTGGAGAAATTGATTTTATGTCAAAAATTAATGTAGAGAGCTGAAGGATGGATTTTTAAAAAAAGCTAAATGGTGTTGGAATGTGTAAGGGACTGGGGTTTATATGAGCTAAAGTTGGAATAGGTGTAATATCAGAACCATCAAGTTCAGGGGCGGTTCACAGCAGCAGCTTTGGCAATGTTAGTAGCAAGTTTAGGGTTTTTAAAGGAAACTTTTCTAGAGTTTTTAGGATAGAAAATGTAATATAAATTCTAACAGGAATGTATTCAAGTTTTGGGGAAAAAAAGGAAACCCGTTAGGTTTCACAGTGAAGGATAGCTGAATGTTCCATTGGCATCATGGCTGGAGTTAGGATTGCACCGAAAATCCCAATTTAAGCCAAAAGCTTCAGACTTTCTTTTTTTTAACTTCACTTCATCGAAGGAGGCTTTATAAGCCTACATAAATGTTCTAAACAATCTTGACACTATAAAGATTTGTATTCCAAAGTTTGACCACCTGACTATCTGGTGTGTTTAGGGAAAAAAATGCAAAGAATTTAGGGAGAAGGCAGGGATGCGGGGTTTAGGTTCATGCTCATGACTAAGCCCGCCATATGAAGTGCTACAAATGGGATAATTGATGTATATGAACTAATAGTGGTGATTGTGTGGGAATAAATCCAATTTTATATTTACTAAAACTAACTCTTAAAATTGTTAGCTGATTCTTGGAAGTTTATCACTTGTTTTCCTTGTTTCGCAGCCATTCCGTATTTCATCAGTATTGTGTTCAACATAGAGGTTACCCTGCTCATTCTTGGTGTATGTAGGTTGTTTTCTCTCTCTCTATCCCCCGCATAGTTTCACCTCTTATATTTATCTGGGACAGGGGAAGAAATTTTCTATCTGAAGTTTTTCTGGTCATCTGATCATCAAGCCGTGTGTTCTTAATCGCAGTATCCTATCAAGTGATCCTGGTTTGGTAACTCATGGATCTTCAGATGCGAACAAGCTCATTGAAACTAAAGCTTTTGGAGTTGAAGCTCATAATGAGGTTATAAATTTTAACTGAACTACAAATGAAAACTTCACCTGAGAGGAGATCACTTTTTTTAACTTAGGAGGAGCTAGAGACTTAACCAAGGGGTATATTGTATGGGCTACTTGCAATTTCATTTTATTTTATAATCTTGAATTCGTCAAGATTTCTGTTACCATGTTTGTCTTAGCTACTCCTTTCCCGTTTATTTTTATTTTTTAGTTTCAATAACTCAAAAGGAGATGTGATGGCTTTGTGTTTATTTATTTATATTTGCCTCTCAATGCAGACAGAAGCATGCTTTCAAGGAAATGTAATGGTTTGATAGGTCCAAGTAGCAGAAAGCTGGACAAAATGCTTTCAATATAATGTATCTTGATCATCAACAATTTAATGTTTCTTTTGGCTCCATACTAGTGTTGCTTTATATAAATCTGGAGCTCTCAGTTTCTCCATTAACATCCAATCACGCATTACTCAACTAGATTAAGCTGGTGGGCTATTCTTTGTTTGAGCTTTTAAAGTATATTCCTTCACATTTACATGCCAGTATATTCTTTGGACTGTTATTGTTCATTGGCTTTTCTGACCCCTGGCTCTTATTTGGTCCTTCTTCTCTTCTTCTGTTCTTCTTTTCTCCCCTTCTCCCCTTCTTCTTTTCTCCCTAACTCTTAACTTATTTCAAACTTTGATATCCAGTCACCACTTTCAAACTACTTCATGTTTCCAGCTCAATTCATGCTTTACAGTTGCTTTGTAATGGGATGGTGCCTTTTCTATCACAGGGTTCTGCTCTCCTCAAGAGGGTGAGGTATTGTAAGAGTTGCAAAGCATATATAAAAGGATTTGATCACCATTGTCCTGCTTTTGGTAACTGTATAGGTAATTCTTATCTGATCTACGCAATTTCCAATGTAACTTATCCATCATTTTGTTAAATTGATGAGAATACTGTGTCTCTCTTGTCAAAGATCTGTTAGTTTATACACTTTGGAACTTTTTAATCCTTAATGTCACTACACTGTGCAGGACAGAATAATTATGTCCTCTTCATGATTCTTCTAGCTGGATTCCTTACCACCGAAGCTTCTTACATCGTTTGCTCGTCCCAGTGTAAGCTCATGCCTCCTTGATCTTGTATGGAATTGTACTTGTATTTCCTTTACATTTTATGTCTCAAATTATGATGATTACAGTTTTTTGACCGTCCCTAAGGATAGATCATGGGTCAACAATTCAGATAGATGAGCATGCTGGGTTTAGGGTGTAAACTCATCTAATCTGCTTATTTCCGTATCCCTTATTCAGTTTCCAGAGGATCCCAGATTCTAGGTGGAACTTGGTTTGAGGTAAGTCATCGTACAGCAGATGTTACTTTTACTGTTTATTGTCCTATGATTCTAAAGTTCTTTTAAGGAAGCCACTAGTGCCTCTGCTGTTTATGCATTTATGTATGTGATCCTTGGTAGACTGATCTAGCTGGCAGCTTGGTTGTTAGCACAATGTTATTCTCTCTTCTCCAAGTGATATGGCAGGTTTCCTACATGTTTCATCTAATTTTTCATTCTGTTATTTTCCTAAAGCTTTAGTAACAGAAAATGAAAAGAGCCGCTTCACATTTATAAATAATATTTTTTGTCTTGTAAATGTAGGGGGTGTTCTTCACATGGCATCTGTATTGTATATGCTTCAACATCAGGACTGACGAATGGGTAAGTTCATCTGTGATGCTATAAAAGAGAAAGTTCCTGATTTAAAAGTGCAACAATAGGACAGCAAATTGTGTCAGAGTTGTGTATGTGTGTGTGAAGGAAAGAATAGGGATTGAGTATTCAGCTCTATACTCTGTAGGTTTCTACATAAACAAGTTCTAATTGAGTTGCCCACTGCTCTGACTAACATATAGTTTGAAATAGAAAAAATAACCGGAGAGTAAATTGTTAGTTAAACATGTTCTGTTGAAGCTTCGCAATTTTCTGACTGATGTATGGAAATGCTTTCTAAAGTACACTGTTCATTTTGCAATATAGATATTTATGATTAATGCATCCTTCTTCAGATAAACTGGAAGAAATACCCAGAGTTTCAATTTGTCATTCAATCCCAACCAGGTATATATATTTCTCAATATTGTTACTGGTGATTAATATCCATAGCCTCGTGTGTAATTTGAGTTTGATCTTCCTGATCCAGGGGAAAGCTTTACTAGGGTTATGTTCAAAAATCCATATGATAATGGCTATCTTCAAAATGTGAAGGAGTTTTTATCAGTAAACGGCTGATAGTGCATCGATGCGTGTTTTTCAATGTGGAGGGGTGCCCACTTCCTCCAATTGTTCTTAACTGAGATCCTGAGGTTTTGAACTCTAGTATTCATGCATAAACTAGTTGTGAGACTGGAGGAGATACGGATTGGAGTTTCACTAATTAAAGTTCTTGGCTGCTAAGGGGAGATCAGTTTGCTTACATATTGAGTTGATGACTCAATATCCTTCAACCAATGCACAGACTGATGTAACACTATATGTTCCTTGAGAGAATTAACAGAACGATGTCTTGACAAACCCTATATTGCTAAAGTATAATGTTATAAAAGTTCATATTTCTTTTTATCATATGTTCTATGATTAAATTTTTGCTTTAAAATTGATGACACAGCTTAGGGGATGCTACCCATGCCAATCTTTTATAAGTCTTCCTCGGGAATTATTTTCCTTGAATTCTTGAAGCCTATGTGGCCTTTAGCTAGAAATTTCAATGGCCTTGACCTCCGGCTGCTTTTCCTCCCTAGGAATGGTCACAGTAAGCACACCAATCTCCATGCTGGCTTTCACCTGATCCATCTTTACTTTCTCAGGCAACCTGAACCTCCGTGAAAACTTGCCGCTACTCCTCTCAATTCGATGCCAATTATCATTCCTTTCCTTCCTCCTGTTCTTTGCTCCTCTCTCCACCGATTTGCAGGATTCTACCTTCTTTCACCTCCACGTTCACCTCCTCGTTCTTTAACCCTGGAAGGGTCAGCTTTGAAAATGTGAGCTTCTGGAGTCTCTTTCCAATCGATTCTTGCATTGACAAAAGCTGATGTTTCTTGTGTTGAGGCAGGAACATTGGCCAATGTGGCCCTCGAAAGGATCCCAAATGTCTAAAGAAAACGGATCGAACACATTGGTCCTTTGGCTGCCGAAGAAGCTAGGAAAGAGGGATGCCATGCTTGAACTAGTGAGAAATTGTATGCTTTGCTTCGATCTGTTCACGACGAGAATGATTGGTTAGAACAAGCTACATGTAGGGGGTGAGACGAGGCTTCTAGCTATATTAACAAATCAAGAAAAAGAAAGAACATACCTGTACTTCGTTGCTCTATCCTTGAATAATCACATGAGCTATAAATATTATAATCTACATCTATAGTATTAGACGGTCCCTTATTTTTATTCTCCAGTCTACTAATTTCTTAGGTGTAGCTACCTGATAATACAACCAAAAAAAAAAAAAGAGAAAAAGAAGAAGCAGCTTGATTAGGCCCTTGATCCAATCGAGTCCAACACACCCGGTTGTGCCACGACTCCATCCTCTCATTTTCTTTCTTATTTCTTAGGTTAGTATAGTCTCATTTATTATTTATAAATAGTATTTATTATGCAAAATTCATTCAAAATGAATATTTGGCTCGATCGTACTATTTATGATAATTCAGACTGAGTTCCACCTCCCTCTCTCTCTCCTCACTTTCTCTATCATCCCTTGGCTTGATATAATCTCGTTTATTATTTATAAATAGTGTTTATTATGCAAAGTTCATTTAAAATGGATACCGAGTCCTCAAACATGATCAAATTGTGCTCCACCCCTTCTCTCTTTTCCACATTTCTCTTTAGTAGAAGAGAGAAAAAGTGGTGAAACTAGCTATTCATTACAAACGAGTAATACATTTTCAACTCATTCTTGTTATAAGGTAGATTCCTCCCTCCCCTCCCCTTCTCTCTTTTTCCTTGGCATTGTTTTAATATTCATAAATAGTATATGATGAATAGTAATATTTACATGGTGCTATTCATGTATGGTACTATTAATTACTATCATGCGTAATATATTTTCACTATGTTTTCTAGATATTCTCAAAGCTATATATATTTTTTGATTTTGAGACGGGGGTGGATCTAAAAGATTATTCATCCAAAAACACTACACTTACCATCTATTCACTGCATAAAGAACACACATCTCTTCTTTACTCTTAAATTTTTACCTCCTTGTCACTTGATAGAAGAAAATCAAATGCTAACTTAAGCATCAGAGTATTTCTTAGTCTATGAAAGACTTGTTTTACATGTACAACTATGGTCCAAATCTCACCAGTCAGGAATATTTTTCTATGATTTTTTTTTCTCTAAAGAAGCTAGTGATTGAAACTACTTTGGCATATAAAAAGGCCAAGAAAGTTGGTGTGTTATTAATCACGATTGAGCTGACAGATCAACTTGGTGATTCCCGACCTAGAACTTAGTCCGGAATAAGTTTTAAATTAAACCAAATGAGAGTTAAAACGATAAAACTTGGTCAATTTGGCGCGTCAATATGCATCATGGTTGACCCGATTAAAACTCAGTTTGACTTTTTTTAAGAAAAAATCAAAATAAAGTTATTTTAACTTTTTTTTTAATCTTTATACAACATTGTTTTAAATCCTGGTCAGCCCGTGATCCAATCCTTAGGTCGGGTCATGGGTTTAACCAAATTTAATAACTTTGACTATATTATTCATATCTAAATTAATATATTTATAAGAAAATAAACTTATAGCTAAATAAAACTTACATGGAAAAACATAAATTTTGTACCAATTAATATTGAAAGTGATATATGACATCATCACTTATTATATAAATAAAATATATCCTCAGCAGGGTTTTCTTGTAAAATTTTTTTCAACTTGGTTTGACTTTTTTTAAGAAAAAATAAAAATAAAGTTATTTTAACTTTTTTTAATCTTTATACAACATTGTTTTAAATCCTGGTCCCACTTGCTCAACCCGTGATCCGATCCTTGGACCGGATTATGGGTTTAACCGAATTTAATAACTTTGACTATATTATTTATATCTAAATTAATACATTTATAAGAAAATAAACTTCTTATAGCCAAATAAAACTTACATGAAAAACATAAATTTTGTACCAATTAATATTGCAAGTGATATATTACATCATCACTTATCATATAAATACAATGATATCCTACGTAGGGTTTTCTTGTGATTTTTTTTTGTCTAGCCTTATAGTATAATTGTATTGTATTGTTCGATTAAATGAATATTTACCACCCCCCTCCAAAAAAAAAAAAAAAAAAAACCCTTCCAGAAAAGAGATAAAAATTCAGAGAAGCATCATTTTGCATTCATTGCATCTTTTGATAATTCTGAAGATATTCAACTTAAATTAACTTCATATCTTTTGTTACTGTTCACTATCACCATAGAATCAATTCTCATTACTTCGTTGTCTAGTAATAAGACTTTTTCAAAGAAAAATGTCAACTAAAGGATCTCAAGAAAAAAAAGAAATTATAACAAGAATTTGTTATAAAATAAATAAATCAACTGCAAATTATTCAACAGTTATGATATATTTAAACTCTAACTCTTTTTTTTTACACTTTTAACTTGGACATCTATAACCGCCTCCATTAATATTTTTTGGATTAAGCAATGACTAATCAATAAAAACCTCAATATCATTACAATAATTCATCCCGCGTAACTCTTCGAGTGAAACTCAATACATTCAAGAACGATTATCCATTACTTATATGAAACCTATACAGAATATTGATGATAACAAGTATTAATTATTATGTGAACTAAACAGATTATCGATATCCAACTAATTAACTATCATTGGTTTAACTCAAATTTATTCAATCTATTTTATTAGTACCCTTAAATCATTATCGATTTTATACAAAAATTTAAATTTCTCTATATTTACTAAAATTTTCAACTTAACAATAAAATTGACAAAATATAAAACATACCTATTAAATAAGTCATTATCTATTTTATTAAAAAACATCTAAGTCAAAAAATCAAACTCAATTTCATCAAATTACAAACATAATTTTTCAAAATCGCAAACAAACTCTAACATGTACAAATTATACATTTATACAACAAATTTCTATTGAAAAATGCTATAAAATAAGTAAACATAAACAAACTACATACACTACATCAAAATGCCAAGAAAATTAACATTTTAAAAATGATTTACAAAAAAAAAATGAATAGTTTTACTTATATGATATGGGTAATCTTCAAAAGAATTCATCTAGAAAAGGGATATTGACAGAATGAGTATCAAGGTGGCCGAATTTGTGATGATGAGAGCTTGATTTGTGATAAAATTGGGAGGGGGGTTTACTGTTTTTTGCAGAAAAAAATAAAAGAAGAAGAAGAAAAAGAAATGAGGAAGGGAGATAGGGGGTCGATTTCCAGGTTATAACTTAAAAAACTTTTGATGGATGCATCGATGAATATTAGCGACGGGTTCAATTCCTTGGTAATAAAATGTCATTTTTTTTTTCATTTCATCATTTCCAACTGTAATTCCTTGGTATACACTAACAAAAATTTTCTGTCGATATATATCAAGAGACATAACAAGGAATTATTATGTTTGTAAATGTCACTGTAATTTATTGATGGTAAAAATTTCATCAGTATTTTTGTTTATATTTGTCAATTTTCTGATAGTGCTCATTCTTCTCTGTAATAACCATTCACTTTGCTAACTTTAACATGATCAATCTTTGCATTTTGTAGATATATAATGATGTGTTTTTAGAATTTAAATTGTAAAAATAACAATACTTTTTTGGTTTAATGTTATGATCTATTAGTAGTTTTAAGCAATAGGGTTTTTTTTTTCTCATTATTCAATCTCTGTACTCTTTGAATGTTTTAACTGAAGTATTGCAAAATATATATATTTTTAGCTCTTTAATGCTTGTTTTACATGCTACTAAACAAAATGTCAAAATACTTTTTCTCTTTTAAAAATGCTATTCTTACATATCTTTTAAAAAAATCAAAACCAACAAAGAGAAGTCAACAAAAAATATAAACCAATTAAATACAACCACGTGGAAAAAAAAATAACATTAAACTCTTTGAAAAAAAATAAAGCATTTATTTTTTTTTCACTCCAATACAATTAGCTTTTCAAACAATTTTTTCTTGTTGGAGTATATATAAAAATAAAAACTATATTTATACTATTCATCAAAATGCCATTTTATGAATTTGGCTATTCAAAATACATCTACCTTTAGCATCCATCCATTTTAAAAAATTAGTTTATGAGATGACATGGTATATGTACTCTTGAATGTTTGACACATGTCATATACAGGACCTAATCGATACAACTAATAATCGATAAAAAAGAAGAAGTAACATTATGCTTAATAGTAAAAACTGTGTACCCATTAATTAAAAAATAAAAAATAAAAAGAGAAATATAGTAACGTCCCTAGTTTATGATGTAATTCACAATAATCAAAGAAAAAGACACGTCAAAGAATAATTAAAAAGAACATCACGTCGCTTTAACCCCCAAACTGCAGAAGCCAAACCCTTCACGAAGGATTGATGATCGCTCAGGAAGGACCCATGCATGAATGCCAAGCTTGTCGAATTCTTAATTAGGTGAAGTATGCTGCTAAACATTATGCTCTCTGCAATTAACAAGACAAAGGAGGCAAGTTGTCTCTCGAGAGTAATAAATTGATCGACACACGTCTGATTCCAGGCGTCATTAACATCCATGGGTCCATGGAAATGGCGTACAAACCATTTCTTCTACAAACATACTTATTGTATTCGTAAAATTGGACTTGGTCGTTTCATCACTTTATTTTCCTGTGAAAGCTAAGGCATAAATATCTGTAATCTACCAATAAATTGCTGTCCAATTAATGAAGTTTTATATATATATGTGGGCTAGCTCTTGATGGAATCCATCTTGGAATCTTCAAAGTTGAAGCAGAAGCTTGCTAATAACGTACAAGCTACAGCCACCCTCGTGTTCATGTCACTATTTAAGTTTAATATTGTAGTGTTTCTTTCCTTCTTGTTACTTTTTTTTTTTTTTTATCAAAGATATTTAGTTTTGATTAATATATAAATTAATTAATCCAGGGATATTTCATGTTATCGAATTCGAGGATGTATTAAACATCTTTGTAGTTTTTCTAGTCTGAGGATATTGAAAATAATTAATATTCTCATCTTTCATGATTTTCATGATATACATTTTACAACCTATATTAATTAGCATCTGTTTTTTCACCATACACTATGTGTTTTTAATATGCAATCTTGGCTCCTTTTAAGAAAATTTCCTGCTCCATGCCTAAATTTCTATGTGATTATGCATGTAAGGGGTGTTTAGAAGTCTGATAATAGTTGTTTATCAAAGTTTTTTTATTAAAAAAATATATTACAATAATATTTTTTAAAAAAATTATTTTTAACATTAACACATTAAAATGATCAGAAAAAATAAAAAAAATTAAATTTTAGCTAACCTCCGCTTGGATCGCAATCCTAAACAAGACCTAAATCCAAAAGAAACTAATTAAACCAACTCAGCTAATCCTCATCCTAAATGATAAAAGCAATGCTTAACTTGAGAGACTAACATAAACTTGATGCGCTAATATTAATTACCAAATCACTTACTTTATAGAAGTCCCATTATGCTAAAAACTAAACTTATATAACAATATTATGGCGTTTTATTCTTGTGTTTCATGTACAAGTAAACTGAGAAGAAGCTTTCCAAAAAGTATGATACTGTCTTCTTCACTTTCTGTGCACGTATGGTTATTTACTTATCATTTGTAGAAAAAATGGTTGGACAAATTCGTAATAAAGCCATTTCTTTTTCTGGTTGATTTTTCTTTTCTTCTACTGAATATTGGCACGTCTTTATTTTTCTGGTAATTAGTTCTTTTAATTAATGCTTGTAGGGGAAACCCCTTTGTTATGAAACTTTTTGCTTGTATTCCAAAATTCAACTGTTTTTTTCTTGTAGTTCACTTCTGTTTTGATGTCCCATTCCATCTCTAGGGTTTTCCTAATGTTTAAGAATTCAGTATATATCGAAGACCCGATAAGAAGATGATTTGGTGATAATTAAACGAAGTCTCCATAATCACAAGAAGAAGTGCTATGCTTCCATGGTGATTATATATATAAATGGTAGGCCAATGTTGCAAATTCTGTGTCGGTGATGTTTGATATTGCAATCCAATCGTATTTTTAAAAAATTATGATTTTTTTTAGATTTAAATTAACTTTTTTGTATGTTTTTTTACGGTTTTGATATATTAATATTAAAAATAAATTTTAAAAAATAAAAATATATTATTTAAATACATTTTCAAATACAAAATACTTTCAAACTTAATCTCGACCAATAAAAACTTATTCTTTGCTTTGGTTTGGAAACCGCAGCTTTAAAAGTAGGTTCCGATTGTTTGTTGATTTAAAAGTCAAGGTGTCGATGAAGTGATTCTAAAGAGAAATGCTTTTGTCTGGGAACTGATTTGCTCTCCTACAAACTGTTGCTTTCAAGATTCACATGAATGGCTTTCCATGAGCACTTTCCTTACGATTTACGAGATAAAAATTCAATATTTGACATCCCCTTTTTTTGACAATTTTTTCTTAAATACCTCCATTGCTTTCGGTGAAAAGAAAAAGGAATAAAATCCATACATGCGAGCATATGAACTTCTTTCTCCCTGCTAGCTCGTTTTATATTTACCGTCTAGCAGGAGACTAGTGATAAAAGTTTAAAACTAAAGAGTTTGCTCTCATTGTAATTTTAGAGATTTCAAACCTTGTGGTTGCTAATATGATGACCACTGAAAGTTTACATGATCGTTAACTTCAGGAATCGTGAAATTAGTCGAGGTGCGCGCAAACTGACCCGAATACCCTACATTAATAAATAAAAAATAAAAAAATAAAAGAGAATATAAGATCTAACATGCAAGTGCATATCTCTATTGTTGTAAACATTGATTTTTTTATATAAAAAATCTAGCATTGTTTGAAAAAAAAAAGACAAAACAACATGAATAAGTTTTTTTTTTGATAAATATCATGATTAAGAATAATATATTTTAAAAAGTCATGGTTGAAAAAACAATGATATTTTTTTAAAAAAATAATTAAATTAAATGGATACATAGTGAAGAGAAAAAAAAAAAAGGAACTTGGCATAAAAAATCCACCAAACTCCAATAATAATACTATAATATCATAAGAATCATCTTCACAAAAATAAAATCTAACAACACAAAAATTAAAAAAATCATCAAGTATAATCACTCACGCCGTCCACAACCAAAGAAATCTTTACATGTTAGAAAAGTATCAGGCAACTGGCAAGGATAAAAAAAAACACACTTCGAGTGGTCATTTTATTACACACACATATATATCCGACCAATGAGGTCTTGTGCAGAAATCTAGCCAAAAGATACTACTTCTACTACCCCAGGAATCCTTAGTTATTTGTCCAGCACTCTCCCTCTCCATACATTACGTGTCTGTCTGTCTGTCTGTCTGTGAGATACATACATACATACATACATATGTATGTATGTATGTATAAAAACATCATCATCCTTTGTAGTTTCTAGAATAAAGTTTTTGGCATTTCTTCTAAGAAATATGTAGCCGTCCTCATGCAGCATTGGCGGGGTCATCTACTGTGTTATCATTCATTGTCTTTGGTAAAGAATGATATGATATTATTTTTTTTCTTACTTTAGATAACGTTGGTTTAATTTTATAACTTGATATATTTATTGGACGAATAACTTTATTTTCAGAATTGATTTAAAAAATTGAATGATAAAAAAAATTAAATCTCTTTATTACTAAAACTTTGTTTTGAGTGCAACTTCAATCTACCATGAAAAATACTTTATAAAAAAGATTTTTAAATGACTTTGCATTGCATGTTGATTGTATTTAAAAGTGTAGTAATAATTGTTTTTTAAAATATTTTAAAAATAATATATTAAAATATTTTTTTATTTTTAAAAAATTATTTTTAATATCAATATATCAAAATAATTTAAAACAAAAAAAAATAAAAATATTTTTTAAAACATTTTTGAAACATGAAAATTAATCAACTCTAAATACATTTAATAATATATTATATATTATTTTTTAAAAGTATTTTTTAATTTTAACATAAAAAATATTATAAAAATATCTTTTTAAATAAAAATAACTTAAAAAATAACCGTTCGGAAATATAATAAAAATGATGGGAGCTTATTTATTGGCCACCAATACTAAACAACTGCTTTTCTGGCTGCCTGCTAACAATCCAACGGACAAAAGGAAACCACAGCGGGACTGAATGGCTGAGATGAGTCCGAGACTAAGATGTTAAGTCAAGAAAAGGACTCTTTCAAAGGAGAGAAGGCCCAGTTAGCCAAAATTTACTGTTTATGGAATCTATCAATCAAACTGCCCGAACAAATATCTAACTGCTGCCCACACTCTCACTTACACCCTCCCTCTCTCTCTCTGACACGGTCAGCTTCCGGGCAGCTCCAAACTCCAATACAATGACTCTCTCTCTCTAGAAACAAATATAATAAAAATACTATTCGTACGACTACACCTCACTTTCTTTCTCTCTCTAGACTTGCTTAAAGAGTCCAACTTTTGTTTTGTTGCCCAATAACTACTTTTAAGCAAAACTGAGATAGAGCGGAGAGAGGGGGAGAGAGCTGCTTCTCGTCAGAGAAGGTGGCGGTTAGGTAGTGGTGCAGCTGCTCTCCGGTGAGCGGAGGGTGAAGTGCGCGCCTTTTTTTTTTTTATATAGAGAGATATATATCATCATGGGTCAGGGACTGAGTTGTGCAGCGAGTCAAGAGCATGCGTTCTTCACTGCTGTGCAGTTGGGTGAAGTCGACACCGTAAATGCTATGCTTGAGAGAGACCCATCTCTCCTTCATCAAACTACTTATGATCGCCAGTATCCGCTACATATTGCTGCTGCCAATGGCCAGATCGAGGTCCCTTTCTTGCTTTTCTTCTTAACCATTGATTTTGGTTTTTTGATACTGGTTACTACTCTTCTGGGTTTTTTATTTTGCGGTGTGAACTTTTAACATTTCTCTTGGTGAAAGTCTTTGCGTTTTGCTGAATGCTGATAAGAATGGATTTTGTGACATCTGTTGTAGATTTTAACAATGCTTCTGGAGCGATCTGTGGATCCTGATATGGTGAATCGTCACAAGCAGGTAATATTTTCGTAATCTTGTGTGAATGGGAATTCTCTTTTTTCTTGATCTTGTGGTATAGCTAGCACCTTTTGCTTTATAGTGATCATGATTTGTTGATTGTGAATGGTGATAGACTCCGCTTATGTTGGCTGCAATGCATGGCAAAATCTCATGTTTGAAAAAGCTCATCGAAGCAGGGGCAAATGTATGTCAAAGTTCAAAATCTCCGTCTCCTTTTTATTTTAGAGATTAGCTTGTTCTTATTTGAAACTGTGAATTTAGCATATACTGATAAGGTTGTCTGTTTGGTTTTTGTCAGATTTTGAAGTTTGATTCACTTAATGGCAGAACTTGCTTGCACTATGCTGCTTACTATGGCCATTCGGATTGCCTTCAAGCTATTATTTCTGCTGCTCAATCAAGCCCTGTTGCTGTTTCTTGGTAACTACGTGTTTCATTCTGAAGATATATTTGGTTTTTTATTCTTCATTTCTTTTCTTCTCTTTTGATGATTTTGCCTTTTAGTTTTTATGATAATAGCTTCTGTGGAAATTGAAATCTAGGGGATATGCACGGTTTGTCAATATCAGAGATGGTAGAGGAGCAACACCATTGCATTTAGCAGCCCGTCAAAGACGGCCTGGATGTGTACATATCTTGTTAGGCAATGGTGCTCTTGTTTGTTCTTCGACAGGAGGATATGGGTAATAATTATATTGATTTTCTCACTCATTTCTTGCCTTTGATATGATTTGTTGTTTTAATTTTTGTTGATGTATTGCTGCTTACAGTTCCCCGGGGAGCACTCCTCTTCATTTGGCAGCCAGAGGGGGATCTCTTGATTGTATCCGTGCATTGCTGGCGTGGGGGGCAGATCGTCTTCAAAGAGATGCATCTGGGTATTACTTGATTCTATCCTTCGTTAGTTTAGAAGCTATAACACATTCATAATGTAATAATACGGGGTAACAAAGCATGTGGTTTTCATGTTCTTTGATGTATTCTAGAAAATGTTTTCCAATGATTTCAAATAGGCACATAGCATTGGGGACCTTAATGTTATAACAGCTGTTGCTTTATTTTTAATTAAGAGCTGGGATAGCCATCATATTTCTTGATCTCAGGTCCTTTTTATAGCCTGAATGTTTTCTTATTTTTATATGGTCATCCAAATGCAGGAGAATACCCTATGTAGTTGCTTTGAAGCACAAAAATGGAATGTGTGCAGCCCTTCTTAATCCTTCATCAGCAGAGCCTCTTGTCTGGCCATCTCCATTGAAGTTCATCAGTGAGCTGAATCAAGAGGCAAAAGCTCTACTGGAGTGTGCCTTGATGGAGGCCAACAGGGAGAGGGAAAAGAATATATTGATGGAGGCCAACAGGGAGAGGGAAAAGAACATATTGAAGGGATCTGGGCATTCACTTCCATCTCCTTCACATTCTGCTGATGGGACAGATTACAATATATCTGAGGTAATTTCGATGCTTATGGGATCATGTTTAATTTTATTCCTTTCAATCAACAGGAAACAAATGTAAACAACCAGATACTGCAGTTATGGATTTGTTGAGAGCTGGAAAGTTTTACACAGAAAATGGGCCAGTGTTTCAAAACTGAAACTAGTTTTGAAAGCTTAAACTTCAAAAGTCTCAAGTTTTCATGTGAACTCATGTTTTAGTTTCTGAACTATTTAAGACACAAATAACATTGATTCCACCTCTTGATAAGTCTTTAACGCTTACTAACCGGTTATGTGCTCAAAACTGAATAAAAAACGTGACAGCTTATTTGTTATTCTGCCATAGATCGTGATATACCATTTATGCTTAAGCACAGGTATGAATATGGTTCTCCTAGTTGATTCTTCATCCGAGATTGGAGCTTTGCATTCTTAAGTATTATTAGATGAAAGCAAAACATGTAAAAATGTGCTGTCTTGCTGAGCCTAAAACTTTCTCTAAAGTTTCTGGCTGTTAAATTGCTTCCTGTTTTAGCTGCCGAAGTCCTCTCTTTTTTTTTTCCTGCAATTTCTTTATTAAGCCCTGCGTTGGCCAAACTACTTGGAACAAGGGTAGCAGATGGCTTGACATTGTAACTGACGTGTCTATTTGGTAACATATATAATGCAGGCAAGCGATACAGAGGTGTGCTGCATATGCTTTGAGCAGGTTTGTACAATTGAAGTTCAAGACTGTGGCCATCAGATGTGTGCACAATGCACACTAGCTCTCTGCTGCCATAACAAACCCAACCCTACAACCGCATGCCTTAAACCTCCAGTTTGTCCATTCTGTCGAAGCACCATTGTCCGTCTAGTGGTTGCTAAAATCAAGAACTGCAATGATGGTGATCAAGACATTGGGGAAATTGGTTCACCAAAGCTGAGAAAGTCCAGGAAGTCACGGAACTTCAGCGAGGGAAGCAGCAGTTTCAAGGGGTTATCGGCAACATTTGGAAAAATGGGTGGCCGTGGCTCAGGAAGGATTGCTGCAGAAAATGAGTGGATGGATAAGCCTTGACGATACTTGGTAGCATTTGGTAATCGAAGATTCCATTTGGCAATCAAGGATTCCTTGTAATCCCAAACAAGGGCAAAAATATCAAGGAATCAGTGTCGGTGCTGGACATAATCGGGGTATATATATATATATTGAGAGAGAGAGAGAGAGAGAGAGAGAGAGGGCCCCTTTGGCAATGTAGATGTAAAAACTAAGCGAAGACGTGAGTTTCAGGTTTGGATTGGTAAGTTTGGTAATGTGATTGCCGTGGGTCATATTGTTGTAGTCTTTGTTTTACTTGAGATTGAAGTAGCATTCGTTATTATTTTGAGGGTCGGTCTGTTCAATATCTGAATTGATAAAAGAAAGATTTCCTTTCTTCTTGGAAAATAAAACCTCCATTTTCTTGAATCACTGCTCCTTTACGTGTTCTGAACAAAAATCCAAGTGAAGCCTCAATTATGGGGCTCTGTAAACCGAGGAAATATTATAGAAAAACTTTGTAAACTAGGGCTATTGGTAGCAGTCGTAATAAAAAAAATGATGTTTGGTTGGTGAAACTTGATGGTTCTGTGTGAATCTGTGATAATGTCCCCATTGGTCAAACACTCTGGGCAGGAGAAAACTCCAATGATATAAAGATAAATACAAAAAAAAAAATTCAAGCAAGTCAGGGTGGTGGGGCAAAAGGGTAGGGACCGATGAACATGATCTGACATGAGTATAGGTATGTGGATAGGATTCTGGGCCTATGAGTGTGAGAAAAGCCACAAGAAATTCACACACAGCTAACTTGGTATATGTTTAATTATATTCTAACTTGGTATATGTGATGATGACTCTTCAGACATGTACACACTACGAGGTACCTCATTTCTGCAGAAGCATTAACTATAAACTAAGAGGAGTTTTTTACCCCTCCTGACAAGAATTAGCACAGTGTATTGCTTCTATTTTTTTTTTTATTTTTTTTTAATATCAAAAATAAAAGTTTAAAGAGTTAACTAAGTAGATTCATATCATTTTTTATGTTTTAATTTTAATTAATTTTGTTTTTAATTTTATTATTCTATACTAGATTAATTAAAAATTAAGTTTCATAAATTATTTTGATTTACTTTCTATTTACTTTCTATTAGGAAATCTTGATTTCATGATCGAGATCGCTGGTTTTGGTATTTTAACTACGATTAAATCGAATCGTTTTTATTTTCTTTCTAAGAGGTTATCTTGATCTCATGACTCAGGCTATAAGTCATTTAACATTGGATTTTCTTTTTAATGGGTCATAAATTATTTTAATTTATTTTCTATTGGGATATCTTGGTCTTATGATCGAGATCGCTGATTTTGATATTTTAACCACGATTAAATCGAGTCATTTTTTATTTTATTTTTTAAGAGGTTATCTTGATGACTCAGGTCATAAGTCATTTAACATTGGAATTTTTTTTTTAATGGGTTATTCCCGTCTCATGACCCGAGTTGTGGTTTGACGAGTTAACCTAATTGACTAAGCTTTTTTTTAATTGACTTTTTATTTTTTAATTTCATCATTTAATATTATGTTTGATTGAGAATTAAGTTTCATGATTTATTTTGATTTGTTTTTCATTAGGTTATCCTGACCTTATGACCCAAGAATAGTATTTAACGGGTTAACCCAAGTTGACTTGGTTCAATTTTTGTGTCATTTTTTTAAATAAAATTTTTATAAATTTTATTATTCAACATTGAGTCTAACTTGGCTTTGGGTATTAATTTCGAATAAAATTGTAGATGTCATTTGTGATTCGCGTGTTGTAGATAACAACTGTGAAATAAGTGTCGCAGATGGTATCTACGACTCGCATATCACAAATAGCAAACTCAACTCGTGAAATTGTGTTATATCCCCAAATATTTTTTCTATTGTGTTACTCTACCGATTATTTTTTATTGTGCTAAAAACCCAAAAAACTCCGCTACCGACTTGCCTTATGGTCCCTAATTCTTTCCTTTTCCTTTGGTCCCAAAAACTTTTGGGATTGTTAAATGAGTAAATGCCCCGGTTTACACTCCTTTTACCAATGAGTAATATTTACATGTATGATCTGCCTTTAATTAGATTACAAAGGTGCGTAATTTTAATCAGGATAATGGATATGGCCCTAAGGAGAAAACATGCCCCTCTAGGTTTGCATGTGGACTTCCATTATAGTATCGAAGCTTGTACACTTAATGATATTCTTTTAATTATAATATAACCGATAAATCATGATATTCTAGCTTGTAGACTTTCCTCCAGCCGTAAAAGGTACAGCGTCGACTTTCCTTCCTTGCATATTTTCCAAGCTTGGGAAGGAATATATAGCTAGGTTTCCCTAACCCTAGCTAGCTGCCGATGAAGACGATAATTCTCAAAAGTCAAAATTATAAATCAGTGCTTCTTTTACCCGGCAAATATTGTTTTGTCTTGTCGTTTTTCTCACCAAACACGCAATATCTTCATTGGTTCTCTTTAAGCGTAAGAGGATGTTCTTGTTTGCTGTCAATCAGTAAAAAAGATCCACTAATTAATATCTGTCTTTTCGCTAACAAGTATTATCTTATGACCTTTGAGCAAGATTAGCAAAGAAATTGGGAGCTCCATTTGATTAGTAAAAGAAGAACAGAGTAAATTGTAGACCGAAGTTTCCAATCAAAGTAGCTGAAAGTTATGTTCACATGGTTCTGGCCTTCTGGGAACGTGTTGTTTACGCACAATAAGAAAGAAATAGCATCCAGTTACTGGTGGAATCCGCCATCAGATTAGTCTCGGCAGGCGGCCAATATCAAGAATTAGACCAGTTAATTTCCGTTTATCAATTCTTCCACAAACTTAAAAAACACTCGGTGCCGTCGTAGAAAAGAAAAGACGATCTTTTCTCACGCAGGCTGCAGGCATTCATGCCATTGATAAAATAAATAAATAAATTTAAAATAATATAAAACTATTCTCAACAACTCTCCTAATAATTCAAGTTTTTATTTAAAATAATTTTTTTATATAATATAAAAGAATTACAAGTTTAAATTTTATTATTTTCATTCTAATTAATAAAAATTAAGTATAAGATATAAACTTATACCAGTATATAAGTTTTTGTATTAAAATAATTTTGTAAAATTTTCATCATAGAAATAGTTCCTCCATGACTATGCTTTATGGCCATGCTTTTGGTAGGACCTTGATTAAATTATTTTGGGTCAACAATGGAATATTATAGTATCCCCCCGAAGACCCAAGTTGATTAATGCTGGCTTGACTTTTGTTTGGTCTTCTTGCAACTTTTATTTATTTATTACTTTCATGTTTGTATTGTGGTATTTATTATGTTACTGCATAAATCTTGGTATATGTATGGAAGGTCACTTACACACAAGATGAGTACATTAGCTATGGTTATCGTATCTTTGGCTATGAATACTTCGAAGGTGGAAATTAACCATTTCATGGCAAATGTATTTTACCTATAAGATATTATAAGATCATAGCTCGTATATATTTTTTTCTTAATGTTTTTGTTTAGTTTGTTATTGAATTTTTTAAACAGAAATATTGTTAGATGCATGAAATTAGAAATTAGCCAGGTTATCAATTTTATTCTGGTTAATGATATATTTTGATTTTAGAGTATTTCATCATGTCATTTCAGGTTGTATTATTTATATATATAATTCAAAATATTAATTCAATACATATAGTTTCAATTCAAATTCAAAGATAAATTAACTTAAAATTATCCAATTCAAATTTTAAACACAATGTCAAATATCTAAACATAATTTCAAAATCTAAATATTCTTATTAGTGACTACTAAATGGTTGACTTGTGCTACACTGCGGATTGGATTAGATTTTTTTATCATAAACAAAAAAATCCAAGCATAGCTAATGTTTTTTCTAGTAGAAAAAGAAATTTAAACCTTGTGAGTTGACCATTTTGAGCTGATTTTCTAGTAGCTAATTTGTTTTCTAGCTAATCTGACCTGATTGACTCAACATGTCAAAAAATAATTTAAATAATTGATAACATTATAGTTTGACTAAAAATAAATAAATTAAGATGACATTTAAAAAAAATATTGAGAAGATAACATAATGGATCGAATCTGGTTAACCTTTTAAATTCATGATTCCGGTTATGAAATCATGATAATCCCAAATAAAACAAATCAAAATAAATTATTATGCTTAATTTTCAATAAATTCATTCTTAAATGATGAAATTTAGAAAACAAAATAATCTAAAAAAAACACAATAAAACGATTTAAGTCTACTTTAGTTAACACGTAAAACTCATGATGCAAGTCATAAGACTAAGATGAAATTATAGAAAACAAACCAAAAAAATGATAGTCTAATCATAATCAACCAAATATTGAAAAAGTTGAATGATAAAATTGAAAAAACAAATGTCAATAAAAAAAAACTCAAGTCAACTAGATTAACCCGTCAAACTTGTGATATGAATCATGAGACAGAGACAACCATAAAAAAAGTAAACCAAAACAAATTATAAAGTCCAATCTCTAATAAACAAAGTGTTGAAAGATAAAATTAGAGAGAAACATATATATTTTTTTAAATAAAGCAAAAAGACAGTATTCATGGAACATAATTGACATAATGAAACTGGAACATCTCAGTTGGAATTTGGCTAAAAATTTTAGAATGAAATGAAACTAGAAGCAAGATGAAATTTATTCCAGGTTGTTTCGTTTTTTAAAATAATACAAGATATATAGCCATTTCAAATAAAATATGACATAATTAACAACTTTGAGTACAATAATCTAAAACAAAACAACATTTCATACGTTCACATACTTTGTGTACACATTTGTAGTCACTTTTCATAACACACTATTCATAGGATAGTGAATAAACTTCTTTAACACTATGGTCTATGTTGTTTCCATCATTTATTATTCGATTATGAAATTTCATTTCTTTCATGTGTTAGTATTGTTCACATTTCACACACTTACAATTCATTGTTCATCATACTATTCATTGAATATTAAAGGAGATTTCTTTACTTTAGTCCTTTTAGTTTTCAACATTTTCATTTCGGTCATTAAACTTTATTTTTTATATTTTAGTTCATAGATATTGAAATAAGAAAGAGAGACTCATTGAAAAGGAAGAGATGTGAGAATTTTTTTGGCTAACCACATTGCGACAACAAAAAAAATTAATTTTAATGTCAATGAGTTCTTAATGAATATGAGAGTACAATAGGGGTGACTTGGACCTTTAATCATGAGAGAAAAAATAAATTAGAATCCAAAAAGCTTGTTTTGTTTTGAATTTAATTTTTTAGACTAATTAAATTGTGTTTTAAAGTTGGAAATGTGGTTAAAGCTCATAGAATATTTTGATGGTTTTAGATGAAGACATTGAAATTTGAGTTGCCAGAAAACTCAAAACTAGAATTTCCAGTTGTTCATAGTGATCGGAAATTGTTGTAATGGATGACACATTATTTAGCTAAGCATACAAAGTGTCGTCCGCTGCCTCCCTTTTTTTTTTTTTTTTTTTTTTTCTTTTGGCCCTTCAATGTTTTTTTTTTAAAATTAAAACAAAACTCTTTTTAATAAAAAAATATTTACAATGATATTTTAAAAATCGATGATGTTATATTTTTCACATAAGATTAGAGTTTTTATGGTAATATAAATAATTATATATGAATCAAATATGCAAAGTTTTTAAAAATATTTCTCATGAATATTCAATGAGAATAAAATATTTTTTTTTTTTAAAAAATAATTTTCTCAAACTATTTTTTTTCATATGTGTCACATACGAATTACCAAGATATTATTTTTATTTTTTATTGACAAATCTTGATATGTTTTTATTTTAAAATCACACTACTAATAAAAAAGATATATTTTTTTCAAAATAAAAAAAATGAATAATAAAAAAGAAGTTTTGGATAACAATACATTTTTTCTAATGAATTTAAATTATTAAATTCTTATGAGTTTTAACTTTAATAACCATGAAATTATTTTGGATAAACAAATACATTTTTTCTCTCTTAAATTTAAACTATAAAAATTCTTATAAATATTTATTTTAATTATCATAAAATAAAATAGAAATTATTTTACAAAATGACCCCCGCATTATGTTGTCATACTATCTAGTGATTTCTAAACCATTAATAAAACACTAAAAGAGATGGTAATTATATTGTTCATTGCTCCACAAAACACTATTCATTTCAATAATATTTGTTTGTTTTTTTAAATCTATATATTTTTTTTCAATTTCAACTTCATCCTCTAACTTATGGTTTATTAAGGATTAAATTTCATATTTTTTTTCAATTTAGTTTTTATTGAGTTATACCAGTCTAATGATCTAGGTCACAGGGTTAACTCGATTGACTCAATTTTTTTTCTTTTTTTATTGATTTATTTTTTAAATTCTATTATTCAATTTTTATTGATTGTGAATTAGGTTTCAAGATTTATTTTGAATTATTTTTTCAGGGTTATTCCGATTTCATGATTCAAGTCAATGGTTTAACGAGTTAATCCGAGTTGACTCGGATAATTTTTTAGTCCTTTTTAATTTTTATTTTCAATTTTTTCCTTCAACATTGAGTTGATTGAGAATTGTATTTCATAACTTGTTTTAATTTATTTTCTACGAGGTTATCCTAGTCTCATGATCAAGGTCGTGAGTTTGGTATGTTAATCTCGGGTTGACTCAGGTCATTTTTTCTTGGTCTCAAGACCTAGGGCATAGGTTTGGTGTGTTAACACATATTAACTCGAGTATTTTTTTTCTCTTTTTTAATTGATTTTTTTAAAATTTCATCATTTAACATTTGGTTGATAAGGAATTGAGTTTCATAATTTGTCTTGATTTGATTTTTATGAGGTTATCTTAATTCTATAACCCGAGTCGCGGGTTTGTCACGTTAATTCGGGTTAAATCATGTTATTTTTCTCATCCTTTTTTAATTGAGTTTTTTTTCAGTTTTATTTTTTAACATTTGATTAATTAGAAATTATACTTCATAATTTGTTTTGATTTGCTTCTTGGTGGTTTATCATGGTCTTATGATCGTGATTGTAGATTTGATAAGTTAACCCGAGATGACCCAATATGTTGTAATCTAAATATTTTTTTTAAAAAAAAAATGTCTTAATTTTTTAGTAAAACTATATTTTTATCGGTCGTCTAGAATGTATTTGTGCCCAACAAGTTGACAAAATCACATTGGGTCAATACAAGCATGATTTTTTTCTACTACAAAGAACTTTAGCAGTATCTAAATATTTTTTTATATTCAATTTTTTTTAATAACTCGCAATGGAGCACGCTGCCAATCATGTAGTTTATGACGATAAGCACATGGCCCATGGCTTCAGCCGGGGGACAAGTTGGGCTGCTTAATTCGTGGGATCAGAGAACCAACTACTGTCCATGTACGGACAAGGCAGAAACCGGAGACACGGATGCATCTCCAATCCAGGATCATTGCACAGCAATCTCCTTGACACTCTCAATCCTGCCTTGTAGTCCCGCAAATTGGGAGCCTCACTCTAGTTATTATGCTCTTGTAAAAGTATCATAAGATAGCAGTAGCGCAGGTCAAGGCCTCTAGATTCATCCACTAATCGGTTGGTCTTGCTATAAAAATAGAAAAACACACCTTAACAAGGTCTTACATTGCATTAATGATGGCAGAACTATCATGGTCACGAGGAGATTGACATATTCATAATCTCGTGAAATCTCTGTATTTGTTGTTCAACACCAAGCAAGAGACCACCCTATAGAGAGAGATCAAGTGCATAGACGTGAAATTGATTTCTTTTAGCCTGAAACCAATAAAAATTACAAGCTCCTTTTTAGTTTTCTACGTAGGACATGAAATTCAATCATCAATAGTGACAACAGGAGAAGGATTTTTTTGTTTTTTTTTGGTGTGTAGAAGGTGATTCAAAGAGAGGGTTGTCCACACATGCATGAAAATAGAACTGGTACTGCATATTCACCACAGTGCTCTAGTTCTTCATTTCCTCTCCTTTCAGCTTCGGCACTGCAGCTTTGACTTGGTCTAGGAGGAGCAACATGGCCATTAACAAATAGTGAGTTGGGTTCCGTAACAGGCTGAGCAAGTTCAAGCTCATCATGAGGTCCATGAATAATTGGGTCGTGATTCCTTCTATATTCACTAGATGCTCTTCTCTCCACAGCAAGAAAATGGCCAAGAGATGGAGTATTATTCACAACTTCGGCATCAGTAGTGTCTCTTGAACATAAAGAGAAAATCCATGTTTTGGATTTGCAGCTCTTCTTGTCTTCAACTACTTCAACTTTCCTTGCCCTTGTTGATTTTCTAGAGAGCTCTAGTATGTTGGAAACACCTATAAGACTCCCCAGTGTAATGCTCTTGTCATGGAAGAAAGATCCTGTAGACTGGAATCAATCATGAATAGATGAGCAATATTAACTCTAGATTGACAAGACATTCAGTTTATCTTTTTAATTACACGGCCAAGTCAAAAGATTGAAAAACTGCAAACCAGGTTGCAGCTTCTACAGAAGAGGTCCATTAAGGACTGCAAAGCTAGGCAGCTGGGTTTTGGTTCAGATGGACATGTACAAGGTGATTGAATCCTTTCTTAGGAGTCTCTATTCTATTTTTTATACTGTATTTTCTGCACTTTATTTCTCCTATTAGCAAAATATTCAAGCTTTGATCCTAAAAATGGAATACTACATAGGATCTGAAATTGATGTCAACACAAATAGGACAGCGGAAATCAATTGGCAGGCGTTGATTTGTGCCCTCTTCTGTAATATATATCACAAGGGATGCCTGATAAATATGACAATTATGAAGTGCTGGTGCATTGAACTGACCACTGATTATGAAAGGTACCTAATTGTTAGTCATTGCACCCTAAAAAAAGAAAGGAAAAGGCACTTTGAGAGCGAATTAACAAACAAGATTGATGAACAAGGTCACCAACCCTAACCACTACCATACTTTCTGGTATGGAGGAAAGAGATTTTCAATGCTGCATTATTACTCATTCAAAGAAAATGTCGAAGGAAACACTAACCATTCTTCATTCAAATCAATGACATTGTTCATTAAGGTCACTTGCTATATTTCAAAATGGAGAAGAAAAATCAGGAAACCAAAATCTCCTTGTCAAACCCCATAATTACCAAGAAAATTAAGGTATGTGAACAAACCAAACTGAAAAGAAAAGGGGAAAAAAATAGGTACATTTTTATAGAAAAGACTAATGAAAAAACGTACTGAAGAAAAATTTCACAGTAAAGTCTTGTCATTTTACTGACCTCGGTGTCTAAATCTGATGAGGAATCTGTTGAGGAACCAGTGAGTAAAGTGTTGAATGATATTGATCCAGAAAAATCACCATTTCTAGCTATCCCAACTCTCACATTCAGGGGGTGCAAACCCAGAGGCCAACCTTCTTCCTGCAATCAAATCAGCCAGTGAAATTATTCGAAACCGTTCAACCTCAACATCATGCACACAAAAAAAAATAAAGAAGATAATTGTACTTTAATCAGAAACAAGAACAACTTGACAAAGAAAAGGTAGACCCTTTAATCAGGTAAATGATAGGAAAAGAACACACGCCCTCATCGGAAAATCAGAGAAACATGAAAATCTAAGAGACAATCCATGTGGGATCATCCAAGAAGTGAAAAGGAAGACAAAGCTATACCTGCTGAGCCATATGTGCCAAGAGTAATTGTGATAATTGTATAAATATGGTGATCGAAGTAAAAGAAAGTCACAGTGAGGAGGTCATTTCCTTTGTGTTTTCTACCCTCCAAGACAAGATAAGACAACTAACGAGGTGTGATTGATTATGAGAAGTTTAGAAAGTAAATTCCAAAATAGATGTACTTCACTTATACAGTAGTGCAAGAACCAATGGTTAATAATTATTATCCTGCCTAAGTGCTTGGGTCTCGAGTTAAATGGGTTAACTCAGTTTAACTTAAAAAAATTAAAAAATATATTTAAAATTTTAATATTTCATATAATATTTTTTGAAATGATACATATAAATATAAACTATAAAAAAAAATATATGAGTCATATAGTGTAATATAATTATCATATATCTAAAAATTAAAAAATAATTTGAGTAAACGAGGATTATAAAAAAGAAATGTGAAGTGTAATAGAATTTTCCGTATTAAAAAATTAAAAAACAATGTATATGGATATAAGTTATAAAAAAAAAAATGTGAGGCATTAAGTGCAGTATTGTTATCCTATATAGATTATATAGAGTTATCCCACATGTTAAAAAAAAAAAATCATGTGGATATAGATTATATATATAATTATCCCACGTCAAAAAATTAGAAAAACATTTCATGTGGTTATAGTATATATATAACTACCTCATGTAAAAAAAGTTAAGAAATATTTTGTGGATGTAGGCTATAAAAAGAAGTGAGGTTAAATATTCATAGATTAATTTTATATTTTTTAATTTTATTTAAAATAAATGTTAAAAAAATTGAGTTTCACTCGGTTTCTAGATTTTCCAGGACTAATTGTAAGCTCGAGTTTTGTTTATTTAGAACTCGACTAAGATCCTAGATCACTCAATTTCAAGGTTCGGGCTGGTTTTCTTAACACCGCATTGGTTACGTGTGGGAGAGTAAAAATAAGTAGAAGAGGGTCAAAAGGAAAAATGACTTCTCATTTGTATGATTTCTTTTCTTTGCTTTAATGAAATTTTGTTGACTAGAAAGAGGAAACAAAATCATATTGTACCAACAAAAAAGATTAAAGAGAACCCACAATTTGGCTGACGTTCATTGCAAGATTAGATTTTGTGCACGGGAAAATCACAGAACTAGCCCTACATTCGATGTCCATGGCAAGATTGAATGTCGATATCTTCAATTAACTTTGTTCCAAGTACTGTTTTAGGTGAAATAATTTATTATAAACCTCTTGGTTTAAAATAACGACAACGTATTGGTGTTTTGAGAGAAAACCTCACAATCCTTTCCTAATAATTGGAGCATCCAAACCAAGCGTTGCCTTCATATATTCTCCTATCAAAATGGGAGGGAGGGGGGCATATCTACTGAAAAGACATCATGGCCATCTGAGAAAAAGGACTTGGAAAATATAGACATCCACAAAGATTTCATGGCTATTCATTTCATCATGAGACCTGTTATCTAAGGAGTATCCAATGAAGATCACTGCGGTAAAAAGGAGGACACACCCTTAGGATTTGGTGGACGACATGTATAACGTGGTGACAACTGTGTTCCTTTTGGTTTTCTATATATATAAAACCATCTTTGTTTACGTGAATTGAGTGTGTTGATATGCAATCAGATAGTCATGGTTTAATTGCTTATTTATATAATATAAAATATAGTTTTGATCATAATTTTTCCCTTGTTTCTTTCAATTATACATACAAAAGATGCTAGTGTTTTATGTAATTCCATTTTAAAATTCTTTTTAAGGGACATGAGCAACTATCAAAGCGCATCATCCCTTACAAAATAGAGATCAACTACAATGTGTTTCATGCACGAATACATGATGAGGTTAAGAATGAGATGGGTGGCACCCATGTATCATAAGCAAAAGTGATTTGACCATGTGATTAATTTGTTTTTGTATTTTAAAAATATTTTAAAAAAATTAAATTTTTTTTTACTTCAAATTAATATTTTTTTGGTGTTTTCAAATCATTTTGATGTGCTGATTTCAAAAATAATTTTTTTAAAAAAATATAAATTATTTTAATGCATTTTCGAGCAAAAAATACTTTAACAAACAACTGTTACCACACTCCTAAACACTCTCTTTTAAACCAAGAAAAATAAGATAAGCAGTAGTTGACATCTCTAATCACTAGGGGTGAGCATTTTAGGTTCGGTTCGGTTTTTATCTAAAAAAATAACCAAAATTAAATTTTGAAAAACTAAAAAATTCAAACCGGAATCGGGTCAAACCGACCGGTTTCGGTTTGGTTCGGTTCGATTTGGTTTTTCAACAGAAAAACTAGAAAACCTGTATATTTTTTTACAAATACCTGTTACATCTAAATCTAAAACTGAGCAGACCACCTAAAATTACAACAAGAAAAGAAAACAATTTTCTAGCTTTTTAAGCTTCTAAACCCAACAGAATAGCTTCAAAATTGATTAGCTCAGACAAATGTTCAACACTAGTATCAATAGACAAGAACCCATTATTACAAAATCAAAGGCAAATAAACCCTTTTAAAATGACAGCAAAAAGGTAAATTCTTGAGGTTTGTTTTAGCAAAATGAGAAGAATTACAGAACCCAACAGAAGTATTACATAATTTTTTAAACAAAACGATTAACAACAAAAGAGATATGATAGAAAGCTTTGAGGAGAAAGAATGAGGATAGATTGAGAGATTTATTTATTTGGCTTGCTGGTAGCAACTACGATTTGAAAAGAGAGAAGAGATAACTTCACGGCTCTGACTAGCTAGTTTGAAGATGAAGATGGTGTGGGATAGTGATGTGGCTGGCTGTGGATGAAGATCGATTAACTTGATTTGAATGAAAGTGGACGATTTGTGAGTGAAACTGGAAGATCTGTGAGTGAAAGTGTGAATTGTGAGGGTTGAGGGAGCGGCTTAGGAGCAAGGAGAAGGACGGCTGGAGTTTGGACGCTAGGTTTAAGAAAAATAATGCGTTTTTTTTGTATTTATAGTACCCCCTTAAATTGAACCGGTTCAATTCGGTTGGGGTTTTTCCGGTTTCAGGTTTCTGAAATAGGAACCGAACCGAAAATTTTTTCAAGAATTCTAATCGTTTTTTTTTACGGTTCGGTTTTTTTGGTTATTTTTTTTCTCAGTTTTCTCGGTTTAATCGGTTTCTTGATTTTTTTGCTCACCCCTACTAATCACCATGGTTACCTGCCCAGTCAGTGTCTAAAAAGGCACGAAGATATATAGGGGATGATCAACGATAAAAAAAGGTACTATGGTGAATGGTGTGCTTTAAGTAATGTAGAAGTCGTTTAGTGGCTTGCCAGTGAGTGGGACTCGGGTTATTTCATTGAAAAAATTATGTCAAGTTTGTAAAATTTAGTGCAGTCAACAAGAGGAGACCAATATGCAAGATGCAATTTAACACTTGTTGATAGAGGTATAAACAATTTTAGCTCCTTCCATACGTGTAGATCAAGAAGGGTTATTTATCATGGTTTACCACTCATTAAAAGGTTATTTATCCCTCATTAATACTATCAGAACAAAATTACGCTCCAGTCCCTCCACTCAAATGAAAGGACAAGTGATGCGAACCTCGTGATCACATGGTCATGCAACCCACAATCAAGATTGAGATCTGATCCCAGAAAGCCGAAATAGATCTAATAGGAGTGTGACTTATATGAGGTCCACTCAAAAACTAACCCAAAACCTTAAACTAAAAAGCCTATAACTTAATCCAAACAAGTCTTGGATCCTAACTGAAAACAAAGTATTAATTAAACCCAAACAAGCCTTGGGTTGTAGCTAACAAAATAAAATAAAGCCCCTAATATTAAATTCATGTTTTGCCATGAGAAAAAGAGAAGGAAGAAAAATATTACAAAACTGATTCAAGGCTTATTTATAGCCTTCCATGCAGCCCTTTAATCCTAGAAACAAAAGGGAAAGGTAGCCACCCATGTTGTTTCCAAGTTGTAGTAGGATTCTTTTGCTGTCCTCACCTCATGGCCCAAATAAGGTTGTATTAGACCCCTCTTGCACATGGATAAGATGTACTAGGGTCTCCTCTTGATACTCTAATGGACCTTTCGATTCTGACTTGGTTGAAACATTCAAAACCAATGCATTCAAGCCTTTGTCTTGGACCGAGTCATTGGACCATCTGGAACATGTAATGAGTCCTTACTGGTGTTTCTGGGTTCGTCCACATCAACAAGATTCATGGGCTATAAATATCCTATGAATCACCTAGGTAAAATGTTTTCAATCTATTCATTCATAATATTTTTAGCATATATATATTTAGAGCCTATCTCTCTAAAATATCATTACATTTTCTCTCTCTACAAAGTTACTAACTAAAGCATCTAAAAGTCCTCATATCCATTAAAAAGGATTTTTTATAAGTATTTGGGTTCCCACATCAAGCTACCAATTACCAGCCACATTGGCTTTCCATATCAAGCTATCAGCCACCAGCCACCCTGGCCTGGGAGAATGGGTCATTGCAAAAACTAAATGATCAACTTATTATCTAACCATATAAACCTTATTCTTAAGCACCTTAGTTTTTTTAATATCATCAATTAGCGTCGTCTGTGGAAACTAATTAAAAAGCCATCAGTTTCTTCTTAGAAGTTATTTATGACATTTTTAGGTCATCCTATAATAGACAACCAAGACACATCTGGGTCAGAACACCTGACGGATTTATCGATCACCAGGGGCACTTCTACCCAATTTGATTTTTAACAACTCGTCAATCAGGTGCAAGTCCTTACTAGGATCGTGTTGGTAACTCAAGTACAAAACCAGGTCTTACCATTCTAACAAGTCTTAGTACCCTCAGCAATATACAATGTCTAGTGCCAACATCCTTGACCGCTCTTAGCGCCCGTAAACAATTGCAGTATCTAGAGGTGTCTGGGCAAAATAACATCCAGAAAAGTATTTTGCCTCGATGTTTCCCAAATCCCTTAAAGTAGGCACTCTAGAAGCACTCTCAGTCCTACTAGACATTAATTAAACTTGCCATTCCACGCCAAACTCCTTGAGCTACCTAGAGCTCAACAAACAAAGGATTGTGAGACGATATGTATTTGAACACCCCTAACAAAATGTGTATAACCCCTATCAAGTGTGAGGCTCTTTTTTGTCCTGATGAGTTTTGAATACTCAAATCTCCTAAGACTATATTTCTATAAAAATAAGCTTGAACAACTATGATGGCCTCGCCAACCTGATGAGGCATATGTAAAATATATGTAGTAGCTTGGAGCTGGTCATCCAAGGTAGTGACTCAATGTGTAAGATCTTTTCCACAATCTTCAGAGGATCTATGCGTTCCTGGTACAACAATTTAGAGTCAGACTCTATTGGAGGGTTTAGTGACCTCTATGCCAAGATAGTAATGTATTTTAGCACGAGAATACCCACTAAAAAAAGCTTCATGAAGTTATTTAGTATTACTCAGTTAGAGGGTCATTCCACGAGGGCATACTTAAAGAGGTTTAACAAGGAGATACACAAGGTGAAAGAGTTGATTGAAATAATGGCCTCAAAGGCCTTGATAAGTGAGGTAAGAGAACGTGCTCTATGGAGAAAATTTTATGTTTTACTAGATAAAAGCTTATTCAAGGTGAAGCAAGTAATGAAAAATTATATACGGGTGGAAAAAGTAAGAGTGCTACTACATGAGTCTTTTTTTTTTTACAGCGATAGCCAATATAAAGGACCTTTGAAGCGAAATCATTATCCTGATGAGAATGAAATCTCAAGGAAAAACCAAGAGGGACCAGTTCATGGGCGTTTGGTGTATCCTAAAGGTTTGCTACACCCTTGAGTTAAAATGGTATGACTTATTTAAAGTTATCAAAACAATCAAGATAAACACCTACCATCTCTAAGATAAAGAAGGAAAAAAAATCTCTCTCACATTTAGCACTTGGATCACCTCTAGATATATTATCCTTGATAGGAATGTAAGGTTATTTCAAAAATAAAAATATTTTATCTCTGATATGCATTTCCTAAATTCAATTCTCTAATGCAGTCTCGAACTAACACGATTCTCCAATAGAGCTTCCGAGCCTCATGCTATATTCAGGGATTGATATTGATCTCCCGCTCTTTAGTATAGTCTCAGACTGACAGGCCTCCCACTATAGTGTGATCATCGATTAGAAGGCCACAAACCTCCCTCTCTCCAGTATAATTTTGGATTGGTATGGGGATTTCAAGCCTCATGTCATCGCCAAAGCTTACCCTTTATGGGTTCCTCTCAACCTCTTAAAATTTTTTTAAGTATGAACTTCCTTTACATGGGTTCCCTTAACCTTTTAGAATTGTTTTTCAAGTATAGGCTCCTTATCATTAGGTTACCCTTAACCTCATAGAGAATTTTCTAACTATAGTTTTCTTCGTGATTTCCCTCTACATACTTAGAAATTATTTCTATCATGGTGCACACCTCTACACACGGGTTTTCCAATAAATAAACCCAAGGTTTCCACCATTCTTTTCATACAAAGAAAAAATCAACGAATACATCATAATAACCAAGCATTTTTATAAAGTATTTGTGTATCAATATTATAAAGATTCAGGGGCTACTGATGGATCAAGATTTATTTGTAGTTTCAAAATAATTTTTTTTAATAAATCCTGAGTATAGATTTAATGGGTCTAAAAACCCACGGGTCCAAACAACCTACTTGAGCCCAATCGCCTATGGGCTCAACCTTGGAGAGCCCAACACCCATGGACTCTGTATAGAGAAAGAATCCAACTCCCATGGGTTCATCATTGGGAAAAAACCTAACATCTATGGAGTTAGCCTATAGAAAGAGCCCAGCCCCTTTGGGCTCATCCTAAAGGAATAGCCTAACATGTTTGGTCATAGAGCCTATCATTTTTTAGCTCAAGTGATGCATCTTTTTTTAGGTACCTCTTAGGCTTAACCGCGTGACCCGAGCCCAACCCTATAGGCCTGATTTCTTGGGACCCACATGGACCTTGGAGATTTTTACTAACCGAATACATTTTGGATCTTATTCTCTTTACATCCCTAGGTATATAAAAACCTCTCGTGGCTTACCACTTTTTCATCTCATTAATTTTTATGTAAGAGATATTTATCTCATATTAATGCATGTGTAAGGGATATTTATCCCTTATTAATGTTATCAAGATAAAATTACACTCTAGTACCTCCACATAAACAAAAAGATAATATTTATGGGTTATAAATACCACATGAATAACTCATGTAAAAGGTTCACAATCTCTTCATTCTTAATATTTTTAGTATATATATTTTCAAAGTCTATCTCTCTAAAATAATCATTGTATTTTGCTAACTTAAGTATTTAAGAGTCCTCATATTCATTAAAAAATACCTTTTGGCTTCACATCAAGTTATCAGTTACCAACCAACTTGGCTAGGAAGAATAAATCAAATTGCAAGAATTAAATGATCAGCCTATTATCTAACCACATAAATCTTATTCTTAAGCACTTGAATTTTTTAACATCATCAATTATATATATGAATATTTATTTAGTTAAGTAATTAAATATTATATAAAAGTTGAGATAATGGATATACAAAAAATATATATATATAAAAGTACTTAGAAACATAATACTGGAATAAGCAAGTATCAAAATATTTTGTATAAATAAAAAATATCCAAGACAACTACTGAAACAATAATCAAAATGTTGCTAATACCTTTCATATCTTTCTAAGACACTAACAAAATGTCTATATATAACATCCATTCTATAAAGCCTCGCTCTCATTGAATGCGTACCTTTTTGTCCTTAGTTCTACTTCATGATTGTTGTCGTGACTTTGTGGTCATTTGGGAATGCGATCAACCACATGGTTGGCTGCGTTACCAAATGAAACCTTAGCCAGAGACATTAGTCACAGGTCCAAAGAAAATTAAAGACTTTCACTATATCCTTCTTCCCTCCTTTTTGTGCTTTTTATTTTATTAGTATTTACTTGTTTATAAGGCCTTTCAAATAAAAAATTGAATGTAAAAAAAAAAAGTATTTAGGTCGTAGAGAACTATTTAAAATTGTTATTAAACTTAGTTTTAAGGGTCAACCTTAAAACCTCTTAACCCAACTTCTTACCTAACATGAGTTTAAAATTAAATCATGTAGGAGTTACCTCAACATGATCCAATTGACTTGGTGGGTCCTAATACAATTTAGATAACTGGTAAAAAAAATGGTTTGGCTTTAAAAAAAACAAGATGATTTTTTTTTATATTGAGACGCAATATATTGGATCTACCTGAGTTTCGTGGCTTAACCCTTTAAATCCACAATCCAAGTTATAGACACCACTAGGTTTAAGAACTTTGTTTTTTAAACTATTTTTTACTTGATTATAAATAATAAAAATAAAAGCTCATGAAACCAAGCATAAACTAATTGTTAAGATATTTGTTTGAGATTGCGATAACGTCATTAAAAGCAAACCGAAACAATTTATAAAATCAAAATCAAAATCAAGTAAATATTAAAAGAAATGAAAAGAAAAGGGGGAAATTTAAAAAAGAAAGAGAAAGGAGGGAGATGAAAAAAAAAGTCACTTTCTTCACCATTCATATAAATAATGTAAGAAGGGAGTCGGCATCCCATCTCTGCTAAACTTAGTAAGTAATGCTTTGATCTAATTGACTAAGTCCTTGTGTTATTTTCATGATTATGAAATGCCCAAGACAGATTTTTGTGATCCCATAGCTTTGTTGATAATCTATTTTTTCAGGAATGCTGTTGATAAATATATAATAATATATTTGTCTATTATTTATTATATATACAAGTCCATACCATGATAAAATATTGATCAAAGAAATATCATGATGATTTTTCAAGAGTAATGGCAGGTGCCTAGATTTCTTTAATAATACTATGGCAACTCCTCAGCATTAAAGGTGACAGCATTCAAATGCGATGATTTCAACTTTTCCACAGCATAATAATATTCTTTTTGTATAATTATTTTGCTATAGTGGGAAATCAGAACTTTGTTTTTGGGAGAATGGGGAAAACAGAAGGATTGGTAAAAGTTAATCGATGGCTCAGAGCCATCACCCAGAAGAAGAAGCCGCCAGCTAGAGAGAAATGGCCCTTTGCGATTTTGGAACGCCCCAGGACCGAGAGTGGCTCGTGGCTCATGGGAGAATTAAAGCTAACAATTAGCCCATTGAGAATTTCAAATGGTTAAGCCCAATTCAGATGGACCACGGCAGGTATGGAGTTCAAGGGCCAGAGATTCTTATGTGGCCCATGATCATCATCATGATGCTAGAACATTAGTTTAAAAAACTCCGAGAAGATTGAATTTATTATTTAAACGTGTTTTTTTGCATGAAATTGAATGAGAGTGGGTATAATATGATTCAAGATTTTTATATATATTTTTAAAATAAAAGCTTCAGTTCCTGGAGTTAACCCAATATAGCAAAGTGTGTTTTGAATTATTTTAATGCGTTGATTTTAAAAATAATTTGTAAAAAATAAAAACAATATTATTTTAATGCATTTCAGCACGAAAAACACTTTAAAAATCAATCGCAACCATACTTCAAAACATGCTTGAAATGAAACTCTTCATAGTAAAAAAAAGATCTAATTTAAAGAGATATTCCAGGATGAAAAAAAGGTGTCCAAAGCAGGATAAAACTAGAACGATATATAAAGAAGCTAGCATGCATATATTAATAAGGTGATAAAAACCTGTAGGCTAGCGCATGGAACATTTTCCTTTCCAGTATCATCAGCCCATTGAATGCTGCCTAACAAATATCAGAGAGGATATATTTGCAATCAATGTGAAGTTCGAATTTCTAATTTCTTCTCCAGAACCAAACAAACGAAAGGAAAGTGTTAATTAGGTTTTGATTATAAATACAAATCAAGAATTTTTCTATCTTAAAAATTTTATTTTTCAAAATAAGGTATCTTTAAGTTTATTTACCATAATAAGACACTTTTTGCCCACACTTAATTAGTATGAAGTGGAAAAAAATAATTGTTTCCTAAAAGGGTGTTTTTTTTTTTTTTGTTAAACTCAAGATTTTCTAATTAGAAAGTAGGGGTGATCATTTTTTGTTCGGTTCAATTTTTACCTATAAAAATAACCAAACCGAAATTTTATAAAATAAAAAAATAAAACCAAAATCAGTTCCATTTGAACCGTTGTGGTTTGGTTCGGTTATTTTATATCAAAAATCGAAACCTAAAAGATTGGTTTCAGTTCTGTTTGGATTGGTTTGATTTGATTATTTTATATTAAAAACCAAAAACTATATTTTTTTGAACTTTTTGATAGGTTTCGGTTTCGGTTTGGTTCGATTTTTGGTTCAGTTGAGGTTTTTTTATTCCAGGCTTATGAAATCGAAACTGAACTGAACCGAACCAAATATTTTTTAAAATATTATAATCAATTTTATCAAATTTTTTTCATGGTTTGATTTTTTTTGTTTTTTTCGGTTTTCTTGGTTTGTCGGTTTTTTTACCCCTACTAGAAAAGGTATGTTTTGAATTTATTACGTTTGTCTTTTTTACTAAGAGAACATACTAGACGTCGACATGGCCTATGCACAGAGTTGAATTATTATTTTTTTGCAAAAAATATGTTTGAAAAAGATTAAAAAGTTTTTTTTAAAATGACACCATAAGAATAATTGAGTCACCTAGCTAAACTCGCGAATTAGGTCATAAAATTAGAATTAGAAGTGTGCATTTTCGGTTCGGTCCGGTTTTCACCTAAAAAACTAACTAAACCAATTTTTTTTTTTGTTTAAATCAAAACCGAAACCAGTTCAAACCGACCAGTTTCGGTTCGGTTCGATTCGGTTAATTGAAAGGAAAAACCAGAAAAAACCGATTTCATCTTGGCCAAGCATATCGAGTAGATTTTTCTGACATTTAAAATAAAGAAGCCAGAAAGGACAAGTATCAGACGAAGATTTGGAAAAAAAATAATTCTCATTTCTCACAACATCCATGACATTAGTCGCAACATACTATGGCAAATTAGTAACAACGTAAATAAATATGTGAAATGAATATATAATAGATCTATAGAAATCAAAAGAAAAGTCAGTGGTTACTTTGGACAATCTAATAAGTCTCCCTCTTGTTAAGAGAGATCTCAGCGACGAGAATATTTTGTGTGCCACTTCTAATGATGCATTGGGGACAAGTATATGTCAGTTCAGTAGATCAATGCTTTCAAGGACTCCTAGGTGATTTGTCACCAGGCAGCACATCCGTAAATGCCATGAAAATTGAAGGGGGGCTCTAGGGCTACTGTTTGGATGTTTAATCCATTAAGAGATGAGAAATAGACAAAAAGATTGAGAGATGAAGATTGAAGAGGAGGGGCTCCAAGGCTGCTGTTTGGTTGTTTAATTTATGGGATCTTCTCTTTAGCAGTCGGCTGGGCTTGCTATGGTTAAAAGAAGAAACTAAAAAGTAGATGAGAGATCAGAAAGGTATATATTTATAGTACCATTGGGGTCTGGGTTTTTTATTATATGTGAATCAGTTTGGTTCGGTTCGGTTTATTCAATTTCAGCCTTTTAAAATCAAATCGAACCATATTGTTTTTTAATTTTTCTAATCGGTTTTTTTTCACGATTCGGTTTTTTCAGTTTTTTTTTCTTGGTTTAGTCGGTTTTTTAGTTTTTTTTGCTCACCCCTAATTAAAACAACCTAGTAGAAAAGCAAACAAAAAAAACCATGGAGCCCCTTTTAAAAAAAATATCGAATGATGAAGTTGAAAAAGAAAATAATTAAAACAAAAAATTATCAAACTGTATTAACTTGCCAAATATGTAACCTGAATTATTAGACCTGAAACACCCCGCTTAGAAAAATCACGAGGTTCAATCCCCAACCAATCAAATGTTAAGGGATAAAATTGAAAAAAGTATATATACAAAAGGATCCAAAATAAAAAATAGTAATTAAAAAAATGAGGATCAACATTGAAATAAAAAATAAATTAGAGAACAAATAAAATTTTTAAATTGAATAGTAAAATTGAACCAATCAAATGTTGAAGGATAAAATTTTTAAAAAAATTATACAAGAAGATCCAAAACAAAAAATAACAATTAAAAATTAAGAATAAACATGAAAATATAAAATAAAATAAATGTCAATCACTAATATTTTATTAAAAAGTGAAATTGATGTAAAGTATAATCTTTTAAAACTATCAAGAAAAAAAAACAATTAAAATATAGAATACTGGGTGTAATTAACCAACATTATTATTTAATTTAGGGGAACTAATGTTGGGCACGATCACATATAATTAGACAAAGCCTTCGGCCATCTTTCAGCTCCGATGATCTATGGATATGTCATCTCAAGCAATGAAAAGCCAGGATGACATGAAGGCATACCAGGACAGTCTTCAATCAATTGCTGCTCTGAATCTCTGATGTCTTCTGTCACACTAGGGAATATATATCTCCCTTGGGTTTGCTTCACCTTGCTGGCATCCAATGTGGAGCATATTTGTTTACCTCGGGGAAGTCAACGCATTAACCCTTCGCTTAAAAAAGATGTCAATGAAATTATTATATCTATGCTTCCGAGAAATTTAGAGATTCCTTTTTTTTTTGTTCTTTAAACTAATTCCTGGATACAAAACCCTTCTTCTTCTTCTTCTTCTTCTTCTTAACAGATATAAAATCAATATTCAAGAAACAACATATAACTTCTTGGTGGGGTTTGTTCAAATTAATAAAGAAAATAAAATAACTCGAGGGGTCCAGTAAATTAGCACCAGAATCCTACGAGTAATTAAGTCAATAAGAAGCTGTATGAGTAGATCGGTCATAAGCGATCATTTGGCATTAATCTTTTGCACACAACGAGTTACAGATTTCAGAATCCATGCCTATGCAAGAACCAAGAAAGAGGGTTGAAAGAGATGAAACATGAACCTGCCTTGTAAAGAAAGAAATGATATGAATCTGAGATACAGCGTTGATGAGTAGGTTCCTGGATATGGTTTTGCTAGTAAAAAAATTTGGTAAATTAAAAAAAAGAGAGAGATAAGATTAAGAAAATGTAACTACAAATTTTACTTCTCGAAAGTACACAATTATATATAGAACCTCTTATTTATTTGGTGTCATTGCCTTGTCTAACTTTCTTAATCTTGCCACCAAGATCCCCAGCAAGAGCTGGAGGAAACAAAGATTCGATCTCATTGGACAGATCAAGTAAGACTCTCCGTTGAGGCGATTTTCGTTTGGCTGATGGGAGTGATTTAGGTTTTCTGGGTGCTGGCGGACATTGAAAAATGACAGGAATTTTGCGATCCAAAGAAGTTGGAGTCTTGAAACCATCATCATCGTCATCTTTATCATCTTCAATTTGGAATGCTTCTACAGACGGCAGTTTTATCTTCAAAGTAGGCACCGATATCTCGCATTCGTCTTCTTGCTTTTCTTCTTCTTCAACTTCTTTTTCCTGATGAAGATCTTGGGGTACAATTTCACAGTCATCTCCAAGTTCTAATGCAGATCTCACAAGGAAATTGAATTCCATGGGATTCAGATCTTTCTCAGAGAAAAACATCTCAGAGTTGGAAAACCCCATTAACGAAAATGATTTCAATTCGGAGAACATGACAAAAGATCTCTCTTGATTAATAAAGCAAACAAAGGACAAACACAGTTGAAATGTAGAGCTAGATTTTGAGAAACCTAGCAAGCTAGCAGGGAAAAGAATGAAACAAAAACAAGCAAGCAAGGACAACCACAAAACGTTTATGGCTAGAGTGCAGTAGTACGTAGTAGTGGCTCAGAATACAACCATATAAAATGGCCACCTTTAGTTAATGTCTATGAGCTTGTTTGGATTTTAGCTATGGAAATGTTCTTGAAGGGGGAGGAGAGAGAGAATGTAGGAAACTTAGAAACACACTTGGGCGAAGGATCCGATGCCACATATATAGATCCAGGCATTGACATAAACTCACTCTCTCTATCAAAAAAAAAAAAAAAGTCCCTCGCTTTCTCGCTTTAAAAATGAGGGAGCTGAGCTTGACAATGGCGTCTTTTTCAGTCTTTATCGGGTCAGCCACATATATAGATCCAGGCATTGACATAAACTCACTAACTACTATAAACTCTGTGGCTTAAGCAAAGCGATCGCTTTTTCTTTGATTTCTACGAACTTTGAGGCACCTATGCACGTGCTTTACTACAGCAAAAACACATCTCGTGTTAACCACCGTTTTATTTAACTCTTCTCGCAACCTTACTCTCGTTTCTCGCCATACTTTTTATGACTGTGCAAACAACTTCTCGTCTCTCCATCGATGTTTTTTCAAATTGGTGTTGTTTTATTGTATAAAATATGCAAACTACAAGAAAAAACATTGATAAAAATACTCGATTGAGAAATGTTTAAATCTTAATTAACTAATCAACTATATAGATTTGAGATGCTACTATATAGATATATTGGTTAGGCATTAAAACAATACATACTCATGCATGAAAATACAATAAAAAAACAAACTCAGTTTTGAATGTGAGTCTGAAAACTCTCTAAAATTAGATTTATAATTTGTTAAAAATAAATTCATGTATAATATTACGTTAATTCTAAGTTAAAAAAATTACTGTTGTGAGATTGTTGGTTCGTCTGTTTTTCCGATTTGTTTCATTTCATTTTTTTATAACATAGTGTTTCGGATGAGGATATATTATTTAGCATGTACTAGTTTATAGAGCATGCATGCTCTTGCTTGCAGCTTGAAATCAATTTTTTTAGTGTAAAAGAATAATATCTAAATTGTTGAAATTTTTTTGACATTATCATGCATGAAACTTGTTACAACAATACAAATTTTAAAAATCCTGACCTAACTATTTTCCTAGCTCAAGTATTAAATTAAGTTGTGTTGGAGTTACCTCGCGTGACCTCTTGTTCACTTGGTATGTTCAAAGAAAAAAATCAAATCAATACTGCATGATAAAATTAAATAAAAACATTGTATTAAAGGATGGAATTGAAGAATAGATATGAAACATAGTTACATTGTTAAGGGGGAAATAAACTTATATTTATAGATTGTTTATTGTTGTTTAAGTCTTCAAGGGACTAGATTGCAAAATATAGGGGTGAAATTCATCAACAAGTTCAAGATGTAAATTAAGTGAAGATTAGTTCTTAAGAATTCATTTTAATGCTTATCGTTAAATCTTCATATCTTACTCAATAGCAAGCTAAATTGAATTCACACACTTCACATTGTATGCATAAATAGGATTGATATACATTTAATCGGTTTAAGTTTCACCAAGTTTGAAACTGTCAAAAATAGTTTTTAAGTTGAATCGGTCCATCGTTGTTCATCCTGTGATGAACACTTGAGAATTTTATAGGAACCGGTCAACCGAATGATATGGTCATTTGAACCGGTCGACCGCTTTAATCATCAAAGACATTCCAATGGCTATAAATAATTAGTTTCTTTTGAAAACATATATATAGCTCTCTTTTATGCAAAATTAAAGAGAGATTCTAACATACATGGTACATAAGTTGTTTCAAAAGAAAAATCAACTGGAAATCATCAATCCTAACATACTCTAAGTTGTGCTAAATTAAATCTTTATATTCTAACACAAGAGTATAAAATCTCACATTCAATACACTTACACTCCTTTAATCATCAAAAGTGGTATTGAGTGAGTTATAGAGATTATAATTTTTAATTGTACAATATACGTTTTGAGAGAGTGAATCTTGTTGTAAACAAATCATAATTGTAAACACTTGAGAGTTTGGATAAACTCTTGGCATTAGTGAGGTATTGTTACTAAGAAAATTTTTTTGAGGAGGGAACATCTTCAAGTAGTGTAATTGCTTGGTGTGGATTTATCAAGGGCATCGTATCTTTCACTTTGAGTAATAAAAGAGTACAATATTCAATTACAGTTGATACTTGAGGTATGGATGTAGACTTGTCGAACCACGTTAAAAATATAGTTTGCAATCTCTCTTCCTATCTCTTTACTTTAAACACTTTAATTATATTGTTGGTTATTGTGTTATATGTGCTTGTTGTGTTTATTTGTATTGTTTGATATAATTAATGAAACATCTAATTCACCTCCTTTTAAGTGTTATTGTTACCTTAATTCTAGAACAACAGTTTATTGTTCATATAATTAAACCAACCTCAACTTTTTTAGTTATTAATATAATTCGATAATGTGGTATAGATATTTCTATAAAAGTGCATTTGGACTAAAAATATATTTATTTGATTTTCTAAGTGATTCTTAATATTTTTTACTTCAATATATAAAAATTATCTAAAATTATATAAAAAATTGATATTTTTTCAATTTAAATACATTTTAAAAAACATTTTTAAACACAATGAAAATGTACTCCCAGACACGGCCAATAAAAATTGAAAGGTGACATAATGTATAACTAAAGAATAGAAAGTTAGAGGTTTTATAGGCCTCAAAATTATAATTAAATTGTATAGAAAACTCTGATTTGATAAAATCTGAATATCAATAATAATATTCTTAAAAGTTTTTGAAAAATAATTTAGATAACATTATTTATAATAGTTGTACGTATAACTAATTAAATCCATATAGAAAAAATGATATTTTATTAAAAATTACATGGCTAGTAAAATTCATCTAGTATTAAAGCTATCAAACTAAATAAATCCTAAAAAAAATTAACAATTAAAAAAATAACATGCCAAGAATTAAATATTGTACGCTTCACATCAAGCTCTCCCGGTTGAAAGGAAAAAAAAAAAAAAACTTGTCCTCAAATTGCAATCAGAAATTGAATTTGACTAAGTAAAAACATATTTTTAATAAAACAACAGAAGCAACTTCATCACACCATAGCTTATTTCATTAAATTTATTTGTATTATTAAATTTAATAGCACCCATATCAACTCTAATTAGAAATACCTGCTATCAAGATAACAATGTCATCCAAGCAATGGCTCTTCCGTTCACCAAAGGGGGTGTTTGGGAGCTTTAACAGCAGGCCCTTCCTTTCTCAAAAGTTTGTTCCTAATGATTAGAGGCGGAGCCTCCTTCTCTACGTCCTCTGAAACTATTATAATTCTGTCAGTGAAAAGAATTAGGGTTTCGATAACTCAGTGTCAATAATAAAAATAAGTCACTAGTCTTAACTATAAATTCTTTTAATGTATTTAGCATTAAAATTTCTAAATTAAATAAATCCAATAAAATCTCAAGAATTAAAGACTTCACAAAATGAAAATAATTATTTCAAAAATTAACCTCATGCCAAGGATAACTTAATTTCACTCCGAAGTTGCAATTTTGGCATTTAAAATTTAAAAGGTATTTGAGAATATAATAACTGTTTTTTTAAAAGTAATTTTTAATTAAAAATATATTAAAATAATATTTTTATATTTTATATTCCTCAAGCCCCAATAGAAAAAGAAAACTAGTCAGTTGTGGCTCGAAAATGATGTTTTCTTCCCTTCCCACTAGCTAAGCAATCTTGTGGGTGCTTATGCTGCTGTCTCTCAAATTGGGTGCGAAACGACAAATTGTCCGATGTTTGATGGGATCCGCGTTGAGCATGTTGGATCTGATCTCTTGGCGAAGCAACAAGGTCACCTGCGACGAAACCCAAATTATTTGACAACATTAATGTCATGTCACGGAAAGAGATAACAGGATCTTTTGATAAGCAATTGTTTTGGTGTCAAAATACTTAAGATTTTGTATTCTGTAATCTTCTTCCATTTTCATATTAATAAGAAAATAAGATTAAATATGTGAGCGGATTTATTCGGAGCAAATAAGCAAGTGAGATTCCGAGAATGTTTGAAAATGTAATTGCGATTATTTTTCAAAATATTTTTCACTTAAAAAATGTATTAAAATAATTTTTTTTAATTTTTAAAAATTATTTTTAATATTAACGCATCAAAATAATCTAAAAACACCAAAAATATATTAATTTTTAAACTTTTTTTAAAAAAATTTAAAACATAAAAACAAACCACCCTTAATTAATTATTCAGATTTACCCACCAGTTTTTATGATTAACAATCTGATTATGAGTTAAATGGCACGCTGCGCCGCTCGAGAATTACCCAGGTCCCATCGCCATGTGATTTTCTTTTTGGGCACCATATCCAGAGAGAAGTACGAAGGCTAATCTTCCTAGGGAATACCAAAGCAAATATGCAGTTTTTTTACAAAGACGTTTTGAAAGTGTTTTTTTAAGATATATTTAAACTAAAAATATATTAATTTAGTATTTTTATTGAGAAATTTTGATGTAGTAATATTAAAAAAATTAGAAATTTCAAGAATCTTTAAATCTTCAAACAAATGAACCCGTATCCACTGTCGTTGCATCAGAAAGCTGCCTCGGCGTCGGCGGTATTAGAACGGCGGTACTCACGTGGGTCCCAAATAAAGGATAATTAATTTCATGATGTAGGTCCCACCAATCTTGTGGCTGTAGGCCCTGCATGCTCATGGACTTTGGATTCCTTCCTGCTGCTATAGATAACGAGATTATTCTCAGCACTTTTATTAAACTCCCATCTTAAGTCTTAACTCAACGGTTGATTTTGGACCTGGCTCGTCCACTTCCTGACCAAGCTTATTGTACGAATAAGTTTAACTTGGAAATAACTTTATTTGATTTAATTTACTTGAAAAATCAACTTAAAAACATAGTTATTAAATTTGGACCGGCCCGACAGGTTACCCCAAGATTTGATCAATCCGGTGGCTAGATCGGTCCAAGTAAGATAAAAGTCATAGATGAAAAAAACCCGGCAAAACCTGGTTGACTTGTCGGGTTGACCCGTGACCCGAGCGACCCGACAAAACCCGGCTAAAATCCATTTTTTTTTTCAAATGTTTTTTTTCCCTAGCCAAAGACCAATTTTTAAAAAAATTTAATTGGTTATTAATTACTAGAAAAATATTTTATTTTTACAATATGGGATTTGAAGTCTTTTAGTATATATACTCTATATTCACAAGAAAAAAGTTGTATTTTTTCAATGTAGGTAAAAAAATCTTTTTAGTTTAAATACTTCAACTTAAAAGGATAACATACTAATATAGTATATTTTTAATGTGGAATAAAAAAAAAATTTAAATAATATTTTAAACTTCATTATTTATAACATGTCTAGCCTATACTCAGATAGATTATTTCTTAATTTTTTTATATGAAATATTAAAATTTTAAATATTTTTTTTTAATTTTTTCGGGTTGACCACCCAGAACATGGCTCCTTAGTTGGGTCAATTTCTGGACCGGGTTTGATAACTATACTTATAAGTCGGTTCAACCTTATTAATTTTTTAAAAACAACATAATTTTAATTTTCTTTTTAAAAAATTATTACCTTAATTAATCTCCTATCCTAATTCTAGATCTCAACTCTATGTCGAACCAACATGAATGTTTTTAATAACTATGATTTTTAGAGTTGTTTTTTTACTGTCCAATTATATTTAAAAAAAATTAATTTTTTTAATTTTAAATTATTTTTTATATTTTTAGCATATTTTAATATAAAAATAAATTATATATAAAAAAATATACCAAACACTACCGACGGATGAAATGTTGATCATTTATATCCCCTCAAACGATAAATTGACGGTATATGATCACTTGAATTGTCTCTCTCCAGCGGAAAGTGGGGGCCCCGATTGGATTGCTTGGATTTCATCACATCATAGACATGATAAAGGGTCTGCTTAATTTGAGGCGGGCCCCCTCATGTCTCCCTTCTGTCTTCTCTTTCTGTGATTTTAATTTCACCCCTTAACCTCGAAGTTCATTAAGAAATCCAAATCACAGCAGCTCTTGGAAGATTGCTTAAATAATTTCGTATATAATGGTTATTCGATAGTGCTCTGAAAATAGTAGAAGAATTGAATTGATCTGATTTATGAAATTGAAAATAAATAAATAAAAAGTGACTAAGGTGATAGCTTGGAAGTCAAATTGCAAAGATAAAGGGGAAGGAATGGAAATACACCAAAATACAGGGCTACAGTAACAAAACCTCCCGGCAGCCCAGCGACCTTGGTTTCATTAAATATTATTATCATATAAGATTGTTTACTGCATGCTTAGAGGCTTAATCATGTTGCATATTGTGATTAGGAGTGGAAATAGTTATGATAACGTGGGGTACGATACTTAAAATGAAAAGGGACCCCACACACACACACTCTCATGGCACATAATTGCATCTCATGCTCATGCCTAATGATTCTGCTTCCCATCTCCGATCATCATGTCCCATCCCCGGCAATCATCTCTCCCCATTTTCCAACCCTTCGTCTTCCTACTTTCCGGATAGCTTGTCTTCCCATATCATGAAAAGAGGGGTTGCCTTCCATTACATAATCAGGTCACTACAAACCTCTTGATGAACAGAAGAAAAGAAAAATTCCTCACACTTGTAGTAGTATATCTGATAGTTCATTAATTTGATAAGATAATTTCGTGGAGAATATTGCTGAGAAATAGATTCAACTGATCCAAAAATGTGTACTTTTCCTTGTGTCTGTGGACAATGTAATCTAGTTTCATGTATTGGCTATATGTAAAGCAAAACTGCTCGGAGTTAATGGAGTTTTCGTTTCTATATTTGCCTCAGTAACAAGAATCCTTAATTTGGCAATTCAAACAAAAAAATTTTTTTACAGTTCTGGTCAAGCAAGGGGCCGGCAGGGCATGGTAATTTTATCTTGGTTTCCACCAAGAACCATGCCCTGCCGGCCCTTGTTTGACTATAAGATGCCGAGTGGACAGCCTTTGTTCTTTTTCTTTCGATAGGAAATCTACAGGAGTACACTTATCTGCTTGATCATGAAGGAAATTTGGATCAATTAATTCTTATATAATCATATTATTCCGTCCACAGGGCATAGATGACGACATATATATAAAGTCAAGAGAAATTTGTGAACGATTTTATTTTTTCAAATTAATGAATCAATCAAATTGGTAATTTTTTTGTCGACATAGACTATTTGTATCTTTAAGTACAAATATGAAACACTTACAGCAATTAACAATGACCCACAAAATATTATTTAGCCAAGTGTACAATTAATCCTCCAAATTCTCCGATTACTTCTTGATCATACGAACATAAACTGCTTAATTCATAATATATATATATATATATATATATATATATATATATATATATATATATATATATATATATATATATATATATATATATATATCTCTTTTTGGGGTATAGATTACTGAAAACCATATGTGAAAAATGCCAATAAGTAGTAGGAACCTTACCCGACTTGCGCTTCCATAGTGGCAGAAATTATACAATATATTAAAATAACTCAGTGTTTCTATTACTGTTTATCTAGACTTAAAGCACTGTAGATTAAAGCAGTGTAATGATAACTCAGCCCTTGCCACAAAGAGTTGCAAAGGCAGCGGGGGAGGGTTGGGGTTGTCTTTTCACTAGGCTGCATTTTGCATTGAAGGGATGGATAAAAAGAAAATAGCCACTTCAAGTTTTGGTGGGGCTACCCTGGGCGTCAGCCAAGTCGGCGCCCCCACGTGACGACACCTGACGATTAGGCTAACCTGAGCGCCACGTGGCGTTGGGGCTGGGTACCCTTGCCCTGGGCGGTAGCCAGCCTGCGCTCCCACATGGGACACCTAGCGTCTGGGCTACTTGTCCTTGCACTAGGTTAGACCGAGCGCCACGTGTTGAGATCTAGAGCTTAAGCTGCCTGCCTTTGCACTAGGTCAGACCCGAGTGCCACGTGGCGCTGGGGCCGGCTTTCCTTGCCCTGGGCGGGAGCCAGGCCCGCGCCCCCATGTGGGGACACCTGGCACTTGGGCTGTCTGTCCTTGCGCAAGGTCAGACCCACACGCCACGTGGCGCTGAGGTATTTGCCCCGCTCCTAGGGTTAATGGATCCTGCGTTAAGACCTAATTTTCTTGGGTCCCTTGTCAGGACCCAAGGCTATTCGGTTTGAGTTTCTAAATATAATTATTTTCCACATAAATATTATTATTTTTATTATAGTTGAAAGTATTAATATCAAATATATTATAATTTGTGTTCTTAATATTATTTGTTCAATTGAAATAAAAATAATAATATTTATACCCCAAAAATAGTATTGTTGATATTAATACTTTGAATTATAATAAAAATTATAATATTCAAAACACAAATAATACTATTTTTAATATTAATACTTTCAATTATAACAATAAAAAAATATTTATATAGCAAATAATAATATTTATACCACAAATAATACTATTTTTAGTAGTAATACTTTCAATGATAATAAAAATAATAATCTTGTATCACAAATAAAAATATTTTTATATTAATACTTTGAACTCCAATATAAATAAAAATCAATACTTTCAATTATAATAAAAATAAAAATAAAAATATTTGTACAGCAAATAAATTTATACCACAAATAATAATATTTTTTATATTCATGCTTTGAACTATAGTAATAATATTTATATTTATAATACAAATAATAATATTTTTAATATTAATATCTTTAAGTATAATAAAAATAATAATATTTATGGCAGTTGGGTTGCCCTGCCCTTGCACTAGGTCAGACCTAAGCTCTATGGGGTGCTGGGGCTGGCTTGCCCTGGGCGTGAGCCAAGCCCGCACCCTCACGTGCGACACCTAGCACCTGGGCTTCCTGCCCTCGCACTGGGCAAATCGGAGCGTCATGGGGCGTTGGGTGCCTTTGCCCTAGGCATGAGCCAGCTCGCGCCGCCACGCTGGGACATCTGATGCCTGCCCTTGCATTGAGTTTGACCCGAGCACCACATGGCGTTGGGGTTGTCTTGCTAAGGGCGCACAGCCAGACCCACGCGCCACGTGGCGAGACCTGGTGCTTAGGCTGCCATGCTTGTGCTAGGACCCAATGGTAATGAGTCGTTGTCAGGACCCTATTTGCTTGGGTCATGCACCAATACCCAATGGTAAATGGGTCCTGCGGTGGACCCAATGTAGTTGGTCCACCGCAGGGCCAAATGGCAATGGGTCCTGCGCAGGACCCAAGTCTAATGGGTCCTGTGCAGAACCCAAGTCTAATGGGTCTTGTTTCATAACTCAATTCGCTTGGGTTCTCGCCAAGATCCAAATAGTTTGTGTTATAAATATTCTTCAATTTTTTTAATATAATAATGTGTATTATAAATATTATTATTTCTTTTATAATTCAAAGTGTTCATATTTTTTTATATTATTATTTGTGTTATAAATATTATTATTTTTATTATAACTCAAAATATTTATATATAAAAATATTATTATTTGTGGTGCAATCATCTTTGGAATTCTTAATATAATTATTTATGTTATAAATATAATTATTTTTATTATAATTAATATTATTAGTAAAATAATTAATAAATTTGAAAACAAAAGTATTATTAATATTATAAATATATTATTTTTTATATTATAAATTTTTACAGTATCTTTTATAAAACTAAAAAATAAATCCGCCACGTAGCGCAGCTATCCACCTAGTTAACATTAAAAGAGAGCAGGGTAAACCTGCTCCTTCAGCATACGGGGATGACAAAACCACGCCATTTTTTCAAAAAATAAACGTGCATTTACTTATATTTTAGGCGCTTGTAGCCCAGCCCAGGAACACAGACCTGGCATGCCAGCCCACCCTCACAAGCCTGGAACGAGCTGACCTGCTCCCTTTTTAATTTTATTGTTTACTGAACTATTTGTTTATTCAGTTTTTATTTTGGGAAAATAATAAAATTTATTTATCTATGTTACTGATTTTAATTAATAAATATTGTAAAAAATAAAGAAAGATGATTTCCTTAAATTTATCTATGTTATGATTTCTTTTATTTTCTATAAAAAACATATATACATATATAATTTATTATTTCTTAATACCCTGACTTTATATTATACATTTGTACTTGAAGTAGTAAAATGAAACATATGAATGAAACAAAATATTTTTCCTTAATATTAACTTGAAATTAGCAAATTAAGTATCAGTAGTAAGTAAAAAGAATATGATTTATAAGATGAATGTTATTATTTTAGGGCATCCCTGTTTCTGAGCAGGGTGGTCTAATCACTTTTCAAGCAGAGAATACATGGGTCTGTACAGGGATTAGGGCCGGGAAGAGTTGACTGTTGTTTAGGGCTTTAATCTCCCCTAATTGTGATTTGGGCAAAGATCAGGGCTTCCTTTTGGGCTTGTACTCTAGTTGTTCTAGATAGCAGATTGGACTTTGTGCTTATTTTTCTTTTCATATAATATTTAGAATTTATTGATAGAATCCTTTTATTTTTCAATAAAAACACGTGTCTTTTAACATTTTGCTAGTCTAATATTTGTCAACTTCAAAGTGAAAAAACCCTGTACAATCGTTTACTATGTGTACATGACAACAATATCTGACTATGATAAGGTTATCTTGCCATTAAAAAACCACATACGAGTATTCATCCACGAGTGGGCAAGGTATAGAAATATTTTATCTTACTAAATGATTTCCTGATCATATAAATAATAGGGTGATTGGGTCTACTGAAACTTAATTGATTTGGGCTGAGTTTACCATATGTTTGAGTGGGAGTGCTCTTGTATATAGTTATAAGATTCAAGTTTAGGTTAGGTTGCGAGTAAAGTTAGTTTATCTAGATTAATTTAGGTTTTTTTAAAATTTAAAATAATATTATTTTATTTTAAAAAAATTTACAATATCCAATTGAGGTTTTTAATTGACCCAACCAATATCAAACAGTAAATCATTTAACTGAACAATCAAGTTGAGCCTCGTCTTATAAGCATGCCCATGTAATGTTAGCATTGTGCCTAATCTATCCTAGGCTCTATCTTATTAAAATTACGGATTTAGGATGTGTTTGATACTATGATAGCGGTTATGGTTATGGGTGAAAGTGTTTTTTTATTTAGAAATATATTAAAATAATATTTTTTAAAAAAAAATAATTTTTGACATCAGCACATAAAAATGATATGAAAAACATAAAAAAATAATTTTTAATAAAAATTTTTTAAAATTTTAGTGGAACGCAATTTGAACCACATTTCCAAACAGGTTAAAATAACATGGTAGCCTAGTTAATGCTAAGTGCTTAAAGGTGAGATTGAGTGAGCCAAGTAAATTGGAGACATTCTGAAGATAAGTTAGTTTATAAATTACTTATATAATAACTTAACTTCTAAACACCTCATTTATTTATTTTTTTATGATGATAACATCATTTTCTAGAATTTTATTTCAGTATTATTTTAAGGTTGTATTTGAAAATGTGGTTGAAACTGTGTGTTTTTAGTTTTTTTTTTTAATTTTTTTTTTTTAATTTTTTTTATTTTCATATTATTTTGATATATTAATATAAAAAATAATTTTTAAAAATTAAAAAAATATTATTTTAATATATTAAAAAAAGAACATTTTAAACTATTAATTTCAAACGCTAAACGGAAGACGATTCAATTCCATTACAATAGTTGATACAATACCCCAAACATGTGATGACGTACTCTCATGCCACGCATTCTCTTCAGTTTACTACACAAAAGTATTCTACACGTGCCCTCTCTCTCTCTCTAATCCTGCTAGTGGCTCATCCCCCCTTCTTGCATCCTCTATCTCCACTAAAGGTCAACACAAATGTCCAACGTACTCTACCCTCATTTCTTGGAAACCGACAAACACTGAACACCCCCTTTCCCCCAAATAAATAAATAAAGAATTATAACATTCCAATCCCACAAAATCACACTTTTGATTTGCTCCTCTTACCAAATCCTGCGACTCATTCGAAGAAATACCAGGTTCTCTCTCTAGCTTCTCCAACAAGATGGAGCTCCTACACCCCGCCATCCCGCCCCATCACAACCCGAACCCAAAATCCCATTCTTCGGGGTTAGTGGTCGGGTCTGACCGGATGTTGAGCTCTGATCAGTTGCTGGACATTGTTGAAGAAGTTAGCAACGAAAGAGTGTATGTGGCTGTGGGGAATTCTTTAGAGAAAGCTTTGAGCTTGCTCAACTGGGTTTTCAATATCTTTGGAACCAGACAAATTTGTTTGCTTCACGTTCACTATCCTTCTCCTCTGATACCTACTCCCTGTAAATTCTCTCTCTTGCTTTTTTTTTGGTCTGTATACTGTACTCCAATCTTGAAATGCTTGTCGAGTTCAATTTCTATCTTCTTTTTTTCTTCGATTCTTGTTCTTTGTTGGGTTATTCTTAGAAAGTTTCTTGAATCCAAGATGGGGTTTTTCTTTGTTCTTTAATTATTGTTAATTTTGTTGTTGCTGGGATTTTTATTGTAGTGGGGAAACTGCCCGCAAGTCAAGCAAATGCTGAAGTAGTGTCAGCATTTCGAAGGGAGGAGAATGAGCGGACAAAGAAACTTATAGATTATTATCTGATCATTTGTAGTAGAGCAAAGGTGCGTTGTCTCCCAGATTATCTCTCTGTACATGTAGGGGAATGATATTTTAATGTTGCCTGGGAAGTGATTTTCATGTCACTTGACTTTAAGATAGGGTGGTACTCTTCCTGGTCTAATTCTGCTGTTAAAAAATGCAACTTTGCCTTTGACACTGCTGCCAAGCTCTCTAGGGGCCTTTTTTAAAAAAAAAATTAATGGCAACTTGATTTAGTTATAGTATTACTTTAATGCATTTGCATGTAGAGTAACCAGTTGAATGATTCTTCATTACAGGCATTTATTTTCTTTGCTAATCACTGGGAAAATGCTCACTTTGCAGGTTGAAGCAACTATTATTATAATTGAAAACGACCAAGTCCATAAGGGGATTGTAGAATTGGTGAACAGACATGGTGTGAGGAAGCTTGTTATGGGGGCTGTAACAGAAAAGTAAGTAGATCACCAGTATTATCTCAATCACTTATATGAGTTTTGGGGTGATCGCCATGAAGTGTCTCGTAAGTGAAAATGCTTTTGTTGATTCTAGCGGTGCAGCACCTGTCTTTGTGCACTGCATAGTTTCATGTTTTTCAAACCTGTAAGCCATGCACCGATAGATTATATAGTAAAAATATAACGCGTTATCATCTCTTAAGACAAATATACATTCTCAGTCAAAGCCTCTACTCACTTTTTGAGTGTTTAAGTCAGCTTCAGAACAGGATAGTAATACCTTTTATCATCTTGCCCCTGAAGCAAATTTTCAACAGCAGACTTGTATTTTCCCGGCACAAACTTTGTTTTCCTGTTACTTTTTTGCATACTGGATGTGTTGTGCTCTACTTGGAGCCTTATATGCTCTTTTGGTTTTATTCACCCATCTATATTTTTGTTGTTTTCAATCGAAATGGTTCGATGCAGTTGTTTGAAGGTTAAAAAGAGCTCCAGCAAAGAAAATTATGCAGCAAAATATGCTCCTTTGTTCTGTGAGATATGGTTTATCAACAAAGGGAAACATGTGTGGACGAGAGAAGCTTCTGAAAATTCAAATTCTCTACCAAAATGTGATCATGCTGAGAATATGAGTTTTGAAACTCTAAGATTTGAATCTTTGCGATATAGCAAGAGTAACTTGCCATTCCAAAAAAATAATCTTCGATCAAACTCTGCTGCAAGAATATCTTGTGCCAGAATTAGTGGTTTTGTTCAGAATGAATCAGTGTGTGCAGAATCAGTGTTGCCAGCTATATATAGTTCTTATAGTTCATGGTCCTGCCATCCTCTCCGGAGTTCAAGTAGTAGCTGTGCTCCAGTATGCACATCCACTGAAAGAAGAGTTTCTTCAGGTTCTGATTCAAAATTAGAGGAAGAAAGCTCACATTCTCATGTCGAAGAAGTGCGTTTAGAAACAGAAGCATTGGGGAATGAATCATTTGAAGATTTTTTGAAGCGCAAAACGTTGGAAGCTATCAGCAAGGTAACTGCACTTCAATATTCCTGGTTTATTTCCGAATTTAGTTTGCAGATAATGTGGCTGTATTTATGACTCCTTGGAGCATATACTTTGGAGGAGACTATAAATTAGCGGTCAACTTACTTTGTCCCTAGCATGTTCTGAATATTCTTGGTAGAAATATCAAAATTTACACCAGAGCTGTACTTGCATATTGAATCAATTGTAAAGAGAAAAGGTCAACAAGAAAAGAAAACTTGGGATGCACGACACTTTTTTTCACATTTATCTTGTGAAATTTCAAAATTATTTTCTTTGCTTATATTAAATAATCATCTCAATTCAAAATCTTAAGCTATTAATTGAGACTCTAATATATGATGTATATTATTATTTAATACACCTTCTCAAATGAAATCTCTTTGGGCCTGAAACTTGTACATACCTGCTACCTTGTGTTTAATTTTATTAAATAAAATGGGGTTGGTGAGATTCAAATTCATAATCGCTTGATCAACAAGGCTCTAATACCTTGTCAAAAAACCATCCCAATCCAAAAACTTAAACTATTAGATAAGACTTTAAGATATGATTTAAATTATTCTCTAACGGTTTATGGGCAATAATCAAATGAAAAAAATTGCTTAAAAACAGACATTAACGTTTCATTAATCGTTTTTAATGTATTTCGACAGCTTGCCTTTTCAAATTAGCATGGTAACTAATACAAATTCACATCATGGAATCTATCAAGTAGTCCCAAATATATTCTTGCTTTTTTTCTCTGAAATATTTATATGGACGGTTAAGTTAGGGGAGTGTGCTAGATATTTGAAGATTTAAGAAACATGTGAAATAAAAGAAGGCTACTCTCAATCATTTCCTTGAGGCTAACTTTTGTATATGCTGTACTTGTTTTTCATTGGAGAGAATCTAATGCCTCTCTTCTCACCAGGTCAAAATCTTTGAATCTGCCCATGCACATGAAGTTAAACTTAGAAAAGAAGCTGAAGATGCACTCAATAATACAATAATGGAGCAAGAAAAGCTATTGGAAGAGAAAGATGAAGCAACTAGAAAGCTAGAGAGGACCATGAGAAATGTTGCTCTTCTAGACAGTCGTGCACAGGAAGCAAATCGCAGGTCTGAGGAAGCTGCTGGAGAATTGAAACTCATTCAAACATCCATTTCATCTCTGAGGCAGGAAAAGCAGAGGATTCGACAGCAGAAAATCGAAGCTGTACATTGGCTTGAGCGGTGGAGAAGCCATGGGCAGGCAGGAGCTTCAAACTGCAATGGAATTCTTGGAATTACTGAAGAGTTGCCTGAATTAGCGGAATTTTCTTTGTCTGATTTGCAAACTGCAACATGCAACTTCTCTGAGAGCTTCAAACTGGGTCAGGGAGGTTGTGGTTGTGTTTACAAAGGTGAAATGTTGGGTAGAACTGTTGCTATAAAAAGGCTGCATCCAAATAACACGCAAGGGCAATTAGAGTTTCAAAAGGAGGTTAGAGATCTCCCTCCCTCTCTCTTTCTATCTATGTAGAGAGAGATGTCACATGTAGTTCTTCACTGGAGCTTCTTGTAGTCATGACTTGAAAATATCACTATTAATCCTTTAAATTGTTTACAGACATGCCTTGGGTGTCCCTGGTTACTTGACAATTATTTGGACAAATCCACAGTTAGATATGATCTTCATAGTATTATGATGTTTGAGATGATCAGAAAACAATGGGCATATTTAGCAATCTGATTCAGAATAATGTTGTCATCCGTGAGACGCATAATAAACCATCTGATTCAGAATCTAGAATGCTAAAATTGAATTGCTTTGGCTTAATTTCCCAGCACCTTTTATATCACATCATATGTCTGAAATAACATGCAGTTTTTATTTAACCAGGTCCAAGTTCTGGGCAAACTGCAGCATCCTCATCTGGTGACTTTGCTTGGTGCATGTCCAGAAGCATGGTCTCTTGTATACGAGTACTTGCCCAATGGGAGCCTCCAAGATCGCCTTTTCCAGAAAAGCAACATTTCCCCTTTGACATGGAAGATCCGAACACGCATTATAGCTGAAATCTCAAGTACCCTTTGCTTCTTGCACTCTTCCAAACCTGAAAAGATTGTCCATGGTGATCTTAAACCACAAAACATCCTCCTGAATTCTGAACTTAGCTGCAAGATATGTGAGTTTGGAATTTGCAGGCTGGTAACTGAGGACAGTCTTTATTGCCCAAGTATTCATAGGAGCAATGAGCCAAAAGGTTCCTTTCCGTATACAGATCCGGAGTTCCAAAGAATTGGAGTTTTGACACCGAAGTCTGACATCTATGCCTTTGGAGTGATCATTCTGCAGCTACTCACTGGGAAGCCACCTGTTGGATTAGTAGGTAAGGTACGTAGAACACTCTCATGTGGGAAATTAGCCTCAATTCTGGATCCATCAGCTGGAGAATGGCCGATGTTTGTGGCAAGGCAATTGGTGGATTTGAGCCTGCAGTTCTGTGAATTACGCAGCAGGGATAGACCAGACTTAACTCCTACACTGGTGAGGGAATTGGAACAGTTGCATGTTTCAGAGGAGAGATCGGTACCATCTATCTTCTTGTGCCCCATTCTCCAGGTAAAGATAGCACACGTGTACAATGAAATTGAGAGTACATGATTGTACACTACAGACACGCCCTTTCTCCCTCTTCCCCACACCTCTTTCCTGCAATTATTTCATTTTCTAGGTATGCATATGCATAGGCTTGGCTTTATCAGTACGTAAAGGCTCATTGTCATATTGAAGTTGAAAAAGCATTCCTCCAAAATGCAATTTTTGCCACATGCTGATTACCCTAGAGCAGAGGTGTCATATTTTGCTCAAGTTGGCTTACATATCAAATGGTTTTCTTTCAGGAAATAATGCACGACCCTCAGGTGGCAGCTGATGGGTTCACATATGAAGGAGAAGCCTTGCGTGAATGGCTGGCAAATGGCCGTGAAACATCACCAATGACCAATTTGAGATTAAGTCACTTGCTTCTTACTCCCAACCATGCTTTGCGTCTTGCCATACAAGACTGGCTTTGCCAAACTTAAAATTACATGCATTCAGTTACATGGCATGTTCATCATGTTTGTATAGATTGCATTTTAGGCTATCCTTGCTTCACCGTGTATATAATGGAAATCACTGCATGTAAAATAGCGGGTAGTATTTCAAACGCCGCGATAAAATTCCGCTGTGTTTGATTATTTGTACAGAATTGGTCCCGGCCAAGTGAATTAAACCTGAAAACCATTGTTATACAAGCTAGGTGTGTATAGAGATGTCTAAGAAATTTGAAGCTTCTGACTAGAAATGGCAAACTTTGATGCAATCATATTAGCCATGGAGCTAGGAGTCTGTACGGGAACTATTTCATTTCTCTAGCTAGGATCAATATCTTGATCAAAAGCAAAGGCAGTTGATAAGCATTTCAAAAGGTGCTAAACAAACCCGTCTTATCTCATTATACATTAACATAACAGAAATTCAATGCACGCCTGATTCTTCTGTGGGGCATATAATTATCAAACCCGCAACAAGTATGATAAGAAAACCTTGGCCACTGACTAATTGTACAAAGAAATTCGCAGACGTGTTGTTTACTAGATTGAAATCCTAACATCCTTGCAATATCCCATCTCTAGCTGAAAGGAGGGAAGCAGTAGTTTGGTTCTCAGCATCACTGAAGGGATGATCTTCATCAACGATCCTTGGTTCATCTCTCCTACCAGCCAAAAGTGGAGTAGCCTCCCTTGTGTCGTTCCATAGATGTACTTCCTTTTTAGGAGCCAAGTTTTCTTTGAGATTTGTTCCAGGTTTCTCGAGCACCTGCCAATTGTTGACACTATCCCAAGAATCCAGATTCACCCTTTTCTGGCCAGACTCGTAATTTGCGTCATTTCGGCTCTTTTGAAATGTTTGGATCGAATTTTCTTCTTTCGGGGACAAGAGTTTATTTTCCCAGGAATCATTCTGAGAATTACTTCTTGCAAATGTTCCATTAGAAGATTCCTGTAGAATGCCTCGCGCTGATGAAGAACTGTGGCAGAAGCTACCAAAACCCTGAATCCCTCTAGTCACCTTTCTAGCTCGCTCTCTTTCTTCTTTGAGAAGAGGTCCTTTTTCAAGCAGGTTCAGGATTCTCTCTGATTTCTTTCTAACAGCGAGACCCCAGTTGAATCTGCACATATTTTTCAATTTTTGTGACGACAAAGCCAAAAATGCTTATAACGCATCTATATACATCCAAAGATCATCAGAATAACAGAAATATATATGAATACAAGTATAAAAAGAATCACAGACCCTTTCACATCTATACACTGAAAGCTTTCCATCTCCCTAATAACATCTTTGTCAATCTGAAACTCCCCTGCCACACTCTCTGGTCCATGAGTCAACAAGTGTTCAAGTATAATAAGGGAATTGTAAGAGGGCCTCCAGTTCTTTCTCTCAAATCTCAAGAATCTGATTTGGCCGAAAGATTCAAACATACAATGTAGGTATCAAGATCATGCAATTCATGAGAAAAGGAATGATTTTAAAGAGAAAAAGACCATGGAACCAGAGATGAAAACCTCTTGTGTAGGATCTCCACAATTCTCCAATAATCATCAACCTCAAAAGCAGCCCTTGAAATGGATCCAAGGGTAGGACTGTCTGGAGCCCATGAATTCCTATTCGTAGCTTCTTCAGTCAACCTTCCAAACATTATTCAAGCACCATCAAGAAAACACATATAACCCATATCAAAAAGACATGATGATACACCCAATATCACGTCAAATCCTAGTTGAAATGAATCACTACTGGTGTTTAAAAGCTTAACCCATAAATAACAAATGCCTTACAGTTGTGCTGGTGTGACATCAGTGAGAGCTAATCTAGCACTCTTGATCTTTTCCTTGAAGAAGAAAGAGGTTTGCTTCTTAACTTCATGGAATGACAGCGTCCCTATATTGTTGTTGCCATTGCTTTTGCTTAAGATAGACATGATTCAGGATTCAGAATCAGCCAAGAAAAGGAAAATCCTAAGAGTTTTTTTTACATCAGGGCTACCCTCACTAATAAAAACTTGAATTCTTAGAGTGGACAGATTCAAAATAATATTTAATTCAAGGGACGGAAATTATGTTAATAGCGATTGTTCCAAGGTAAAGTAAAATAGTGAAAAGGATGTCAAGGTTTTTTTTATATGAATAATGGATGTCATGCCAACATGTCCACAGTAAACATTATGGACAGAGGGTTCCCAGTTTGAATTTCAACGTTGTGTCTGTAACAAAATGTTTTTGTCCTCTTCTCCATCTTCCTGCAGAAATTATGTCCTTGGAAGGAGCGGTGTGATTTTGACAGTTTGGAGGTTTATTTTGAATAAATTACCAGTCCCTGTAATTCTCCAAAATTAATTAATTGGTTATTCTTGTCTTAAAAATAATTAATTAGTCTTTTTACAAGTGTTAGTGTGTTTTTATGAATTTCTGAACAAAATCTGTTATATGCGTTTAAATTACTCAATGTTCCCTTTAAAATAAATAAAAGTAATCGTATCACCAAACAAAACCGATTAATAAAAGTAATCGTATCACCAAACAAAATCTGTTATATGTTTAACATTAACATTGACAGTAAAATATAATTTTTTTTCCCATCAATATTATATTTTTACCGCATCTAACTAAATGGTATGTACAATTAAAAAAAAAATAATCTAAATTCCCTTTGAAAAACATTGTTCTCCAAATCCATTGTTCATATATAGGAACAGTATAATGATGATTTTATCAAAAAATTTAACACTAACTTTTAAGACATTAAAATCTTTTCACATTGCTGATAAACCATTATCATATTGATAGGGGACAAATAAGTATTTTTCTCATTTCCATTGCATGCACAATACAAAAAATTTAAAATAACCTTAGAAGAAAAAAAAATTGGCATCAGAGGGGTATTTTTATATTTTCACAATGGTTTTGACCAAATATAAAAAATAATTAAAAAATTAAAATTACAGTAAAATGACTAAAATACTATTAAAAGCAAAAAGTTTAAAACTTGTGTCAATGGGTTTGTCCTTTCACAATAGATTTTTTATTATTATTTTTTAGTCAACTTAGAGGAAATTCGATATTTGATCGAATATATAAAAAATAAACAAAAAGGTGGAACGCATGTGGATGGTGTCAGCATCATTTGGACGATAAGTATGGCGCACTCCCTAGCATGTCGGAGGCACGCATGTCGAGCGATGAGTGCATCTCCTCCCAACATTCACAAATGCCCTTTTGTCATATCGTTGAGAGCGACACCACGTCGGCTTCTTGGTGAAGCGACGTATGTCAATGGTGGTGGTTTGATTTGTTGCTGACAGGTTTTTTTCCCCTTCTTTTCTCTCTCCTCTAAATATTATAGTTTGACCCTCTTTGTTATTGGTATTTCAATTTAAATCCTTTTTTCTTTTGATTTTCTTTTTTGTTTTTTTTTATAGAAGTTTTTTTTGTTTTAATTTCATCTTTCCATCCTAATTTGCTATATTTTTTTTTTCTGGTCCTCATTATTTTGATTATTTTTTAGGCATTTTGTTGAATTGATTTTTCTTTTCAACTTCACACTTCAATAAAAAATAAATTTTATTTTGTATTTTAACTTTGATCCCTATTATTCCAATTTTCATTTTTTGTTTTGATCCTTTTGTGTAATTGATATTCTTTTTCCAAGTGAATCCTTCAACATTTAATTGGTTAGGAATTAAACTTTGTAGTTTTTCCAGACAGGCTGTTTCTGGTATAATGCACCGGGTCACGGGTTTATAAAATTAACGGGGGTTGACATTATTATTATTTTTCCTTATTTTCTTTTCAGATTTGTGATTTTTTTATGTTTATTTTTCTACCGGATTATCCTAACCTTGTGACCTAGGTTGCAGGCTTGGCGGGTTAGCTTGAATTGACTCGTTCCTTATTCCCTGAATTACATACATGTTTGTCATGTTAACTCGGATTAACTCGAGCAGGTTTTTTTTTTGTCCTTTCTATTACCCAATTTTATCCTTTTATATTTAATAAGCTGAGAACTAAACTGCATCATCTGTCCCCATTTACAAAAATATTTCTTTCTCAGGTTATTGGTATCACGTTTTTTTTTATCCATTTGTTGTCATTATTTATTTTTTTATCTTCTGATTAAAATAAAATTAACTTATTTGACCCAGTATAATCTATGATTCGAGCATAATTTTTTCTTTCTTTCTTTAAGATGCGTTTGCACTACCTAAACATCATTCTTAATACAAAAAAATGCCCAGCGACATAGCGTGGGCACACAACTAGTTTAATCTTTTTTAATAATTTTGCAATATTGAAATGAGGCAGTTAAAAAATCTCATTAAAATTGTTCTAATAATTTGATAATGGAGTTAGGTTGAAAGTGCAGTTATATGTAAGTTTTATTTAAAAATCACAATGTACTTTTATTTATCATTCTTGGACATATAAGGTCGCAAAGAGCACCTTTATTATGGTGATAAAGTTGTGAAAACTTATGGATTGGACTTTTCACGGGCTATGATCTTCGATTAGTAGCATGATTAGGATTGACCTAATTGACGAGTTGATGGGATTATTGACTTAGTCAATATCCAGAGTGACTAGAATTCTCTTTGGTCTAGTGGGTTGACTGGAGGTGTTTCCCAAGTTTTTCTGCAAAACAAGTTCTTTATCAAAACATGAACCATTCAATGCTAAAGTTAGTAAAATATAAGAGGAAAATAATATACAAGAGAGTAAAGAATATGGGAGAGTATATTTGTGAATATTGTGTGTTTTGTTTGAACTTCTTAGATTGTTGAAGGGTTATTTATGATTCTTGGAATTGTTGTTTGTGGTTTCTCTTTAATGAACTTGAATTGTTTCAATACTTAGTGACATGAGGCATTTATAGATTTTAATCATATCACTTACCTCATAGAGCGTGGAAAGTAGTGTTGCAGGTAACTCATAATGAATAAAGTTATAGTATCACATGGAGAATGGAGAAAAGATGTTTATTAGTGGTAGAAATGTTGGTGTTGTTAGTTGTGGTGCCTCGCTGCCTATTGATGAAAAGGTGGGTGTTTTTGTGGTTCCAAATAGGCAAGAAAAGACCATTGACAAGAAAAGGAGGTGATTTTATTATACGTAGAAAATTTTGATATGTTGCGGCAACATTCTAACATATCAAAAACTAAAAATTATAGAAAACACTAAAAGGTGAGGGTTTTTTATTGTAAATTGGCACTGTTCACACACTCACAAAATATTATGGACTTAATGTTCATTTTTAACTAATTCATTTTAGTTGTTAAAATTTTATTTTGGGTGATTTGATTTTAATTGAAGGCCAATTCCTTTTTTATTTCTTAGGTAAATTTTGAATTGAAAGAAGAGAGACCAAAATAAAAAAGGCACCAAATATGAGTGGCATGCCAAAGATTTTGTGGAAAAAAAAATTAAGTCCTTAATTTTTAAAAATAATTTTGTGAAAATTGAAGCTTGTAGTGATTGGCTATAGTTAGGGATTTTGAGAGATTTAGATATTTGATTTAATTAGCTTGATTTATTACATTGTAATGATGTTCAGATGTTAGGAATTATTTATGAATATTGTAATATGGGTTGCTAAGAATTTTTACTTATTGTTAGTATATTTTGGAATGATGAAAAGTATGGAAATTTTTGAAATTGTGTAAGTTTTAGTGTTTAAGTGATGTTACTATGCTTAAATTGGATTGGTATGTTGATGAAATTATGTTTAACCATGATTATGATTCATGTGAAATAGAATGTTTAGGTATAGGGTAATGTTTATAAGTAAACAAATTTATTATTTTTTTATGGTAGTTTGTAGTTTACTGTATTGGGAATTATGTGATAACAACATTAAGGATAAAATATTAATTATTAATAAAATCAACTGGTTTGTGACTTTATTTGTTTTTATTGTATATGCAGGTAATAAAATTTTAGTTAGTCTCTTATATAGAGGAGAAGCTGATAAATTTTTGTTAGAATATGAATCTTATTACCTTTTTAAATCCTTTAATTTAAGTAGATGTCTAAAGCAAAGTCAATAGCGTGTTGTACGAACAAGATAGTTGTTAATTCTTCCAGTAACACTTCTAAAGATCATGAGTCATTAGGTGCCGACCATGAACAAACACCTGAGACATAGGCAGCCACTCTCGATGTGGGCTCATCGAGTATTATGTTGTCATGCTGAGGGAAGATCCCTTCAGAGTGGGATCTATTTACTAGGACATACCTTGCCCAGTGGAAGCACAATCACTTAATGCAAGTTTGTTTTCCTTCCATGCACCACTAAAAAAAATAAAGAATAGTTAATAATTTTTGAAAAATTAATTTCAATTAACGAATGTAGTTTCAGGTTTAAAAATATTGAAGCTTCCCGAATGATAACATCGGCGATGAAATCATTGATAAAAGTTTTATAGCTTCAATGAAGTCAGGTTTCCAAAAATCTTGAATGGAAACTCGTGATTAATGTATGGTTCAGAAAGTTTAAGGTTAGTATTAACTTAAACCATTTTTTATTATGTTAATTTGGTTAGTTTATTAATATTAATGAAGTTATTCTTTTACAAATTTGAAATGTAAGGAAAAACTTTACTGGATAGAGTTGACAACATTGTTGTCAGGATGGTTTTGGAGAATCATGTTGTAACTAGATAAGATTGAAGTCAAGAAAAATATTTTTATCCGAATGTTAAAATTTTATTTTTCATTTGTTAACCAATAAATCATTTGTATCATATAGGTTGCGTGATTTTTGGTACGAGGAGCAAAAATAGCCAAAAAAATATGCTAACGAAAGAGAGTTTCCAAGCTAAAAGGATGTGGCGATTTGGAAGGATTTCATACCTTCATATGTCTTAGAGGCTATATAGGTAGAATATATTCAGCACATGACTCTGAGCATTTCGTGTGACGATCACGATCCGATGTGGGAACCAGAACAGACAGATTCATTATTCCATTACAACGCATACCAGTGGATCCATTTCGTTCATTTTGTATGTGGAGCAGATAGTAAGATTCTTTTTTTTATTACATCTTATTTTTAAAAGTTTTTGTTTTATATGAATATGTTTAACTAAAAATTTTTTTCTTTAACAAGCTACGGTTCTTGAACAACCAAGATTGATTAAACTTTTTATAGAAACGCACATTGTTGGATGCTCGCAATTGGTTCTGAGCACTCAAACTCTGGAGTTCGATGCGATTTTAAAGCAGTGAGTTGAAATTTGGACGACCCATCTTGCTGCTGAGACGACCAAACTCCAACAATTGTACATGGAGTTAAAATCATAGATGAGTGGTCCATATGCTCCCCCTTATCACCTCCCGATCTTGGCAAAGACCAGCCTCCTCCTCCTCCAGCCCCTCTCTTCTAGAAAACTTATATTTGAACTGATAAATTTTAAATTTGTAATAAATGTTTGATTTTTATTTTAATTTAATTTATTTTAATTACTTTTCATTGTGTTTATTATATTTTTTATAAAAAAATATTTTACTAAAATTACCGATGGTCTTACCGACAAATTAAATGCGTCGGTATATTCCAAAGAATTGAAAAAGAATTACAGAACTATCGCTGCCATTGTTCAATCACTGACGGAATCAAATTGTCGGTAATAAAAAAAAAAACCATTGATGGAATTACAAATGGTCGTTTTTATCGGTGAAATGTCATATTTACAAGAAATGCCATTATTAGCATTGTTTAATCCCCAACGGAACTAAACCATTGGTAATGATTAAAAAAAAAAAAAAATCATCTATGGAATTACAAATGGTTTTTTTTGTTGGTGAAATATCATATTTACCGATAATAATACGAACGGAATAAAATATGTAATTTTTTTTTATTTAGCATGTTTTTTCCGATTACAAAATATGAATCACTTAGATAAATTTATGAATCACTTAGATAAGTTTTTTTTAGTGAACAATAACCACTCATGAGCATATCGGTAAAAATCATTGTTTAACTATTAATAGAATATTTCATAAGTAAAATATAAAATTCTAATAGTGATACACCGACCAGGTTATATCAGTCATTCCCTTAGTAGTGATCATTCATGCAGGGATCCATTCGTGGGATCTACATGTGAATTCCTTCTGGATCCATAATCGATGTATGATACAAACTTTACAAGTAGATTGACCACTTTATAATTAGATTGACCGCTAATATTGAAGGATGAGATCTTATGTCCAAAATGCTACATCTCATAAGAGTTGAAGATGATGCAACATAGAATCTTACTACATTACTTTAAACGCAATTTTAGCTCGCCTCAAGTGTTTTCTTTACTGCCAAGCGACGTCAAGGGATGGGGGGAGGGGGCTAATTGAGAAGTTTTAAATAAAGAGGGACTCAACTGAAGGAAGTTTTTCTTAGGGGGCTACAACAAGAATCAATGAATAGTTGGGGGACTAATCAAGAGGTTTCTCCTGATTTTTAACTAAAGTTGCACTAACAGATTAAAGGGGAGGTAGAGTTTTGGGCTGAGGACATCCAACTTAAACTCGTATGGAGGATGGTTTTAAAATTATAGCCATAAAAAAAAAAAAAAAAAAAACTCTTACAGCCATGTAAATTTTTACTCTATCAACAGTCGGACAACGCAACTGCGAGTAGGGCTAGCCACTAATGTTTTTTACCTTTGCAATAGATCGGAATTCTCACCATTAAAATTGAAAAATAAGGAAAATAGTTCAACTGTGTTAATTACTGCCACTTTTATTGCTTAATAATCAGAAGAATAGAAGGCTAAAGAATTCACAAATAAGGTGTTTTGATTCTTGGACATGAGTGAGGTAAAGTGTTTTGCAGGCCCAGATGCATACTGATTAAAATAACAGTCGTGTTCTGCTCATGTCCCAAGGGGCGTAGCGTGGTGGCAAAGGGCTTGAGATCTGCACAGCAGGTCTCGAGTTCGAGTCAGGGCGTGCACCTCTTGTAAGAGCCTGGGACAGTCGGGGTTTTACTTACTCACCTGGGCCCACAAAGTGCGCTTTCCAAGAGGTGGGGTTTCCTCGAATCCAAAAAAAAAAAAAGTGTTCTGCTCATTGCTGAAACTAGAAACCATATCTTTCTTTCTTTTTCAAAATTACCCACATTTTCGTTCATGGTTTGTTTGATATATAGGAACTGATTGAGAATGCAGGCGCGGCTGTAGTGCAACCCGTGTTTTTAAATAAAAAACATTATTTTGATATTTTGGTTTTAAGAACATGAATTGCACCGCAAAAACTCATTTATAACAGTCAGGAATGCTGCAAAATGGTCAATACCAACTAGTTGATATTGTTATTAATTTGTTTGTTGCATGAATCGTCATGCATCAGTGACATGGATGAATACATTAAACACTCCAAGCCTGACATCGCATTAACAAAAACTACAAGAAAATGAAAGGGATAGGCTACAAGAGCAGCGCATCATTACTGAAAAAAATGTTGGTTTGAAATGAATGACATAGTGACAGGTTTTTATGACCGATGAGGTCTGACAACAACCTCGCCATCCCCTAACCACAGTGCATTTACTGTCCAATTTCGAAGTAGTTAGCAGTTAGAGAGATTTATGACCTGGTCAGCCAAGCAAGCCACGCCCCTGTCTGCAACCTCATCTCAGGGCTATTGTTTTGCTGCGTGGCATAAGCAAGAGACATGCACAGAAAATGTGGATGGTCGAAGAGAATTTGAGGGTTTTAATGCTGATTGGTTGTTAATGCTGAGAAAGAAGAAGAAAAGAGCAATGGGTTTCTTTGACTTTATGATGGGTCAGCAAGGGATTTGCTTATGACTAGCACTCCCTCACTCACAAAACCAACCACCGCAAATTGAATTAAAGAACATTTGATTATGACCGGAAAATTCTATAGAATTGACTGAAAGCTACGTTGACTGACTGCAATTTTGGAAAATATCAAATTATATACACAGATCTTTATGACCAAATTGAAGATTTCAACCCTGCGATTTAGGAAGCAAAGTTCTAGCCAATCTTTAAGCGATAAGGTAGTTCATAGCCAGTGTTCACAATGTTGTCAATGGATAGGAAATAGCACAAGAACCATCGTGCTGGCTTGACTGATGGGGGAAATGTCAAAAGCATGTTTCCAGTAGAATTTGCTGAGTGCTTCTCAGCTTTAAGGTAACCAACGTATCCATGTTAAACAAAGGGCAAAAAGCTATGATATATGTATAATAACAAGGCCACTGACCACATATTCTCATACAAAAATATTTTGTTCGAGAAAGTATAGATTTCTTTACAAAAAGAAGGGTAGCAAAGAAGCAGATGCTACGTTAGCTGTTGTTGCCAAAACCAATCCCATGTACAAGTGAAAAGGAACAAGGAATGGAACAAAACCCTTTCCAAAAGGAATGCCATTTATTTTTAGAAAATTACAATTTTCTATGACGGTTTATAATCAAGGAGAGAACCAGCTTTTACACCTTTACACTCCTCACCACCCAAGTTGATCGCACAGCTAAGTTGTCAAGATGGAATCCCCTGAGCTTAATTGTCATGTGTGTTACAAAGGTGACCAGGAAAAAGAGGAAAAGAAAGAAAAAAAGGCAAAAAGGAAATGCCTGATTTTTTCGCAGATGTCTCTATATCTTCTATCTGTATCTTTCTCTACTTTTTTATACACACGATCTCCATATCCTTCCCTCTAAAGAAATAACAATGATGGAAACATCATCATGGTACCGCCTTCGATCTCCCTGTGGTATTTGGAGCAACTCGTGGAAGTCCATACCTGCAATTCACAATGAGCAAGGTCACTTTCAGTTTCCATAATTGTTTTTGCTGCAGACAGACAACTCAACTTTCTTATTAATACTTAAAACAATACCAGCTTTCTTGGCTGCACGGAACAGAACTTCCTCAACCAGATGTTGAGCTGGATCTCCTTCGGGTTGCAATGTGATGAAAAGCTCAACTTCATAAACAGCTTCTTCATTTGTTAAGTATTGATAAAGCCCATCGGATGATAAAATCAGAAACCTGTCTTTTGGGCCGAGTCTATGGTGGTAGAGCGATGGTAAACAAGTTATGTAAGGGGAATTGCCAATGTAGTCAATTCTGAACATCTCTAGAAGTGCGTCGTTCCATCTAGGCTGCAGAAGGGAAATAAAAATTGTGAGAAGTGGCGCCGCATTTCAAAAGCAAAAGCACACAAAAACTGCATCGCCAAAATATTCTGTCCTCTCAGTTGACAATACTTTGTTAGCACAAATGGATGGTACAAGTATCAGTTTTACACTTTATAGTTCTAAACAATCAAATGCTCTGGATGCTCCCCCTTCCTGTTCCCCTGCTATTTGTTTAAAATGAGAACATGAGGCAGAGGCATCGTAGTATCCTTGATGTAACTATTTCAAATTCAAGTATCACTGAACCATGTTTCCCTTTTCTTCCCGAATTGATATGTTAGCTATTATATTATTGGCAGTAGTACAAGCAGGTGCACCTTTTTCTCTGAAATGCATTTTTAGTGTTGTAACTTGCTATTCAGAGAAGAAATTAGGAGGAACATCCCAGTGCTATATATTCCAAGCTTAGTTTATCCATGCCCCGATGGATACATTTCTCAAGCCATTAGTGATATATCCTTTTGACAACTTAGTCCCCAAACAATGGCAAAAGAATTGAGCTTCTTAACCCAAAAAAAAAAAGAGTCCGAATGTTTAAATTGCGACCATACCTGCTTGAGAAAACCAGCACCAAATGCCCGAGTAACCTTCAATGAACCTTTCACACGGTCATTCAACAAAGCACAAGCATCATCTGGATGTTCATTTTTTATTCTTTGCACTTCCTGAAATACAGACAACACGGCATTCAGATATAGTTCACACCAATGCAAAGAAAACGAAAAGGAGTGAACATGCTAAATTGGTCAGAACAAGATTTCGTTACCACAAACTGAAAGCTAATTATACCTCTTCCACACTGGTGCTATGATCAACACTCAGCTGTGAGGCCGTCAAACTAGGCATTGAATTTGATCTTTCACCATCAGAAGCTTCAAGATCATGCAATGTTTCCTCATTAATTCTTTCCAAGTCCTGTCTAATCTTCCCTAGCCAATAATCAGGCTCTGCCTTCTGTGCTAATACTGCTCGACTATCACCCACATTCATCACATAAACATCTTCGCCCTTCATTAACATCACAAGAACACAAGAACCCATTAAAGCCAGCTCCGGATTCTCCACTAGCATTTTGTCTGCAATATCCAAATATGACTCCTCTGTTTTCTTCAAAGCCTGAGACAAAGCTTCCAACACATCTGCATGGTTTATTGGGCTAGTATCTGATCCCGATCGAGTCAATTGCTCCTTTAATCTCTTATCAAGTTCCATTCTTTCCCTGTCCCATTCGCATTTCCATCTCCTCTGATTCTCCTCCCATTTTTTAGCAGCTCCTCTATACTTCCCTTTGGAACTCCTGCTCTTTTTTCTCTTCAAATTCATATCAAAACCAACTTCCCAACTCGCACTCGGATGATTATCTCGATCCAAATACCGATAACATTGATCATTTCCGCAATTCCCATTAGTTTCACTGTTATGTAACACATTTTCCAATCTTGAATTAGTACTTTCAACAGAATTACTAGTATCTGTTTGAACAGGGGAAGATGCAGGGGCAGATATTTTATCAGAATCAAACTTATCATCCCACAACAAACCTTTAAGCTCTTTATGCACAGCAGAGTAGAGATTGGATAAAAGATAATCGGGCGCATCTGGGCCATTGAATCCATCATAAATCCCAACAAAAACCCAACCATGCTCCTCTGATACAACAACATGGACCCTATCCTCCCCTGCTTTCCCTTGAGCCCATTGAAGATTTTGACTCTCTAAAGAATCATCATCCTCTAAACTGCCATCGCTACTCAAATTAAGACTACTCACTGTCAACTCATTCTGCTTCTCTGAACTCAGTATCCACTCAGGTTCTTTAACAACACCAACACCAACACCAACACCCCCTTTTATAGGAGCTACAATCGAGTTCTGTCCACGAGTTATCTTTTTAGATATTGCTCTTTGTAAGACTCGAATCAGCGACCTTTTTCCTGATCTGGATCTAAAAGCAAAACCACCATGGGAAAAGCTTCTTTGAAACTGATCAGAACTGCCCTTTTCCAGCGGACCCGAGAACAACCCACGATCCAACGGACCTGACATGAATCCCCTCTCAATCGGACCCGACAAGAATCCTCTCTCCATCGGACCTGAACAAGGAATCAGGGCCGAGTTTCCTGTTAAGGGGCCAGAATTGATGGACCCAAATAGACTTCTGGGAATTGGTTGCAGAGGAATCGAAGCAAAAGAAGTTGAGCTCTCAAAAGCAGCAGCTCGATCGATGGTGTTATAAACATAAGGATCGATGAAGGCAGTGGAGAGTGGAGTTGACGTGTTGGCGCTGACGGAGGCACCGGATATGGTACGGAAGGTGGTTGTTTCCTCTGAGTGTACTTTGGAGGAGGATAATCGGGCCGGGTCAGGTCTCACATAGCAAAAGGAGTGACCTAGACCTTCGTCTAATGGATTTAGTACCGATATATCCTTTCTCCGGCGAGCATCTCCAGTTCCGGTGAAACAGGCCGTCAGTTTACCAAAACCGTTTCCCATTAGAATTTTTTTGGTATGAACTGAATCACTGTAAGTTATAGTAATTCATTAGCATAGAGATAAAAGAAAGAGAGAGCAACTGAAGAGAAGCAGAGGTGAAGCTCAGAGAGAGAGGGAGAGGGAGAGGGAGAGATAGAGACACAGATGCGTTGACTTTTGGGTAATTTTTTTTTATCAACTTAGGAAGCAGAAAATGGGGTCTCGCCTTTAGGAGCTAAGGTATGTTACCTCGTAGCCGACTTTTATATGGTGGTTTTTTAAAAAAATTAATATTTTTATTTTTTAAATTTTATTTTTAATTTTAAAATAATTTTTATTAATAAAAAGCATGTTAAAATTAATTTTCTAACACCTCTTTTAAATCTTCATAAATATTAAGAATAGTTTGGTAGATAAGATAAAAGTATAGTTTTTCGCTTTATTTTTTTAGTTTAATCTTAAAATTAGTATTAAAAAAAATGTTTATCTTGGATATATAATATCTAAAAACAAATGTGTTGCTAAGATAAATTAGTAAGAGATTTAGTTTTATTAAAGCTTAAATTAGTTTAAAGATATACTTATATATAAATAGATGAATTCAAATATTAAATGGAATGTGAAAAATAACATTTCTTCTAGTTTTATAAAACTATATAGAGTTTAGTAGACTAACCTAGAATCTAGTTGATCCAAGATATAAGTCGGTTTGAGTTGAAGAAAAAATAAAGAGATTATTGATTCAATCTAATCTGGTCAAAAACTCAATCAAAATTCATTGGTTTTTCTAGAAAAAAAATAAAAATAATTCTAAAATTAATTGAGAATAATCTACTCAATATGTGGCTGGAGCTTTATTCTAGAATATTATTTAGAATTGTGGTTGAACCATGTTTTTAAATTTTTTTAAAAAAATATTATTTAAATATATTTATAAATAAACAATTTAAAACAGGATGCATATCTATTCCCAAATTGGATTTAAGACTAAGATCCTCTCATTTATATTTGGTGCATGTTTAAAATCTGGTCGGAATATACCTTAATTGTTAGAAAGAAGAAAAGAAAATGGGTCTGCTTTTGTGCTTCTGTGGAGGCGTTGACTAAAGTTGCGGGTTTAAGTAAATCTCTAAATTATAGAAATTAATTTAATAATCAACTTCATTAAAGAGCGTTGGATCACAGACGCCTCTCTCTCTCTCTCTCTCTCTCTCTCTCTCAAGCGGGCAAAGATTTGGAAAGATATGCATGGTAGGTAGGACCACATTCGGAGGGCTATGGAGTGGAACAAGAACATGCTTCCTTTGGAAGCATTTGAGCTGAAAAAATGGCCTTTCCTATTCACCTCAAGTCTTTTCATGTGAGCGTTCGTTATGGCATTGCACTCAAATTCTTCATAGTATTTTTTAATTAATAATATATTATTATTTTTTTGTTTTTTATTATCATATTAAAATCATACAAAAATATCTAAAATATTTTAATTTGATATTTGTAATAAAAAACTAAAAAAAAAACAAGTTGTACCCTAAAATAAACACAAGTGCGAGTATTGTCTTATTTGATTTTATTTTTTAAAAACACCTTAATAAATTAATAAAATACTTGGTATAAATTACGGATCGAATTGAATAATCATCGAGTTATATATAATTAATAACTAATAAATATTATTAGTTATTTATCAAAAATATGATTTTTAGTTAACTCAATTAAAAAACTTTATTATTTATATAGAATCTTATGATTTGAATTTTTCTTTTCCAAGAACTCCAAATATCATAGAAAAAAGGATTGATTTTAAAAAACTGACGACATGAACTTTCAGTTTTATCTTCATTTATATCTAATTATTTATGTGTTTGTAATTCTTGAATTTAAAATTTTTTAAAAAAAACTAGTTAAGAAAATAAACATTGTGATACACAGCTGTCAAATTCAGCTTGAGGATTGATCTAGGAAATAGCTTGGGTTATAAGGTCAACTTACCAGATTAATTAAAGTCAATATTTTTATTAAAACAGTTTTGTTTTATTTTTTTATTAAAAAAATTTAAGAATTGACCAGAATATACCAACCAGATTAACAAAGTCAGTATTTTTTATTTATTATTTAATTTGAAACCCAATCTTATCAAGCTGTCTGATTTATCTACGTGCGTCATATTAAGTTAAAGAAAAGAAATGTAAGAACATCAAATTATCTAAAAGTGGAAGGAGTGAGTGACGCACGCGCTGTAGAAGGGGGTAGGGATCGTATTAGCAAGTGGATGGGTGAAAATTGAAAGGGGACCAAAAACTCTGCAAGTATCAAAAGTCAAAGAGGGACAGCTCTTAAACACGCTTGGTAAAACGTGCCATGGTAACCGCTGGATCGGGAAGGTGGATTGATAAAAGAAAGGGTATGGTGACACCTGGCGTTTAATTACGGCCTGACTATTGTTTATTTTGTCAACTCGTGGTTTTCTGGGTACGTTCTCCGCAAGCTCTCTTTGACTTTAACTTGCACACAAAAATAATTCTCTTTCAGAACTATTGTTTTTTATTTATTTTGGTGGGGTGGGGTGGTTGCACTCTACAACTGCTTGCTGCTACGACATTACACTATTATATTTAATGCTTATTTATTTTTTTATTTTTAAATATTTTTTAAAAAAATTAATTTTTTTTATTTTTTTTCTTTACTTTAAATTAATATTTTTTATTTTTTCGGATTATTTTCATGTGTGTTGATATAAAAAATAATTTAAAAAAATAAAAAAATTATTTTTATACATTTCTAAATAAAAAAACACTTTAAAAAATAACCGTTATCACATGTCTAAACACTTTCTTAATACAGTATTATAGTAAAGTTATTTTTTAAGGTATTTTTTATTTAGAAATATAATAAAATAATACTTTTATTTTTAAATTTTATTTTAATAATTGCACATCAAAATAATTTAAAAAAAATAAAAAAATAATTTTTTTAAAAAAACCATGCTTTAAAAATATAAAAAAACAAATAGTTTCTTAAGCTTGTTAGCAGCACTTAAGCACTAACACCTGCCGGAGTTCAGGCGGTGGCTGAGCTAACTTCTTTTTACTGGGGGGCGAAAAATAATACTTCTCAAATAAATATCTTCACTAAAAGGTAGTATATATTATAATGGGTCATGGGATTTTAAAATGAAAATGAATTTTTAAATCAAAATATAGAAAATATCTTACAATTTCAAAATATTGAAACTTTACTAACTAATTAATCTAATTTTTACCTTATTATAATCTTCGAGTTTTTAATGCAGTTATTGTTTTAAGGTAAATTTAGGAACCGAAGGTAAATTTAGGAACTGAAAAGTATACAAATTAACAGAAATTAATTGGTGCAGTAAAAGTACTTTAGCACAAAAGAGAAAACACTATTCGTGGGAATAGTGTGGTGATGATTTTGTCATTCTCAAAAAAAAAAAAAAAAAAAAAAACTCATTGATTTTGGTTTTGATTTTGGAGGAAAGATAATCTTTTCAAAAGATTTATTGATCATTATAAAGATAATTAGGGACAACTCATTCTTTTAAAAAAGAATTCACAATTAAATGACATTATTATTCTTAGAAGCAAAATTCAATCAATTGACTTCTAGGGACATCAAGTGATTTTTTTATATTTTTATATTAGTTTTTTAATGATTATCAAGTAGAAAATGAGGTATTTTGATATTTTAATACATATATAAAAAATAGTTGACAAATGTTTTGTGCAGGCAACAAGTAAGTTGCCTCGTCATATTTAGGTAAGTCATATTATGGCTTATTGCAGTAAAAAACAATCATATTGGTGTTTTTTGATTTATCATGAATGAGTGGCATAAGTTGGTTTTTATTTTCTCTCTCCTCTTTTATTTTTGTGATCGACCTTTTAAATTTTCACAATAGCCCTTCGATTTGTTTTTCCTTTAAATTTGGTTCTTGTTGTTTTAATTGTTGTTTTTTTAATTCATTTACAAAATTGAAATTTGTTTTAAATTTTATCCTTCTTTATTTATTTTTTTGTTAGATTTAGTCTATGTTCTTTTTATTGCCATTTATTTTATTTAAAATTGGTTTTTTTAATGATTTTATCCTCTCTTTTTTTTGTATCAGATTTTATCATTATTTTTTTAATTGCTATTTTTTTACTTTGTTAAAAACATTTATTGAATATTTTTATTCGATTTCATCCTTCAATATTAAATTAGTTGAGAGTTGAGCTATTTTATTGAACCCGAGTCTAGAATTTCACGAGTTATGAGTTTGAAAGATTGATTTAGGTTTAGGAGATTCGTCCAAGTTTACTTGTTTTTTCCTCCTTTTTAAAGTTTATATTTTTTTTATTTTTATCTTTCAACATTTAATTTGATTAGAGATTGAGCCTCATTATTTTTTTTATTTGCTTTCTATACGGTTTTTTACTAATTTTAAAAGTTACCTGAGTTATCTCATGTATTCTTATTTATCATTCTTTGTTAAATTTATTTTTTTAAAATATGTTTTTGAATTAAGTTGCCTTTTTTATCATATTGTTAAATTAAATAAGGCTTAATAAGTCTATTAAGATCAATGATCTAGGTCTCGGATTTTTTTTGCTTATTTAAAAATACTATCATTACTTGAGCATCTTTTTTTTACGTTATAAAGAATTTGATCTAACCCACGATGTAGCATAAGCCACCAGCCCAAATTTACTCGAGTCATTTTTTTGGATCATTTTTTTAATTGACTATTGTTTGCATTTTTGGTCTTTAATATTTGATTTTTTTAAGAAATAGGCTTTTTAATTTGTTTCAATTTGTATTGCATAAGTGGTATCATAGTCTGTTGTCCCAAATTGATGATTTTGTAGGTTAATTATAGTTGACCCGAGACGATCAAATGTGTAACCATCTCAAAATTCTTTTTTAAAAAAATATATCATTCAATATATCATTGTTTCAATAATTTAAACTTGTTTCATCTAGTAAGCTTAAGATTTTTTACTTTCTAGTGTCTTTACATTTTTTTAGGATTAGAAAAGGATGACTCAACTTGCGGCGCAACACGGGCTAATTATTTAGTACTTTACTATATTAAGTTAAGAAAAACAAAAAGAGCTCAACAATTAATAGTTGGAATTGATGTAGCTCCTGATTTAATGGCATAATGGCATTGTGGATTTTGTAGAGTGCCATATTTTATCCATGTAGTTTTTTTTTTTTTTTATCTAATTTGATCATTCTACATTGATTTTATTCATGATTGGTCTTGATAGCTTGTTCTGATAAGCTCAATGTGAGATTCTCGCCGATTCAAAACAAATCTTATGGTTAGGTTGTCTCTCGAATTTGCAAAGAACTATTTTGATTTTCATCTTTCAAATGAATAGAACTAAAGTGACTACAATTGAAAATAAGCAAGAAATCCATGCCTTTTTTTGTCCAAGAAGGAAAGTGGAAGAAATTTCATGCATGAAAAATAAGGAAAAAAAAGAGAAGAAAAATGTCATCGGAGCAACATTGAAGCTTCGTTTCATACTCATGTCACCTTGGAAAAATGGTAATGATGCGAAGCTTCCAACGACACCAATAAAAATTGTATTTGGAGGTTGGAGGAGGTTGCTCATACGACTCCAAACTTGGTGACACTTCCCACACTAGTGCGCTAGCCTTTTTGGTTTCCTTGTTCAATTTAGTCCATGATTTTATAATTGAGATCTCTTTACTTGAGTCCCAAAATCAATGCATCCCGCACAACCCAAGTTTTTATTTTATTTTTATAAGATCTCTTTAAGTGGGAATATATGTGTTTAAGGTAATTTAGTATCATGTGCTAGCCACGTGAAAAATGCTAGTAGCAATTTGAACAAAAACCTAACTTTACTTAATAAAAAGACTACTTATAATTTTTTTTTCAAGGATTATCCGTGCTTAATAAATTAGATAAATATTATTCTCTTCTTGACCAATAGTTTAGGAACCATGGCATATTTTACCCTGAAAAAATTAGGAAAAAAATAATTAATATTCTTGCGACGATATTTTGTTATATATATATATATAAATATAAAAGTCTCCAAATATATGATTGAGGCTTTTCTTTTTCTTTTTAATTCCTCCTCGAGGATTGCCTTGGTTAGAGTAAAACTGGGTGGCATATAAAGGTAAAATGGTTTTTAGTTACAAATTACAATGATTGCGTCCAACACAACCGAAAGCATTTTGAATATGGCGTTTGAGAAGATTAATGAATCGAGTCTCGAAAGAACCTGGGTGGGTCCTATCAAGTTAGTTTCCACTTTGGTAATAATAATAATAATAATAATAAATTAATAATAACGTTTGAGATTTCAAAACTGTCATCATTCGACGTTGCAAGTGGAGTCATAAGTATTATTTTATTTCAGTGTTATCAAAACCGGATCGGACCAATTGATTCAACCGGCGAGTTAGTGGTCAAAAGATTATTTAAGTGTTGGAGCTTGAATAGCCTAATTAATTTAATTTTATATAAAATAAATTCGTGTGGACCGACAAAACCATCCATCTACTTTAAAAATTAAAGGGACTGCAAGTCAATTTACAACTTTAACTTTAAAAAACCTTAAAAAAAAAAAGTCATGGTTTTGAGTTCACATGAGCCAAAAACTTAATCACTTCTCGTCACATGAGTGCACATTTGTCAACCTGGTATGAAAGAGATTTGTGCTATTTTATCAATAGTTTTTATTAAAACACAGTTTTTTTATTTATTTAATTATTGATGTCTATGAAGTTAGGTTTAGATCATATTTGACAAGGTAATTAGGGCACTAAAATATATTTTATATGGCAAGAACAAATATATACCGACAACTATATACACACAAACTTCAACAACGCTCGACAGAGAGAGTGACAGAGACTATACACTTTCCCTTAGCCGCCAACATCATGTCGAAAACAGTCACAGTTGAAAAAATGAAAAACTCCATTTTCATTCTGTTTTTTAGCTTTCCACACGTTGAAGCTTTGAAGAACAATGGGAAATTGAAGAAGATTTTCCTTTTCTTCTTGCCGAGAAGAGTGCCATTTTTTCTCCATCTCTTATGCATCCATCATTCATGACTCGAACTCGGTAATTAGAGTGTTCGGTGATAATTATTAATTTATAAGCTATTTATCTCAATTTAATTCTTAACATGATGTGGTAATTAGTGTTCGGTGATAATTATTAATTTATAAGCTATTTATCTCAATTTAATTCTTAATATGATGTGGTAGTTTATCCACACCACAAAGGTAGTTTTATGTGGAGATGCATCAAGTGAGTTTTACAGAAAAAAATAATAATAATAGAGTTTTTGCTTGTTTTGATCACCAGAAATTATTATACGGATCAGGTTCATCATCTAAAATAATATTATAAATAATTAAATTTATTCAAATTAAATATTCAATAAATTATATTTAAGAGTGGTTACTTTTTGTTTATAAATATTTTTTTTATATATATAGTATATTAAAATGATTCCAACACACCAGAAAAAAATTAATTTTAAATTTTAAAAAATATTTTTTAAAAAAACACGGTTAAACTATAATGAAAAACTAGCCTTAGAATATGGATTTGTTAGTATTTGATGATACAATTATATGTATAATTATTAATCTTTTCTTTTAAGTTATTTTCTAAGGTGGTGCTCGAAGGAAAAACAAATGACGGGCCGGTCCAGATTTGGGCCTATAGAAGAAACTAGCATTTCTCAACCTACCCGTTGGGCGGTCCAGCTTGGATTTGCCCACTGCTATTCTTACGAGTTACTTGGTGCTGGGCTGTTGATCGTTCCTCTTCGACTCATTCTTCCATCTAAGCAAAAGCCAGGATTTCTATGAAGAACGTCTAAAATCACACAGATGTAAGCTTATGACAAGCTCCAACAGTGCAAGTCAGATAATCAATGGCGAAAATCAGTATTGCTGAAGCTCTATTTCGATGCGAGAGTGATGATGCTGGTATGCAAACTCCACACACCGAGTGGACAAGGCATGGTATTTTCTTTGACAGGGATACGCATTAAATGTTGAAGACTACACGGTCCAATATCTTGCGGCGTCAAAGGTTGAAAAGTAGGTTAGAATCAGTCAGCATATAATGCAAAATATATTCAAAGTTCCATATGTTTGTCAAATATAACTTACGGTTCAACGCTGTAATTCTAGCTTGTAGGGAATATTCAAAGCAATATTGTGTTGCTACACAATTATATAAGCTGGATGAAATACTGGAAAACTAGACAGCTTGCTGATTATTTGCTATAATGTTTTATTCTATGAATAAATCATGTGTTATACTCTTTATTCAAGAGCTATGGAATGCATAAACCAAGCTTAATGTAAGCCTAGGAAGATTTAGAAGACATTTGGAATTGAGTTTTAAACCGTCTTTTTAAAATTATTGATTTTTATTTTTATGTTTTTTGATCATTTTGGTTTATTAATGTCAAAAATCATTTAAAAAAATATTATTTTAATATATTTTTAAATAAAAAATACTTTAAAAACAATTATTATCATACTTTCGTGATAGCACATGGAATTGAGATTCTCTCAACAAATGTTGAATGACTGAACAAAAATCGAGGGACAAGAGAGGATGAACTGTAAAAACATGGTTAATTTCTTCAATATTTCTCGACAGAACATGTTATATTTGTGAAAGGGGGGGAATCTTGTGCACAATTCTTTAATTAATTAGGCTAATCACTCGACTAGCAATCGTAATCCACAGCCTAACATGAAGGAAGAAAGCGTAGCCTTTAGTAAAAAAACAGGATAAAGGCATTCGAGAATGTCTCCAACATATTGACCTGCTTTATGTCAACTTTTCCCCAAGTAATCATAAACTCTTGTAGGCAAACTAAGGAACCTCAATTATTCCGTTCGCTTAAAGAAAAAAAAAAGTGATAATGTAGGGGTTTTAACAGAATATTAACAGGCAATTTTTCTTTTCAAACTTGTTTTTTATGATTATTTTTAAATTCAAACTTTAGATGACATAAAAATGTAGGGGTTTTAAAAAAAAACAAATTATTTGTAACGTTTATATTATTTGACCTACTTAATTAATCAAAGTTAGATAATATAATATTACAAATGATAGTTACTAAAAAAAATCTAAAAAAATGATATTATAGATTAGACTATCAAGATTTTTAAATCCCGTCAACCTGTAGACCCTATACTTATTTTATCTTTGTATTTGATAGGTTATGGATTGAACATTTATTTTTATTTTATTTAGAAATGTTTTGGTTTAAAAGTTTTTATTAGTGAGTTTCATATTATGTTTTCTTTAACGTAAAAAAAAAAAAAAGTTTATTTCTTTGTTGGAGAGGAAGGGAAGGTAACTTATTTACAAAAACATTTAGCTCCACCTAATATAACCAATTCTTTTGGATTCAAAAAATTTGAATGAATTGAATTTATAATTTGTAAAATATAAAAAATTATATTAGGTAATATTATAATTCCAAACTGAATCCAACTATATTCATAAACACCCCCGTAAAAATATAAAAATATATCTATTTATGGACTATATATATAACATATTTTGTCTCAAAGGAACCTATCATAACAAAAATAAAAATAAAAAAGAAAATGAAACACATGACAACCACATAAAAAATGGAAATGCAACTACCACCTACAAATAAGAGAGAGGCAGACCAACTGCAACTAGAAATAAGTCAAAGTCAAGACTCCGATTTTTATTTTATTGTTCCTTAATTCTTATCTTAATTAACAGTATCTCTATATTGGCGTGCCAAAGTAAGGTTTGGTTATCCAAGCTAAGGTTTGGTTACCAACAAGTGTTCTTTCACCTTGATTGGTAACACCTCTTCTTTTACCATTTAAGGTTGAATGTTTCTAGAAACATTTGGGATTTTAAGCATTTTTTAAAATATTTTTAATTTTTTTTTCACTTTAAAATATTAAATTAATATTTTAGGTATTTTTTATAGTCTTTATATGTCAATATCAAAAATAAAAAAAATAATTTTATTATATTTTTATTAAAAAACACTTTTAAAAAACAACTCGTGTAACATTATTAATCCCGTGTTAAAAATATCCTGGGAGTGATATGGTAAAATAAAATAATCATGAAAAGTAAGTCTTGTGAGGTGTTCATTGAGTCCCTCCAAGAGTTCATTTGTTTGTGTGGTCAACCATGCAATTTACCATATACAAAACATAAAATATAAAATGCATGCTTTTAACATGTAGTATTGTGTTAATTATTAACTTCAAATGTGTGTTTGCTATAATGATATATTGTGTTTTTAAATTGTTTTTTATTTAAAAATATATTAAAATGATTTTATTTTCAATTCTTTTTATTTTTATTTTTAATATCAATATTTTAAAATCATTAGAAACTATTAAAAAATATTTTTTTAAGTTAAATATATTTTTAAAATACATTTTAAATATAATTACAACCGCAAAAATAAACGAACAAGTTACGCTGTGCTAATTAATTTAAACTCGGTTTTCTCTTTATCGTTAATTACCAAAAACTAAGATTAGCCGGATTAGTAATAACCCAACGGGTTATAAGGTATTTATATCCACGGATAAGAAAAAAAAAAAAAAAACAAGGATCTTATGTGTGTTCAATATTTGTGGCCATCCAATCCTTGCCCCCAAGCTTATTTAATTGACTTTTTTTTTATACCTAAAATTGGACCGGTCTTCGATAAACAAGACAGACGAAAGACCTGGCTTGGCGGGTAAACTGCGGCGAGAACTGCTTTCTTTTCTCCTTGTATACTATGATCCCTTTATTGGTACAAAAGGCCAACGACTTCTTGTTTCTTCTTGGACGTTAGATTAATATCTTGCCAAGTATATGCTGCCCGCTTTCATGATATTCCAAGCCTTCCATAACTGACTTCAGAGTTTACGAGCTATCTCTAAGCTCTTTCTCCTCCATCAGGTTGGTTTTTTAGGCTTTTCATGTTCCCATGATTGGTCTGATTCTTCTTTCTTTTTGTTGTTTAACGTGTCAGAGTAAATACAAGAGCAGTCTGAGTTGGTGTTTTACAGCATAAAAGACTGACTTCATTAATTTTCTGAACACAATTGCGTTTGTGTTCTACACCTTGTATTGGGTATTCAAATAATCTCCCTTTTTATTCATGGATATGCCTGTTGAAGTTGAGGAAACTACATGCGCGTATTAAGTTCAGCTACCCTTGTTGATTTTCCAGTCTTAGAATCTTTTTGAACCTCACAGTAGACATACTCTCCACCATGTTAATTAGCTCTGTAAAGATGGGGTTCTGTTTATTGAAATCTTTTTGCTTGGAATAATTTGCGTGGAAAACTTGTTTGCAATTATATATATATATGTAATTGCTATGGTGTCTGATGCTTATTCTGATCAAAGATGAAGATTTGAGAGGCTTTTGAGACATGGATTTTTAGCTTGAACAGCAATTTCTCGACTTGTGTGCTTGGAGTTCGACTTCTAAATATTCACTAAAATATACTCATGATCATCTCTCTGTGTGATTTACATGGTTAGTAATGTTATTTCAGGATATCAAAGGTGTCTTCGTGGTTGAAATCAACTGTGGTTTGTGGGAGGACAGACAGCAGGAGGAGGATCAGCTTATATCTTGTCTGAGATTATATATATGGGGAGACAGTTGGAACGCCAAGTTTCGGGTGTTGGATTTGAGGACTATCATCCAGGTTGCATGTGGGGAGTACTTCAAATTCTTGACTACCATTATTGGCACAGTCCTAAAAAATCACCTCTGCGCAGAAAGCATGGCAGATGTAAGCCATCTTAATTTGCCTCATGCCCTCGTCCTGTCTCCACTTTTCCACTTAATTTTTGTCATCTTGACTAGAGTAAATAGAGTGTTTTTTATAGGTACTTGTAAAGTATTGGTTCTATGTTATTATCGAAATTGCAGAATTAGGTTCGTTAGAGTTGATTGATACTTGTCATGGTAGAAGAAAAGAAATTGTCCTGTTTGGAGTTGGATATGATTTTATCTTGAAGACTCGAAGAGCTTTGGAAATCATTTTACGTAGAAGCTTGATGCGATTAGTTTATGGTCAGATCTAAGGATACTTTATCTGCACACACATAGTAAACTGTTGTTTCTTGATATTGAATGGCCCAGTCCTGTTTTATCAGTAAAACCTATTCGATTGGCTGTGATGGTCTGATATGCAATGGTTCCACCTGATAAGTGGTATTCTCGCCACCAAACTGATACTACTAATAAATGACTCAATAATGGAGTGTATCCAGAGCCAATTCAATATAGTTTTTCTGACGACTGAGGTTTGGAGGGTTGAATGGCATTGGCAGCTGGTTCAACCTGGGAAAGATGTGTTCTTTCACCTAAAAAATGTCATCTTTTTTCCCTCTTTTCGGAGTGTCAGAAATCTATATCCTTGTCAATATATGTAATGTGATTTTCATCCCCTTTTATGGTCTGAGCAACCTTATTTCCTTATTTTGCAGGCTGCCAGAATCCAAAAACAATCTCTTTTGATCATTACTCTAATGAAGTACAGGACTATTTGAGTGCTGAAGCAGTCCCCTTACTGGTAAGTCAACTGTACAGATAAAATGCATGTGAATGGTTTGACATCGATGAGTGCATGTTAGTTTTATCCTGAAAATTACTTCTTTTGTATGTAAAACTATGAAACTGAGAATAACTTGGTAATAAATTGGCCAGGTTGAACAGCAAACTACAACGACTAGCTCAACCAACAGAATTGCTAGAAAAGCCCAGATAAAAGCTTTAATTGCCAAGGAGAAATTTTCAAGAACACGGTCACAGAAAGCTGATCCAGTCCACCAATTAGAACCTTCAGAAAATAGCGTTGCTACAATAAATAGTGATTGGAGAAATCCAATCATTATTCTTCACAAAAGTGCTGATACTGCTGCCTCCAGATTTCAGGTTCCATCAGTGTCTAAGACAACTGAAGAACTAGTTGCAGACAATAGTACGTATCATCTGCCTGGCACTGTGAATGCCAATGACTGCTCAAAACAAAACCAGCTTTCTGCAGAGGATGCATTTTCCTTGGAGAACTGTGATAACTCATTAAACCTTTCACATGCTAAGCGTCTCAACAGAGAAATTTCATGCCCTCAGTTTAAGGAGAGGGTGGATTTTACGGAGATCCTTAAGGCAAATGAAAAGCTGTTGGAAATCCTACAGGATCCAGGCGTTCAGAACACCCATGTCCAGCAGACTTCCAAAGCAAAGGTAAGATTAAGGAGGTCAGGATCATTTCCTGCAGCTGACTGTTCACACATTACATTTGTTAGGCCTAGTACAATTGAGCACAAGCAGAAGGAAATTTGGTCCTTTCCAAATGGAGTGAAACCATCCATCGGGAATCCAGCACCAAGGTCTACTGCATCCAAGTCTTTGGAAGATTTTTATGGGAAGTCAATAGATTTAAAGGTTAGCAATCATGGAGTCACTTCTAGTGATCAAGAAACACAGTTTTCTTCTCTCGAGTCATCTCAGGGATTACATAAATACAAGTGGCATCTTTCATTTATGAGTCCTTTTAAAGGTCTTAAGAAAAAAATAAAGTATGCACTCACAGAAAGCAAAAGGGAGGGTGACCATGAATCAACAAATACAAGTCGCTACGAAGTTCCTTCTGGATACAAGTTTTCCACCGATGAGGAAGAGATGTCTAAGAAGATGAAGGAAATCACAATTCATCAGGATGGTGTAGAAAATCCCACAAGTTTTCAGGAGACGAATAGTTTCGATAATGATCTCAGCAAAGCTCAAGCCCCACGCATAATAAGAGGATCCTCTCTAAAGGAGTCACTGGATGGTTATGCTCGATTGTTTGAGTACAGTTTCAGTAAACAGGTCAAGTGGAACCAGTATCAATCTAAAAGCTTAAAATTGTCGAGTGAAGATAAATCTCAATCAAGTGGTCTGAAATCCTTCAGAAGGAGACTCTCTCTGCCAGATATCGAGTCTATATATCTCATTCCAAATGAGTCCTCAAGTGATGCGCTTAGTTCAAAGATGTCAACTACGACTGGAATGGACTATGATGCAAATGTTAAAACTGACATTCTTAATGACTTGAAGTCCGTAAGCACTCCTGAAGTTAGAAAACAATTCAAACGACTAGATACTGTTGAAGAAACTGAACTTCAGAGCAACATAGAAGAAAGAGCTGGCAGCATGGACAATAATGAATGTTCAGGTGGTCTAATGGCAAGTATCAACGAAGGAAATGCTATTACAAGTGAACTAAATCAGGATACAATGGGACCTGAAAGAGAAGATCAGAGTTCTCTGAGTAATCAGGGGATTGGTTCAGCAATCACCTCCATTAGAGAGCATGAAGAACAAAGTCCGATTTCAGTTCTTGAGACTCATTTTCGAGATGATATAACTTGCCTAGTAGAGTTCCCAATGTCAGAAGGTACGGCATACTGTCTCCTCTTACAAAATGCTTTTATACAAGCCTTAAAATTTGTCCTTTTTTTTCTGAGGATATTTTGTTGAACCAATACCATGTATTATTGGCTTTGCAAGATATGTGAACAGCATTGATTGCATAGATTTAGTGAAAAAAACATTCTTTAGACTTGCTAATTTGACCACTCCTGTTATTCAAATTATTTTTCTGGAAAAAACCATCTGATAAGTCGAATGTGACAGACTGACCATAAAAGCTTTCTATAATGGAATAAAAAACTCTCCCCAAAAGTATATACTATTCTTCTGGCAGTATGATTGTATTGGTAGCTAACTGGTTCCCCTAAATTGCATCAGGTTCAGAGCTGCATCCTGGGCACATTTGTGTTGATGAACCAGATTCTCCTGTCACTTTACAAGACAGGTCAACCGGAGATTCCTTGGAAGAAAGTCGCAGCTCTACCAGCCATGCGAATGCAGAAAATGCAAGCACAATGGTTGGTGCTCGATTCCTTCATTTGGAATTGAACAGGCCAGAAGATGATGCTGATTTCAATTATTTGAGAGATGTGCTTGAGGTGTCCGGCTTCATTGGGCCAGAGTCCCTTGGAACATGGTATTCATTAGAGCAGCCCTTGAGTCCAACATTGTTTAAGGCTTTGGAAGCTTATTTGCACAAAGGACTTGAATCTTCCTCGGAGGATGTTGCCTACAATTGTGATCACCTGCTTCTGTTTGATTTGATTAACGAGGAACTGCTCGACATATATGAGAGCTCATTAGCCTACTTCCCCAAGCTCTTCTCTTTTACTCAACGCGTCCGTCCACTGCCCAGAGGAAATAATGTTATTGATGAAGTCTGGAAAAGAATTAGCTGGCACAGGAGGTCAACCTCAGAAATGGAGCAATCAATAGAGGATATAGTAGCTCGAGACTGCGAAAAAGGTGACGGTTGGATGAACCTTCAATTGGATGCTGAGGATGCAGCGCTAGACCTGGAAGATTTGATTTTCGACGAGCTTTTAGATGAAGTTATGTGTTCATACACACGGTAGACAGTTGAGAGGTCAGATGAACCAGCCTTGCCAAGAAGCTGTTCTGCCTCAAGGCTGGCTCTGTACATAATAGTTTAGTTTCCTTCCAATTCATGTTTACTCTGCCTATAAATTCCATGGTTTATTGATTGCCTCGAGAGAAGAATTAAGGACTGCCATTGTTAGCTCTGAAAAGTTTCCATGTTTGGAACAACTTGATTTAGAAATAAGACCATAAGACTATTATTATCGACAACCCTTGGATTTTCCAATAATATTTTCACATAAAAAATAATATCAAGTCAAGATATTTAAAATGGCATCAATTATTAGTAATATTAGTATGTTATTTTCATAAATCCAATTTTAAAAAATATATCTCAGATCTCATACAATACTAATTTTGCTATTCTCACCACCGCCTCCCTCTCTGGCTGCTCTGTTCTCCAGGCTGCGCTAACATCCTCTCTCTCAAAGCAAACACCAGGGCAATATCTTGCATTTGTATTTTATTGTATTGTATTCTTTTCCATTCGTCTATATGGCTTTCAAAGTTGTAGAAACTATACCGCTTATAGAGCACAAACTGTTCGTGAGAATTACCGAGTGAAGAAAATAAAAATCTCCTATTCAATGAATTATGCAATTGGGGTAAAAAATAAGCTTTGAAGTTGTTAGGTTAGAGATAAGAAGATTATTAGTGATGAAGTCCGATTTTAGCCGAGACCTGGTGTCCAATTATTAATCTCTTGTTTTTAATGGTCTAGCCCATCTTTTCTTGGTCAATGAATTATACTTAATACCGGTAAAAAGTTCATTTCTTAAAATTTTGGGATTCTCTAGTAATTAAATTAATATCATATAAAAGAAAACACACTTTTTTTCTTAAAAAATACCCTAAAAATAGATATTTATCATTCATAATAAAGAAAAATTTAACCTGGCTTATGAAGGTATATTAATTTCTTTTATAGCTTTTAAGGTGAAAAAAATTCACATATCAGTCAAATGTTCTTGTCTTGTTATAATAAAATATCTATAACTTATCAGAATAAAATATCTCTAACCATGAATTTAACTGTTCACCAAACTCACACAAGTTTGAGCACGATGAATCTAATAGTTTGCCAAACTAACATATATTTAAGCTCAACACTTGACTAGGTTCATGAACGGTCTCCAAACTTTGATATTTGTTTCAAAAATAAGGATTTAGGAAAAACAAAGAATGTTAATGCATCAATTAGTGTGAATAAATTAACTTCTTAAGGTTAGGGATGACTTTAGAGTTTTACTTTAACTGTTGGCAAATAAATTACATTGCTATTTGTTGAATCAAGATTGACGACGTGTATGAAGAAGTATCCAGTGTGTGCTGTCTTGGAAGAGGGGTACCAGAGCTGAAAGTTGGTCTTAGGATGCTCATAGATAGTGGAGAATCACTGAGACAGAGTTTAGAAAATATTGATTGTTATTGATAAGTTTGATGGAGATACTGAATCTAAAGTTATAACAGCCTACTATAGAAAAACTTGCCCAGCAGAAGCTCGGTAGCAGCTGAATTCCTGGGTTTCTTCAGAAGTGCTTTTTTTGGTTGCAACTCATTGTATAGACTGCTGGTGATTGAAGGTTCTGCTGGAATGAGTTTTGCTTCTCTTTGATTGTTTATCAATTGAAACATGGATCTGTAATTGCACCAAGTACCTGTCAAGTTTATGTGCCTAATCGACACTCTCTTCATATCTAATGCAGATCCAATGATTTTCAAGAATTACCTCCCGGAAGGTTTCTACATGACATATATACTTTATCTATGATAACCCACATATATTTCCATATTTTTATTAGCATGGAAGAAAGTTTCACTTATGGTGCTTGCTCCTGCAAAGTTCAGTCTATAGCTTTTAACATAGAAGGCAGCAGAACGCACCATGACAGATTTTCTTGGTCTGTGTGCAGGTTTCTGCCTCTGGATGATAGCATTTGATGTTAATTGTTCCTCGATTTTTGTCTGGTCTCAGTTTTTGTTGAGTTTCCAATATATCCTTGGTTTCTGTTGTTATAATGGTATGATGAGCTAGTAACAGACAGTTTACTTTACTATGAGAGCCTCCCTATCTGAATAAGAGGAAGCCCCATGCCAGAAACTCGCAGTAGCTGAGCTAGTAATGGACAGTCCTGCGTTCCAAGGTCATAGCGGAAGCTCCGAAAGCAATTTTGCCATCATCAGATGCGAAGGCATTGATCATCAGTAGTGGATTTCATCATCGGTCTCAGCCTCTAGTCTATATGATTCAGCTCCACTTCTATCTTAAGCACATGGACGCATTTCAGATCAGGAATATTGTATTGTGAACAGGGCCTCTAGTCTACTCTGCAATCCTGGGATTCTTTCCTCTATCTTATTACTAATCAAATTTATCTCTTTAATTTATCAAAAGGCAACAGGAAAACATATAGAAATAAGCAAAAGCTAGCTTTTTAAAAAAATATACAATGCAAAAGGGAAAAACAAATCAGGCCTTTATAGAAGAGAAAAGAGTGGCAGACAAAATTTGGAGTTTGACGCGAGAATAATTCGCTGACAAAAGCAAACTCCACTATGGAAGGACACAGGGCATTCAAGCCCCACTGCACACTAGCAATGGAGATCATTGCCTCTCTTATCTAAATCGTAGCATGCCTGTCATTTGGCTTGAGAAGCGCAGTTCCCCAAGCATCCACAAATCCTTGACTCTGTTTCATTTTTTTTAATCCAATTTGATTTTTTTAAGTGTTATATATTTTATTTTTTTATTGATTTTTTTAAAAATTTTATATTAAATTTGATTTTTATTTTTTTTATATTTTTTCTAATTGAATTTTATTTTCAATTTAATCCTTTAAAATTTAGTTTATTTAATATTTATATTAAATTTGGTCTCCATTTTATTCTTTTGATTATTGTTTTTTTTTTAATTTTTTTTCTAATTAGATTTTATTTTTAATTTAATCTCTTAACAACATTTAATTTCAAAATATTTTTATATAAAGTTTAGTTTTTTTTTTATTATTTCTTTTATAATGGAGCCTTTTTCTGTTGTTTTTTTTTCAAACTCATCCCTCACTATTTTATTAATTTGTAATTTTACTTGTTTAGTTTTTAGAGTTTATTTTCTATGAGGTTGATTTCTCATGATCAGAGTTAAGGGTTTTAGAAGTTACTAGAAGTTGAATTTGGTCTATTTTAGGTTCTTTTTATATTTTTTTTGTTCTTATACATTTGATTTATTAGGAATTGATTTTTGAGTGTTTTTTTTATTTTTTTCTTTCAGCTTATCCCAATCTTATATTATTGATCGTGTGGTTAACGGGTTGACATAAATCTTTTTTTTCACTGTTTTTTTTTTAAATTAGTTTTTTTTCTTTAATTTTATATTTAAGTTGTTTAATAATTAAGATTTATATTTTTATTTAGTTTATTTTAAATGAGATTATCTCAGTTGTAAATTAGCTGATTTCATTAAATCTATTTGAAACAATAATCCCGAATTTGAAGTTGATGATATATATATATATATATATGAATTTTTGACATTTGAAAAAAAATTAGCAGACCCATAGCGATGAGATATGCGAGAGAAACATCAAGACACATATCATTACATTACAGACACGCCAGTCTTTATGCAGCAAAAGTGAAGAGTGTGATCTCATAGTGGATTCTCGGACACGAAGTTCTCTGCTTCCATGCAGTACAGTAGCTAAGCTGTCTGAAGCCACAATTCCACTATCCTTCCGTTCCTACCTTGCATTCCATAACTGTCCTACAACCCATTGTTGAATTAGACGTACGTCCTTTGTAAAGAAGACGACGATCCACCACAAGTAACAGACTTGGGACATCCAACCGAGTAGTAGCTTATAGCAAAATATAAGGACCAAATTGAACTAATATTTCTCATGAGACTCCACCAGCAGCTGCAATCGTCAAAGTTGATTTATAGCCCATTAATTTTTGTGTTTCAATTTTTTTTAAAATATTCTTATATCATTTTAATATGGTAATGTTAAAAATAATTTTTTTAAAATAAAAAAATATATTATTTTTATATATTTCTGAACAAAAAATATTTTAAAAAATTATTATTATTACAATTCCAAACTAGTGCGGCATGTGATGATCATACTCAATTACGCAACTCGTTTGAATAGCTGGGAAAAAAAAAAGTAAAATCCAAGAAAGAAACAAGTTGGGTTTTTTAAGTATATATGAAGCTCCTCTCTGTATGTATGAGCTTCATTCATTGACCGAATTATAATTTTTGCTTCACCAATATGATGAATGGACACTAATTAATTATATATAAAGCTATGGTATCATCGGTGGCGCATGACTAAGAATATTTAATGAAGTCGATCTAGACATCTAATGTCTAAATCAAAAGGGAATATGTCAAATGTTGCAAGATGCTAAATAGGAACTCGTTAGTTTTTATTTTTAAAAAAGGAAATTTTTTTAAAAAAAAACTAATTCAAATTAATTTTTTTTCATATTTTTAAATTATTTTGATATATTTTTAAATTAAAAATAATTTTAAAACATAAAAAATATATTTTTAAATAAAAAATATATTAAAAAATAATTCATATTTTTAAACTGCCACTAAATTACTCTATCTCCATAACATCATGCATCATGCTTTATGTCAAATGTTGCTAGATGCTAAATAGGAACTCGTTAGTTTTTATTTTAAAAAAAATAATTTTTTTGAGTATTTTTAAATTATTTTAATATGCTAAAGTCAAAAATAATTTTAATACATAAAAAAATATTATTTTAATATATTTTAAAATAAAAAATATTTTAAAAAATAATTACACCGTATTCATATTTTTAAACGGCCACTAAATTACTCTATCTCCATAACATCATGCATCATGCTTTCTTGCTTCTCCCCGTTTACTTTCTTGTAAGGCATTCGATGATTTGGTGAGTAATTTATTAATTTCAATTATTTGATAATGCTACGAACGAATCCTTTTCATGTGGACCCACCAAGGTTCGATATTACCATAGTGGATGAAAAGAATATCTCCTTTAATTGCTCTTTTTTTTAATAAATCTCTATCACCTGATTTTTCCCATGGAGAGAAGAAAAAGGGACTAAAATTATCTATAAAGAAGTAGGAGTGGTCCTATCACCTTGATTAGACCCCTCCCTCACTCATTGTGGGTTAGACTTTTTCTTATTTCTTTCGTTTTTTCTCTTCTTTTTTTCTATATATATGTGTGTGTGTGTATACATATATATTTTAGGATTGTATTTTTATTTAAAGGCGAGTAGACTGTTTGGTTAATCAAATAATTTGTATTTTTTACTTTGAATTTTATATATAATTGTATTTTAAATTTTGATTTTATAAAAATTAAAATAATATATTTTTTATTTATTTTGCATAACAAGATTCATGTAATATTAATTTTAACTAAATAATTATTTTAAACACATTTTTAGTATAGCATTGGAACCAATGTTATCAAAAACGTGTTTTGACTTGTAAAATCGTATAATTTTACGAGTTAAAACATATAAAACGTGTAAAATCGAGTTAAAAACTTGAAAATCAATAAAATCGATCAAATCCAGTCAAACTCACACAAAATCGATCCAACTCGTTAAAATTGTTAAAAGCAGACCGATTTCATAATTTCAATATAAAAATTACAAAAACTGCTAATTACTGAATGCTGAATCAGCACTTTTCTTTCTTCATGAGTCCCCACTCCCTCACCTGACACTCCACCTATCCCCTTTCCTCTTTCTCCTTTCCCCTTCTCAAGGGTTTTAATTTGTTTTAATTTTGGGAAAAAAAATCTCTTGTATTTGTTGTAATGCTTGTCGTTTTCATGCATGATAAATTTTCATTAAACAAAGAGATTACAATTACTTTTATTTTTGCTTTACGTGATTTTCGTAGCACAAAAAGTATTTAAGGCTTAAAGAAAAAAAAATTCACCAGCAATAAATTATTTTTATTTGCGTCGCTGTGATAAAGGTGCTTGAATTAAAAAAGAGCACCTTAATTAAAATATTTTTACATAATAATATTATTTAAAAATATTTTGATAAAATATTATTTTTCATCTTATTATGCTTAGTAAATACAACATATAAATATTATTTTTAAAGATAACTATAAAAATTTAATTGATATCTCCACAGACTTTGAATCAACATTAATAAAATTAAATGTTTGGTCTGACAACCTAATGTATTTGGGCTTGTTGATGAGTTTTTTTATTCTATTCTTTTTAATTTTTATTTAGATGAAACATAAATTTATTATAAAAAATTATAAAATCCAATTGGCTATTGACATAAATCACTGATTTAATGATCCGCGACATAACATGCAATTTAGTAAAAAAAATTTATTGTGATTTTACTATTTTAGTTAAAATATTTTACTTAAAATTTTATGATTTTAGTTAAAATATTTACTTATAATTTTATAATTTTATGATTTAAATTTATAATTTGAGTTTATATTATATATTTTGTCATATTAAAAAAGTATTTTTAACAAGAAGATTCTCTTAACCTGTCCATGAAGGAGAAGTATTTGTCCACGCCAGTTTTGAGCCACCACTGATGGTCACCATATCTACCATTATTAACACAAGCTTACAGTTACGGGCACCATTTTCACTATAGCCCTGCCACCCAGCAGCTTTATAATTACCATCGCCACCATCTCCAGAATCATCTCCGTCCACTCCATCACTGTCATCTCTATTTTCTATATGAAGGCATTTAATTAATTGAATTTTGCAACTCAATAGCCCTTAATTGTAATCGATTCTTAATTATAAAACCGAGTCAATGTAAATTTCTTTTAGAAGAAATATTCTGAGTCCACTTATGACTCAGCAATAATTAGACCAATGATACAAGTATGTAATTCCTCCTCCTCCTATTATTATTATTATTATTATTATTTGAATGGCATCTTCGACAGTATTTTTCTATGAGAATTATGAGAATTAAGTATATTTATTTAGTATAATCAGTAACACATTATTATATTATAATTAAAAGCTTTATATTTTATAATTTAGCTAGATGAAGTGAAGGAAAAAAACACACCATTTTAAACAGTAATTTTCATAATTAGTACATGATAATTAAAAATAATAAACACTATCAACACACATAAAATAATTATTTTGAAAACTATTGTAAAAATTTTAGTCTAATTCAACAGTCACATAAAAAATTATATCTTTTTTAATTTATTATTCTGGTCTGTGCAACTAAATTTTTTTATATACCTGAATTTATATTATTAGTCCATAAATATTTATGTTAGTTTAGATAATTTATTTAAGTCATATCATTATTTAATTATGATAATTACATATTTAATTGTTCAGAGATATCAATTATCACAGGCTCTACTACTTCAAGCCAATTATATGAGATTTATAACTTTGATGACGGGCCGGAAATTAATGTAAATTAATGTGAAAATTGCTTTATAATTCGATGTCAAGCACAGGTTAAAAACAACCAGACGCTAGTAGCCTCAGATATAACCACGTGTATGGTGGATATTAACCGCCTTTTGCCTGAACTACACTATAAATAGCAGCTAAGGGCAGAACCTGATAAATCATCCTGAGTACTTAGCTTGAGTGCATTCTTCTAAGTAAAAGAAATCCCTTAATTTCATCACACTTTCCTTCTTTTCCAACAGAAAATGTCTTGCTGTGGAGGAAACTGTGGCTGCGGCTCTGGATGCAAGTGCGGCAGTGGCTGCAATGGGTGATTCTTTCTTTCTTCGAAAAAATCAATTTGCTATTATTTTCTTTCATTAATTACTTCTTTGTAGTGCTGATAAGATTTCAAATGAATCTGACACTCAGCTTTTCTGTTTTTGTAATATCTTCCTCTGCATGTACATGGCAGATGCAGCATGTACCCAGACTTGAGTTTCTCCGAGACCACCACAAGTCAGACAATCATTGCTGGTGTTGCTCCAGTTAGGATGTACGTGTCAGTCAGTCACAGTACTGCAGATGAACTATATAGTCTTAGAACTTGTAGGGGATTAAGGACTAATTACTAGCTACTGCTGCTGCAGGTTCTACGAGAGCTCTGAGATGAACTTTGGTGCTGAGAATGGCTGCAAATGTGGATCAAACTGCACCTGTGATCCATGCTCCTGCAAATGAGAAAACGTCGCCGCATGGCTCCAACCAAGCAGTTTTATGGAACTATAATAAATAAAAAGAAGAAGTCTGGTCACTCCATGTTTGTCTAATATAGTATTTGCTGTAAATTAAAGTACAGTTAGCTAGCCATGGCCTCCTCAAATCCTTTCTACAGGATCTCATTTGATGGCTAGTAATCTGTAAGTGTCTTGTATTTCCTGCTGCTTTGTTGGTTCCATTCCATGGAATTATGTATCTTTAATCGGAAGCTTGATTCTGCTTTTATGTTTGTTGACTTATTTCTTCTCTTTTGATTCATTTCATAGACTTTTCGTTTGCTTTTACACTGTTGATTTTGTCATTTCTAATCCCAATGAGATAACAATCTAAAATTAATGAAGCAATTCCTAGCATTTGACTATCTTGGATAGCAATCATTATTATATACAATAATTCTATCCTCCCTTTAAGCAGAAAAACTTTAACCACGTATCCAAGACCTTAGCCGCCCTCTCCCCCTTCGCTTTCTTATCCGTGGTTTTCCAAGCTCATATGACAAAACATAGCTTGCTTGATTAGGAGTCTTTATGTTTCCATGAAAACATGCTTTTCTTATTACTTGTTCTTAAATTGATCAAGATATATTTTAAAAATATATAATGTGCGGGTTTTCACTGTATTTATTGACATAATTTAAGATGGATTGGTACTGTAAAATTATCTTTTTACATCTGAGCTGGAAAAAAAAAGTGTTTTAGTTCTAAGAATAATTTAGTCTTTTCCAGTTATTCATTAGCTGTTAAGAGATTATTTAGAAATATGTTAGTATTTTCCATTTCTTTTTTGCACAATAAAAATATAATTTTATTTTTAGAGTTGACAATTTATTGAACTGTTAACTAAGGGTTATTTAGTTTTTTTGTAAGACTTTAAAATAGTTAAAATATTTTTTACTCTCGGGGTCAAAGAAATTAGAGTTTTTGACCATGAGCTTTTCTTTTTTATTTTTACATTTTAGAATATAGTATAAATACAATTATACCCTTAGAAAAGACAAAAACCAAGGCATGTGTCTAGGGGCGTTTGTGTACTTTCATGGTGGTTTTTTTTGTGATTCCTAGTCTCCTGAAGGGTATTCTAGTATTTTTATGTTGGGAAATTATTATTTATTTGAAAAGATTGTTGGCGTATGATGCTCACATGCAGACAGGTTGGTGTCGTCCTCGATGTTTGGGTGGCGCTTGTGGCGTTTTTCCATGGCTAAACCTACCCTTTCATTGTGTCCTTGGATGCGTCGTTGTGTCATCATCCTTATGAGATGATGCATGGTGGCGGATGATAGGAAATTTGTTACCGGTGGTCACTTTTTTTTTTCTTTTTTTTCTCTCTTCTAGAGAAAATGCACTTTTGTCCTCTTTTCTTTAGATTTGTCAATTTCAGTCCTTATATTTTTTATTGTTTATTTTCATCCTTGGTACTATTATAAAAGTTTTAAGTATTTTTGTTTAGTCCTTAAATTATAATTTGTTAGGTGTTATTTTTTCAATTTAGTCCTTATTCTTTTAATTTCTCATTTTTTTCCTTTGCTCTTTTACTAAAGCTTTGTTGATTTTCAATTTCATCATTTAATCAAAGTTTATGTTGTTTTATTGTTTTTAATTTAACCATCATTCTTTTGATTTATTTTTCTTTTTGTTAGAGTTTATTTTTTAAAATTAACCCTCCAATTTATTTATTTTTTTCTTTTCTTTAGATTTTTCAATTTTAGTCCTTATATTTTTTATTGTTTATTTTCATCCTTGGTACTATTATAAAAGTTTTAAATGTTATTAATTTAGTCATTGAATTACAATTTATCATATATAATTTTTCCAATTCAATCTTTATTATTTTAATTTTTTATTTTTTCCCTTGACCTTTTTTGTTAAAGTTTTGTTGGTTTTTAATTTTATCCTTCAATCAAAGTTTATGTTGTTTTATTGTTTTCAATTTAGCCCTCATTCTTTTGATTTATTTATTTTATGCTAAAACTTATTTGTTTTTAAATTCACTCTCCTCTAATTAATTTTTATTTCAATTTTCTCTCTTATTTTTTAATCATAATTTTTGTGTTTTTTTTTTTAATTTCATCATTCAACCTTTAATTTAATGGGGAATAACCATAAGAGTTTTTTTTTTATTAGGAGCTTCCAATCTATTGACATGGGTAACGAGGTTGACAAAAGCATGACTGGAAGCGAAAATGCTGTCAAAATGGCTTCTTTCTTTGTCTCCGCTAGACTTGTTTTGCAATAGCTTGATTTTTTCATTAACAATATTGTTTTTTTTTTTTACAAAAAAACTTAAAGTAATAAAAATAAAATTTTTGTAAGAATTTAAATGATTATATTGATTAAAATATATTTCTTTAGCCAAAACACTCCTTTCATTAATTTATTTATTTATTTTTTTAGGTTTTGACAAAAAAATAATTTTTTATACAAGTGTAGTTTTTCATGTATCATGATTGGTAAGATAGTTTTAAGCTAAGAAAAAAATATCTCATTTTTTAAAGCAATTATAAAAAAATAATTAATTTAAAAAACCATAAAAAATAAGAATAAAAAATATTTTAATCTCATTGGATATTCATATGCAATCGTTTTTTAAATATGCATATTAATTTTAATATAATTATGTAAAAAAATTGAAAACCATAAATTTTTTTAACTTTGGTTAAAAAATATTGGTATAATTAAATAATTTTTGAAATATCATTCTAATTAAAAACTTGGTTGATAAGCCATCTAAACTTTATAGGTAGAAATAATATTATCAAACCCGGTTTGATAAGATAGATCAACTTAGTTCTATATTTTAGGTTTTAAAAAACTTTAGTTAGGTTGTAGGTTAATCCAATCGACCTATAATTACTCCCATAACTTAACTCAAGATTTAATTCATGAATAATATATAGGGTACTATAAGTTGATCAAAATAAATATAAAAATAACATGGTTTTAAAAAATTTTAAAAACATCATTTATTTTTTTTAATTAAATCAGATTTTTACGAAAGTTAAACTATCCTTAAATTTAAATAAGCTCCTCCTCCCCCGCTGAAAACCCGTTTGCACTTTCTGCCTTCTTCGCTGCATTTCCAGCAGTAGCACAAGCACTTTACCACCAGCGCCACAAAAGCCATGGAATTGGACGCCCATCATCTTTATTACAATTCGAATGGAAACCCAATGGCAAAATTTTAGGTTCGCTCTTATCTCCTCAACTGACAGCTTTCCTAACAATTTCTTTCTTTTTCTGTCCATTTATCTTTGTTCTTGGATATCCTTTTAATTTCTGTCGTTTTCTCTTTTCCCTTTTTAGTGTTTCTCTTATTAATAATCAGCCATTGGATGCTTGGATTACCATTACAATTGCTTTGTGTGTGTTTTGCGTCTATGCACATAAGATGTTTGATGTTTTTTCTAGCAGTCAAAAAATGTAGTGCAAATTATGTATTTGTTCTTGGAATTTATTTTATAATAATGATCCTATTGGGATTCCCTGCTTCTGTAATCTCATTATTCATAAGAAGCGAAAACAGCTTGTTCCCTCTGTGTTGCGCGCTTGCTTTTATTTTGTGCATTGTGACTAATCTTAACTGATTTGGTGGGATTCTGGGATATGTGAATTCGGGCTCTGACTGGGTGGTGGAAATGAGCTCATGTGGTGCTTTTACAGAGGAGAGAGTATTTATTGGGGTTGCAACCCAGCAAGGGCTTCTTTTAGTCATTATGGAATTTTCTGTGTTAAGTTTAACAGCTTTGAATGACGAAGGATCCTTTAGGGATTTAGGTATAAGTGAGAGATTTAATATGATAGGAGCGAACCTTCAGGATTGATTATGGCTTGTTACAAATATGTAAAACATATTGATATAGAATCACCCTTTGTATGTATCTGTTTCAATTTTAGCTATCGGTGAGCTGGTGCACAAACAGAACTAAACACAAATGAGAAACTTATGCGTGTCAATTTTGTAAAGAACTTGTTACCTAAATAGAGATCTTACCAATTTTCCAGTTACTGTTTCATTGAAGTAGGTTGATCGCATAACACCATAGAAGGGTCAAGGTCAAGCAGAAAACTTTGCAATTCCTGTTTCAACTATGTTGAGCAAGCAACAACTGGAACAAAGGTTAATGCTTCAGTTATTTATGTTCCCTACCATTTGCTGCAGCAGCTGTTATGGAGGCAATGGTAACTGAGTTGAGTTTTATTGTCTGCATTAGAGGGAATCACTTAGCATTATCTGGTAAGAAGATTTTATATTAGCTGCTTCCACTTTCAAGTAGGATATATATCCTTGTCAAAATTTTGATGCTGGCTGACTTTTGGTTTTACTTTTATGCTGCACCTGTTAACCTTTTCAGGCGCTAGTATCCAATTGGAGAAAAGGAAAAACCTTTATACTCTTCTTCTAGTCCACTTGTCCTGAAATACAGAAAAGCATGCAGGCACTAGCTCTTTTGAGGCATCGCCGGTTCTCACAAACAATTAATCAAACACTTTTTATCCCCTCTTTATCTGTCTATCAAACACCTTATACTTGCTTCAACTTTCTAAATACCCACACAATTGATAAATTTCCCAAGAAAAGCGTAGACCCAGAAAGACCGAAGTGCTTATCTTCGAGAATTGAGAAACTTCCGAGAGGAGAATCAGTTGGATATGCTTTTCAAAGCTGGATGGGCGAGGGTTTTCCCATTCATCGAGGTGACGTTTTTCACACTATTAATCGCTTAAGGAAGCTCAGATTAAACAAACGCGCACTTGAGGTGTGTTTATTAGTGTTGTCTTTATAGTTCTTTGAGAACATAACTTAAATAGCAATGTTAGTTCTTGTCTAAATGCTTTAACAAGTTACACCACAACATTTTATCAGGTGATGGAATGGGTAGTAAGGGAGAGGCCCTATAGGCTCAAGGAACTAGACTACTCTTATTTGTTGGAATTCACAACCAAACATCATGGGATATCACATGGCGAAAAGCTCTTCTTGCGTGTCCCGTCTGAGTTTCAGAACGAGTTGCTGTATAACAATCTTGTAATTTCATGCTTGGAAAAAGGTGTCATTAGGCTTTCACTTGATTACATGAAGAAAATGAGGGAACAAGGTCATCCCATTTCATATTTGATTTTCAACCGCCTTATAATCCTCCATTCCTCACCTGGCAGTAGGAAAATGATCCCGAAAATCCTTGCTCAAATGAGGGCTGATAAGGTGGTTCCCCATGTTTCAACATATAATATCCTGATGAAGATTGAAGCAAATGAACATAATATTGATGGGTTAGTGAAGGTATATAATGATATGAAGAGATTTAAAGTTGAGCCGAATGAAGTATCTTTCTGCATATTAGCTACCGCGCATGCAACGGCAAGGTTGTATACTGTGGCTGAAGCATATGTTGAAGCTGTGGAGAAGTCATGTAGCGGAGACAACTGGTCAACACTTGATGTTTTGATCATATTGTATGGACATTTAGGAAAGGAGAAGGAACTAGAAAGAACTTGGGGCATTGTACTAGAACTGCCTCATGTCAGGTCTAAAAGTTACATGCTTGCAATTGAAGCATATGGTAAAATTGGACAGCTTAGCCGAGCTGAAGAGCTTTGGTTAGAGATGAAGTCAATACATGGGTTGAGATCAACTGAGCAGTTCAATTCCATGTTATCCGTGTATTGTAAACATGGGCTTATTAAGAAAGCAACTGGGAATTTTAGGGAAATGGAGATCAATGGGTGCAAAGCAAATTCCATAACTTTTCGACATCTTGCATTGGGTTGTTTAAAGGCTAACTTGGTGGAGGAAGCCTTAAAGACTCTAGAAATGGGGAAAAACTTGACAACAAGCAATAGGGTAAAGAATTCAACCCCATGGTTGGAGACTACTCTATCAATAATTGAACTTTTTGCAGAAAAGGGTGATGTAGTTAACGTTGAGAAGTTGTTTGAAGAACTTGCGAAAGCAAAGTACGTAAGGCATACATTTGTATTCAATATTTTAATAAAGGCTTACGTGAAAGCCAAGATTTACAGTCCAAATCTCTTGAGAAGGATGATTTTAGGGGGTGCTAGGCCAGATGCTGAGACATATAGCCTGATCAAACTTGCCGAGCAGTTTCGACCCTGATTTTGATATGCTGAAAAAGAATTGACAACAAGCAATAGGGTAAAGAATTCAACCCAGTGGTTGGAGACTACTCTTTTAGTAATTGAATTTTTTGCAGAAAAGGGTGATGTAGTTAATGCTGAGGAGTTTGAAGAACTCACAAAAACAAAGTACACAAGGGATGCTTTTGTATTGAATATCTTAATAAAGGCTTATGTGAAAGCCAACAATCCAAATCTCTTGAGAAGGATATTTTAGGGGGTGCTACCTCAGATGCTGAGACATATAGCCTGATGACAGTTTCGACCTGATTCTGGTATGCTCAAGTTGTTATTGCTGTACTTCTACATTTCATTCATTTTCCTTAACAAAAATTATAATTGTTTATTGTATCAATATTTGTATGTGGAAACAAAAGGTGAAGGACATGAAAGAAATCGAGTGTGATCTTGTAGATAACAAGAAATGGTGTTCTTTCTGTATTTCTCGTCAAGTGTGTTCTATTCACAACAACTTGCTTTTAGAAATTAAATATGTTTGAACTTGTAGGACCTCATTTGCTCTCATACTATGCATCTCTACAAGTGCCTTTCACCGATACGTTCTTTATGCTAAATCCAAAAAAACAAAATATATAGTATAAGAAAAAATACCCCATGCGATTACTCCAGTTAACATTTGGTTTCATTTTTCTTCTTTTCGTGATTGTTATGCCCAGTGGATATTCAGTTATTGCAACTTTTATTTTGATTTATTATAATTTGTAAGAAAAGATAGCGTCTCTTAAAGGGCTCAAGAGCAAACAATCTTCGAGCTGAATCACCCATGAAAAATGCTGTGAAATGTTCCTTTCTCTCAGCCATGGTTTTCTCTTTATGAATAATTAACTTGGGTTTGACTTTGATATTGTATTGATTGTAGTGACCGTCAGAAGATTTCATTGACGACAGTGACATAAAGGAATAGTCCAGTGGTGGTGGAGAGATAAAACAAGAAGTCAATAATGCTAAGGGACGGTGGTGCAAGTGATGACTCCGAATATTGTTTTTGAAGGTCGGATCATTCATAAAGTTGCAGCTATAGCCAACTTACCAGGCTGCTGCCTGCTGCTATGATGCTTCTTCTACCATGTTTTCTGCAGTTGGAGGCCGTCTGATCCTCTCGATGGGGCTGTGATATGATTGTGGGCTGCAATTACTGCTGTTTCCTGTGTTTTTCATCACCACAAGTGCTCTGAGCTGCTGCTATTGCAATTATTTATTTGTTGCTGCCGAAATTTTTATTTATCAATGTTGTTGCTATGTTCTCTTCTACAAGGGGAACTTAATGGTTCTAATCTGCTTTGACGGCTACCTGTGGTTTTCTGCTCTCATTGATATTATGATTCGTCTAATTTCTTCTGGAATTCTTTCACCCAGTTTTGCTTCTCGTAATAAAAATTATGTTTTGTTTCTTGTATTATCGAAACAAAAAATAATATAATATTTGCTAATAGATTTAGTGTCAGAAGTAAACATGTTTAATTGCCCCCGAGCGCTCCGTTCAGAGAATTGTATTTATCTAATTTTGAAAACTTTTATTGGAGAAAAATTTTTTGATACATGAATCTGTCTAGGTACAGTTGTGCTGTTTGTTTATGTATTTTTTAATATAGAAAAATAATTTTTTTATTCATAGCATGACATTTTTAATAAAAGCTTTTTATGATTTTAAAAGCAAGTTTCACTAAAAGAGAAAAAAATATGCCTTATAAAAAAATAAAGGAATAATTAATTTGAGAAAATTGTACCAAAACTTCAAAAAAACAAGATATTATACTTATTGAATATTTAGGAGAAATTTGAGAAAAAAATAATATTAAATTCATGTATAATTAATTAGAAAGTAATTAATAATATTATCATTAAAAACATCTAATCTCATTTGAAAAGCATGATATCATTGTATAACAAATATTAGTCAATTCTAATATTTGAAAATTTAAGGTTGAGTTTTTCATCTTTTCAAAACCTAATTTTCAACTTTTTTTTCACCTAAAAAACATATTTAGATGATTAAAGATCCAAAAAATTTTCATTGAATTCTTCTAATTCGTTGAACTCAAGATTTTTCTTTATGATCAGAATATGATCAACTAAATGTTTTTTTATCTTTTTATTTTTACTGAAGTTTTTTCTCTTCTTTTATATCGGTTAGGGATTGAAATGTAGAAAAAAAACAAAATTTTATGAATGAAATATAAAATTAAAAAAAAACAATAATTAAAATGTAGAAAGAAGCACCTCTTGAATTGTAAAAAAAGAAAGAAAAACTTTTTTTTATTATTGTTAATCTCAATTCTTATTTTTCCAATAATTTTTTTTAACGGAATCTTATAAAATCGAACCAATATAACTTGTAAGGATGAACATACAAAGAAAAAAAATCTAATGATTAAAACGCACAAAATAAAAAAAAGGGATAAAAAAATGCTATGAATAGTAAGGGAACATGTCAATGAGTATAAATGTGACAACATAATAAATTTAACAATTGGACTATGCAAAATAAAAGACAAACAATTAAAATTGAAAGGATAGACAAAACATGAGATGAGATGAAAATAGAATTGAATTTGGTAATAATATATAAGACATTATGATTAACTATTTATTTTATTTATTTAATGTTGGACAAAACATAATAAAATCTGGAAAAGTTTATTTTACCCTTGATATGTATAATTATATATTTGTAACAATAATTAGATATTTTTATTTTTATTTTAGTTTATATTGAGTATTAAAATTTTATTTTAACTAATTTAAAAAAAACACAAATAAAATAATAAGTTATTTTGTTTAATGCATTTATTTATCAATATAAACTAGAAATTATATAATAAATTATAATTTACTGTGGCTACTAATTTTCTTCAGTATTTATTTGATGGAATGAAAAAGGTAGTTTCGAAGAATAATAACACATAAAAAAAACATTTCTTAGAATAAAATATTGAAAAATACATAATAGACAAAAATAAAAATAAAAATGCATCAGTAAAGAAAAGAAAAAAAGAGCGAAGGTATTACTTAGACACCAGGCTTTGAACTAAGCCTCAGCTTGAAATTAAGCCTACAAGTGCTGGGCAGGAATGAAGCCCGAGATGGACTAGCCGTTTGGAATACGTGTCATCCAATGGTATCTTCTTCAACCTTTCGTCAGTTTCTATATTTGTCCACCAAATTTCTTTGAAAATGCTCCTTTCAACACCCACAATGGTTTTTTTACTGTTTCTTTCTTGTTCAATTTTCTTCATTCACATGGGTTTTCTTTTCTCCCCCTTGCTGATAACTAATTACAGAACATTCCATTTTTATTTCCAAGCATTCCATATAGATCCTCAACAAAGGTGTTTGAAAGGGCAAATTTTTATTAAGAGAGAAACCATGCCCCTACTGAAACTAGATCCTTGCATGAACCAGCAACGAAGTTTTATGCATGGTGAGGAAATTGAAAAACCATAATAATTATAGCTGCGATAGTTTTATGGAGTAAAAAGTCCTGCATATTTACACGATTCAAACCATGGATCTTGTCTTTGAAAACATAGTTCGTAACACAGATCCTCCTAATTTGGCAAGACTCACTTGTTCGCTCTGGGTTGTCCTTGAAACTCATTACAAAAGTACAAACCATTTAGCGCAGGAAACACACTCAAGCGTTCCAGAGAGAAAGAAGGATTACTGAAAAGAACCAGCAACCTCATTTTTGAAATTCAGAAAAAAGAAAAATGAACAGCAACCTTATGTGTGGAATTCTCTTATGACTATACTTGGACCTTTATATTATATTAAAAAAACCATTAGAAACCTTTAATATTATTTATAAAGCAGCATCATCATATTGTAAGATTTTTAAAATATCATTTTAATTATTTTATATGAAAATATTTTTATTTTAGCATATTAGAAAATCTAAAATAAAAAGAAGGGTCAATAGACACATTCTAGATATGCTTGGACATGATAAGTCAAGCCCACACACGTAACTTTTACAAAAAAAAATATATTAGATATATTTGGGTTTGACAAGTAAAACATGTGTACTTGGTTCTTTACACAAAGCCCAAGCACATCTAGTTTTTATTTTTTAAAGGGAGCAAACAACACATCATTTACTGTAACAAATTTTAATCATCTTTGATAATAATAAAAAAATATGAGTGCAATTGGTACCTCCAAAACTTAATTTTCAACATTTTTTCACCTATAAAATAAAATAAAAAAATATTTTTAGAGCCTTGATAACCTCTTCTAAAAGCTCAAGATCAAATTAAATTTTTTATATTCCGATTTTTTTTTTTCAAGTATAGTTAGGTTGTGTTTGGTTAGTATTCTAGGATAGAAAGAATAGATATAAAAAAGATAAAAACATGTTTAGTTGGAGGGACAAAAATAAAAATATAAAATAAATATATCTCTGTTATCATCAAGACGAACCTATTGATAACAAGATTGATATTTTTTGTAGCTGGAATATGATCAGTTAAAAGTTCTCTCTCCTTTCACTTTCCAACCGTTCTCTTTTCTTTATCAACTGTAAGGGAATGGGATGTAAGAGAGAAGAAATTCTATGACTAAAACATAAAATTTTAAGTAAACAATGGGGCAAAGTGTAGAAAGACACTCCTCTAGAACAATAATTAAAAAAAACAACTCTTTTTTTTCCTTTTTTTTTATTCATTCAGTTATTTTTTAATTGAATTCTATAGTAGTATTTATTAATAGTAATATCTGATATAACGAATAAATAAAACCGAATCAATATAACTTGTAAGGATAAAAAAAATAAGGTTTAATTATAAAAGCATAAACAAAAAAAACAATAAGGGACTAAAAAAATATAAACACTAGGGTGAATAGCATGAGTTTACATGAACAATGGTAAAATAGTAAATCCCTTATCTATTTTAACTTTTAATATGTACTGTATAACTAAGAAAATAATAAAAAAAAGGATTAACTTATAGTATAAAATTAGCATATTAGCTCGTACTCTGTAGCGGGTCAATATTATTTTTTTTTTAAAAATAAGAGTATAAAAAATGTTTTAAACCACTTAAATTTGGCAGTCATGCAAATCTCGAGTGAATTTGGTGTGATGGTCAATCCAGACCCAAGAGACTGAGGTCTGACGGCCATGCCAAACTCAAAAGCCGTGGGCCTAGGGCCATGTCAGACTCGCGCCTGGGTTTGACACCAAACATGATTGTCAAACCCAAGGCTCTTAAGCCTAACATTGTTGTCAGACCTAAGTAAACAATAAACAAACAAATGATAATTGTGCATTTTAGTTATCAGGAGGGAGAAAAGAAAGAAAAAACATATGTCGACCATACTAGACCCAAGAGCCGTGGGTCTGGGGCCATGCCAGACCCACACCTAAGTTTGGCAACCTTAGCATACCCACGCCTGGTTCTGGCAACCATGCCAGACCCACACCTAGGTCGGGAAACATTAACAAACCCGCGTTTGGTTCTAGCAACCATGCCAGACCCCCCTACGCCTTAGTCACTTGTGCCTGATTCTAGCACCAAATATAGTTATCAGACCCAAGGCTCTTGGGCCTGACATTGTTGGCAGACCCAAGAACCTTGGGTCTGGCGTGGTACCTAAACTCAAGTAGCTTGGGTCTGGCATGTTTGTCAGACCCAAGCAAACAACAAGCAAATAGAGAACAATTGTGCACTTTAGTTGTCAGGAGAGAGAGAAAAAAGAAAAAAAACACAAATAATCGATTATTGGCGGCAATTCAACCATGATATCTCTACACACGCCGCACCATGTAGAAGAAGGCACGTCTATGCATCTATCTAAATGATATATGACCAAATTTGAGCATTGGAAGGTGTCTCACGCACCTGCTTAACAGAGTGGGCAACGCCCACTCGTGAAGGCGTGTGAAGTACATACCAACAACTTTTTAAATAAAAAGTAGAAAAGATAATGTGAAAAATACTAAAATACCCCTCATGGTCCTTTTAATTACACATCATATATAAATAAAATTCATTGTCACAATTCATAATAATCTCTGTCTAGAGTTATAATAAAAATCCAACGTTATTTAGCTTTTTTTAATAACTAGATGTGGATCTGCATTATTTTGTGGGTTCATATTATTATTATTATTATTATTAAAAAATAATGTTAGAAAAAATATTCATTATAAAAAAATTAAAATCAAGATTATATTAACAAAATAAAAAAAACACAAAAAAATTAATCACGAAGCTGGTTAAAAAAGAAAACAGCATCCGAAAAGTCGTGTGCTAGGAAAAAATATTTACACTATGTCTGAAATAGTGTTTCTCCGAGACCAGTTATTTTTTTTTAAAAAAAAAGAGAGAGGTGAATATGGTGCGTGCCTTGGATGCAGATTTCTTTTGGATTGTTTGCTCCTGCCTATTATTTACTTTAGGTTGACTGGGCGTGATCCTTTATTGAATCCTTTGTTTTTTCTTTCACCAAACCGAAAAGTAGTGTCCTAGGAAATACTACGTTCATTCAGAGTCAAAATCTTCAAGCAATGTCAGACACAGCAACTCCGGCTCAATTTCCGGGCACGGAGCCGCCTGTACCCAATCAAGATGATGCCCTCCGTCAAAACGGCTCAGCTATCGACCCCGACACCCGCACCACCGCCGTTGAAACCCTAACCAGACCGAACAACAAAGGCAATCAACAACCGGTGACGCCTGTTCGAGCGAAGAGAAGATCATCAGAAACGACCATTGAGACGAGTTGGTTGCCGCCGGGATGGGTTGTTGAAGATCGGATTAGGACCTCTGGCGCGACAGCTGGCACCGTAGATAAGGTTAGTTGCAGTTCGTTCTCAATTAATTAGCATTTTTTTCATCAAATTAGATTTTCTCTTTTCTGGGGAGATAAATGCATTAATGCTTCATGCTTGCTTAATCTTGGATATGAAAAAAAAAAAAAAACTGATAGACTCAGCTGCTATCTTACAAATATTTGTAATCTCATAAAACGAGACTTATTACAGCATTATCACTAATTTATGAAAATACTTTTAGGTTGTGAGAGCTAGAATTTTGTTGTAAAACTTTATTTTCAAACATTGAAGCAGTCGGGGATTTTTATTTCTCTACATTCATTCATTGTAGCTTGCATCTAATATGAGAACATAAATGCTTGCGTATTGTAGTTTTAAGGGTTTCTGTAGCGTGGGGCGTTTGTCAAAACTTGAGTTGGGTCAAATTCAAATGGTGTTTCAGTGTTAGCCACTTTGAACAACTATATTCATGTATTTAAGGGATAATAAGTAGTATTCAGCTCTGTTTTAGCTACCAACATATGTTTGGCATGGGTAAAGGAAAATGGTGGAACAGCACAGCTCATGACATGGCTTCATGGACTTCTTCCGTAGTCATCAAATGCTGTTAGTAACTCCCTGTGTTCAGGCTCTGGGATGTTGACCAACTCGCACATGCACGCATGCACATACTCACGATTTTTCTCCTATAAAATAAAGTAAAAGAATGTGCTAATATAGGTGACGAGGGTTCCCAACCATTTAGAGAAGTAAAAAACTACACATAGATGCGGCGTTCTTTCTCTACAGATCATGGGCTAAACATGACTACTTATTCAGTCATGATGTGCCAAATCTTAACAACTAGCAAAGACGAGGAAATAGAGAAACAGGATAATAGAGGTCTGGAGGACAATTGATCCACCGATTCATGTGGATTGTTGGGGAAACAAAGACATAAGAGAGGACAGAGGACGTTAGAAGAGGGAAAGAGAAATAAACATGGAAAGGTGTGATGGAGATGAATATAGCGGTGAAAATAGGAACGGATATACGTGTAGACTTACACTTTTATATGTTTTTCTAATAAATCATTACATTGAATATAGAAACAAATATTGTGTTTTAAAGGCATTGGTGATTTTAGAAAGTAATTGGCAATTAACTCCAAGGCAAAGGCAGATGCGTAGAGGTTAATATAAGGCCAAAAAAGAAGGTGCTGTTTATTTTTTTATTTTTCTCATGGCCAGAAGGCACTATTTGTTGTTGAAAATTCATTTAAACTATCTTTATGAAGTGGATCTTTTAGCCTGTCATTATCTTTTTTAGTTTCCTTTCATAGCAACTATAGTTTTTTTTTTTTTTTTCCTACTATATCTGATTACTTGTGACTAAATTTAAGACAACAAACTATATCTTTACCTAATTTTTTGTTTATAGTTTTTTTTTTAAAGATTGGATCAATGTTTGAAATAGGTATTTATTTTTTATTTTTCAATTTTGGATCTATCTGCTTAAATGCAGTGACATCTGGAAAGTCATTTATGGTCTTAATTGCATCTTATTTCTGAAAAGTTTTTAAGTTCAAAAGCTCTTTGGTTTCTACCTTTGTAGAGGTTGAAGATACCGCCTTACAAATCAAAAGTCCTAATCAAACAAAGATATTCTTAAAATCATGGAGAAGAGCATATCATTGAGGTCCTGAAAATCCAGTATGTAACTATAGAAAAAGCAATGAAGATGGTGTCGTGTTTTCCCCCTATTCCAATTGCTTCTGCCATTAAACTTGTAGCAATATAACTAGAGTCAAAATATAAAATGTCTCTAATTATTATAAGCTTTGTAGTAAGAATTTATGCCACAGCCATAGCCATACTTTTGTGATTTCTTTTAGCTTATATTTAAATGCACAAATATTTGTTGTCTGCCGACAACATTAAAAGTTATGTTTGGAATATCATATTTTAAAAATCATGTAATCAATGACACATTGATATTGTGAAGCAAATAAAGAAATGATGTAAATATTTTAAACAAGTCTTTTTTTTCCCCTTACCATGCTTACTACCAAGTGGATTGAAAATTTGAAATAGATTATCTAAAAACAACCTTGAAGCTTGATATATTTCTCTTTCTATTCTCAACAGCTTTAATTATCTATCATAAGATCCTTTTCCTTTTCATTTGATTTTAGAGTTCTCTTTCATAGTTTCCATAGAGTTATATTTTTATATTTACTTTATTCTCCATGTCAATATTGACTGTAGATGAAAACTAATAGAAAATAACTCTAATGTTATACATATATTATAGGGTAAATTTAAGTAAAAAATCTTATAAAATCCTTCCCAGGTATTTAAGCATTTTTATTATATCCTGCATGCAAAGCACAGATTAATGACTGTACAAATAAAGTAAAAGAATGTGCTAATATAGGTGACGACAGTTCCCAACTATTTGTAGAAGTAAAAGAAACTACCGAGTGCACTATCTATACAACAGATGAACAACATACAAGATTACCCATGAAACTTTAGAACTCCTCTTCATTAGTAAAGAAGTCTTATTCTGTGTGCCAATTGCCAAAAGTGTTGTGTTTAACCCAAACGCTCTCTGAAGAATTGAGAATATATCTTCTCGTTAAATTGCTCTCTGAATTCACTCATTTTACGAAACCCAAAATACTGCTAAAAGTATACATATCCCACATGTCCTTTTTTATTGCACAAAATTCACAATCTCCAAGCATTTATTTCTTCATCAACTAAATGTAAGATGTTGATAAATAAAGCTGCCTCCCTGCATGCTAAAAAAAACAGAGAAAGAAAGAAAAAAAACTCCATTAACCTAGATTTGTCCAATTTTCTAAGAATTGTTTATGGTTAGAATTGTTCCTCAAGCTGCCCTTATGGGAAAAAAAAGGAATAACACACTTATAGACATGACATGATAGAAAAAAGCAAACTGTTTCTGTTCTCATTTCTCAAGTTCAGGAATGGTTGGAAGAAGCTTCAGTATGCATGGCCAGAATTAATAATTCAGAGCTATGCTACTCTTGAGATGAAGAAGCATTTTGAGAGTGATTAGATTTTGCTTTTGTCTTTACAATGTCAGATCTTACTTTTATTGTGTGGCTAGATTCAGTGTTATGATTCCATCACATGACATCACATAACTGTGGTTTTAATCTGTGTTTTTTATTTCCTAGAGTAGATGTTAGAAGTCTTTTGGTAAAAGAGAGAATTGTATCAAAATTACTATTTTGACAATGGACTATTCGTTTTGATAGTAAAATTTCAAGCATCAACTAAATGGTCTGTATCTCGTGCAGTATTACATTGATCCTGCCTCAGGTCGTAAGTTCAGGTCCAAGAAAGATGTTCAATATTATTTGGAAACTGGAACTTTAAAGAAGAAGGGAAAATTGACTGAGAACTCTGATGCCGATACTAATGTGAGTAAGAAATCTCTGTTTAGACTAAAGGATCGGCCCCTCCATTTCCCTTATGACATTTTGTTTTTCATCTGAACTAACTTGTATAATTTCGGAAGTCTGCAGGGAATTTAAAGGGTGATAAAAACAAGTCTGGCGCAAACACAAGTTTTGCTTTGAACTTTGATTCTTTTAATGTTCCTGATAGGACCGAATGGGTTCTTGCAAATGCAAAAGAAGATACCTGGACTCCCTTCATTGATGGTAAAAAGGTACCTCTATACGATAAGGAACAGTGGGATTTTGCATTTGCATCTCTGACGACAAGCAGTCATGGTAAAAGAAAGCGATGAGACTTGAAACTTGAAAGCGTGTGGAATGTAGCCCGCAGTACTATCGAGGGACAGTTTTAAAGAGTCTGGGAGTCTTCATTTTCCTTTTTTTTGTGGCCATTTATTTTACAGCTTTCTGTTCATGAAATTTATCCGGTCTAGCTCTAGCAACAGTCATAATTCAAATAGTTATTTTTTTTATATCATAATTCTAGTCACAGCAAATCAAATAGTTTTCTTTATCAAATCGGGTCTAGTTCTACGTCACAGACTCACAGCAATTCAAATAGCTTCTTATCAGATCTTGTCTAGTTCTATATGGGCTCCTGTCTGTGTGTTCTCTTAATTCAGTGTTTCTTTGCGGTGGCTCCTGAAAATATCTCTTATATTTGCCACAGCCCACCAGCGGTTGCCTGTGGGCACTAGTCAGTGCACTCTGCGCTAAGGTGCTGCGATTAGGATTTAATTTGTGACGAAGAAGGTATCGGCATCGTGTATATGTTTTTTAATTCTTTTTATCATGTTTCTTTCTTCTCTTTGTTTTTATCCCCTTTCTATAAATAATTAGTAGTTACTTCTTGAAGATTCTAAAAATTTATGTGTTTCATAGGTTGTTTTAGTAAAATAATGTATGAGTTTCAAATATTTTTTTTTTTGTTATAATAATATGATAGAAAGGCTTGGCTTTTATTGTGCACGTAAAGACCCATCAAACTTTTAGGTGAAAGAAAAGATAATAAAAGGACTCATTGAACTTTTAGTCAAATTTAACCCAACCCCTGACCTTTTATTTTCTTTTTATTTTGGTCCCTTAAACTATTAGGTCTAAGTAATCGACCTCCTCTGTTATAGCTGGTTCTGGTGGGGTTAAAAATGTACGTAACAAGGCTTTAATAACTTAGACCAGGATTTAAAAAAAAAAAGAAAAGGGGTCAGGGTTTATGTTGACCGAAAATCCAAGGGTATTACTTAATACCTCTAAAAGAGTTTGGCTATCAACATACCTCCGTGCAGTGAGGAGTTGGCTTCTTCTCCTCTCTTTTTTTTCCCTTTTTTTCCTTTCAATTCCTCTTCTTTTTGTTATTTTTTTATTATCCTTTTATATTTATTTAATTTAAATTTATCTTCATAAATTATTTAAATTTATTTTTTATAAGGCTATTATAACATCAAACAAATACATTGATATTTTATTTATGCTTAATTTTATAAATATTTATTTTTTATCGTATAATTAAAAAAAATTAGTTTTTAAACCTAACAGGGTTCATGGTGTGTTAATCCGTGAAACCAAGGTCAATCTAATATGTTGTTATTTTAATATTTTTTTTAAAAAAATCATATTAAATATTTTTAAAAGTCATATCGTGTTTTTTACTAGTTGTTCATATTGTCTTGAAACCAGTAAAATCTATTTAATTATATCAAAACAATTCTCATATAATTTAGTTTTAAATTTAAATTAAATAAGAAGTTAGGATAAAAATTTTCAAAATTAACCTATTATATCAGGTTTAATAACAATGTTAAATATATCCCTGAATCTAAACTTCTTTTCTCACGTTTGATTTTTTATTTAATTTGACAGTGGTAAACTAGTTTCAACCAATTAACCTTAAAATAACATCGTTGGTTGTGTATTTATTAAGCTAAAATGGAGGGCAAATTTATTGTGGCTCTAGATTCAAATTAATATCCATTGCTATAATATAATTATTATTTTTCCTTTTCCATGAAAAATCAATGACTAGTTTATTAAGAGTAATTTGACATTTTTACATAGTTCACTAATTATTATTAAATTGATTAGAGACAACATAATCGTTTCAAATTTTTCATTACAGTGAAATTATAAAATTATCTTTAAAAATAAAAAATTAATAAAATATTATACAAGGGTTATTTTGTATTTTTATCTTTTTTTTTTGTTATAATCATATTGAATTATGGACGATTTAATATTTTAATAAATAAAAAATATTAATAAAAAAAATTGGTTGCACACACCAGCATGTCATTCGCTCTATTTCATGTTTATTTTTGACATAATTTCGTGTCGGTTAGTTTTTTTTCTCTCTCTCTCTCCTCACCTTAATTCTTAATTTTCATGTTTATAACTCCAGATTTTCAAAGCAATTACTTGAAACTAGCATGTTTTTTAAAAAAAATGGTGCGTGCACCAGTTAATTATTAACACATAATTATTTTTCACTTTCTTTTCATAAAAATGTAATTCTAATATTTTTCTCTTTAAGGAAAATGGATTTTTTTGTTCCAAATTTTTTTGCTACCATGTTAGCTAGAAAATTCTAATTGCTAATATATTATTTTTTTAATTATTCTTTTTAGCTACAGATTTTTCATTGATAAATCCGTTGCTAGCATTAAAAAATTAATATATACATAATCCGTTGTTAATTCATTGCTAAATCAACATCCCAATTATTTATTCCGTTACTAAAATCTGATGCTAATGACCATCATTTTTAGTAGTGAACAGAAAACGGATTTTCCAGCTTCGACTTGGTGCTTTCAAGTGGGGGACTGATGGCTGCGAAATTGTTGCTAAAAACGTCTTCGATGGCGACTCCATCGATGATCCCAACAGACAACTTGGATCAACTTCGACAACTGCAACACCTAATTCATCTAATCACCTTGCTGCAAATTCATCCAGCTCTTTGACAGAGCAACAATCCACTCCTCTCACACCTCCAAACACTTTACTGCCACACATAATCGCAGGTATAGCCTGTTCAGAAACACCCTCATGCATCTAGACTGGCAAATCTCGACACCGGCTCCCTCTCTGGAACTAAAAGAAGACTCAATTTCAAAGACTCGGGCACACAGCAGGTTTACGTACTAAGACCCTTCTCCTTTCATCCATGTGTCAATCACTCCTTATATATCCAGTATTGTTTTTGAACATTATTCACAACATTCGTTAAAACTGCGACTGTTGCTTATGCTGGTCTCTTTAAGTTCTTCGCCTCTTTTTTTTCATACAGCCATCCTGGTTCACCACACACCGACAATCCTACCGTTGAAGATGAAAATATAGTGCAAGATTCAGCTTCAGATTCCCAGATTGCATCTCCGCAAGCAAAGAGACAGCGAGGATCGCCAACATCGCACACTTAGATGAATCTTCTTCTCATCTAATTATGTTGTTGCGCTTTCTTTTTATCCCTGCAAAAAGATACTCATTAATTAATGTGACAACTCCTGCTGCTATCCCATGGACTACGACTCATCCCTTTTAAATTTTGCATCAGTTTTCCCTACTGCTCCCCATGCCTTGACTCTTCTGTGATACAACTAAGATCCCTCTGTTTATACTCTTTTGTTTTCATTGGTTTAGCTTTCTCTTGGCTAACATGTGTTCATCAAATTAATTTGCAGGCAACTCTCACTCTTCTAATTACCTTCGTTGCTCTAATACCTCCTTTCACCGTTACTTTCTTGCAGATATGCTGCTTTCCAGTCTTTTTTGCGTTCAGTATGTTTCTCTTTTGTATAAACTGTACGTTGGCCCTGTCTTGCTATGCTACATCTTCTGTAACCCTATGCATACGGCTTCTTTTTATTTTGTGATTTGTTCTTAGTCATCTAGCTTTATGGATTTCCAGGAAAGCCCCGCGTTCATGGTCTTCAACTTTTTGCTTGGCCTGTGTTAACAGCGAAGGCTTTGACTGTAGAAGACCAACACTAGCAGAACGGGTGTCTAGTTACATTACAAAAAATACTAAAAGAGTTGAGCGTTTTTTTTTATCTTTAAATTTATCAAATTATTCTTGGAAGAGAGAAACACAAAGGCTAGTTTTTAGGGATATTTTTGAATTTTTACATGGGATATATTTGTTATTGTAAAATTGGTGAGGAATATATATGTTTTTTCCTTTCTTTATTATCTAGTGTAAAGTCTGAAATATCCTTGGAAATAGAGGGTAAAGTCCGAAGTACTCTTAATTACCCATGTAAAGTCTAGCTTTTTGGACTTTTAAAATCTTATTGTATTATTTTAATTATTTTTTTGTATTTGTTTTTTTATTTTATTTTTTATCATTTTATTTAATTTTATTTTTATGTCAAATTTGGTCCTCTTTTTTAATTGATATTTATTTTTCTTTTCACCTTTCTTCTAATTGATTTTCTTTTCAATTTCATACTTGTTTATTGTTTTTTTTAATTTGATTCTCATTCTTTTTATTATAATTTTTTTTTATTTTATTTATTTTTCTTAATTGATTTTTTTTAGGTTCATCCTTTATTATTTGATTTTATTTGATTTTCATGCCAAATTTTATTCTCATTTTTTCAATCCTGGTTTTAAATCAAACCGACTCAGGGGTCGATCTTAGGCAAGTTCTAGGTCTCGGATTGAGTGAGTTGGCCAAGGTTACCCAAATCAACTTAACCTAAAAAAATATTCAACGAGTTATTTTTTTAATCATGGTTTTTAAACCTGGCCCTAAAATCGACCCTCGGGCAAGTACCGTATCACAGGTCGGGTAGGATGGCCAAGGTTACTCGAGCAACTAAATTTTTTATTTTATAAATATGTAAAAATGATGTTATTTTGATCAAATTTTACAAAAAAAAAATTCAATGGGTTTTAAGACGGGTTTTAAAAAACATTAAAAAAGAATTTAACGAAGAAATTGGACCATCATTGTTTTAATCATGACTTTTAAATCTGGCCCGAAAGTTGATCCCAAGTAGCTCCTAGGTCACAAGTCGAGTAAGTTGACCAGGGTTATCTAGATTTGCTAATTTTTTATTATGCAAGAATGACAAAATTATTTTTTTTTGATAAAAATTTAATAAAATCAACGGGTTTTGAAAAACATTAACAAAAAAAATTAGTCCTCATTCCTTTGATCGTGGTTTTTAATTAAATTTTTTTCTTGGTTTAATCCCTTGGCATTTAGTTCATTGAGGATTTTACTTTGTAATTTTTTCAGGTTTGTTTTTTATAATATGGTACCGGCCTCATAACCGAGGATTTAGAAGGTTAGTTTTAGTAGACTTCTATTGTTTTAACGTTTTGTTTTTAAATTTTGTTTTCCAACATTTGGTTGGTTACATATTAGTCTTTGTTATTTTTTTTCATTTTGTTTTCTTTAGGTATTTCCTGATTTCATATCCCGAGTTGTAGATTTGATGAGTTGATCCAGGTTAATTAGGGTCTTTTTCTATTATCATTTCTTTTTATATCCTAGATATTAATTTTTTATTAATTTGTTTTATTTATTATCATTATTATTTTTAAATATTATTAAATTAACTGACTCTATTCTCCAAATTTTTTCAAATCCCGAGTTTCACATAGAATTTTTTTTATTTTCAAAAAAAATTAATTCAACCCGTGATATACAATGTAGCGTAAACTATCTAGTTGGAATTACTAAAACAAAACCTATTTTCTTTTATCAATGGAAAATCTTAGTACCTCTCCAAATCCGAAGGAAAAATAATCCTTTCCTCCATTGTCCACCCTAAAATAACAAACACAAGGAGAGGATGGAAGAAGTGAAACCCGCCCAATTACCATTTACTGCAGAGTAGAGGAGTTAATAAAGGAAAATGAGGGTAAATAAAAAAAAATAACATCAGACAAAACTTGTGCCACTCACCTCAATAGGTTCAGACACTATAAATACAGGCAAGGCACTGGTTGTGTCAAGCAGACTCATCCATAAGAAGCGTCTCTCTCTCTCTCTCTCTTTTCTCGATTACCTGTCTCGTTTTCATCGCTGAACACAATCGACTCAACTATGGTCAGAAAATTCTTCGTCGGCGGCAACTGGAAATGTGTACGCTCACTTTTATTTACTTTACCATTACTTGTTACTGTTGCTCCTCTTTTTTTTTATCATAATTTGTGACCGCCATAAATACTTAGACTGTATTTCCGACATGGATTTTGGGTCTTAATTGAGATTAATTTGCTCTTTTTTTTGTCGGGGTTGCAGAATGGGACCGCTGAGGAGGTGAAGAAGATTGTCACCGTGTTAAATGAAGCTGAGGTTCCATCTGAGGATGATGTCGGCAAGTTTTTTTAAGTCATATTTACAACTCTGCATCAATTACATACATTTAGTGAAATCTGACTTTGTTTGGAAAGTAGAATTCAACTCAACTTGAATCTGGACTTGTGATTTTGTTTGAACCCCACGTTACTGTTTGCAATCTAAGCTGTGATTTGGGATCATTGAATTTGATGCATTGGTAATCCATAAATCTTCTCGTGATTTTTCCTTCTTTTTTTTTTTTGAAATGGAAGTGAACAGATATTTTGAATCTTTTGGAACAAAAGGAAGGGCACAATTTGATTTTATACACTGAAGCCATGCATGTCAGCGGCCACTCGCTGGCCTAAGTTGCCATTACCTAACTTCATTTTATATTTAGGATTTAAACCAATATGGAGTTCCTTTATTTACTTCATTCCTAAATTCATTTTATATCAAGAAGTTGCTGTTTTTCTTTGTGAGCTGTGTGCTGTACTATAATTTTGTTCACATTGCTCTAGTTTTTGATGGTGCAGCGGGCCTTTCTTTTTTTTTATTTGCAGAGGTTGTTGTGAGCCCTCCATTTGTGTTTCTTCCTGTGGTAAAAGGTTTACTGCGACCTGATTTCCAAGTAGCCGCCCAAAATTGCTGGGTTCGCAGAGGTGGTGCTTTTACTGGAGAGATTAGGTATGCCAATGCTCCTTTAATCTGTATTTGGGTCAAACCACAAAGGTGCTGGTTCTAGTCTTGAGACTGTGACTACCAATTGCCATCGCTTTATGGGCTAATATACAATATCATCTGAACAGTATTTTTATGTATCTTTGTAGTTATCAATGTCATGTCTGTGACTAATAGTCTGTTGTGTTTGGATGGGAAAGAAGAATCCCAATTGGTTGACATGTGATGGTTACAAGATATGGTATAACAATGTTGTATGAACAAGTTAAATTTTAAGATGATCTTTAGCTAGAGAGGGACAGGTTTTATTTTTTGTTTTGAATATCTGTTCCTGAGAACTTTTACTTTTTAAGTACTAACAATATATTTGATCTTTTTACTCTCATTTTTGTTGCCTGACTGTTGGGAAGTCTATGTCTCTTGTGGACAGCGCTGAGATGCTCGTGAATTTGGGTATTCCCTGGGTGATTCTTGGCCATTCTGAACGAAGATCTCTGTTAAATGAGTCAAATGAGGTAAACTATATGATATTGTTGTCCATATCTTATACTCTAAACAAATGTTGTTTAGCATGTACAACTATACCTTCTATTAAGCTTTTTCTTTATTGGTGTTTCAACTGTATATTTGTGTATTTTTAAACCATATTCATATGCCTGCATCTGTAGTTTGTTGGAGACAAAGTTGCTTATGCACTTTCTTTAGGCTTGAAAGTGATTGCATGTGTCGGTGAGACACTTCAGCAGAGAGAGTCAGGATCTACAATGGCTGTTGTGGCTGCACAAACAAAAGCAATTGCAGGTAATTCCCTATTGTTGAGGTAACAGTTTGTCAATTAAAATTTTTGGTAATGTTGGTTCTGTATCGATTCAAGAATGCTTACTTGTAGGCCATGCTTATAGAGAAGTTATTGCATAGCTAGTATGTAATGATGCCTTGCATTAGTAGAAAAATAAGTCCTTCTCAACAAAGGGAAAATAAATCTTTCCCAAAATACCTTTTCATTTACACCTCGATTTAAATAACTATTCATTCTTTCTTTGTTTTTATTGTGTCATATTCTCCTGCAGCTAATGTTTCATATTGGGACAATGTTGTTTTGGCCTATGAGCCAGTTTGGGCCATCGGTACAGGAAAGGTTGCAACACCTGCTCAGGCTCAAGAAGTAAGTATTATATCGGTTTAGTTGTCCTGCCAATATTTACACTTGCAAATTTGTTACACTTGAGCTCTTGTATTCTCTACAGTGTCATTGACAATTTTTGAAGTTGTTTGTGTGAGATTGTTAAATCAACAAAACTATTATTTATATCAACTTAAAATCATTGGCTTCTGCAGTCTTTCAGCCAGAACTGTTATTTATATCATCTGTTTGTGAGATCAACAATGTGATAGCTGAAAGATTATACATGTTATTGTAATGCTCCCCTAGCTGAGAGATTATACATGTTATACTTGAGCTCTTGTATTCTCTGAAGTGTCATTGACAATTTTTGAAGTTGTTTGTGTGAGAATGTTATATCAACAAAAACTATTATTTATATCAACTTAAAATTATTGGTTTCTTCAGTCTATTGGCCAGAGCTGTTATTTATATCAGCTGTTTTGTGAGATCGACACTGTGATAGCTGAAAGATTATACATGTTTTTGTAATGCTCTCCTAGCTATGTGATCTTCATCTAAGCAGTCTACATGATGGACTCTAGTTGAATGATGATAGACAGCTTAAATACTTCTTGACATGCATGTGTCCGTAAGTCCTTCCCTCTCTCAATTTCCCTAGTCTTTTGGAACAAAGTCGAGCCGCTTAACTAAATAGGCTAGGTGACATGTACCCAAATTCTTGTCAAGTCTAAAGCCACTGCTAGCGCACGCACAAAAAAAAATTGTTCCATAAATTATTTTACTAACCCACCCATACCATTTGTTTTGTCCATTTCATTGCTAAAATAATCTATCTGAATCATTTTTCATTTTGTTTACATTATTCATTGGATATGCCAGGTCCATCTTGAATTGAGGAAATGGCTCCATGACAATGTTGGTGCTGAAGTTGCTGCGTCAACTAGAATTATCTATGGAGGTAACTTTGTCTATTTTTCACTCATTATGAGAACTCTTGCTGTTGTTAGATGTGTTATTGGATACTAACTAGAAAGTTTCCCACGCATTGTTGTGGATGTTTGGCCAAAGTCCTTTTTCTAGACAACTATTGCTCAAACTATGTTTTCTTGAGAATTTTATGGTAAAATTCACACAAGACATCATCAATGGGAAAATTAATACTTATCATATGGTAGCTTTAAGTGCAACTAATCATCCTTGGTTTTTATTGAATATATATATTGATGCTTGAAATTAACAGGCTTTGGTTTGGAATTTTCAAAACCTAATCTTGTTTGGTTCAACTTTGATTAATGACTATCTTTTAAAATAAATTGTTCTTAATTTGAAATATCCATTGGAGTCTTTAAATTTATCAATTTTGAAACAAAGATCTTAAAAATTTGCTATTATTTTTCTTGTTATATTTTATTTTAAAGTTCATTTAAAAAGATTAAATGTATATTAAGTTATTTTCAATTTCAAAACCCAAAAAATAAAAATCCCAAAACAAGCCAAAATCAAATCCAAGATGCTTTAAAGCTCAAACCCAAGACTGAAGTTTAAAAACAAAGTCAAAGCTCAAAATGCTTTCAAGGGCATAAAAAAGAAAGGGAAGCTGAGTAGAGAAAGGACAGATGGTAAGTCACGATTGAAAACTATCAAGCTCTTGTATATACAGTAATGTTGGTATTATTATTAATGTAACAATAAAATTATAAAATGGCAATAAGGGCTCTTATTGGAGACAGCAAATAACTCTCCAAATAAATATTGCTTTCTCGTCAAAAGTTCAAATATCGAATAATAATTCAAAACAAGCTGTTTTCATTCACTGTCTAGAGAAAGTTGCCCGTTCCTCCAATCTCCCAGGACTAAATTATCTTGCTAAGCCCACCCTCTTGTCCATTCTTTCCTTGAATTGCATAATTGTGTTCCTGTGCATGCTTGGTCCATTCTGAACTTCTGGTTGTTAATTGTCACACTCTCAACACTTCTTTAAATAATGGCGAAGGCAAAGGTCTAAAAAGGAGGTCTGAACTGAACTTTAACATTTGAATGAGACTGGTCCTCGCCATTATCATGTTTTATATAGCAAGTATTTAGTTAAGTTTTGTATTTGAAAAATTACAACCCTGGACAACTTTGATCTGGAAACTGAAGCATCTGCACCCTACTACTTTCATTCTTCTTATCATCTTTTTAACTCTTTATTTAGATTGGTAAACTTGAGACGATTAAATTCTTGCTGCAACTGACTCATGCATCATCTGCACATGTTTGTAGGCTCTGTAAATGGAGCAAACTGCAAAGAGTTGGCAGGACAACCAGATGTTGATGGATTTTTAGTTGGTGGAGCTTCTCTCAAGGTGACTTGCTCGCTTGCTTTCTCATAGCATCACCATTCTTTCTTATTTTAATACTCTGTTGTTTGGCTCTTTACCCATCTTTTCATTTTTGCCAGCCGGAGTTCATTGATATCATCAAATCTGCAACAGTGAAGAGTCAACTGTGAAGAAGATAAATTGGTAGAACTGTCCTGCTTGGTTTTTCTCCTGCGATGCCCTTAGTGCAACTAGCATTTCTGTGCTCTGACCACTCTGGAACAGATAGATACCTTTGTCATTATGGTTCCAAAACATAATAAATCAAATCTGTTGCCAGATCGCGGTCTGTACTCCTGAGGATTTGCAGCGTTATGTGGTTTTGATTCTGATTCTTGTTTTTCTTGGATTTTTTGGTTATGGTTCAAGTATTAGCTTGAGTTATTCATTGCAGTTTTTTATTCGGCAGTAAATCTTTATCCTACAGCCATGTTACGCAAAAAGCATACCTGCTGATTTTCGTGGCATTGATTATTTGCATCTTGACTATAGATATATATTCCGGGGCTTCATATAGGATTTGAAATCATAGAAACTTACTTTTATACGTTGTCCTGGTTATCCTGGAGGTGAGATCATCAGTCCAGTTGTAAAGTAATATCAGTCCAATGTTAGAACTCGAGGTGTTAGCTATTATAGTCGTTGGGCATCAGTTTGAATGCTGTAATGCTAATCGAATTCCCACGTTGTTGGCTTTTTGGGTTTTAGCAAGGTACTAGATTATTGGTCTGCACAATGAACAATGAACGGGCTGCATCATAAACATGAAAAAAATATAAATATAGATGTTGTTAATGTGTTTTTTCCAAGTAGAAAAAGAATTTAAAATTATATAGGAATTGATGATTTGATGGGTTTAAAATTAAGCCAATAAAAATATAATTTAACTTAATAAATATTAAAGAAAATATTATTTTTTTATAAATATTAAAGTATTAACATATTTGATCAATTTGAGTTAATTTTAGTGAACTTGTTAATTTGTATATTAAATTATAAGATTATGATAATTTTATAATTTGTATATTCAATCATAAGATTATTATAATTTTATTAAAAAAATCAAATAAATTATAAAATTTATTTTTTAATAAATTAAATGTAGAAATAGAAGGATTAAAAAAAATCCTAAAAGTATTTATAGTGCCCGTCCATATCGTTTCCAAGCCCAGTCACAGAACTGCCACTCTTTTGACTAATCTCTTGCTCATTATTCTGTCTGTGGATAAAATAATCATAGCAATAAATTCCACATATCTTGTCTCTTTCTTATGATCACCTGTCACTAAACTCAAAGCCCTAGATTCCACATATCTCTTTAGGGTTTGAAATCCTGGGAGACAAGAAGCTCCTCCATCTTTTGAAGTTTTAGTCCACATTATTATTATTAATTCCAATCTCTACATAATCATGAAGTATAGATACTTTAATCCGATGTTCTTAGGTATGTATTGAATACTTTTCATATGTATTCAGACCAATAAATAAATGTATCCAGATGCTTTGAAAATCGTGCATATTTATTAGCACAATCTCAATTGTTCTTTGTTTATTACTTTTTAATAGTTTGTCCGTATTTTAATTTTACAATATCAAACTAAGTTATTTGTGTGGTATAAAATACAAGGACCAAACGTAATGATTATTGCTGAAGAAAATAAAAAATATATGATCTTAAGATTCTTATTACAAGTCTCGATAAAAATAATTTGTTATTTGGAATTGTATTTTAAATAGTTTTATTTAGTTTTATTTTAAATAGTTTTATTTAGTTCCAAACTTAAAGATGATGTTGTTTGGAATTTTGAGTTGAGAAATTGATTTGTTGATGTTTTAAAGTTACTCGTTAAGTGTTTTTAGATGAAAATAGATTTAAAATGTTTTTTTAGTTTAAAAAACTCAACTTGGTTTTTTAGTCATCTTTGCGGTGGGTGAAATTTATGCTAATAAATGATGTATTATTTGTTTTATTTTTTTAAAAGTAAAAAAGCAAATGACATGTTCTAAAGACTTTTTTTTTTGTTCGCGAGGCGTGCCAACCCTATCATTTTAGCCTAAGAGTCAGACACCTTTCTATGGTTTTTTTTTAAAACAAACTCGTTGTCTTTCATACAAATTTTTATTTTTATAAAAATAAATTACAAAAACATGATTATTAAACATGGTCAAGTCCATGATTTAAGTTATGGGTCGAGTGGATTAACCTAGTTTAACATGTGTTAATCTAAAACATCATTTTAATTTAAAAAAAAACATTAAATCAACATTATTTTTGTTGTTTTTGTTAAGTAAAGTCAATTTTTTTTGCTGAACATACTAGTTTACAAAGTCTACTATATCACATTGGATTAAATCTCAACTAATTTACCTTGAAATCTGGCTTGATTTAGAAGCGTATGTTAACTTAACAAACTGTGTTGAATTTAATAACATTGCTAAAAAGAAATCCTACATCAAGATGCAAGCCACATACTAGTTACAAAAAATCTAGAAGGCATAAGTAATGTATTTTTGGCTCTAAACACATTTTATCGTTCATTAAAACAGTGAAATTACATATTAACACTTGACAAAAAAATTTAATAAGCTTACAATTTAGGGTGAAATTGTCTTTTCCAAATAATATAATAGTCATTGTAAATTTGCAAAATTAATTGAAGAAAAATTGGTTGGACTATCCTTTTTTATCATAATAAAATAAAAATACAACGTAGATCACCCATCTAGTTATATCTATACAAGTTTAAATACCAAAATTACTATAGATTTTGATTCGATCTATAATAATCTCTTCCCAAAGGGTGACTTAAGACGCTAATTATAGTTAACGTAGCTTAAGAGCGGAGCCGGTCCAAAGGGGTCCTATTATTTAGCAAGACTTTTCAGCTGAAAAGTCAAATAAATTGGATAATGACAACTAAGCTTTGTATTATTGTATATATTGTTGCTGTATTAATTACTTTATTAACATGTTTTAAAAGTAGCCTACTTGTTCATAATATTATCTCGTGGGAAGCTTCTACACGTCATTCTTTCTTTCTTTATTATTTATTTTTAATTTTAGTGATAATGGAGGCTACAGCACTGACCATGGTCCAGGGCCTGTCATTGACCGTATACTTAGCGTACGCAACGCAAGCCATACATCAACTCACACGTCACTAATTTTTGTTTGCAAAAGTGAAGTTTTGGATTACACCCGCAGAGTCCCTCGTTAGGCACGTCACCACTCACCCGCTTATTTGGTTCCAGATTTTATTACAAGATTCACCCTAAGAGTTTTCCAATTAAAAAAATTATGTGACATTATAGATAATATATTTTTATATGATAATTTATTTATATTTATATTTATAAACAAAAAAATTCAGAATCTCGTATTTTTGTTGTATTCAGAGTTAATTTCAATGCATGAAAACTCCCTAATATAAAAAAAAATCCCATGAAAGTAAAAAGACAATGCCATGCCTTGACAATTCACATGGTCACAATACATTTATGAAGTGATTGTCACTGCAGGATGCTTTTAGGCTTGAAATAAACGCTACAGACTGGGGTCTTTGAAAGTACAATAACGATTATAGACCGGGTATTTGAATGTATAATATCATTATTTTTTAAAATATATTTACTCAAAAATATATTACAATAATATATTATTATTATTATTTTAAAATTATTTTTGATATCAGCATATCAAAATAATAATAAAAGATAAAAGATATTAATTTTATGCAAAAAAAATTCATTTTTCCAGGAACATTGTTTGAAACACAGTTCCAAATGGTCTTGGAAGGAAATCGTAAGATTACAAGAAAAATGAGAGAAAGTTATCGATTAATACTATTATAAGAACAAAAAGATTTTTTTAATTCAGGTTGGTTTTTTATTTTTAATTGATTTTTGTTAATTTAAGCTCAATAATCACTTCATCTAGGTCTCTATAATTTTTGTATTTTCAGATATATATATATATATATATATATATATATATATATAAGTTAAAATAAGTTTTTTTAATGGTATTGAATGCATTGACAATATTTATATATTTTTTTAGCATTGACCAAAAATAAAATAAAGTTGACTCGTGAAGAAACTGGCGCATGACTAGTAGTATATGAAGGCAAAATATTTCTACCCATTGCCATCTTCAAAAGGTGGAAGTTTCCATGAAAGATGGTCTTAATCACAACCTTGGAAATACGTCCTCTAAACCATAAAGGGCTCTGTATAGTTCTTGCGTGCGATATTTCATCGCAGCACAACACGTGCGAGGTAGAGCGTAAGTTTATAATTGCATCCATAGAGAGGAAAAACAGAAAGGATCACTTCTTTACCATTCTCTGCTTGCCCTTTTTGAGGTTCCGTACAATTCATGTAATATTTAAATTATTAGATTTGTACAACTTTCAGAACTTTCTCTAATCAATTAAAAAAACAAGGGTACATTTTCAACCAATATATTTGTTTTCTTTTTTTAAAAAAAATCTTTCATGATTTTAAAAGTGTTTAGATCGTGGTGTAAATTGTATTCTTTAAAAATTTAATTTTTTTATTAAAAATTAATTTTTTTTGTGTATTTTGGATTGTTTTGATACACTAATCTTAAAAATAAAAAAAACATCATTTTGATGCATTTTGACATGAAAAACATTTAAAAAAACAACCACAACCACACTCTCAAACAAGGTATATTTATTTTTTAATAAAGATAAATTAATTTTATTTTTTTAACAAAACACAATTCATTGAATAAAATAATCTATAACTTCTCCACAAAATGTATAGTATGTAATGTATTTAAATTTCATTCCAAGAGCTTTTCACCTATGAATAAAAAATATTTAAGAAATTATATGTTTTTTTTTCTATTCTAAAAACCAAAAAAAAAAAAATATTACCATATATGATGGTGCAACACCAATTTTTGCAATGTAAGACCACATTATAAGTTAATAACTTTTAAGGTCCTGTTTAGAAATATAGTTATAACTGTTTTTTAAAGTGTTTTTCGTGCCGAAATATATTAAAATGATATTTTTTATTTTTAAAAAATAATTTTTGAAATTAATAAATCAAAACGATCCAAAATACACAAAAAAAATTAATGTAGAAAAAAAAATTGAATTTTTGGGAAATATTTCCCAAACATTCTCTTAAACGATCACCATTGATAATTTTTTAAATATAATCACAGATATGAATAATTATTGTAAGTAATCTCAGTAAAAAAAAATCGAAGGACCATCTCATGAAATTTTATTTTATTTAATGTACTTTTATATAATATTAAATCATTTTTGAAGGGTTGGATTTAAAAAACGGCCCGCAACACGTGTGAATCTACTAATTTTATTTTCTTATAACAACACCCCTTCCCATGGTTCTGAAAGAACGACGGAAATGTGACTCTCGGCTTCAATTAGATATAGAAACTAAAATTACACTGTCAACATATTAATTAAAGTTACAAGGACCGCCGTGCACGGGAGATTATTCCTTAATATAGATTGTACTAGATCCTTCGCCACCATTTGTCACGAGTTTGATTCTTCCTCTTTTTTTTTAACGTAAGAAAAATATGTTTAAGGTATGCTAATATTTCTTCTAGAACAAATTTAATTTGATATGTCTCTATCGTGTTGAAATGTTTAAAACCAAATTAAATGACTAATTAAAATATATTTTAACTTAAAATAAATATTTAATTTGATATTTTTTAATAAACATTAAGACAACAATACATTGAATCGATTTTAGTTAACTTATCAATTTGCATACTAAGTTATGAGATCATAATAATCTCATAAAAAATAAATTACAAAACTCAATTTCTTATGAATCTAATATTAAAATATGAAACTATAAAAGAATAATTATAAAAGGATCCAAGAAAATAACATGAATCAACTCGGGTTAATTTTCCAAACCTGCGACTCGGGTCATGAGACCATGATAACCCAACAAAAGACAGATTAAAACAAGTTATGAAACTCAATTCTTAATCAACTTAATGTTAAAAAATAAAAATTGAATTTTTTTTTTTAAAAATGACACAAAAAATGACTCGAGTCAACCAGGGTTAACTTGCCAAACCCTTGACCGAGTCATGAGATAGAGGTAATCTTGTAGAAAGTAGACCAAATCAAATTACGAAGTTTAATTCTCAGTCAACTCAATGTTGAAGGATAAAATTAAAAAAAAATCAATTAAAAAAAAACTTGAATCAAATAAGTTAACTTGTTAAACTTGTGGTATGGGTCATGAATATATAATAACCTTATAAAAAGTATTTTGAAAAATATTACTACGTCCAATCTCTAATAAATATAATATTGAATAATATAATTAAGATTGAAAAAAAAAGATTAAAAATAAAAAACACTATTACTTTTAATAGTGTTACATGAAGAGGGGTAGATTAAAAACTCTTTCCTCGTAAGTTTTTTGTTATTTTCAATAACAAGAGAAGAATGTTTGTTCGATATTACATTTGAAACACAATGTGTGTAACATGAAAATAAAATAAATTTAATGGTTTTTAGTAATTTTAAATGGTTTCAATGTATTGCTATAAAAAATTATTTTAATATATTTTTAAATATTATTTTTTAAAAAAACTCCTTGTATAGCAATAACAAATACATCAAAAGAACAAGAAAAAAAAAAAAAAAAAAACTTGGCATGTAGTGTACATAACTTGGCAAAGTCTATGTTGATCTGATTTGGAATCCACATCCACCACCGAGTGATTAACATGCAATACCCATACCAGATTCAACTACTTTCCGCAATTTTCTTTATTTATTTATTTTTTTTATTCGAAATGCCTAAATATCTGTATCCATGTCATTGCATAAAATGTTGGATACAAGGATTTTAAAAAAGAAAAAAATAAAGGTGACGAGTCGACTCACCGGATTATAAATAGAACTCGTTTGATATTGTAGTAATAATTATTTTTTAAAATTTATTTTTAACATCAACGTATTAAAATAATTTAAAAATATAAAAAAATTAAATTAAAATAAAGAAATGAAATCAATATTTTTTCTTAAATATTTTTATAATATAAAAATAAAAAAACCCGAAAAAACAAATCAATGTTAGATATGGTCTATGCAAAACTGTGAAGCTTTAACATCACATGGCGGACATGAAACAAAGAAGCAAAGAACCCAACTTGTGCTGTGGACGCTTGTTCTGGTGCGCCACTTGCATTTCACCCATATCGTCACGGGGTGCCTTGCACGTGACCAAGGAACCATCATCGTGCCTTCTTTCATGGACCAGAACCTCTAAATTTTCTTTTCTTTTTCTTCCCGATAAAGCCAAAACGTATAAAATTTATGAATAAATGTGCTAATATATTTTATTAAGATTCTAGAACATGCACAACACAACGCAAAACGAATCATGGTGATTATTGCCAAACCCTGGCTATAAATAAATAAATACATGTTTTAATTTTAGAGTGAATTTATATTATTTAAAAATAAAATTTTTAAAAACATTTATTTTTTATCCAAATTATTTCTATTTATATCTTCTCGGTTTTGAAATAATAATTAAACACTATTTAAAAAATATATAGCTAATGATTGCTGGTACAACAAGAGTTTATCTAGAAAAGAGAGTTGCATTAATAATTGACTACAGGGGTTAAATAAATTAAGATTTAACCTAACAGATAATTAATTTTAATTGTTTGCTTGATTATATGCTGATTAATCCATGATCTCCTCTGATATCCTCTACTTGTTAGATATTGACTAGATATTGTACGATTCCATTCCATTACTAATAAAATAAATCCAAAGAAAGAAAGAGGCGAGTAGCCAGTGAAAGTGCCGCTGACTGATACAGTGAGAGGCTGCTGCTGAATTCCAAAGCCGCTGCATGCATACAAAGCCAAGCCAAGCCAAGCCAGCTACAGTAAGCAGCACAAGCTTAGCTGTCTGTGGACTGTAGGATTCAGTCAGAGAAACAGAATGCAATGGCTGAGAGTTGATCCTTGAATGGTATTTGGTAGGGAGCAGCCTCCCTTTAAAGGCTTATCTTCTCTGACCTTACTCTCAACTGTATCCCACTCCTAGAGTTAGAGAAATAAATAAATAGGAAAAAAGAATGAAAAGCATTTCAGTAATTTTTTGAGAAAAATAAGTATTTTCCAGTTAATTTTATGTTTTTAAATCACTGTATTATTGTACTATTTTAGTTTTTTTTACCGTAGTTTTTCTAGTTTATTTTTATTTTTAATTTTCTAATATAAATATTATAATAGTTTTTTTTGATAGTTAGAAATTTAAATGAATAGAAATGGAATATTTTAAATATCTTACTATAATTATATAATTACAGTATTATTGATTTTTTAAAACTTTTATATATAACAAAACCTGTTATTTTTCCCCCATGAATGCGTGAACAAGATGGCAAGACAAACTTAACATAACATTGTGCTTAAAAGCGGGACCAGCCCGCCATTAATGCTATCCCTCTTTCCCTCTATCCTTTCTTATTGCCTCCTACCAATCAAACACTAAAGAGCTTAGCTCCGTCCTGGTCAACTCACCCTCTCCCTCTCCCTCTTTTCTCCACTAAAACAAGTTGCTGAGTTAAGAAAACAAGAGGTGGGCTGTTTTGTTCTCTATGTTCTGGTTTATGGGCTAGCTTTTAGTTTTTTATTTAGAAACAAAAGTTGCTCTTTGATTGGTGCTTTTCTTTCTCTGATTTTTCTTTCTTTTTTGCAAAAAAAGGGTGCTTTTGTTGGAAAAAAGGAGTATTTTTTGTGTGTTTTGTTTTCACACCTAGATCTGCTGCTTTGCTGTACTTTTGAAACATCGTTCCTTTCAATGTTTGTAAAGCTCAATTCTTTGATTTGATTGATCTTTAGGAAGGCAGAGAAGTTTCAAAAGGGTAGCTAGCTTGGGTTCTTGATTTAATTTTGATGGGGATTTGCTTGAGTGCCCAAATTAAAGCTGAGAGCTCATGCAGCACAGGTATTCTCTCTAATTCTTACTGTTTTTCTATTGAACCCCACGAGCATATATGTTTCTTGCTTCAGTGGTTATGGCTGTTTCTTTTTTAAGTTTGATTTCCCTCAATATTTTTGTGCCCCCCTTTTTTTTACCTGATTAGGTTATTGTTGGTTTTCCATTCATTACCTGATCAGGTTCTGAATATAATTAATTATTTTCTGAAAGGTGAGTTGGTTTGAGCTAAAATGAAGTGTGGGTTTTGAATCCAAATGTGGTATGTTCGCTTGGAAGTGGAATTGATTTTTTATTTTTTTGGATAACTAGGTTTTTACTATTTTTGGGTTCGTATAGTTTTGTTGAGAACTTTAATTCTGTGAAATTGGACAAGTTTTGTGTTCCCGATTTGTCAACGGGGTCTGTTTGGGTTGCTGGCAAATAGCATGAAAATAAATGGAGATAGAATCTTAAAAGGCTTTTCAGGTTCACTTCAGTATAGGCAAAATGATCAGCTCAATCAAGGCTTTATCTTACATAAGTAATGTCACTTGTTGTTTTACTAAAAGTAGCACTGGAAATTGTTTAGTGATATGGTGGCGGCAATCAATTTATGTAGAGTTTATATTTTTACTTGAGATGCAGGGTTGAGTTCAAAGAATGCTAGCACATATGGGACTGATCTGAGCAGTACGAGTAGCAAGGTCTCATCTCTTTCAGTGCCACCCACTCCTCGGAGTGAGGGTGAGATCTTGCAATCCTCTAATCTGAAGAGCTTCAATTTTTCTGATCTCAAGATGGCCACCAGGAATTTCCGTCCTGATAGTGTCCTAGGAGAAGGTGGTTTTGGTTCAGTTTTTAAGGGATGGATTGATGAGCAAACATTTGCTGCTGCCAAGCCTGGAACTGGAATGGTTATTGCGGTGAAAAGGCTTAACCAAGATGGTTTCCAAGGTCACAAGGAGTGGCTGGTGAGTTCATTTTCTCGTTCCTTTCACTTCCGTATTAAGCGGGGATATTTTCTGGAGTCAGAAACAATTAAAATTGTGACTGTAGAGTTGGATATCAATAAAATCCATTATGCTGGTAACTCCAAATTTCATCAAGTTATTTCCTATTACTGACTTTCTTTCCTATTTGGGGTACATAATTAAGCCAAGTTTATTCTAGTTTCGGGTTTAGAGGCTCACTTATCCCGTGCTTTTACTGTAGGCGGAAGTAAATTATCTGGGGCAGCTCTATAATCCTCACCTTGTGAAGCTGATTGGCTATTGCTTAGAGGATGAACACCGACTCTTGGTGTATGAATTTATGCCTCGAGGCAGTTTGGAAAATCATTTATTTAGAAGTGAGTTATTCTTGTTTTATCTCGAAATTTTTAAGCCAAAATGGATGTTACCAATAATTTGAAATTTACACCTTTAAACTGTTGCTGCCCCAGGAGGTTCTTATTTCCAACCACTTTCTTGGAACCTCCGAATGAAGGTTTCTCTTGGTGCTGCAAAGGGGCTTGCATTTCTTCATAGTGCTGAAACGAAAGTAATATATAGGGACTTCAAGACTTCTAACATTCTGCTTGATTCGGTATGGGCTATGGGTGAAGCAGATTTTCATACCCCATGATATGGTTTTATTTGACGATTTCAGAAAATCTTTTCACATTCTATCTGTGCTTCTAAGAATTCATTTTGCATTATTTTTTCAGAAATACAATGCAAAACTTTCTGATTTTGGGCTGGCCAAAGATGGGCCGACTGGTGACAAGAGTCATGTATCTACCAGGGTTATGGGGACCTATGGTTATGCTGCTCCAGAATATCTAGCTACAGGTATTAATCAAATTCAGATGCATTTTCCCAGAGCTTAATTATAATTGTCCTGTCTAATACTTTTCTGTCAATTTAGGCCATTGTTTTTTACTCATTTCTGATGGCCACTCTTCTTTCCTAACTAGGGCATCTAACTGCCAAGAGTGATGTATATAGCTTTGGAGTTGTTTTGCTAGAAATGTTATCTGGCAGGAGAGCAGTTGATAAAAATCGCCCGTCTGGAGAGCACAATCTTGTGGAATGGGCTAAACCCTATCTAGCAAACAAACGCAAGATCTTTCGCATCCTAGATAGTCGTCTTGAAGGTCAGTATTCAATGGATGTTGCCTATAAGGTCTCTACCCTTGCGCTACGTTGCCTATCCATAGAAACCAAGTTTCGACCAACTATGGATGAGGTTGTGACAGCATTGGAGCAGCTCCAGGATTCCAAAGAAACTGGTACTGCCAATGGCCATGTGGGCAACAAGCCCCGAATACGTAGACGAAGTGCCAATGATGCAACTGGTGGAGGAAGTATTGCTGCATATCCTCGGCCCTCTGCATCCCCGCTTTATGCGTGAAATAGAATCATGGAACTTGACTACAGCTGCATCTTTTCATTTCTTAATACAGTGCTGGCAGTTTTGCAACTCACGTGGGGACCTTGGCACCAGTTCACGTATATTCATCCAATGATTGTATAGTTTCTTGTTTTGGCTAATGTATTCAAAGTCCTGCTGACAAATTTCCAGGTCGGCCTGGAAGAGGAGTGCTTTCGAAGATGCTTGTCTTTTAGATTGCAGCACTTGGAAACGGCTTCGGAGTTGAGAATCTGAGAGAGGCAAGAGCTTTGGGACCATATATAGTTAGCTCCCGTTTCCTTATCCCAGCCTGGCTTGTTGTACTTGATGTATTTAATGTTAGTATTCCTTTTTTCCCTTTCCATATGGATCTGTCAACAATACCTTTAGATGTGTTGCGGTCGGTCGTTTGATTTTTTTTTTTTTAAAAGAAAACAGAGAAGCTAAGATATGTTTAATGTTCGGTGGATCACTTCATCTAAGCTGTGATTATGTGCCAGTACAAAAGCTGTGAATGCACTGTTGTATTTCTCGTGACTTGTACACTGCCTTTACAGAAAAGGGAAAGCGTTGCTTCTTTTTTTTTCCGGCTTTTTGCAGAATTAAGTGCGAGATTTTCCCCTAGTTCTGCAACAAAAAAAACTCCATCGTATTATTTAATTCTGTAATATAGCAATCGGATCATATGATAACATAATTATCGAATTCGGTAGCCATATAACCAAATCACATAGTTAATGCACTCATGCTGTGCAAAGCATGGCTAAAATTTGGAAAAAAAACTGAATTTTGGCAAGCATTATAGAATATACTTGGAGAAGTGAAGAAAAAAGGAGAGAATGGAAAGTTGAAGATAATAATGTCAACCACACCTTAGACTTCACTAGGAAAGCTGGGGGGAAAAACAAGGGGGCACACGTGGATACTATTGCTATGTGGTTAAAGTCCATGAAGCTTTTGATTTTTGAGCTGTGCAACAGTTAGTCCAACATGGCAATATCAGATAGTGCATGAGAGCCCTGAGTTTTAAGGTTGTGGAAAATCTGTTTTAATGTTGATCACGGGACCCATGTTCTTGACACCCTAACAAAGCGCACCAACGGATGGCTAGATTGCGCCATATATTATGCAAGATGTTGTGAGATCAATGTAGCTCTGTGTCCCCCTTCCAGGTTACTTGTGCTACTGTGCAATTGCCCATTCCTGAAGCGGAAAATCTGATGTTTAAGTACTTATTTCTCTAATAAACAGCAAGCTAAATGATTGGCAGCTATATGTGCTCATTGAGGAAACCATGCTGCATGTCTTTCGTCAATGCCTACGATCAGACTAGACATGCTCACCAGATCAGGGAGTTGTCTGATGTAGTTGGGAGGAGTGGGTTCAAGCTAATGTATTTGATCAAGTTATCGGGAAATAATATAAATGTGTGTTTATCTGGGGAGATAAAATGAAAATGTCATGCATGATGCGACAATGAAGAGACAAATAACAATGATCCGCAATTTTGAAAAAGTTTTTTTATACATGGTAGCGGACCAGGTTGGGGACCGGGGAGAAGCGGGCTTTATGGTGCGGGAGGAATGAAACCGGCCGATCAGCCAGATAGTAATTCTGCGGAGTGCAGTCACATTTAGAGCCTCTCTAGAAAAAACGCAAGAGTAGCTCTGCCAGAGGATCCCAAATCAGTTCTCACACGCGAAGACAAGGAAAGCCAAGGAAATGGAAAATAGAAACCTCATAGTGCATCAGATATCACCATCCATCTTTGGGCAAAACTACATCCTTCAGAGTAGATGTGAATTTGTGCCTTGCAATATCACATGCATGTCACGCAGCTTTGAAGGCACGACAAACCTATATTACAGCCATCTTGCAAAAATAAAAAGATGATCATTGCCCTTCCTATTGTTTGGATTGCATGTGAAATATTACAGCCATCTTGCAAAAATAAAAAGATGATCATTGCCCCCATTCATTTGCCATTCTCCTAGGGAGTTAGGACGTGTGCATATTTCTATTTACTGGTAGAAACTGAAATCTTATCTCGAAGTTCTAAGTTCTAACCAATCGTGGCGTCCAGTTTCTCCAATCTAATTTTCCAGTGGATCTATTTCTCAAGTTGACCATTTCTCTTATGTAGAAAACTTTTTTCCGGTAACTGTTCTCTGGTTTGGTAGACTCGGCCCCCGTCTCCCCAGTGGCCTCTTCCTTAACTTCCTCAATTTCAGAGACAGGTTCAGGGATCCCTTCATCTTGAGATGAAGTCTCACTGATTATGTTTCCCAATATCTCTACTGCCTCACTCATTTTAGGGCGGGACTTGGGCTGCTTTGCTAGACATCTGTTTGCCAAGGCTGCTAGTTTCTGAGCTGATTTGATGCAACATCGTCCTTCCAGTCGTGGGTCTACGATAAGGTGGAACTTCTTTGAATCGGATACAAATGGTTTTACCCATTCCAAGAGCTTTTGCTCACCCCGAGGTAGGTTTCTCTCAACTGCTCGCCTTCCTGTTATAAGCTCATACATAACCACCCCAAAGCTCCATACATCACTCTTAGCAGTAAGCCTGCCAGTCTGAACATACTCTGGAGCTGCATAACCCACTGTGCCCACAACCTTTAACAATGTAATTATAATGCATAATTAGAGAGTAACTAGTTCTGCTTAACAGTAAAATTATAGGATTAGTTAAAAAAAAAAAGAGGCATGCTGCTTTTGTAGAGATCAACTCAAATTCTATAAACTAGTGTATCAATGGCACTTGGGCAGGTATAAATCTGCTAGAAGATATAACCACCAACAACATTACAAAATTTCCACTTGTATGATATTAACTAGGTACAATGGTGCAATACAATAACGCTAATGTACTTCTCCATGTGTGATCAAAACCTTTCAAACAGGAACAGGAATGAAAATATAGTGAAAGACCGGGATGCTCTTGATATTATTCTCATATCATCAAGTTTCATCAACAAAATCTACATAAAATCAATGTCTTTCCATCTGAAAATCTGTTATTTATTTATCTTTCTTGTTTGAACTGATTCATCTTAAATACTCAACCAGGTTTTTTTTTTAAAAAAGAGAACATGGAAGAGGAAGGAACTACTTACTGATGTTGAAACATGACCGAGTCCTTCAGGAGGTCCCTGTCTAGCCAGTCCGAAGTCCGAGAGCTTTGCATTGAAGTCCTCGTCTAGTAGAACATTAGACGCTTTAAAATCTCGGAATATTAGCTGTTCCAATGCATGGCAAACCATAAGCACACAAACAGCTGAGAAAACAATGCAATACATTACAAACCACGGTAGACACCTGACAGAACTCGAGGGAAAATCTCTAGAATTGTCAATTAGCAAGGATCACATCCAAATTTCATAAATAACGACAATCTATAGAAAGCATGAATTCCCATTATTGTAAATTTTTAAAAACACCAACAGATTAAAAAAAAAAAAACTCAATTCACGGATAGACAGTAATTTGAGCATGGCAAACAGAGAAAAAAGAAAAAGAAAAAGGCTTTGAAAGGTTTACGATTCTATAACCAAAGCAACACAACATTATATATATAATACCTGAAAGTCCATTTCTTCATGAAGGTAAGCCAACCCGCGAGCTGCATCTTGGGCAATTTTTAATCTTGTCATCCACGGAAGAGTTATGGGTAATACCCTCGCTAATAAATGGTCTTCTAAGCTTTTATTATGCATAAGCTCATAAACCAAAAGCCTTTGAATCCCTCTTTCATCATCTTCAGCACAATACCCCAATAATTTAACAAGATTTGGATGCTTAACCACACCCAAGAAATTCACTTCATTAATCCATTCCCTATGCCCCTGTAATACTAGAAGAAAATTATCCAAAAACACACAAATTTCATTAATCATTTTGCAAAAAGAAACCCCATTTTTATTTAACTATTAGAAGTTCTAAATTAAACACTGTTAATTACTCAATTATAACAAGGAAGGCATGCCTGGAAACCGTGACGATTCAACTGTTTTATAGCAACATCCATCTTGGAACCTGATTCACGATCAGCTGGAACTTTAACGACGCCTCTATAAACGCAGCCAAAGCCTCCCTCCCCAATAAGCAAACCTCTACTGAACCCCCTAGTAGCAGATTTGAGTTCCGAGAAACCGAAGACTCGCAAATCATTAGCTCTTCTCTGACTCAGTAACTCGAAGAGCCCAACCGAGTCAGACAAGTCCCTAGAGGAGTAGCAGTAGCTGTCTGAGTCAAGCTCGGACCGCCTTGTATCGAGACTGCTGGACGCCACGCTCAAGGACCTGGCCCAGGATACTCTGGATACCTTCGAAACCGGGGCGTCTTCATCTTCCCTTCTTTCCCCGTTCGAGAAATGAAAACACTTCATTATTCCGAATCCAAAAAAAGAAGAAGAAGAAAAACACAAGTTTTTAAGGAAATGAGGGAGATGGAAGGGGTCAAAAGGAGAGGGTGAGAGGAGGAATGACTAAAATAGTAATTTGGTAAGGCTTATGAATGGAAGGAGAGATAGATGGGGACGGACCCATTTAAATTGGTAGAAAAAAGTGAGGAAGTGGATCACGAGAAAGAGCGCAGGAGGAAGACAGAGAGAGATCAGTGGTTGCTGAGTCGTCGTTGTTCTGTCTTCTTCTTCTTCTATTTCTGTATGGCCAACCATTTTTGAGGTTTGGTGTCTTCTCCTCTCTTTTTATTAGAGTTGAGTGAGGGGTTTAATTAACCGCTGTTTATTTATTTATTTTTAAGGATCATGCTTTGTTTTTTATATTATATTATATTATATTGTATTTTCAATAGTAATAATTTTTAAACAAAATAAATAAAAGGACTGATGCTAAAGTCCTTCATTGGTTTTGGTTTTTTTTTTTTTATATATTATATTATATTATATTGGTTTTGGTTTTGATACATCCGGTGGTCCATCTTGGATCCACTGTACTTTCGAAATGGACAATTAAAGTTAATTTTTTTTATGGATTTTAAATTTCTCTTACAATACTAGTCAATATAAAGAATGTATAGTTTAATCTTAATTGATGTACAAATTGGAATGGGAATTTCTTTACTGTCCAATCAATAATAATAATAATAATAATTTAATGTTTTCTAGGATGGGACGCACCTTTGATTTTCGATGGCTAAAATGCACCATCCTGTATATCGACCGAGTCCATTTTGCGCAGCCGTACAATTTCATGAGCCAATGGTTGTTGTTGTAGAGAAAGAAAGATATGAAGAAGAAGAAAATAGATCAACCATGTCTTTAATTAAAATGTTGCTTTTGAGAAGGTAGGTAGCAACCTCGTAAATTAAATAAAATATATAGTTCTATTAATTAATTATGCTGTTTATTCTCATTTCTTCTTTCCAATGAAGAAAAACTATAGTTAAGAATTTAATTTTAAATGGAGAAAAGTAGCAGCATCGCAAATCAAATAGAATATGAATGTCCAATATTCAATCCCAAGAAAGGACTATTGTTCTACATGATATCAAGTAAAAAAATGAAAGGGAAACGAAAATGTAAATAACTTGAACGAGAGAAAAGTTGCAGAAAAAGCAATGGAAAAAAATAAATTACAAGCAAGTTGTAAATCGTATAAAAAAGATCATGTTGAAGGGATATGGCATCTTTTTCGGTAATTAGATGATCTATTCATACTAGTACAAGGTTCAAATCATGCTTGAACTACAATTCTTAACTCTATAAAAATTATTCATAGTAACTAGGATTCACAACATGAATTATAATATACTTTATATCCTAATCAACACTTCTCCTACATAGAAGTCATATGATTACTAACTATCTTGTGATTTTTACCAATATAATATGCTATATAGACCATTATACAAAGTCTGACTTCATCTTCTAATCAATCATGTAAACCCTTATCTTTATGGTTTATTGCCTTTTACCAGTCAAGATTATCTTTTATTTCTCGTGGATGATCATGACTTCCAATTCCCTTGGTCAATCACTTACTAACATCCCTAGTCGATTTAAACTATTCCTAGTTGATTTTACTAATGATGATCGATTTTATCCTTTCTTTCTCTATTTGTTCATGAATAACTAATTTTTTTATTTATTTATTTGACGCATGAATATTTAATTTAGTGTAAACAATGACTCCATATTTTTTTTTATTTTATAACAAATGAAGGAATATCCCATGTCATTTAAATACTAGAATTGATCAAACAAGTCCACCATCTATGACGTAAAAAATGAGCATTGCTTACAAAAAAAAATCAACCAAGCTCTTTAATGTTGTCTAACATGTCAATCAATCAAATAATTTCAAACAAATATGCTTTAACCATTTAAACGTGATGTTTAGAATTCCAATAACTATATCATAATCTTGGTATTAACTCTTCAACTCTTCCCCTTTCATATGAAACCCTCGAATTTTCTTTTAAAAACTTATAGCTTATTAAAATAAGAAAATAATTAAGAACGCTATATCTCTTTCTTCTTCTCAAAAACACCAAAATGACATCCTCAAGCTCTGGTCCATCAAAATCTATGCTCGTTACCCATTTCTAGAGTTGTGCAGATTGCTTAATTCATGTCAATTGGTCCATAGTTAGTGTTGCAGCAAGAAACATAAATGAAGAATATATCAACCTATTTTATGAAGAAAAGAAAAGCAATAAAAAGAAGAAGATCACCATTCTACTTTGGATATCGACAGAGAAAGACTTTATTTGTATGATGACCATGTAAACCTCAATATATGAAGAAGTCAATCCCAATATGTCATAGACTTCCTTTGCATGATGACTATGTAAACCTCAATGCATGAAGAAGTCGATTCCATTATAGCCTAGTCTAGCTCTATTGATTATATTAAATGGTTAAACAAGAGGCAATAAAGCTTTAGTGAATAATGAAAATGTCATAAGCATTTCGATATCATTCAACTATCTAGAGTCACTACTAAGCTCAATAAAGAACTATCGTTTACCATTTCTCTCTTTTGCTCGAAATCAATAATGTCTTCCTGTTCATGTATAGGGTACAAACTATCAAATTATATAATTTCACCTTAATAGGAGGTGTATACCCATCAAATGAGGAGTTTTGTGCTTTCATACAAATGTTAACTAGTTTTTTTGAAGACTGAACATTTGGTGCACCTAAATTCAGTTCATTGATGAAAATAGAGAAATAAAAAATTAGCTTACCCTTTCATAAGAAACATGTGGCCTTTTTAGTATATTGTTCTAGGTCTAAAAAGCCAACCAAAGCATTTTTTAAGATGGCAATAACATTGGTTGAGGGTATAATAGTTGCTCTAAGACCTTTTATGCTAAATCACATGTATAGAGCATTAGAATAATTACGAGAAAGTTTTTAAGATCACCTTTTTATGATACAAACAAGAAACCATGGGCCCAGACAACCTGCCTTGACCCAACTATCCATGGGCTTAGGTGCCACGCCGAAGTCCAGCGCCTATAGGCCCAGTCAATATGTCTTGGCCAATTTTGGGCGCCAAACAGGCTCAACTATGTGACCCAAGCTCAGTACCCCATGAATCATCCATAAAAGAACAAAATTAATTTATAAGGGTGGAACGCCTTTTCATCCCCTCCATAAAAGAATAAAATTCATGGGTTATATGTATCCCATTAATCATACAGGTAAAAAGTTCATTCTTTGGATACATATTTTTGCAGAGCTTCTCTCCCTAAAATATCACTGCACACACTCTCTCTATATAGATACTCACTTAAATTTGTGAGAGTCCCATGATGTATAAAAGAAGACTTTTTACGGGTACTTAGCTTCCCATGTTAGGCTACCACTCTTTTTAGCTAAGGAAAATAGATCATATTACAAGAGCTAAATAATGAACCTATTATCCAATCACATAAATCTTATTTCTAAAGGCCTTGAATTTTAAAATATCATCCAATAGCTTAACAATTCTTGTTCATCAATAACTCAACAAAACATTTGTACAACTATATGCGATGTGGATGCATTTAATGAAAGAGGAGATCATAATTAACACTTGCCATCCTTTAAGTCTTAGAATCATACTAAGCTTAGCCTTTTAAAAAAACCTTCTAGCTGGTATCACCATGCATCTGGCCTTTGTACCATCTATCTATATTGTACAAGGCGTCTTTGAAGGAGTTTGGGGTTTCCATGTTTGAAAATTTTCAATTTATGATTTCTTGCATTCTTTTTATTGAATAGATTTGTTGAATTTGGAAATAACTATGAAATGAGGTAATTTGGGGTTTTGATCTTTGATAGATTACGAATTTACGATCAATGATTTCTAGCATTTCCTTTTCATTGCTGGATTGATTATAAGCGTAATTTCTTTCTCATGTTTTTTTAATCCAAGTACATAGGAAGAAGGGAAATTTTCCTTTTCTTTTGATAATTTTTAAGATTTTATTATAAACTATTAATGATTTTTTTTAATTATCTTAAAATACAACAAATTGAATTAGTTTTGGTTAATGTATTTTTGACAAAAGTCTACTTTATCTAACTCATCAGATCACACGGCAAGGTGTAATTTTAAAATTGGATGTAAACTTGACAAAGGATCATATTAGAAAGATTGTTTTAGCAGAGAGATCATATAAATTAAAATAAATGTAAAGGGGCCAGGATAGGAAAATGTCAAAAGTATAGGGCCCGTGTGGTTTGTCCCCGTACTATTCATAAAGTTACTTCAAGATATTATAATTATAGTCCCTTCAAGTTTATGTAATAATAAGATAATACTTGCGATACTATAAATATAACTGCGTATTAGCTTGTAATCACATAAAGATGGTTTTTTACAGCTTAAATATTTTTTTTCTTTGAGGTAATTTTTTTATTGAAATTATATATATATTTTTTTAATTATCATGATCATGGAAAAAGTAGCTAAATTATGAAAACATAAAATAATTTTTTATGGTGCATTAAATCAATCAATTTAACAGATCATTGATGAAGGGCATGAATGTCAAGTAAGGTTGTGTTTATTTTTCACCAACTTTTGTGTTTGTGGTAAAATAAACACAACAAGGTGTTTGGTAACAAACCAAACTATGTTTTATACCGTGGGACCCACTACAAATTGATTTTAAAACGCAATTTTCACATGCTTTTTTAATTGAGTTTCATAAAACTCTGTTTGTTTTTGCATTTCAAAAGTGTTTTTGAAAATTTTTTTTCTTTGCTTCAAATTGATATATTTTTGTTATTTTCATATCATTTTAATGTGTTGATATCAAAAATAATTTTTTAAAAATAAAAAAATATATTTTTTTTTATGCATTTTCAAGTAAAAAGCACCTTAAAAGGCAACCGCAACCGTACTTTCACCAAACATTTTATACATGTTTTTTGCTACACATAAACTTCAATCATAATTTTTACCAAACACGTATCTAAATCCAACTAACCACAGTTAACTATATTTTTTAAAATTTATTTTTTTAAAATTACAATCACAAAAATTACTTAAAAAACAAACATACTCTAAATGGGAGCCCAAGCCAAGAACTTTAAACCCAAAATTAAGTGGATATTTTTTGTTTTCTTGGATCATTAAATAGATGACCGGAGGATATTATTTGAGATAAAAATAAATAAATAAGAGTTAAATACCATCTAAATTCTCAAGTGACCACTTGTAAAGATTCCATAAATTATTATTCTTAAAAAGGATTAGATTAGAATAAAAGATGGATAAGAAAGCAAGTACGGGTGGAGGATGGTGATGTTAGGTTGTCAGTGTTGGAAAAGGAGATTAAGAGGTCAAGATTGACCAAGGAGGCCCTCATCATATCTGTACGACGTCGCAGAGATCTGACTCTCTCTCTCTCTTTATCCGCTTGTTGTGTCTAGTCACACTGTTTGTGAATTGTGATTCGGACCCGTCCCACCCAAGCATATTCTCTCTCTTTCGTACACTGCCGCTGTCATCTCTTTTCTCTTCCAGCGTCTTTGAGATAAAGTTAGATATTGATTTTAGAGTTTATTTTTATATATATTAAAACAGTTTTTTTTTATACCAACATATCAAAACCATATAAAAACATAAAAAATTAATAATTAATAATTAAAAATATTAAAAAAATTTAAATGCTTTGTCTAGAAGCAAAAACAATACCCCACTAATTTAACAAGATTTGGATGCTTAACCACACCCAAGAAATTCACTTCATTAATCCATTCCCTATGCCCCTGTAATACTAGAAGAAAATTATCCATAAACACACAAATTTCATTAATCATTTTGCAAAAAGAAACCCCATTTTTATTTAACTATTAGAAGTTCTAAATTAAACACTGTTAATTACTCAATTGTAACAAGGAAGGCATGCCTGGAAACCGTGACGATTCAACTGTTTTATAGCAACATCCATCTTGGAACCTGATTCACGATCAGCTGGAACTTTAACGACGCCTCTATAAACGCAGCCAAAGCCTCCCTCCCCAGTAAGCAAACCTCTACTGAACCCCCTAGTAGCAGATTTGAGTTCGGAGAAACCGAAGACTCGCAAATCATTAGCTCTTCTCTGACTCAGTAGCTCGAAGAGCCCAACCGAGTGGGACAAGTCCCTAGAGGAGTAGCAGTAGCTGTCTGAGTCAAGCTCGGACCGCCTTGTATCAAGACTGCTGGACGCCACGCTCAAGGACCTGGCCCAGGATACTCTGGATACCTTCGAAACCGGGGCGTACGTCTTCATCTTCCCTTCTTTCCCCGTTCGAGAAATGAAAACACTTCATTATTCCGAATCCAAAAGAAGAAGAAGAAGAAAAACACAAGTTTTTAAGGAAATGAGGGAGATGGAAGGGGTCAAAAGGAGAGGGTGAGAGGAGGAATGACTAAAATAGTAATTTGGTAAGGCTTATGAATGGAAGGAGAGATAGATGGGGACGGACCCATTTAAATTGGTAGAAAAAAGTGAGGAAGTGGATCACGAGAAAGAGTGCAGGAGGAAGACAGAGAGAGATCAGTGGTTGCTGAGTCGTCGTTGTTCTGTTTTCTCCTTCTTCTATTTCTGTATGGCCAACCATTTTTGAGGTTTGGTGTCTTCTCTTCTCTTTTTATTAGTTGAGTGAGGGGTTTAATTAACCGCTGTTTATTTATTTATTTTCAAGGATCATGCTTTGTTTTTTATATTATATTATATTGTATTATCAATAGTAGTAATTTTTAAACAAAATAAATAAAAGGACTATGCTAAAGTCTTTTTTTAGTGGAGAAGTACTATTCCCCCTTGAAAAGCAAGTCTGCGTATTGGTTTGTCTCAGGAAACGTACGCGCCATAACATTTATTAGTGGAGATGATGCCTGCCTATGAGACCAATTTCTTCCCAGCTAAAAAACTGTTGTATGCTGAGCTGATCCTCCTGTCCTGTGTTTCGTATTTTTTGTTTGTATACAAACTTACAAGAATATTAGTTGTGTCCTAGAAGCTACACAGGACAACGTCACGTGTCACTCTTTATAGAGAAAAAAAATTGTTACATAGATGCATTTGTCTTGGAATCTATTTGTCTTCGTCTTTTAACCTATTTTTTTAATCTAAAAAAACATTAAAAAGCTTAGATAAAACAAAGCCTTAGTTTTATGTCATTGACCCGATTGACTAATAAAGTAATTAAGGTGATCTTATTTTCTCAATCCATCCCACTAAGTTTTTTCCCAGTTGAAAATTGTTACGTTGCTTCCAATGTATGTATATGTGTGTGTGTCTATATATATATATATCAATTATGCCGCATGTTTTTTGTTTTTTTAACTCAATCTTGAGCAGAGTAGATAACAGCCTTATAAATTAAATAAAATATTTAATTCTCTAGGTTAATTATGCTACTTATTCTCGTTTCTTCTTTCCAATGAGAAGAAACTATAGTTAGGAACTTAATTTTAAGTGGAGAAAAGTAATAGTATCACCAATCAAATAGAATATGGGTGTCTAATATTCAATCCCAAGAAAGGTATAATGTTCTAGATGATATCAGGTAAAAGGGGAAAAAGGAAACGAAAACATAAATAACTTGAATGTAGAGAAAAGCTGCAAAAAAAGCAATGAAGAAAAATAAATTATAAGAAAGTTGTAAATCGTATAAAAAAGATCGTGTTGAAGGGATAGGGCATCTTTTTCAGTAATTAGATGACCTATTCAGAAATAGAGTTCAAACAAGCACACAATTATGTTCTATTTAACTGTGATAAGTTGAGACTTTTTATTCAGTAAGTGTATATATGTGTAATACTAATTAAACTTTGTCAATAATATACTGTTAATTATATATTGTAATATAATACACTTATTACCACTTGCAGGGAACATCGACAATATTTGTTGTCCAATAACTCACAGCTGACCGAATCCTAGATATTTCAATTACAAGATGAACAATTTGCCACATGGTTCAGAACACATGTAAGCACTATCACAAACTCATTTTCACTTGCAAAATTATTGTATGCATGTCATTACGTGATTCTCGTTTACTGTTCATTGATGTACATTACATACAAGGTTTATCAAATGAGAAGAAGTGCTGCTAAGTCATTGTCTTCACTAAGCCTAGGCCCTGAAAGAAAAGTTCAGTGTTATAACAGGTATTTTATCAATGGATATGTTTTCCATACTAAAGAATACTGGCATGGAAGAAAGACATACAACAACGGTATTTGTGTTAAGGGATCGACTAGTAGTGAGTTAGAAGTTGACTACTATGGTAGATTAGAAGAGGTCGTCGAATTGCAATATCATATCGAGCAGAATAGAGTGTTTTTATTCAAATGCTATTGGTATGACACGACTGACAGAGGAATCAGAGTTGATCCGCACTATAGTCTGGTTGAAATAAACTCAAAAGCCAGACTCCGCAACATAAACGATGTCTGTGTTTTCGCAAAGCAATGTCAACAAGTTTATTACACATACACCCCTTCTTTTAAAAAGGATCGATTAAGAGTGGATTGGTTGTCCGTTTTAAAAACGAAACCTAGGGGTCGTGTCGAGCTTGCTCAGGATGAGAACGAAGACACAAGTGTGCGAGATGAAGTCTTTCAAGTTAGTGAGTTGGTTGAACCATATCGAGTTGCTCCTTCGATTGACTTGGAAGAAAATTCAAATTTTCATGTTTTCGATGATAGTCTTGTTGATATTGACGCAGAGGAGTTGAATGTTGTTTTGAGCTTTAGCGGACAAGCAAATGTCGATGAAGATGATGATATCCATATTGAAGATTGTGATGAACGTGATGACTATTCAATTGACGACGAAGAAGAAGAAAATTCGAACTAACTATTAGAATGAAACCCCGTGTAAAACATTTTTTTCATGTAATATATATTATGGATGATATATTTTGTAACATGAAATATTTATTTTATAAGTTTATGTATTGTTTAAGCATTGTTGTTATTGTTTTGTGCAATGTACAGTTTATCATTTAAGTGTTTGGAGGAAGGTAAATAGGCAATACAAAGATAATCTTTCCTGCATAATGCCACTATTACCGACGTTCATCCCGACGGAATAAGGTCCGTCGGTATTACACAAAGAGTTCATAAATAATTACTTTAAATGCCATAATTATCGATGTCAATACCGACGGGATAAAATCCATCGGCATTTCACAGAGAGTTCAAAAATAATACTTGAAATGCCACAATTACCGACGACCCTACAGATGGAATAAGATCCGTTGGAATTTCACAGAGAGTTCGAAAATAATTACTTCAAATGCCACAATTACCGACGTTTATACCGACAGAATAATCTCCGTCGGTATTTCACAGAGAGTTCAAAAATAATTACTTGAAATGCCACATTCACTGACTATGTTGCCGACGGATTCAATTCCATAGTTAAGTTGTCGGCGGGTCAACATTACCGATAAAATCACCGACGGACTATGCGAATTCCAAAGGGCGGTGTATTAAATGCATCTCTGACCGCGTCATGTTGCCGACGGAATTACCGACTGACCGCGAAAAATATGGAGGATAATTAAAAATGTTAGTGCGAAATTCAAAATTTACCGCTGGATTTTCGAAGCTTCCCCGATGGATTAAATTAAAATAATATTTTTTTAAATTATGTCGGTGAATCCGTCGGTAAAACTGCCCTATAAATCCCAACGACCGCCCCTTCGATTTATTTTTTCATTCCGCCGTTCTTAATTTCCCCTCTTCTTTGATTTTTTCCCTCTCATTTCCTTCAAGATTTCTACAAAGGTTACTAGTTTTATTGTTGAATCTTCGTCAAATTAAAAGGTATGTGTTTCCTCTATTTCATTTTACTTTAAGGATTTTTTTTTTTTTAGCTATTTTAATTTTTGGTATATTTTTTGTTTTGGTGTATTTTTATAATGTAGATAAAGTAATGAAATAAACACATTATTAAGGTAAGCATATTTCATTCCTAAAGTCTATAGTTTTTTTTTTGAATTTTTGAATATATTTTATTGTTGTATTGACATAATTCTTGAATAATTTGTTGAATTGTAATTGTTAATATTGAATTTACCTTAGAATTAGTAATTGAATATGTTGGAATAATTAATAATTTTACTCTATTATTGCATGATTTGTGTTTAATTTTTTCTATTTATTTTAATTGTTAGTCTATAGTTTTTTTTTAAATATATTTTATTGTTGTATTGGCATAATAATTGAATAATTTGTTGAATTATAATTGTTAATGTTGAATTTACCTTAGAATAAGTAATTGAATACATTGGAATAATTAGTACTTTTACTACATTATTGCATAATTTGTGTTTAATTATTTGCATTACTTTTAATTGTTAGTCTAGAGTTTTTTTTTTGAATATTTTTATTGTTTGTATTTATATAATGTTGAATATGTTGTTAATGTTCAATTTACCTTGTAATTAGTATGAATGTTATATGTATAGATATTATTTTATATATACAATATTAGTATAGATAGAGTCAATTGGTTGTGGCTTTTGTCAATATTTGCAGGTTTGTGGATTTGGGTAGTATCCAGTATAGAGGAGGTGCTGTCGAATTTTTTTTAACATTCGAATTTAATTATATAATTATTCGCATATAATTGTGTAGATTCGTCGAACGAAAACCACAGCTCGTCGCTCATGTATGGTTGCAACTAGTTCTTCTAGCAGCGAGGATGACGTATCCTTAGGTGCCTCTTAAGAAGAGGCACCTACGCCACCTACGTCGTCAACCGATGATGCCTCTTCCAGCGCGGGTTCACAGCGCAGAGGTGGCGTGCCTTCACAGCGGAATCAATTCACTTGTAAGTATGAGGTACAGTGGAAGGACGACCTTTCAATGTAAGTTTGTTAAGGTTTTAGTTTTTTCTTTTAAATTATAACATAATTTATGAACAACTAATCAATATTTCATTAATTTAATTTAATTTTAGGTTCACAAACATTGAGGCCGCCTGAGTAATATCATCGGCGTTTAAATCGTCGATGGAGATTCTATTATTTCAATGGAGTCAGGTATCTAGACATCCTGAATGGATACCTCAAATCGATGTATGGTTTAACAGATTTGAGGTTGGCGTTAATTTCTAATTTCCAGCTTATTTCTTATAATTTATTAATATAATTATAAATAAATTATTATTTTTATTTATCTTATTATTTATACACACCACAAATTCGCCTGGGATAGAGCGTATGACAAAGTTGTGAGGAAGGTGTGGGAAAATCACGCAGCAACTAGGTAACATCGAAAACAATACAAGATTTTTTTAAACAAAAATTTTTGTTTCAACTTCTAATTTCTCGCTATGGAAGTAGGTTGCGTGATTTTTTGTATGAATCACAAAAAAAAACAAAACAAACCGCGAGAGTTAGGGGTCTCCAAAGTTGGAACAACGTGACGGTTTGGAGGGATTTCAAATCGATATACATCCCGGAAGATATATGGCTACACTATCTTGAGCACGTGACGTCTGAGCGGTTCACACAACGCTCACAGTCTGGTGCTGGCAAGCAGAATCGACCAATTCATGGATTGGTGACAACGCACATCGGCTGCTCCGTTTCGTTTGCTGCACATGCGAAACGAATGGTAAGATTAATTTAAATGAAATATATCGTTAAATTAATTTGTTGTTAATTAATCTTTTTTCATTATAGGCTACGTGTCTTGGACGTGAACCGAGCCCGATGGAGCTGTTTGTGGAGACGCATGTTCGGAGTCAAGACCGCCAAAAAGGAGCGTAACAGTTCGTTGACAACCATGCTCAACACTTCGTGGTATGTTTGTTCAAGCATTTTATTTTGTAAGCTATTATTTTTATTGAATTGAATATGATAATTACTTTTTTTATTTTCAGGAGACCTATAATAGCCGATTGAGGGAGAGATATGGGGACGATACTTATAACAACCAGCCTCCTCCTCCTCCAGCTCCACTATTATGTTAATTTGTAATAAATATTATTTAACTTTAATAGTTAATTTAATATTTTTTTAAAACACATTTAGTTTGTAATGAATATTATTTAATTTTATTTCTTTTGTTTTTTATGTTTAATAAAAATTTTATTTGCATAATTGGTTTTTATTACCATTAATTTATATAATTTTATATTATGTATTCTAAATAATTTTTTTAAAAAAATATTTAAAAATAATCACAGAGGGCTTTACCGACGAAATATATCCGTCGGCATTTGACAGTAGCTGCCACAGTCACCGATGAATTTAAAGATGGATATATTCAGTTGGTATTATGCACTCACTGACAAATTTACCGACAGACTTAATCCGTCGGCATTTGACAGTATCTGCCACAATGATCGACGAATGTACAGACAGATATCTTCGGTCGGTATTCCAAACACTCACTGATAATTTTATCGACGGTATGAATTCGTTGGTATGTCACACTATCACCGATGGGATAAATCCGTCGGTATATTTCAAGCGGGAAACTTTTTTTTTGGCGCGCAATTTTCGTCTGTAAAACCATGGGCAAATGTTTTTTTATTTTTCCAACGGATATAGCGATAGACTCTAGTATTACCGATGAAAGGAACGCTGACGGACGTAATCCGTCGGTGAGGACGTTGGTAAATAAATTACCGACGAAATCTTAATCACATACCGATGGACTATTGTCGTCGATAAAACTGTGAAATCTTGTAGTGTAACGATGGCCCTCGTTATATGAAAATGTGTATTTTTTTCTTTTATTCGCATTATAGACAATTTAAAATTCATGGGTTCTTCTTAATTATTTGATCATACCATGTATCAAATTCCACTTTGATGTTTCATGATAAATCATACCCAAAACATTTTTCGAAGTCGAATCTTTGAAACTGGTGTTAGAATTGCTAACAAAATGATCCAAATAATATGATTGAAATACAACTAGCTCGGGCCATTTTTAATCAACATATATTCTTCTAATAATATACATTTACCAGTATGACCACATTTAATGCATTGTTTAATATAATATGAGAACCATATCTACTTGTAATTAGTTTTTTCTTCCACTAGAACAAAACATAAAGGAAATATCCCATTATCACATCAAAACTAACTACAATCAACAACGGCCCAACAAGATTTTGTATAGGTACGTATCATCAACATTTATCAGTTGCCTACAATATCTTTAACCCTCAATTACAGCTTCAAATATTATTGTAACATCATCAAAATATCCATTGTTATCCCACTAAACAACTATATTGGAATTTTATTCTTGGAAAGACCACAACAATCTAGGTAGAATTTTAAATGACTCCACTTGTGAATTAAAAAAGCCGTTTGAGAACCTTGTAATATGAGATATTGCCATATTGCATACTTATTATTGCTTGAATGACAAAAATATTTAATCTTATTTAACTATCATAATTATAGAAACCTTTGATGCAATAAATTTTAAATCAAGCTAATGATGGTTTTCTCCAATGGATGCATTGACATATATTTAAGGACTAGTCAACTCTGAAATCTTGAACAAATCTAAATTTTTATCACCCTCTATACATGTACCACCTGTTTTCTAGTGCATTAATAAGCATCAATTGGATAAAGCTCCTCAAATATCCTGATTTGTCATAAAATTCAACATAAAACCACAATTGATCTAATTTAAACCTAATTAATGTAATTTATATCATCAAGTGCTTCGATTGATACCTAATTATTTTAATTGGATAAAATTCTTGTATTATCTCTATTAGTCCTAAAATTCTACTTAAAATCTTAATTTGATCTAATATGAACCTAATTGATGTAATTTATAACATCAATTTCTTCATTTGATACCTACTTGCTTTAATTGGACAAAATTCCCCAATTATCCCTATTAGTCCTACTTAAAACCCTAATTAATATAATTTAAACCTAATTAATATAGTTTATAACATCAATTGCTTTGATTAGAGGTTTGCTTCATGCCTAATTACTTTAATTGGATGAAATTCTCCTATTGTTCCAAATAGTCATAAAATTCAATATAAAACACTAATTGATCTAATTTATAGCTAATTGATGTAAGTTATAGCTTCAATTTATATCTAATCGATCTAAATTCAATCTAACAAAATAAATCCAAACAATAATCACTTAAATCCTAGAATAATCATAAAATAACAACCAAATCCATAAAATTAAGAGTGAAATAGAGTGCTTACCTTGATTTGTTGAAGAAGAAGCGGTGAAAGTTGAGAGTGACAATGATTTTTAATTATAAGTTTTGTGTTGTTCAAAACAATGCAGTTCATATGGATTGTGCTATCTAAAATAATATAATCTATATATTTTTTAAAAACTGAGTTATAATGTTCAAAACATCATAACCCGAAAGTTATGCTATTTTTTTGACAATTTTAATTTGTCAAAAAAAATCTTTTTAGCATGTATTAGTTTCTATAGTATTATAATGGGGTAACTGAAGATTTTGGTTATGAAATGTAGTTTTGATTTGTTTTTTTTTTTTAGGATCATAACATTTTAATTGAATCCTTTTTTTATGTTATGATATTTCAATTCAATCCATACTTTAATTTTAGTGTAATGTATTATTAATCTAGTAGGTCGAATCAATGACCTCAAGCAATATTTATAAATCAGGAGTCCATAACCACCATGGTAACAAGGAGTGAAGACTGCAGAACTACGGAGAATGTCGTCCCCACCCACAGCAACAAATACACGCACATACAACTGTAAATTTCAGGGGCTCGTGAGTGTTCAAAGTTAGGAAGATCATGATCGATCCTCTCCTGGAACCTATGGCTATGGGTACAGACTTTAGAGCCGTAATAATAATGATCTGATGTGGGCTGGTGTGTGTACGTACAAACACGGGATCTGTTCCATTGATTGAACATTATATAACAGTCTCTGCATGAAACTTCACCTTCTACTCGTAGACCTCTAGGTCCTCAACATGACTTAAATAAATAAAAAACCAACAAGTACTTCACCTCTTTCTTTTCTTTATTTAATTTTTATTATTGAGTTTATTTCTTGCCTTTGATGGTTGGATTGCAATCGAGGAATCCTCTCCTTGAGCAGTTCAAACTTGGTGCAGGTGTTTTACACAATCTTAATTATAGATGTAATATACAGTCTTCAGCTAACAATATTCACAACAAATTAAATAAGAATATAAAATTATAACTATAACAAGAAGCAGAATGACCAGCAAGAACAGGAATTAAAGAGAGGGAAGAGGGAGTTTCAAGAACACTAACGCAGACTAGAGCAAATTACATTAACCACACAACATGCGCACTCTCTCGAAATTCCCATCCCCTAAACAACACGCATTTTGCTTAGGAAAAAGAGGGAACCATGAAATTAAATCACTATTTATAATACTTAATTAAAGTCCTAATTTACATGTTATGGCTACGTACCAGCACCTGCTAGACTAAAACAGTTATATAACCTTTTCTGTTGTATTTGAAAAACTGTTATGATGAAAGACAATTCCGATACCTTAACTCGCTGCAGGATCTCGAACTTCAAAGAAAGATCGATTCTTCACGACAATATCATACATGTGGAGAGATTTGAAGCTATCGAAATCTCGAGGAAGAGAAATGAGATGGGCCGAGTTGTCAGACTTGTGAAATTGCAGAAGGTTGGGCTGGTTGGAGTTATAGTAGCGAGTCCAGCCAAGTTCTGCTAGTCGCTGCTCGAGTTCGGTGTAGGAACGGATCACATGGTTTGCTGGGAGATAGACAAGGATCCTGGGTCTAGCCCCAGGAGCCGTGGCTGTGCCTGGATGGGGTGGCTCCTTCTGCTCGAAAGACTCTCTTGTAGGATTTGTTATCAGGCGAGCCACTCCGTTCTTGTCAAATATCCAAACACCGGACATGGCGAGCTGAGAGAGAGAGGGAGGGAGGGAGAGAGGGAGATGGCTAGAGACGTAGAGCGAGATTGCAAGATGGGTGCATGTTCTGTGTGTGATGTATAAACATATACTAAGAAGTTGGGAGGAGAGCATGTGACTAATGTGATTTAGTTTCTTTCTAAGACGACCACGATAAGCTTAGATTAGTTAGAATCCTTGAAAGACAGAGAGGGAGAGAGAGAGAGATGCAGACCTAGGAAGCTGGAAATGAATAGTACTGTACAATTACTACAAGGCCCTCTTTCAGTGCACTAGGAATTGATCAAAGATTTGTAGTACAAATCTCTGATGCTAGCAGATTGACCCCTATTTAGGCTAGTTTTACACCAGTACTCCACAACCCAGAATCAATGAATAATATTATTGAGTTCCTGTCATTATATTACAAAATTCAAAGCAAAAATCTAATAGAAGTATTTAGTTTCTTAAGTTTATATATATATAATTTATTTAGTCAAGTTATTTAATATTTACGTCTTTATTGATGGTTACGAGTTCTACAACCCTATCATATAATTTGAGTGTTATGAAATTTGAGATAGGATCCGTAAAAAAATACATGTTTAAAATTATAATGGGTCATAAAACTTAACCAAACATTCAAGATCTAATTATGAATTACACCCTTTTAGATATATCAGGTGACTCATTATATATTTAACTAAATCTGAGATGGTCAGTCCAATCTCTTAAAAATCTTATTAGCATAACAAGTCTATAACACCAATCTCTTCATTGGATCTAAGTTATTTATAATGTCCAACAAGATAATAACTTCAAATAGAAAACTCCTCAGGATCCCATCTAGACTTAATCTTGGACTTAAAAATCAAGACTCTTTAAGATCCCATAAAACTTGGATAGATTTTATAGTGGATAAATTATCACCATGAATCTGTGTCTCTAAGTAGTTCAAAATTATAGGTGACAAACACATTAACTAATTTACTCTTGTATGGACACACCAAGGCTCTATAGACAACCTTAAACCCAAGGTAAGGAAATCAACCTCTCTAAAAGAAAATAACATCTTATTTCTTTTAAATTTTTATTCTATAAACAAACACAATACAACTTTAAAGGCTCATTTCCTCCATCACCACTACCAACTTAAGCATTAAAAGGGTCTTCTAGACTTGTTTTGCAAGTGCTTGTGATATTCAAGTCCAGCATTCTCAACTTTTCAATTCATCAACCAACTTTAAAAAGAACATAATCTTTACAAGGCTTTTAATGAAACTCATTGATCATGCAATATAATTTTTTTTTAATCATCATCATTAATGCAGGTTTTCAAGATAGACTGCTTCAATTAGATAATGTAAATCATGATGTGCCTATTATAAATCTAAGGAGAATAAATATTAGCTTAGAGCTATCGACTAATCAAAGTCTCAATAATTGCCTATAAATATACGAACAATTAGGTAACAGAATACACACACACCAATATGATAAGGTTGTTTAAGTAATTTAATTTTCCTTCTTATATTTTCTATCCATTTGTATGGACGGAGGCCATTGCGCAGGAGAGTAAATCTTAAAGCAAGACTATCTATCAACAAGGGCACTACTGGCATAGATTATTTTCGCATGGGTACATTAAGTATGTTATTTACAAAAACAGCGAAAGCCGTCTTAGCTCAGCTGGTAGAGCGCATGGCTTTTAACCATGTGGTCGTGGGTTCGATTCCCACAGACGGCGACTATTACTTACCTTGTTGATAATTCTTTAATTCTTCCTTGTCGCAAATATCAATTTTTCCGATAACTAAGAGTTTCAATGTCTCTTCCATTTTCGTTTAGAAAAGTCAACAAATATTAAAACTCAACAATTAAATAATTAAATCCCAATGTTTTAGGTATAAAATATATTAATTTCAAATGATGAATTACAATAATAGTGTTTAGTGTGGTTCATGCAATTAAATTAAATTAAAATTTATAAATAAGTACAATAACTTATTATATAAAGACTTGAACTTTTGTAGTTTTGTCGGAACATCTCATATCTTTCTTGCTGTTTTTTCCTCTACTATAATAATAATTCAACAATTAATGTCAAATATATATTAACAATAACATTGTCATCCATTCCTGGGCATTATTAATGGAGATATTAATAGTCTCCATGTGCTTTATGCCCGATTGTTTTTTTGTTTTTCGATTCAAGGAAACCCCACCCTCTAGAAAGCGTACTTTGTGGGCCCAGATGAGTAAGTAAAACCCCGATTGTCCTAAGCTTTTACAAAAAATACATGCCCTGACTCGAACTCGAGACCTGCTGTGCAGATCTCAAGCCTTTTGTTATCACGCTACACAATTGTTGCTAAGCAATTATCTTTTTTTATATAAATTTTTTTTTCTTCGATCTCATTTTTTATAGCAAGAAATTATTCTCATTGAACCTCTTAATCTTATATTTTATTTACAATGTGTGGGAGTCTAGAGAACCTTGATTGATATGAAAACACTTAGTTATTGGTAAATACGAGTGAATGAATAAGAAAAGGTTGTATTAATTAGTGGGTGCTAGCTTGCCCAACAATTAATTTTGGCTGAAAATTTACCCTTGTGACAAGTACTTCTCTCATTCACGATGTCTATTATATTTTTTGAAAAAGAATTTCAAACTAGGATTTATAAATCTGTTTTCAATCTTTATAATCATAATTTCATTTGACCTTGTTCAAGATTTGCAACAAGTTGTGTTTGATTCTGAGATTAAGTGTCTGTTTGGCTTAGAGGTGTGGTGGCTTTTTGTCAAAGATACAATATCTTTTAAGCACACACCACACCTTTAAAAGCTATAAAAACATGTTTTTTATTCAAAAAAGCACAAGCTACCTCCAAGCTAAACACCCTCTAAACATTGAATGCTAATTAATATAGTGTTTGAAAAGGAGGGGGGGGGGGGGACAAACAGCGGAGAGAAAAAAACATCTCTATTTTTTTTCATTTCCAGTTCTTATTTTCTATGGAAAATATTGTAAAATCGGTGAATATGGAATTTTTTTTTTCTTTGAAAATTGAAAACATGTTCAAATAAAAAATATTCAAGATTTTATAAATTTTGTACTTATATATGGAAGCTTGTTTAATTTTTATTGATTTTTTTCTTATAGCATCATACTAATTAATTTTAATATATTTTATTATCTATATGAACAAGTGATACGATTCATAATATTGTAAAATTGGTGAATTTGGATTATTTTTTTTTACTTTGAAAATTGAAAACATGTTCAAATAAAAAATATTCAAGATTTTATAAATTTTGCACTTATATATGGAAGACTGTTTAATTTTTATTGATTTTTTCTTATAACATCATACTAATTAATTTTAATATATTTTATTATCTATATGAACAAGTGATACGATTCATAATATTGTAATTATTGTTTTATGATCAACAGAAGAATAAAAAAAACAAATGGAAATGTATTTTAAAAAAGATTGATGTGACTTGTACATCTCTTAAAATCCTAAAAAACGGAAAGAACCTCTTGTATTAATAAAAACTACATATAATATGAGTTTAAAAATTTATATAAACAATAAAAGATATTTTTTTACCTAAAAAAGATAAAAACACGTGTTTTCTATAAAAAAAAAAACATGAAAAAATAATAATGAGAGAAGTTGAAAATATATATAAAAAAGATATTTTTTTTTAGAATGATTATAAGTTGGAGAATTGAAAATTTGTGTTTTCTAATTATCTACTTTGAAAAAAAAATATTTTAAAAAAAATCTTATTTTTCATTTTCTCTGGAGATACTGAAAAAAACAAAAAGAGTTATTTTATACACGAGTTTTCTTAGGAAACTTATTAAGATTTAGTGCTCCAATCAACTTTTACTTTTCTTTTTAGCTATAAAAATTATTGTTGACACTTTAAAATACTATCAAGCGATTTGATATTTTTAATAATATCTAAAAGCGTGTTTGGTATTATAGTAGTAATTTTTTAAAAAAAAATTATAAAAAATACTTTTAGTTTAGGTTGGTTTAGTATTTATATATGTTTAGTTAAAACTGTGATTGAATTTGAGGTTGAACAAAAAGTAGTTTAATGTGTTTGGTTAAAAAATTACTTTTCAAATTAAGATTATATATATATATATATATATATATATATATATATATAGTTTTTAATTTAAATATTGTAAATTTAACTATTGCTATTACATCATGAAATAAATAATACTTTATATAAAATATTTTTTATTGTTCAATTAAACTATCTACAATTTCATCACGTATGAAATACATCCGACAATGCTATTGTTTTCTTGGTTTTTTAAGCGCGCAACAACATCATGTAAAATATAATTAGGAACAAAATTGGGATTGCGATCAAATTTTGCAAATGCTACGTCATCAATAAAACACAATTAAAAATAAATTTTTTTTTTACTGGGTCGGGCCCGGTTCAATGTATTTAGCTTTGGACTGGACTCGGTCTAACCGGAATCATGTACCACTGTTCACGCGAACAGTGGTGCAATGCTCCACTGTGCACTTAAAAGTGAACAGTGGAGCTCTCCGCTCCACACTGAACGCAACATTGTGCTGCTTTCAGTAACCTGTGTTTTTAACGCAGGAATTGCTAGGATTCACACGGCTGAATTAACTTTTCAGCCGTTACCAAACATGATGTTTACGCGGTGAGCTTTAAAAGCAGAAGCTATCGCGTAAACAAACACCTTATTCCTATTGTGGTTGCTTTTCAAAATGTTTTTCGTATCAAAATGCATTAAAATGATATTTTTTATTTTTAAAAAATTATTTTTGAAATCAGCGCATCAAAATGATTCAAAATATTCTAAAAAAATTTAAAATTTAACAAAAAAAATAACAATAAATTTAAATTTTAAGGAATTGCGGTTTGAACGGGCGTTCCAAACACTATATATTTCAATATTTTTTAACCGGTCTCTTAAATGCACTCGTTAAAATATGAACTGTGGATTATTGAGGATTGAGAGGGGGGGGGGGGGGGGGGGGGGGGGGGGGAAGGACGAGCACGGGTACTACTGGCATAGATGAATTGCTAATGGGTACATTAAGTATGTTATTTACAGAAACACCAAAAGCCGTCTTAGCTCAGCTGGTAGAGCGCATGGCTTTTAACCATGTGGTCGTGGGTTCGATTCCCACAGACGGCGACTGTTACTTACCTTGTTGATAATTTTTTAATTCTTCCTTGTCGCAAATATCAATTTTTCCGATAACTAAGAGTTTCAATGTCTCTTCCATTTTCGTTTAGAAAAGTCAACAAATATTAAGACTCAACTATTAAATGATTGAATAAATAAATCCCAATGTTTTAGGTATAAAATATATTAATTTCAAATGATGAATTACAATAACAATATTTTGTTTACTATACTTTATGCAATCCGATTAAATTAAGATTTACGAGCAGATTTACTATAAGTGTTTATAAAGCCCACTAAGACAACAATTTCATATAAAAGATTTATTGGAACTCTATCTAGACTCAATTTTAGATGAGCAGACACATCTTAAATCAATCATTACCCTCATATCAAATTCGATCTACTTGTTATAAATTATGAGGACATAACATAAATGCATTAAATTAAGGCACATCTCATGATCACATGTTCCTTGAGTATTGATTTTATGATTATCATCAATAATATGCAATTACCACTAAACTTAAATAGATTTTATAGTGGTCAAATTATCACTATAAACCTGTATTTTTAAGGAGTCTAAAATTATAACTGACAAACGTATTGACTATCTATTTTTTGCATGAACACATTCCCAAGAGTTCAAGGTTTTATAAACAACCTTAAAACCAAGGCAATGAATCAACTCTTTTAGAAGAGAAAAAAAAACATCTTCCTTTCTAAGCTTTATTCTATAAACAAACATAATACAATTTTAAAGTGTATTATTAAAGGCTCATTTCCTCCTTCACTAATATCAACTTAAGTATCAAACGATCTTTTAAGCCAAATAAATAACTTGTTTTGTATGTCTTGGTGATATCCAAGTTAAGCATTCCCAACCTTAAGTGATTGTTTAGTGTTGTGCTTGTAATTGAAAAAAAAAAAACAAGATTTAAACTTTTGGTTTGTCACTAAAATTAATCGAGTAACAAGGAATTTTATTATACAGTAGTAGCTCATGTTATTTTTCTTGATTTTGGCATGGGTCGAAGTTGCATACCAATTAGATTAATGGTGGGCTTCGTCCCAGTATAAGGCTTGGGTAGTGCAAGGATGGACATAAGCAACGTGATAGAGCAAGTCTCCATTTCTTATTTCTTGGATGCCTTAGGAAGATTGGCTCAGTGGGCTCGGACCAAGGTCTGCTGAAGAAAGGCTCAAGGTATGCACGCACTCCTTTCACTTGGTTTCATCTTGTAGTCTGTCATCACTTTTACAAGTCGCAACACTTGTAGCTCCTAGTACTTTGATTCATCTTCGAGAGCCCTATTACATCTAGAGCAATAGAAAATTGTCTTTGCTGTAGTGTTATCATGGAAACCTCATTTACAATTTTCTCTTTTAGAATTTGGGTTCTCCTCCTCTTGTTAAAAAGTCAGCATAAAATCACTCATGGGACTATCACTAAATAATTTAAATCTTTTGTTTCCTAAGAGCTTGTTTTTTTTTTTTCAATCTATTTTGTCAGATTTCTGATTATACATGGGTTGACAGCATTGCTGATAAGGAATCAAAGACAAAATATCATTCTAGGAGTAAGGCTAGGGTGGCTCGTCCAAGGTGATTCACCGTTCAAGAATCAAGGTTTTAATATATATATATATATATATATATATATATATATATAAAAGCATGTTACTTATTCATGGACAAACTCTAGCTATAGGCTTCTTCTTCAATCAGTACTCTAGCACCAAAGTTACCACATGAAGGCACATAATGAGCGCATATCACGAGGGATCATTTGAGCCCCACAGCCGAACTGTGCAAAAAGAGGAGGAAATTTGTGCAAGGCAAGGTATCCAAAGTGGTGTTCGTTTTTCCTTTTTCAGGTTGTAGGGATCCGAAGGTCTATCTTTTGCGTCGTAAAATGGACAAAAGACGCAAGAGAACAACAAGATTCTACTCACATGTAACACACAGCATTCACAGACCCAGCCCCACTCTCCATGTGCAAATTGTTTTGCTTAATGCAAACGCGTATTCAGCCTTCCTGTGATGTGACTTTACATGTTGCTGCACTTGCTGGTAAAGAACTTGTTACTCGAAGGAAATGGGATTCACACCTCCATAAATGTTGTTCTGTGACTTCTGTCCTGTCCTGCTAAATGGGTACAAGATGACATCTTCGAATCCCAAAGTTACTGGACATGTTTCTAGTTGCTGGTATCTATAACTAACGGGCTAATTGATTATGTTCCAGCAGAGGAAGTTGATTATGATCCTGATGAAGGTGAAGATCAGACCTAGATCAATTAAGATCCCTTGGATATGAGTTCGTCCCTTCCAAATAGTCAAAGCTCAGTTCCTACAGAAATACCCTGGCTAATGGATAGTTAAGTGAGCTTTCTTAGATTCTTCTCCCTTTCGTTCCTTGTCTTTTTCCCTGGTGTCCTTCGAATGGAATCTGCAAGCCTTGTACCCGGGTTTACACCCAATTTCCTCAACAGAACATAACGCAATAGCTTATTCTTGGATGGAGCAAAGGGTTAAGAAAATAATAAATTAAAGACATTTATGAACTTTCTCTTAAATCTGGGAAGCCTTCATTTGTCCTACCTGTGTTCTATGCAATTATGTTTAATTCTTGTATTTTTGCAATTAGTTTGGTTTCCCTTTATATATATATATATATAGATGAGAGTCTTGCTAAAATGAACGGTTGGATTTTGGTAATTGACGCTCACCCGTCAAAAACTAACTATACGGTTTAGAAGGGAAACAAATTTTATGTCCCGCGCTCCATTATATATCAAATCTATTTTATTAAATGTAGAAAAAAAGTCAAGAGCACGGAGAATATTTTGATAATATTATTAAATTTAATTAAATGGATTAATATTAAAATTTTCAACTTGATTTTTTATTTAATTTGAGTTTTTAATTAAATTATGTGAAAACTAACCTGATTTAAATTGATAAATTTTAAAAGTTTAAAGACAACTTGAATGACATGTAATAACATGGTTTAACTCAAGTTTTATTTTTTAATTAAAATGATAAGCTTTTCTATTATTTTTTTTAAATACACATGCTGAATATGCTAATTTTTATGTAACTCAAGTTCAAAATCCTTATGCACGCATAAACATTTATATCATTGAATTTTATTGAAATGATATCCCTATATATATTATTGATTTTTTTATGATTTTTTTTTAACTTTTTAGTTTTTTGCACTTAAAAATTACTCTTGTAAAAAAAATAAAATATCAATGTAAGTTTAAGAATAGGAAGTTATAGATCATTTTATATCTTAAAATTATAACAATAGCATTGGCCCTGCATGTCGAGTCAGATCCAATAATCTTTTTCCAGTGTTTATTCACTAATCATTGTCTTTTATTTTTATGAGGTTTATAGTCATTGTGTTTGCAAAATTCAAAGTTTTGGGGACCTACACCATTGTTAAATGAGTATTTGTATTCGTATTGAAGCGATTTATGTCCGGTTTCCAAGTTAGATTTAACACTTTTTAGAAGTGATTTTGATCTGGCTTCCAAGTCAAACTCAATAGCGTTGAGTCTGATTGCTCAACCAAGCCCAACAAACCCAATAACATTGGGTTTGACTGTCAAACTAAACCGAGCAGCTTTTGACACAAAAAACAAAAAAAACCAACGCCCCACAATAATAATTTGACTATAAAATAGCAAAGACAACGCTCATATAGCATTATAGTGTTGTCCACAGTGTAAATACTCTATATCTACAATATGATTCATAATACAATGAGCCTATATTCCCATTACATTACATGCACAATACCTTACCTTTTAAAATATAATATAATAATATAAAAGGGCATTCCTTTTATTATGTAAAATCATATTTTATTAGTCAAGGTTAAAGTTATTCGCCACTTAGATAGAAATCCTCAACTTTTGCAATTACTCATGAATTTCCTTAATCAATAATCAATTGTAGTTGGAAATGATGATGGGTGAATAATGTTGCATTTTTTTTAATATTTACAACTTACCCATAAAAATTTAAATATTTATAAATTTATTCATTAAATTTTAGATATTTATATGATATTAATTATCTAACTATTATTTATTATTCAATAAAAAATAAAATAGTCTATATATATATATATATGCGCACTTTATGTTAACAATGTGAGATATGTATATATTATATTTATATTAAAAAGATATAAATATATTTATATAATATAAATAATTTCAAGACAGAAAGATTGTCTTTGATTTCTTTTTAAATGAGCATGTTAAAGCCGTGGTACCACTTGTGTGCTCATAGATGTACATATAAAACAAACATTTAGATGATGGTTCCTTCGTATGCATCCTTTATTCCTTTTGTAAATTGCCTCATCGCAAAGTCCCAATCATGCTTTATTTGAAATGTAATTTGTTTAATTTTTTCTGGGCAAAAAAAAAAACAAGGAACACAGGAACGGTTAACATGGAAAAACAAACCAAATATCCTTGCAATTGATCAACTACTATAAATTACTACAATACACTTCTCAAAACGTATACCATCATCATACATTACTTACTATACGTATATATATAGTATTAGTACCAGCGGGCTAACCATCGTTTGCGCAGCCGCCTCCGCCTCCGCCTCACCACATCTTGAAAGTCGAGAAACACACCAATCAGAGAGTAAAAAAAAGAAAAACAAACAGTCCCCCAATTTTCACTTTCCATTTTTGAAGTCCCTACTAATTATAGCCTCACCTTTTACTTTCACATCCCAACAACAACCCGCCGGAAAAAAAAGAGCCGAGAAGGGTAAAAACGGAAATAAGAAATTATGGCGGGAAGCTTGAATTTTTAGGTTCTTGACAGTGGAGATAGACGGTGGTAGTTAAAAAAAAAGTAAGAAAGAATTAGACCCTGAAATTCTTGCCGGTAAAAGTCTGACCAAACTGCCAGTGGGCAGGGACAATGTTCCATGAAGTGGAAGAGCGTCTGTCACTGGCCCTGACCCTGAAAGAGAGTGACTGACCAACCAGAACGGCGTTTGACTGCCAGTTTTGACCCCAGTTACGGCTCATGCTCATCCAACCAGTCTTCGAACCTTTCACGCTCACCTGCACGATATCCCCTGCACCCGCCACGTTGCTGATCAATACCAAGTTGAAGTAACGGAACCCGTTTATTGTGAACCTTATGCCTCCTCTCTTCCGGCACGGCACCCTGCATTGCACGACATCAGCACCGTCGGGACATTTTCGTAATTGCAAAAAATAAAAACATATAAATTATAAAAAAGTTCAAGCCTAAGCATATATCCCGGGGCGTGATTTTAGCATGTAAACAGAAACTGTGATGGGCAAGGGTGGATTGGTACTTTTAGCATTAAAGATGGGCAGTGAGAGTCAAGACAAACCGCAGAAAGTGACCATAAACTGTCCCATGGCTAAAATAAGCAAAAAGACACAGCACAAGTTGTTGACGTCTAACAAACCCACAGGATTTGTGTGATTATACCACCAGCCTGAGCCTATCCTGTTTGGGTCACTATAAGACTTTAAAGATAGGAACTTTGTTGACAAAAGCGATACCGTCCCACCAGAAAAAGGGTGGGTTCCGCACATTTTATGGATCTCCCTTTACCAACATTTTGAATAAATTTTTATTGCTGTAGAACCACAAGGGTCTATTGGGCCAAATTACATCTTGGCATGGAAGTTTTTCTTGCTAGAAGGAGTCCTGTATATCCATATATATGGAGAAGAAATGATGTTGCAAAGGGGATGGCGACTAAAATGAGTGGTAAAATTAGTGTATATATTTACAGAGTCCAATGTATCCAAATTCGGATGTTTATCGAAATAAAAAACCAAAACTCTATGTAGTGTAAAGTTAGAAAAGAAAGTGGTAGTGTTGTTTTCCGAGTGTTAACTGAAACAGTTCGAATATAGAGCATATATAAACAGGGCAAGAACAGAGAAAAACAGAGTTTAAAAAGTCACTGACCGGCGGTAGGCAACAGGGACGATACCGGCATGATACTCTGCGATCTTAAGGAACATGGGCATGGCGAGGTCGAAGTGGGGGCGAGGAGGGTTGCACCAGCCTCCATTGTCACTAGGAAGTGCATAATTTGGTGGGCAAAAGTTGGTTGCGGTAATTAAAATAGATGGACTGCCTGAGTGGCACCATTGTGGGTCATCTGCGCACTTTATTTCAAAGCAAGCACCGCAACTTAACCCGTTGTTGAACAGCGCAGTGCTTAGAGCTGCAGTGCTCACTCCATACCCTTGGCTGTATAGATTTCCATATCCACAAGCTCCTCCTGCGCACAAATACAGATTAATTACTCTTATTAACATCTACTGGTAGCTAAAATTGTACGTGCACGTAGCAGCTTCATTTTCAGACCGATGCATCCCACATTATGAGATTTCAAGTCCAAAACAAACTGTTAAAAGCTTATAAATCGAGATTAGGACCTAGCTCAATTGATCAGGTTTAATTAATGTGTGTAGTAAGATAGATACAGATACATACCCATGGTGCCAGAGGCGTCAGCACCACCATAGAAGGTAGCATGAGCAGTTTGCCAAGCACCCCCACTGTAAACACCAGGGATTCTAGCTTCACCCTTCCACATCAATGACATCATTATCAGTAGACTAGTTGTAAAGCAAAGCAAACTACTCATTGCCATTTTCCCTCTTCACTACTACAGAAACACCCTTCTACTTTAGTCAGAAAGAGAGAGAAAAAGGGGAGACAGAGGGAGAGGGAGAGGGAGAGGGATAATGGGAGGGTGTGAGGGGCTCAGGGCATGGGAGCTTCACTACTTAAAGAGGAGGCAAGGCAGGCTAAAAGGGCACCACTTGGAATTTTCCAACAAACCCATCATTAATCTACTTCTTCGTGTGTGAAAAAAAGAGAGGAAGAAAAGAACAAAATTAACTCCTCCAATCCCTCTTTCTGGCACGTATCTAATACTCTATCCAATTATAAACCTTATACGCATAGGTGTAGCGTTTTCCTCAAATTTGGAAGCCTGTCTCCGAATTGACTGGAAATTATATTTTACAAGCTCTTAATGCTAAACTTTAAAAAAAAAAACTAGTGCTAGTGATTTCTTTTTATTTACCTGTATAAAATCAGGAAAAAAACAATGAATAATAAAATAAAATGGGGTTTGCTGGCGAGCATTGTATTATTTAAATTCGATGATAATACATATGTGAGTCCTACTATTTGCACACGATGATACATAAATGCCCTTGATGGCTACTGTATTATATGCTGAGTTAATAGGGATGTCTCTTGAATCCACAGACCGTGTTTTTTTATATATGCATATTCTATTTATTATTTATAAAATAAGGAAATTCATTTATTATTTATCAAATTTTGAGTATCTATTATTTTATTATTATTTAATATTCAATAAAATATTAAAATAATATATATATATATATATATATATATATATATATATATATATATGTGTGTGTGTGTGTGTGTGTGTGTGTGTGTGTGTGTGTGTGTTATCTTAATATTTGTCAAAAAATCATCCCAACCAAATAGCTTAAAGCTTTAAATTGATATAATTTATATTATTATCTAACACACCCTCTCAATTAAAAATTCTTTGGATTTGAAACTTGTATAGATTCATATTACCATGTATCTAATTTTTATCAAATAAATAGAGATGGTGAAATTCAAAATCATGACTGTTTGGTCATCAATGTTCTGATACCATGTTAAAGAATCATCCCGACCTAATAGGTTAAACTATTAGATAAATTCTCAAAATATGATTTATATTATTTTATAACAATATTGAGATATGTATATATTATATTGGATTTTAAAAAATATAAATATTATATATATAATATAAATATGTATCTCAATAAGTTAAATTTAACAATATTTATATTTTATTTATTATTCATCAAATAAAATAATTATATAAAAAAATTAATCCATTCCTAAATTGTCATCTCAATGACTTAACGTGACATCAGTGAAGAAATCAAAAGGATAGTACGTGGAAAAGGTAGCAGTAGTATTACTAGCTTAAAAAGGTACAAATTCAGTACATGATATAAAAGTAATGTAGGCGTTTGTTTTCAAGGTCACATCATGTTTTTTTTTTAATTAATTTTTTATATTTTTAAATTATACTAATGTACTAATATAAAAAAATAATAAATTAATAAAAATAAAAAATATTATTTTAATATATTTTAAATAAAAAAACATTGTAAAAAACAACTATTCACACGGTATCAAACACCACATGTTAGAGAGCATTGCGTCAAGCAGAAGTTGAGGCGTGATCAGCGGTTGTGATTTCCAGTGGAGGCCTATAAGAGATTTGATGGGGTCGGAGATGGATCCAGTCCAGGCTAAACCCCATTAATAAAAGCTCAAACCTAGCTGCAACACATTGTTCATCTCTCATTTCCAAGTCCAGTGAGAGACAGGGAGATATAGAAAGGCGAACATGAAGCATAATTTAATCCCAATTCCAGGAATAATGATCCGAATGTCAAATTAACTTTAAGAAATAATACTACTGCTAGCAATTAGCATTATAATCTTCCTCCTTTATGGCCAAAGAGTCTGATCTATATTTTAATGGTGTTTAGATTTGTTTTCAAAGTGTATGTTTATCGGTTTGCTCCCTGTGATCTGAAATTCGAACCATGTGATTGTTAATATGATGATCACTAGAGACTTACATGGTCGTTAACTTTAGGATCCATAAGATTAGTCGAGATGCGCGCAAGCTGGTTCGGACAACCACATTAATAAAAAAAAACTGTATGTTTGTCTTGGAAAAAAAATTAAATTACTTTTTCTAATATTTTACGATAGTTTTAAAGTATTTATATTGAAAATAAAGATATTATTTCAATACATTTTAAAATAAAAAAATACATTACACATCATATTAAGCACGCACTATCTACATCAACGCTCTTGTTTTAAGTTGTGTCATTTCATCAACTTTAAACCTATTTTACGTGCCCACTAAACTACCTTTAATTATTAGCTGCGGAGATTATCTCCGATAATTTGAAATTTGGCGGAAAGAAGGAAAAAATTAGGTGGAGTTAAAGTTGACTTTAAGATCAACCAATTAGTAACTTTATGGTTAAAAATTATTTTTCAAAAAAATTTAATTTTTATTTTTTTAATTTTAAATTATTTAAATGTGCTGGCATAAAAAATATTTTTTAAAAAAATTATTTAAATATACTTTTAAGCAAATAGTATTTTGAACAATTACTACAATTTCAAATACTATCTAAGCATGTAGTTTAAGAGTTTTTTAAATTCCCATCAAATTAATAATTTATGAAAATATTACATTTGGGTAATCAAACTTTCTCTTACACTAATTTCTTCATGTGCTAGGTGTTTGAGAAAATTTTATGGTGCTAGTGTTATTCTATTAATTAATTTCTAAACATATTTTGAAGAAAAAGATATATAAAAAAAATTTAAAATTCAAGACCCACTAAAAGTAATATAAATATCTTTATTTAAAATTTTTCTCTCCTAATTATATTAATTTTTTAAAATAAATAAAAAAAATAACTAATAAAATATCACTAATTACTCCGTGCACCGTAAAATGAGTCTAAGTGTTAGCTAAATGAATTTTTCTCCTTTCTTTTCTTAAATATGAAAGGGAGCCGGACAATTTACGTGTAGCATGTCATGTAGAATTATGATCTAGTACATAGATCCATAAGTCCACCACCCCCATGTGCCATCTATTGGCAATTTGTTTTCTTTTTTTAAAAAAAGTTTTGGACATGGACCAATGACGCTGGTCCACGTAAGAGGGGCACGTACGGTTTGATCCACACGGACCAGCCTGCCACTGGGTCCATGATTGCCTGCGATCAAAGCGTGCCTGTTTCGCAACCATCACCCACCCATGTGACTTCCAATCATTTTTACTTGATTCATAATCTCCCCTGACCCCTAGTCAACAGTCAACACCTAAACTAAACAAAAGGGTTTTCCCCCCGTTTATTGACTAGTGGTTTAATTAATTAAATAAATGTTGTTTTTTTTTAAGTATTTTTTTTTTATTTTTTAAAATTTTTTATTTGAAATGAAAAGAAATTTCAAAATTATTTTTCCGATTTAAAAAACAAACATGCTCCAAGTTTAATCTCCAAAAAAAATTGATATTAGAAAAATAAAAGAGGATAATTAATTGTAACCGAAAGTCCAATCTATATATCTAACTTCAACTACACTTTGATGCAGTCAAATCCTACAAAATTAGTTTGAATTTAGATAGTATATTATTTAATTAGATAAAATATGTGTTTGACCATGCATTGACTTAAAACTTGCAGGTCCGAGGTGTTAAAATAAACTCCTTCCTCTTCTCATATATATATATATATATATATATATATATATATATATATATATATATATATATATATAAACTTATAATTCTGAAGTCATGAGTAAAACAACGATGAGTGTAGTACTTAATGATCACGTCTCTTCATTCAAAATAATTTTAGCTTCAATGTACGTTATCTTTTACTTGTTTATGTACTCCAACCAAATTGAGCTAGTCTTTTTGTTTTTTTTTTTAATATATTGTTATATGGTAATTTTTAAAAATATTTTTTAATTGAAAATATATTAAAATATATATTTTTTTAATTTTAATATCAACAAATCAAAACAAAAAAATACCTAAAAATATATCAATTTGATATATTTTTAGAATTTAAACAATACAAAAAATATTTAAAAAAACAAGTTAGATTATAATTGATGTCTTTTTAATGTTGTTATGCAAACAACTTTGATTTAACAATGGGAGTATTTGGTTTTTGTCTAAGGTGGATTATTTTGTCCTAAATCACAACATTACATGAAATATAAAGGAGAATCTCTCCTTGGAATGTTGCTATTTGGTTGTTATTAGGTTGACGCATGCATTTTTGGGTATCATGCTTTCAAATTAATAATCTTTATTATTGTCCTTTTCTTTTTGGGTTAATTATTTGCATTTAACTCATTAATTTGTTTGTTTGTTTGTTTGTTCAACTTCTTGATTCATTAATTGTGCTTTTGCAATTTCATATATGTATTATTTTCGGACTAAACTTCCCTTGAATTTCTAACAACATGAAATTCAAAACCTTTTATTTGCATTTATAAGCTTAAAAATCCGTTAATTGTTGCTAGTTAGGAGAATATTATGGTTAAATATTTTTAAAAATTGATAGTTATTTTTTTATTATTAAAAATTGATTTCCAAATCAATATATAGTTGGAAGTTTACTAGCATGCATGATATGTCATGCTACCATTAACTTAATATTCTCCTCTCCATTATGCACGAAATTAATCTTCTAAATGTTTTCAATTTCAAATGTTATTAGAAAAGCTTGTCAATTTGGGATTTCTAAGAGTGAATGAGCTTCGCCAATCTGGGGTTTCTAAAATCAAGTGGCTTTAGTTCACTAAGTTAAAATTAACTCCAATAAAATAAGGTAAATACATAATTAAGAACTTTAATTAGAAGAAAGGAAAACAAAAAAAAGTAATTAACAAGTAGATTATGGAATGAGACAACGACGTGCGGCCTTAATGTTATCGTGTGGTCCAAATTAAGCTAGAATAAAATAAAATAAAAATGGTTAATTAATTTCTTGTGAGACGTACCAACTATGATATTGTCGACTTCTCTTATACGTGATTAAACATGCAACGTTAATTTGTACCTAAACGTTTGAATATTATAGATTAACGTTGATATACGAGCTAGTTTGCGTGTATCTCGATTAATTTTACAGGTTCTGAAGTTAATGACCATGTAAACAGGGGCGAAGCTAGGATTATTTGTTAGAGGGGGTCAAAATTAATATAATAAGATATAATATTTATTTTAATTTATTATACATGAGTTGTAAAATAAAACCTTTACTATCTAATTGAGTAAAAGCAATGAAATTAATTTCATCTTCATAATGTATCAATCACTTCAATGTTGTTGGTTTTTATACCTATCAAATATAAATATACAAAGTATATAAGAAACATTAGTTAAAGCGAAGCATTATTTATGTTTGAAAAACTTTGAAATAAAACAAAAAATAATAAAGAATAATTCTTACATATTTATTTTAATTGTGCTCGTCGTTCTTTCATAGAATAGAAATCATCAATTATCATATCAATTGTGAATTTTTCAACAATTTCTTTTTCTATATAGACAATCAAATAATTTACAAGAAAATCATCCTCTATCCGATTGCAAAGTCTTATTTTAATAATTTTCATCGTTGAAAAAGCTTGTTTAGTAGGCTGTGAGTTATCAATATTTTTTCTTTTTTTTTTCAAAAAAAGAATAATTTCTTCTTATTTTGTTCATGATTCAACTTAAAATCAAAACATATATCGTAAGAAAAATTGATAATTTTAGTGGCTCTGCTAAAAACAAAATATAAAAAAAAATCTAAGCATAATCAAAACAAACCAATAAAATATATCTAATTAATTAAAAAAATCATTATAACAAAAATTCAAAAGACAATTGGTAGAACTAGCAGATCTGAAAAAAAAAAAGCAAAATAGTAGAATTATAAAAAAAAAACCTCATCAAATTATTAACAAATATCTCAAAACAAAACAAAAATAGATTTTAAATTTAAATTATCTTATTTTATTTGATGAAAGATAAATTAATTAGTGGTTCTGCTTTAATATTTTTATAGAAAAATTTTGCTCGCAATTTGTTTTTTTTTTTTTTAGATTGACTACAAATTTATATTAGGATAAATTGATGGCTCTATTGAAATAATATTTTTATATTATTTTCTTTCCATGTAGGTAAAGAGTTGGTGGCTCTGTAAAGTTAATATTTTTATATTGTTTTCTTTCCATGCAGGTAAAGAGTAAGGTGAAAGAAAATTAAAAGTAAATAATACGTTTATGTCCACCTTTTTAAAATAAAAAAATATTAACTCCTCCTGATACTTACCCAGTAATAATTTAAAATTTAATTTAAAATTTACATGTCTTGCAGGGGCCGGGCCTGCTTGCCCTCCCTTGCTTCCGCCCCTGCATGTAAGCCTCTAATAGCTTTAAAATTTGTGAGATTTAAACTGGTGATCTCTGTGGAGTAAACTCAGGGTCTGACCAGTTAAACTATATTCCTCATAATTTTTTTTTTACTTCAAGGGTTGTGGTTGTTTTAGGCAGGAATTATTTACGGTGTTTCATGTTATGATAATATAATAATAATTATTTTTTTAAAATATATATTTTTAAAATATATTAAAATAATTTTTTATTTTTAAAAAATTATTTTTAATATAAAAATATCAAAATCATTTGAAAAATAAAAAAAATAAAAATATTTCTAATATTTTTAAAGATACTTTTAAAATGTAAAAACAGACTCCTTTTAGTAATGCTTTTGGTAATGGCATCTGCCTCTTCTGCTGACTTTGAGTTGCAGTTTCTTAACGAGGACTTTGAATGTGCCTAATCTTGCTAGTCCGTCTTCCACACATAAACCATCGATCTCACATGAGATCTGAGTATTGTCATTTGTCAAGGAGAAACTTGGGAGCGTTAACGTTGTCATAGACGAAGCCACCAGTTTAGGCGTGATTGTTGAAGACGATCACTTTTGCCTTGAACTGGCTTGCAAATGTGGTCTAATTTCTCAAGCTCCTTTATGATCATGTGTCCCCTCTCCATCAACATACGTTATTTTCTAGGAGGGGGTCAAAACTAAGTTTTACTATTTTTAGCTTTAAAATTTAATTTTTCTTCTTTTTTACAAAGACATGATATCATATGCTGTGTCACATAGAGAGAAAGAGCACAAATCTGGGTTAGGAAAAGGATCCCCGGGCTCAGCAAGATTAATTGCATTTGGGCGAGAAGAAAGGTAACATAACCGTAAGCATGTGGGCATAGAAAACTTGGCGAGGATATTGACAAGAAGATGTGCCCTCACAATCCTCAGCTATCTATACATACACATGGTCCTTCACTCCCATGTGATCTTCTAAAATATTGTACTGCTAGTATAAATACTTGAATACATATCCTGAAATTAATGTGGAGGGCTGTGACCTCATTTCTTTTAACAAAAAAAGAAGAAAAAAGAAGAAATTTCCTTCAATTTGGATCATATTGGATGGTGAGGATCTTTTCTAGTATGAACAGATGTTGATTTCTTTATGCTTATAGCTAGAAAAGTACACGAATACTTGAACGGTACAAAAGTGTGTGAATCCAACTAGCAAGATTGAGAGAATCCCACATCGATGTATTGGTGAAGCACTGGAACAAATTATGCAGATGTTGAGCTGTTGGGTTACAAAAGCGAACCAGACGAGCTGATTTTCTGGAGCAAAGCCTTGCACTTTAATTAGAATATATGGACAGGGACATGGCTCCTTCCTTTACAGAGCCAGTTTGACTAAAGAGGTAGACAAGAGTGTCAGCAATGTCGATGAGTACTGATTCTTCAAAGATTGAAGACATGAAATCTATCATGGAAAATCTAACTGCTGTATGCTGCATTCTGTGGTCAAAAACCAGAAGGCATGGCCAATGGGGTCACCAAACTTAATCTGCAGCCTGCCAGGCTCAAGTCCAAAGTTTTGGCAGAATCAAGATTAGTAGATTCTTTTTACTGCTCAAATTATTATTGTGGCTCAGACAGTTTGAGACCAGGGAAAACAATGTTGAACTGTTCGTCAAGTTTTAAATCATTAATCCTTTCCTTAATTCTAGACAAGGGAATTTGATTTGGTGAGATTTATATGGGGTTTTATTTATTTATTTATTTATTAGTGTGTTATGATCAGTTTATGGGTCCACACGATTAAACATGTTGGATAAATTGATTGAAAGATGTAAATTTATGTTTGATTAGTATTTTAGGATAAAAAAATAAATATAGAAAATATAGAATTATGTTTAATTGAGGAAGCATGACAATTTTTTTTTTTTGTCTCAAGGACCAAAATGAAGTAAATTTATGTTTTTAAAATTGTTCCTAGCACGTGAATTGATAATAGTTCTTTTTTAAAATTATCCCTTAAAAACAATAGCAATTCCAACTTCTAATTTTTAAATTTCGAAGAGTTAACTTCAATCAATACGAACCTAAGTTCTAGAATTTTAAAAAAACCAATACATAAAATGACAAGGAAAAAATTATTATAAAATAAAAAAGAATATGAAAAAATCTAAAAAAATAAAAAACTAGTGTTGAACTCTTCCCTCGCCTCTTTTTTTTTTTAGTAGATATTAAAAGTTAAAAACTCAAGAATTAATTTTTATTATCATAAAGTGAAAAATTACTCAGATTTGTAACATACAATACAATGAATCAAAAGAAATAATTTTTATGAATCAGATCCAAATTCAAATCTCAATAGGCAATTGTGGCCTAAAGTATTATTTTACTATACATTAAAACCCATACCCAAGCCTAGCTATTTAACGGATGAGTTTAAACCCAAAACCTACTTCGCCTAAAATCTTTTCTCTATAAAAATTTAGGTGTTTTTTTTAGTTTAATTTTAACTTTTTAATTACTCACTTTATAAATATAAAAAAAACTTTGTTTTTTTTATGAGATATAATTCTTTTAAAAAGTTTTGAGTTTTACCAAAACATGCCAAATAAAAATTCTTTTAGATCAATTTATCATTCATTTATAATTTATTTAAAACATGTTAAAGAACTTATGTTAAAAATTAAATTCCAACAAAATTTTAACCTAAAAAATAAATAGAATTCACTTTTAATTTGATCTCAAATATACTCAATAAACATGTTTTAATAAATTTTCCAACATCTTCATATATTGAAGCATTTTTATGCCAATTTTTCCTTTTAAATATGCCCATTAATCATGTTGTAACAAATTTCCCAACATCCTCGTATATGTGAAGCATTTTTATGCCAGTTTTCCCTCCTAAATGTGAAGAAAATTAGAATCCAAAACAATAATTACAAATTGAAACAATAAAGATCTTGGATAGCAAGTGTACTGACGTTAGCATACATGTTATGATGGAGAGACCCTTGCCCAACCTAATTTACTTAGTCTTTATCACACTGTTAGTTGAATTGTAGGGACCAAACAAATTAATCATGCATTCTAGTCTTGATGAAACACTGCATGCTTGGAGAGATTGGTTTCAGCTACACTCCATCTCTATGTCAAGCTTTTATGTTTCTGAAGCAGGCAGAAAATGGCATCATTCCTGAACATATATAATTTGTCCCCAAGTGCCCACTAGCACCTACATTAATTACGACTGATCTATTCTTTTCCGAAGCCGTAAAGTAATTCCATTTCTTTAAGCTCAAGCCTAACATGTCTTCAATTACGCAGTCAAGTGTAATATTCCTTGATTCCTAGATCCCATCACATAATCTGAGATCTCTAACTAAAGATTCTAAGATTTAACTGCTGGGACGTCTCGAAGACAAGATGTAAAGTTATAAGCAGATTGTTGTTGTTGAATTAGAATTATGTGAGCAGAAGGAAAATGAAGCAATCATTACTCGAAGTAACTGCAGGAGTCACCTCCATTAACGGGCTTGTAGACTCTTTTGCACTTCGGCAAAACAAGAGAAGGCAAGATTTCAGTTTGAGTCCACTTTATCAATCACTTAAATTCAAAAAAAGAAAAGAAAAGAAAAGAAAAAGACAACCACAAGTTCACAACAACCAACTTAACTACCCATCATGATGTTTAAAAGAGCAAGATCTTCGGAGCTCCACAAGGAAAATCTAAATGGGGAGGAGTAGGAAAGGATTTAAGGCATAGGAGATGGTGCTGTCAATGATGAGGAGTCACCAGCCACATGCATGCAAAAGACAACATGTCCAACTCGCCATCATTTGCCCTCTTCATTGGGAAAACTTGATTTTTGAATAAAAACTTATTCCTCCACGGCTCCACCACCCACCGTCGTGGGTGCATTCAGAATTATAATACCACCCACATTTTTATTGACATTTGTTTTTTTGTCTCGTGGTGCAATTTCTTAATTATTTTTACCACCACTTTGCTTCACTCTTCGAGGAGTATCGTAGTCTTTTTTCTTCATTTGTTTTTAAGTTCTGGAACTAGAAATCTTATTTCCAAAGGGAATGAGGAGTTGTTTGAGACAAACTGAGAAAATCTTTATTCTTTTCAGCCCGGGTTAAAATTCTTAAAATACACACAGTATTTTAACAATTTGCTGGCCTAATTCATGATTGTTCGAGTATTAATCACCTAAATATAACTCTGGTATTCCATGGATTCCCCATTACAAGACTTAAGACAATGTGTTGTGCTCGTCAAAGACAAGCAATTCTCTGAGGCAAATTTGAAAACCCAAAAAGAACTATTATTTGTTTCCTCATCTTCGTAACTTTTTTTTTTGTTTAACTTGTCAAAGAAACATCATGGAGACAGGGCCGAAAGGGCAGGCCCAGACAAACAAAGACAGGTTTAAACCTGACCCGAATCAGACAATTGTTGTCCGGTCACGCTTTTGTGCCAGAGGCTCAACGGACAAAAAAACATTAGAGAAGGATGGAGAGTTGTTCGAGCAGAGAGAAAGGAAAGAAGGATAAAAGAGACCTGCTAACCAAGAAGAAAACAAAGATAAAAAAATAAAAAAGGAAAAAAAGAATAAGGCATCGGAGCATCATTGTGGCTTTGCATGTTAAGTCTAATCCAACAACACTAAAAAAAATTATTATTAAAAGTTAGAAGAAGTTACAAGCATCACCTAAAAATTATGGGCTTTTCCACACGTAAAACCTAATTTCTTTATTTTTTTAATTTAATCTTTAATTGGTTAACAACTCTTCTTTAATTTAATCTTCAAATTAGTATAATCTAACATGTAAGCAAAAGAGAAGGAGAAAAAAAAAGAGGAAAAAAAATTGTATTGTCATGCATCTACTAGAGCCAAACAAAAACCTATCACTATTATATATGCATACTTGATTCTTCATTTCATAAGCTATCAAAAACATTATATAAATATCAATGTAGAGCCTGTTTTGTGAATATGATGCCTATTCTATCTTATAAATTGACAATACGATATTCATATGAACACTTGATTTACAAGTTTATAAGTTGTCTATGCAATAAAAGTGATTATTTTTCATGATTACTCAATATGGTATGCTTGTGACTTCACTCTACACTAGACAATTTTATATAACTGAAGGTGTATAAATACTTAAGGTCAAGTAATAACACAAATCACAATACAAATAGACACAACAATCACAATATACATTTCCCAAGTTCTCATTCTCTTTGCTACATATTCTATTTCTTCTACGATTTATTAACTTAAGTATTTCCAATAGAAGACTTGTTTTGGAGGAGTTCATAAGCCATAGACCCAGCTTGACTTTTAAAAAACAATTCCTTCAAAACTCATTGCAACAGTTGTGGAGAGGTCTGGGGTTTATTTTGAGGTTTATCTTATTTCATCACATGGTATGTTGAAAAAAAAAAGGAAGAAGAAGAAGAGCTCCCAAGGTCATTGAGTATTTCAAACTCGGTTTCCATTCATGGAGATGCCGGCGCCTAAAAACAAATGAATAATGAAAATTGAAAAGAAACATAGGACGTGATGCTATTAAAGGAGTGAAGAGAAAGCAAGGAGTCCTTAGAAGGATGCACAATGTGCCAGACTGCCAGTTTTAATCAGTAACATCCTGGTTAATGAATAAGGCACCAAATCGGAACAATTTTAGTGTCTGATGGAAATGTTTTACAAGCATCATTTCCCAATTTGTTAGATGCTTTGAACGTTCGTTGGGGGAACTGTAGTTTCTACTGCGGCAATTGACACTATCCCATCATATGAATAACGAAATAGAGATTTGGGATGCTTCCAATACTTCTTATTTTGTGTCAGAAGATACCAGGATCTAATACTGATACACATGTCCAAGAAGCCAATACTCTGGCTGCACAGTAGTTGGATCAAGTGATGATTCCGCACGCACGACGGTAATCCTATAGCAGGCCAGGCCAGTGGCATATGATATATCATGGTAAAGAGGACGGCCGCGGTGCAAAACATAGGGATCACACTGGTCAATCTCCTCTCGATAACGCTGAAGGAGTGAGTTCCTTCAATGTTTAATCTGCACTCGACGCCTCAACTCCAAATCAAGAAATTGCTCAACAAGCGGATGCCTTCTATAAACTTTCATTTCCAAGGTCCCTTCATAAGCATATGGACGACGGGGCAGAGGAGCCGATAGATGGAGTGGAGGTGGGTGTCACCTTTGAGGTGCCACTGGAGATGCATATGCTTTCCTTTCATAAGGATCACGACCTTCTATATAAAACCTGTCCCTGGAAAAAGCACAGTGCCTCTCTTATTCTCGATGTCGCTTCCTAGTCCTGTTAGGGTCCCCGGGTGTAAGTTGTTATGCTTTGCGACGCTGCTTCCTAGTCCCCTCTCTGCCTGTAAATGAATGGGTTTCTGCTCTGGAATTACGGTGCAAGCATTTCACCTTGGATCCCTTGCTGGCAGCAAGGGAAAGCTCACACAAGTTGCTCACCTATTGAGCAGTATAAGATGTATCCATCGCTTATGGAAAACAAACAAGGATGTAAGAAATGAAAGAAACGTTATGGATTTGATGAAATGATTATTTAATGAGAGTCACAAATGAGAAAAATAAAGCCTTTTAACTTATTTCAGATTAGGAATCAAGAGTTCCACACAAATCAGAAAAGAAGAAGAAACTTGGGTCTGTCCTAACAGCTCGGGGAACTTCTCTTGATCTGCATTGTGGGCTTCGGGAAAGGAATGCATTTATTGCAGTGCAAAACTTCAGTGATACAATAGTGCTTACAGAGTTACAGAGTTGTTCTTCAACAAGACACGGCAATTTCTACGAGGAAGAAATTTATCAAACTATATGATCGAACATTGCCAAAATAATAACTACAAAAATGAAAAAAATAATAAAAAGCTTATGAATCTAATCATCTCTAAATTTTTAAATTGCAACATAAATATTATTGGTGTAGTGATAAATACATATACAAAGAGGACTCGCCAGTTTCTGCCGAACTTCAAAATCAACGTAACGAGCAGAGAGAGAGGAGATTGTATGCAGCTGCAAAACTTTTAGTTTAGCTGGGTTGGAAACTTGCACAGGGTAATTCTTTCAATTCACCTATGAATCGACCTCAACCTGAACCACATCCCATGACACTGTACCGACCACGCCACCAGTAGTAACTGGTGGAGGCATATTAAAAGCCACTAACTGTACGACATTCAAATCAAACAAGGAAAGGGTTCTTTTGGTTGCGGTTGATATCCTTCTATCAACTGCGAGTATGCTAACTCAGAATTTCAGAATTTAGGTCCCCACCACTGATGAAATGAGGAAATGAGGTCCTGATTTCAAGGCCTACTCTTGTCATCCAAGGAATCAAAAAGAGAACTTTTGAACTACTCAAAGTATAGAAAATCCATGAAATTGGTACTGTTAGTGGTGACCATACATAGATTTTTTTTAACACATGCATAAATGAATCATATGTATATTAACAAATTTGTTAAACAACATAGTTCGAGCAAATCTTGTTCATCTCGTGTATATATGCAGATCAACTGCAAAGTTGAGCGCACAGCATCTGAACTTTGGAAGAGTCATTATTAGACAAATCATACATATTGCTTTTCCCGTTGCTCAAGCACGTCAACTTCAATTGACTTCCAAGTTCCATCGACTAGAAAAACAACACAAACATGAACACAGGAATTAAAAGGCACGATACAACAGTAATCTTTGCACAATGCACCACATAGATACACACACAAACACCAATACACAGTCAGATATATATCCACTTTAGAAATGATTTTTGTCATTTTGAAAATTTTTAATGTCATTAATGAAAACACAAAGCAGGAGCCTTCCATGCTATTCTGTTGAAAGGCTATGCGCCCATACCTAAATTCTCATACCAATATATGTTTGGTTTTCAATATTATCAATGGCCACAAGCAGTGGGAGGATTTTAAACTAGTTTTTTTTTTATAAAAAAAAAAAAACTTTTTTAGCTACAGCTTTATCCACCTAAGTTTAATCTGACACTTGTCACTATCAAGAAACATATCCGAATAGAAAACTAAACTGATGAAGAGAATACAAGAAAAGGAAGAAGTGTGGTTGGAAGGGGTATAGTTACCTGACAATAAACTTGCTGTGATTTGCAGCTCCATAACGAAGTAGGGACGCAGCTCAAATAATGACACCATGAACAGTTATTATTCACATTAACTCCTCGAAACAGTGCTACCAGACCAAGAGTAAATCTGAAATAATTGCATTATGCTTGATAAGAAAACTTCTAAATATAACGATGCTTTACATCTTAAAGCAAACTCAAATGAACCCATTACATATGGTGAACAGCACAGCTAGAGATGCATTCTCTCCACATTTTGTTGGTAACTTAATTGGGGACCAAGCATGGTAATAATTGAGGAGATTAAAGGCAACAGATAACTTCCCAGTGAACTATTTCAGTCTCACTCAGCTAAATAGAGCGCGTGCACCAAAATACAATACCTCTTTTAATCATAGAGATGCAACCACCAACATTTACACAAGCACATTTCAAAATCCAAACAACAAAAAGTAACTTACCCAATGATGAGTACTATCAGAGATATAACCCACAGTACATACTGATATGTCTGGTGTTTAGATTGAGCTGGGGGTGCAATGTATCCTGGAGGACATGTTTTTTGGTTAATCCACTTAAACTGGGGGCGAATTAAGAATACAAAACCCAGAAAAAAGCCGGAAAGAAATCCTCCAATATGAGCAAAGTTGTCCACATGTGGGAGGAGTCCAACTGATAGGTTTACTGCAATGATGCAAAGGAGAGTCAACAGTGCTGCGAACTGCACACAAAAATCTGCAAGCGTAAGACAACTGGGCTGCATATATAGCGAACTCAAAACTGAAATATTACAAGGAAACCCTTTTTTATTCAAGGCAGTCAAATGTACCTTATTTGCATATATGGTCCAATTGGTAATCAGCTCTGAAAGCATGCCTCCTAGCAAACCAAAAAGTGCACCAGAGGCACCAACAGAGATACCAGTCTGAATAAACAAAGCCGACAACAAACTCCCGCCGTAGCCAGATATGACATAGACCAACCCAACTCGCACTGTAATAATGGAAATTGAAAAGGTAAATTATAATTTTGAATCATGAAAGTATAACTAAATAACAAAATGAAGCAATTCCATTCGTGAGCTCAGGGATTCTTTCCCACTGCTTATTATTTCTTTTAGATTATCATCCTCCATAAAATTCATTACGCACATTTATTGAACATCTTCAATTAGAATCCATTCAACTGCTACAGAAAATTCCTAGTATATGACTGCAGCCATCAGGCAATCAAATATTGAAAGAATTCATTTTGGATTTTTCGCACTGTAAATACATAGAATTATCAGTGGCATTCCAGAGATGTTTTTAAAAGCTTTCTGCTCAAACCAGGCAACATCATAAAATTAAGATGTTTTTAGAAGTATTTCAATCCGATTACGTTTCTTTCCACATTGAAAAGCAAAAAGGAACATAATTCAATGCTTTCTTGAGCACATTTACAAACACATGTCCCGTGGTGAAAGTTGTGATCTTCGTAGAAACTTGTTGACTTAAGTAGACATATGATTCGAACAAAATTGACAACAGAGGTAAAATACATACAGAACCCAAATTCTTGCTCAAGACGAATTCCAATGAAGAGAAGACTCAGCATGTTGGCAAGCACATGGAAGACTCCAGCATGTAACCATATGCAAGAAATGAGGCGCCAACTCTGGTGTTTATGCACCATTCTGTTCACATCTAAAGCTCCCATTTTCTCCAAACTGCACAAAAAAGAAAGAAATAAACAAATCCATTCAAAATCTTAATAAAAACCCAAGAAAACATCCTGATTAATATTTAGAGGGGACTCACGTGGAAGAGGAGGGGCCAAGAAGGGGATTTTCTTTGAGAGGCTGAAAGGAGAATCTGCCCAAAGAAGGAGCAACACAAGAGCCAGAATTGGAGGGGCAATCATTGACATACATGACGGCAATAAAGACAGCAATGTTAGCCACCACAAATAAAGGGACAAGCCATGGCACCCAATTCTTGAAAACAGATTGGTTCTGGAACTGGCTCGGGTGCGGTGGTGAGCCTGCCGGGGTGTTTGCCTGCCTTGGATGCACCTTTATCTCCACACTGTCGTTCCCTGCTTCCCCTCTCCCCATCATCTTTTTTCTTTTTAAAAAAAAAATTGTTGAATTTGGGGTTTTCCTTCAGCAGAAGATCGACATTGTTGGTACAGATGGAGAGGGATAGAGGGTGGCCGGGTGGGTAAGGTTCTGTGGTTTGGATTCGGCTTTTTGTTTTTGGCAGTGAGAGAAGAGAAAACAAATTAATTTGGTTAATTTATTGGGTGTGTAATAATAATCGGTTTGCTTCAGCTTTCATTAGTATCTTTGTGTTACTCATTCCACACGTTTTCAGACAGATTTGCATTTGCCTCGCTGTGTTCTTGTTTTTTCATTGAATGACAAGGAATAGATCCGTCCAATTTAAGAGAAAGATTGTGTTTAGTATTGGATAGTTGCTGTGATTGTGATTTAAAAAAATAGATGTTTGGTTAAAATTATAGTTGAAATTAAGGTTGAATAAAAAATAATTTAATGTGTTTGGTTAAAAATACTTTTAAAATTAAAGTTATAAAATAATTTTAAAATATATATATATTAAAATTGATGGTCTTTAATTTAAATGTTATAGATTTAACTATTGTTATTACTTCATGAAATAAATAATACTTTATATAAAATATTTTTTATTATGCCATTAAACCATCTACAATTCCATTACATACAAAATTCATTCGACAAAAATTACAGTTTTTATTATTTTTTGAGCGTGCAATAAAATTAGATAAAATATTATTAGGAATAAAATTGATTTGATATTACAGTGCGAGTGAATTTAATTCACTCTACACTAGTTTTTCGAGAAAAAAAATATTGTTTACATGACAATGCGAGTAAGTTTAATTCATTTTAAACTAGTTTTTTTTTTTTTAAAAAAAAATACAAAACCTAAACACACTGAAGAAGAAGAAAAAAAAGAGTTCACTCGAACAGTGTAAGCGAATTGCATTGATAGCGTGAACAGTGCAATTCACTTGCACTGATCGCGTGCACAGTGCAATTCACTTGCACTGTTCACGCAAACAGTGCAAGTGAATTGCACTGTGCATGTAAATACAGAATTTTAAAAGGCAGCTAAGCTGTTTGTAAAATTTGCGTCCAAAACATGAAATTACATGGGATCCACCAAAATTAAATTGTGTTTTTAGCGTAACCAAACATCATGTTTGTTGTGATTGCTTCAAATGCAGAAGCAACCACGTAAAAAATATTTCTCTGTCTGAAAGCTTGTCCGAACGTGGGTGGAAGTCTGTTTAATTTTTGAAGTTTTTTTTATTTAAAAATATATTAAAATAATATTTTTTATTTTTAAAAAAATATTTTTAATATTAGAACATTAAAATAATTTGAAAATAAAAAAAATAAATTTTTTTTATTTTTTAAAAAATACTTTTGATAAAAATAAACATTTTATTATATATAAAAAGAAAAAAGACGTGTGAATGGAAATCTTGAACCACAAAAAAAGATTTTGATTTATTTAGGAAAGCAACACTACTATAGATCAGATGTTCAATGTATGATTCTAAGGCAAGTCCGGCTGCTTAAATTCTTCGGAATTAATAATATGGGTCAAGCAAGCAAGAATTTCTTGCATTTAAATCTTAGCAAACAAGCTAAATTACTTTCAAAATGGCTAAAAAAAAGACATCTTATGGATTAAGCGACCGTTTGTTTTTTGGTTTTTAGGTTCAGCCAAACCTTGCCTGAGACACGTTCCTAAAAATGTAGTCTGTCTGACTAATCACTAGACTGCGAATCAACATCTACTCGTCATAATGCATAGTTAGTGATGCGAATTGAAGGGTAAAATTATAGAATACACGTAGGAAAAAAATAAAAAAATAAAAAATAGATTTGATAGATAAAAACTTTACATAATAATATATCAAAGAAACCCATATTCAATAATTATAAAAAATTACAAATAAAAAATATCACGAAGACAATTATTTTTTTGATAAGTCAAGATAATTTAATGAAAAATAAATAAAAAAATATAAGTTTTCTTCCCATATAAATATTATTTTGAAACTAAAGTTATGAAAGAAAATATAAATGCGAGTTAAATAATAAGTAAAAATATTCTAAACAATACTAAAAAATAATTATTTTTTTTAATAAAATAAAAAAACCATAAATTAACTTAGAAACTAATATAAATCTCACAGTAATAATTTCTAGGTTTTATTCCAAGCCTTTCCAAAAATAAAATGAATTTAAACACTTGGATGGCAGATTCATTGATTTGACTAATGGCTGATTCTTTGGTGCATTTCCTGCTGTTGCGAATCCTTTCAATCTCTTGCCAGTTCTTGCAGGAACTTGCCTTGTGCTCGACTTTGATCTGCCCAGCACATTTTACTTTTAGTGATGTTGGTTTCTGATAACTCTGAGCCCATTTTCTTGGTTTTGGTCCATAAGAGAGGATTGGCTCGGCTTCCACCACCCCTAGGGCTGAATTTCTTCAAGTGGTGGGGCTGTTGGTGTCAGTGGTGGTGGCGGTTCTGGTGGGGTTTACTGGGTTCTGATGGCCTTGCAAGATTGCAAATGGGTTTGGGCATTAATGTTAGATGGGCTCTAGAAGGAAAACATACTAACAAATCTGCTGATGGAGCTCTCCCGGTTTCTCTAACCTTTCATTTTGATTTTTTTTTCAGCTTAATTTGGACTAATAACTCAATTCCTCGTTTTCTTGTTTAGTTCTTTTCTGTAGATCTTGAGGTTGATCAACTATATGGCCTTTTGGGTTCTGATGGGTCTGTGTGAAAGGACGGTGAGAAGAGAATTGTTGCTTTTTAAAAACTTGACAAGATATAAGTACGATATTTCATAAAATATTTTTTAAATAGTATTATTTTACCATTTATTTTAACTTCTTGTGATTTTTTAAAAAGTAAATCATTAGAAACAAACAAATTAATTATGATTAGCATGAAGGTGTTTAATTGTGGTTGGAATTGTGTGTTATTCCAATCATAATTTTTAATCGTTTGGTAAGTATTTAAAATATAGATTTTGAAGATGGATCTCACTAAAAATTAAGTTTGTACTACCAGTTTTGTGAAGTAGAAAATTATTAACTTTCAATTCATTTTTGTCTACCTGCTGCCAAGGGAAAGAAAACTCAAGGGCCCATCTAATTTGTTGTTTGCTTTCTTCCTTCTCAGCTCAAGTAGGAGTATTTCATTGGCAATCATCATCATCTACACACTGCCAAGCGGATCCACCTTGCACTGTTCACATAAATACTACTAGGTGAATTAATTCATGGGTTACTGTAATGTTTATGTGAACAGTGTTTATTGAACCAAGTCCGATAAAAAAATTAATTTTTTTAAAATTATGTTTTACTTGAAAAACTAGCGTTTAATATTATTTAATAATACTACATAAATTGAAAAGAGATCGCATGACGACATAACATTTGTGAAATTTAATTGCAATTCTAATTTTATTTCTGATGATATTTTTACCTGATTTTGTAGCACGCTCAAAAAACCATGAAAACTATAATCCTTATCCGATGAATTTCATATGTGATGAAATTATAGATAAGTTAATAAAACAATTAAAAATATTTGATATAAAATATTATTTATTTAATGATGTAATAGTGGTAGTTAAATCTACAATATTTAAATTAAAAACCATCAATATTAATATATATATATATTTTAATTAATTTATAACCTCAATTTGAAAAGTATATTTAACCAAACACATTAAACTACTTTTTATTCAACCTCAATTTCAAGTATAGTTTTAACCAAACATATATAAATACTAAATCAATCTCAACCAAAAGTACTTTTTATAAAATATTTTTTTTAAACCACAACTACAAAAACTACCACAGTACCATTTGTTTCATCATTAGTTAAAGGTATGGTTTATATTGGCTATCCTATAGCGCACGAAGGCATGGTCGGTAAAATTGATCTTCACACGATCTAAAATTTATTTATTTATTTTCCTAGATTTCAAGTTAAATTAGAAAAAAAATATTAATTTGAATTCTTTAAAAGAATAAAACAATTTATTTTAATAAAAATAATTAAATTAAGTTACTTGATAATCTACGGATTAAGTCGACAACATAATAATCTAAATTTTTTTTATCAATCTCTGAGCAGGTCTTACAAGTATACTGGTAGGTGTTGAGTATAGTTGCTGGGAGCACCAGCAAGCTGGGTCATGGCACGTGCTTGCTTGGTATTTGCATGAGAAAATATTCTAGGAGAGCGGCTATCGGCACTGTTTCATTGTCTTTTGACACAGCCTAACGTACCATTATCGTTAACGTACCACCGGCGCTATCCCTTGTCTGAACCTTCCACCTCGCTCAACCTCTGCAACACCGGCCCTCAAGCCTCCCCCCACATATCCCAGATCGCTAATATCTACGCGCAACCCCACTTGAGAAAAGCACCCCTTCACCGCAGTCACTAAATGCCCCGCAAACCCCAATTCTATATGATCGGATTTTGTACCGGTGGGAGGGATTCTTCTTGTCGAGACAATAAAGCAAAAGATTTTGCCATTGTCAAGCCATAAGAATTGGATTCTCTTGTCAAAGCTTTTAGTAGGGCAAAACTAAAGCTTGATTTCTATATATAATCCTTTCAGTCATGTAAAATGACACGAGAGAGTGATAAGAATAATAGAAATACTAAGGACTTCATTATGTATAATTTAAGCAGTTTTTTATTTTATTTTTTAACTTAAAAAGGTGTTATATTTGGTTATAAATAATTTGATTTTGATAAAAAAAAAATGTTATATAATTCAGTCAATTTTACTTTCAACTTAATCTAAAAAGTTGTTTTAAATCAATTTTTATTAAATGTATTTTTTACTTACTTATTTATTTTTTAATTATAATTCAAAGTCAATATTATATTTCATAAATCATATCAAATAAAACTTTAAATATGTAATCTATACGCCATGTATATAATGTTGCCATTGCTGATGAAAAACTAGTGGTTCGAATAATTATTATATTATAGTATAAATTAAAAGAGATGTTGTTTTTATTATGTATTATCTTTGTTTTTTGTTTCTTTTTAAATCTATATATATTTTTTAATTTAATATTTAAGTTTTTTAGAGATTGATTTTTTTAATTTATTATGAATTATTTTTATATAGTTAACTCAATTTTATAATTTATATCATGAGTTTTAGGGGTGAGCAAAAAAATTGAGAAAACTGGAAAAAAACCGAAAAAACCGAACCGTGAAAAAAAAACCAATTAAAATTTTAAAAAAACTAACCGGTTCGGTTCGGTTTCGATTTTATAAGCCCGAAACCGAAAAAACTGAACCGAGCCCAAACCAGAAAAAAAACCGAGCCAAAACCGAGGCAAACCGGAAAAACAGAGCCAAAACCAGTTTGAACCATTTTTTGTCCTAAAAAACCTAACCGAGCCGAAACGAACCGAACCGAAACCAGTTGGTTTGAACCGGTTTTGGTTTTTTTAGAATAAATTTGGTTTGGTTATTTCTTTTTATAAAAATTAAACCAAACTGAAAATGATCACCCCTAACGAGTTTGATAAGTTAAACAAAAGTAAAATGGTGAAAAAAAACATTAAACCATTTACAATTAGTTTCTTTTCAATTCATCTTTGTATGAAATTAGGCTCCTCACCGGAAAATCCCTATCTATTAATATGCTCGATTACAATGAAATTTGAACCACAAGCAAATATTCCAAGAATATAAAAAACTTGAGCCGCAAATTAATGTGACAGTATTTTTTTTTTTCCTTTCTAAATTAACCTTTTTCAATTATTTTTCGGCAAAAAATAGTCCTCGGAACTTGATGGCCTTACATTCGAGGATAGTCCTCATCTGTTCTCGATAAGAAAAATATATATACCAACGAAAGACAAGTAAAATATATAGACTCCTCTCATTTACAAATTAAATAATGCCTTTTTATGAAAGAGATGGTGAGGCCGACATGACATTGGGAAAAGGGATGACAGTAACACGTAATTCTTAAAATGATAACACGTAAACATGAAGATAAGGAATATTATTGTCATAAATATAAAATATTTTTTTAAAAAAATAAAAAGACAATTTTCCTTGCAAGGGGCGACTAACAAGTAAGAAAAATAGGGATGCGACTCGAAAGGATGGGGCTGGATCACCCTTGAACTAACAAATCCATACAAGCATGCCAAAAAAAACCTATATATATATATATATAGTAGATAATGGTTCTTTTTTTCTTGTATTTTCTCATCATACACTAGTAATAGAGTGGTTTTGTTCTCTTTTTTTATCATAAGATTTACATTCTCCTCAACCCTCTTGGTTGGATTCCAACAATCCTTAGTATAATGACATGTCTTTTGACAATTATAGCATTTAACTTTTGATTTGTCAAACTTGCTGTCAAATTTGGATCTTGAATTACTACTGCCAGTTGAATTGATCGACTGGTTCTCTTCATTCGGTCAACTGTTTGATTTGTTGAGGCTGTCTCAGCCTTCTCTTCCAAATCTTTCTCTTCCTCCTTCTCCATGAAATATCCATAATCATCTTACTTTGAAAAAAGTGCTTGTGCACCCACATCCTCTTGAATCTCATTGACTCTTTTTTCATGGATTTTTTATTTTCCCATGAGACCTTAAATTGAAAGAAAATTCATATTTTGCGACTCCTCTATCGCGACCATCATATAATGTAACTTCTTTTACAGCGAGCGTAGAATTTTCTCTGCCACACGTGTCTCTTCTATCCTCTCCCCATATCTCTTCATTTGATTGTATATGGCCAATGCTCTTGCAAAGTATTCTGAAATATTCTCAGATTCAAGCATATGTAATTTTTCAAAGTCACCATATATTTTTTGTAAACGTACATTTTTTACATTGTCAGATTCTTGGTTTGATTCTTACAAAACTTCTCATACTTACTTAGCAGTGGTTGTGTTAGCCACTATCTCAAAAGTGGCGTTATCCAGACATTGGTGAATGATTGTTAATGCTAGTTGATTCTTTCTTCGTTTCTTTTGCACGACCTCTTTTTTGCACGATCTCTTTTTAAGTTAAGTCAACATTGCTCCATTTATAGACTCCTCAAATCATTTTTTCAACCGCTTCTCATATATCTTAGAAACCTAACCAAGCTTTTATTCGAATACACCAAGTTTGATAGTTGCTTTTTGTCAATCTAGAATATCAAAGTAAAAAAATTGAATTGACCATGTTAAATAATCAAATCTAAGCTTTGATATCACTTGTTGGAAAAGAAGGATACGGTGTATAATGCTTGAAAAAATAATGGTTTTATGATTTGGTTGTATAATTAAAAAAATATTTTTTTAGATGAGGTATGATATTTGAAGAGAAAGTTGTACTTTTTTTTAATCGCAATTCTCAGGAAAATTTAAAAATTACTCCAAAACTTTCAAAAATAAATATAAAGCAGTCTGAGAATCATTGTTTTGGAAAAGCAACTAGATTCCAAGATGTTTTGTCAGAAGAGCACTGCGCATAAAAACCCAAATGGAACGCCACCATTTTCCAATGCGCACCTTCAATTTAAATTATTATTATAGCATAAATTATTATGACATTGCTCATAAAGGTTGGTGTTTTGAGCAAATAATAGAGGTCTGATTGATCGTCCAATTTTGCAGCCATTGTAGGAGCCAATACGTGTGAATCCACCCAACACGATAAGATACAAAATAGAAAGAACATCCCAATTGATTTGGTTACTGGTATAAAATTTATTCTGTTGGAGGAAAAAAGATAAGCTTAACTGGTACCCAAGAATCCATCACAGCAAATCAAGAAAAGACTGAAGGGCTAGATTCTAGCAGCATTAGAATAAACAAGATGGAAGGAGATCACGAGACAGCACCATTCCATTCTTCAACCCAAAAAGGACCAAAAATAAAAAGATTACGAGAAGACATTTCTGTTACCAAATGATTTCTGTTAGGAAGCTCTTATTCAATCGACCATTTACAAGTGCCAAACCCCACCACGCAGGAAAAGAATGGCGGCGAGCGCAACAATATCACATGGATTTCTTCAACACTTCTATTTCCCTTGTTATCAACTTTTTACAGACTGGCCACAGAATACATAAAAAAAATTGAAATCAGTCTCTTAATCCACTAGTCTATGTTTTGTTCAAACACGTGCTACCAGCTCTCAGAGGAGAAGGCAAGTCTCTGCCTGCTGGTGTTTGAACTGTTGCTTGGCTTGCTGCTGGGACCAGTAAGCATGCGCAGCTAGGACCCTGTCTAAGAGCTCCTGGGGGACAGGCTCTCCCCTCCTTTGCTGAGGAGATATTCTTGCCGTGTGCACCAGTGTTTTCCATTTATCCTGTGTGATGAAAAGACACTCATCAGAAATAAAATCCACAAGCACATGGCAGCTGGTACTTTTTAAGCAATCTACCAAAACAACACAAAGAGCTTCTGAAATTGCCCTTTTCATTTCCAGGAAGAGCCAATTGAGCCATCTAGAACGTGAAAACTTGGGTAACACAAATGGGAAACTTTAGTGTTTCTGTAATTTGCAAAGGGCATGTTAGTCACGAGGAGAGGAGAGAGAGACAACTAGAAGAAAAGAGTACAAATCGGTAACGTGTAAGATTGGAATTGAAAAGATTCCTTGTGAGACACAACCCTGAAAAAGGTAAAAAGCCTAACTAAACATTTACCTGTTATACAAGCAACTGTTTGTTGAAGAGATTAAACTAACTACGTGCCATTGTGGACCCAGGCCATAAAGCCTTGAACCTTGAAACATATCTTAAAATATTGCACTCTGGGAACAATAAAGAACCATCATAAAGTAGCAACCAAATAGTTGATAGGACGCCCAATTGAATAAGGAAAAAGAACATCCAATATGCAGGAGTACATACTTGGCCAAGGCAACTGTACAGTAGTAAATTTGTATCAAGGCGACAAATTAGAAAAACCCACCTTCAAATCCACGTATGTCCGATGCTTTGCATTATCAAAGGCTCGCAGTTTAACATCACGCCATCTGCAGGTCAACAAGAGCATTAAGAATTCCATTTATACAGAATTGGAATGCATGAGCGAAAATCATCTTCTAACTGCAAGCACATAAAGTTGCTAAGACTGGAAATAGCATTTTGATCAAGCACTGTACCTGGCCAATTGAAACATCATTAATGCAATATTCAGACAGTGCTCTATCTCAAAAAGATTCATGTTCCTTAGCTTTGTGCATCAAAGAATAAACATACCTTCCCGTTCCAAGTTTCTCAACTGCTTGAACCAATGCTTCAACTTCAGTAACAGAGAAAGGTCGACGAATTCGGCGCTGTGCAATCTCAGATCGTTTGGATTTCCGATGTGCCGGAACCACAGCTAGCGCCTCTACATTCATTGCTGGTACTGCAACCAGCGCTTTTGAATTAGTGCTTTTGTCCATTGAAGTGTCAGTAGGAGAGGGTGCTGAGTCATGGTCACTCTCAATATAATTCCCTAAATTGTTCACATGAGGCTCAGGAACAGCACAAATGCCCTGATGTACCACACCGGTAGTGTGAGGATACCTGGTAAAGAGCATTAAACCATCAGCTGATTAGCAACTGAGTTGATCCTTTAGATTTGGGTGAAGCTAAAGAGTCCATATTCAACCACACAAGAATCTGCTACAATGTCTTAATCCAAAATTTCAGAACTATTAGAAACATAAATTATACTCATAATTACCATGTAAGATATATAAAAAAAACATCCTTTAACTCTATCTAGCATCAGACTCTATTTCTTTACAATTCGACTTACTTTATGTCAAATCTGCCAAAAATCACAAGGAAGGCCATCAATTAAAGCATTTGCCAGCACTAAAGAAGTCCACTCCCTAGGTCTGAAGGACATCACTGACAGCAAGTCCCTTTCGCATTCTAGATTCTAAAAAAAATTGGGTGCTTATTGACCAAGGTTTTTTGGTCTCCATTTCTTTTTGTTTGTCCACCAAAGAAAAGAAATGCTACTTAAAACCTGAAAGGCTGATTTCTAAATAGGCAGAGAATTTCCAATTACCTGAGTATAGGCTGTGGTGTGTCACATTGAAGAAAAAAGGGAGAATCTCCAGGGCACAGAGAAGGGGGGATTTGTGAAGGATTAGGCTCCAAGCAAAAACCCAAAGCATCCAACTGGTTATTGCGAGAAATCCCAGTCTGCTGTAAGGTTTTATTGTCCTCCCTAACCTTCTTTCCTTGAAGAAGTACACCAACACGTAATCCACTACCAAGTATAGCAGTCACGGCCTCCATGACAGTCCTCTACAGAACTCATATCATTAGAATACACACTAGAGACCAAGTATTGATGAAAGAGATCTACCATTCACATAGCAAATTGCTATCACATAACCCATCAAAGGATTGGGTAGCATGGAGCATGGATAAACGCATACATGAACATAGAAATAGATACATGCCAATAGGGTTGCAATGTCTTGACAACACATATGCCTATAAATCAACCCAGAAGGATAAGGAAAATGCATCAGTCAAAATTATCATAACCAATTATTGATACCTTCAATGAACCAACAGTTGAACTTTCTGGAATCTCAATAAGAAGCTCTGGCACACTGAAAGACTTGATCCTGAGCTTCACTGAGGAAAAGAAAAGACACCTTCTCGTAAAAAACTCTTTGAATGTCAGAAAACAATTAAGTCAAAAGAGTACATATCAATCACTCCATTGTTTATAAAAAAAATCAACCACTCCATTAATGGTTCTCATACCATGAGAATCCCTAGGCAGGAATGAAGTGTGTTGACCTGCAAAAGAAAATGATGTCCCGGTGGCTGCTTAAGAATTAGGATTATTTAGCAAATGCTTACAGAGGGTAATAAATCCCAGAATCTAATATAAATATTAAAACAAAAAATCAAGTAAAGAGACCTCCACGCATTCTTGAACAGGAGACAGAAGCATCTTCATTGCTGCCCTTTTGAGATGAATCAGAAACAAACTCACAACTCATTCCTCCATCAGAATTTGATGGTGAACTATAGGCAAAGTGCTTCCTCTTTTTGAAAGGATATATCCTTTCAGACCTTTGATGTCTGTAACAGTTCTGCCTCTTGCGGAAAACAGGCTTCAAATCCCTATCTAGATGAATCAGAAAATTTCCATTTAAAAACAACCAACAATTTATCTTGGATCATAATGCAAACAAGGAACATAAATAAGCGGGTATGTAAAACCAATTACCAGAGTTAGAAACTCTAGCATCCTTCAACCTTGGAGCTACTTTCCAATATTTAGAAGCCAAAATTTTCCTTATTCTTCGATCTCCAATCCGTGGTGCTGGCCTAAAGAACTTTTTTGTGGTGATAGGGTGAGTACACCCAGAGGAGTTTTCGTCATCATCTCTACTAACTACATTTACATCATCCTGATTTGTGGGATAAGAACTATTGGGATTATGGTTCCCACACAGAGGCACCTTGGCACTACTATCTGAACTGACTAGTGCAGGAGGTTTTGCATCCATCACCACAGGGTCCTCTAAATTGCATATATTGGCCACAGTGCTACTTTGCACCATCCCAGACTTATGAGGCTCATCTTTCACTGCTGTTTTAGTTTCAGCCTCTAATTTACAGTCACCAAATTCTATGTACTCCGAGGAACCTCCCTCCACTTTGCTGGCAAAAGTTCCTATTTCACTCTTGCTTTGGCCATTCCCAAACTTCTCAACATTGGATCTCACTGCACAATCAGGCTTTGCTAGTGCAGAAGCTAATCCTAAATTGAGGTCATTCTGGGTGACCAGAGATTCTTTGGAACTGCAACCTTGTCGATGAATGTGTGATAGATCAGAAACATAGATGTTCTTGTCAGCACTTCCCTGATCGCAAGCTTCTACTTTCAAAGATTTTTCTTCATCCTGCCATTCATTTTTTACAGCACTATTAATAACTGCACGCTGATCTTCGTCCGCTGTTGTATCACTAGAACTGGGAGCACTTTTTTTATCAAGCAATAACTTTCCAGCTACAATGGCTAATAAGTCAAATGCACACATCTGATTCTCTTCATGTTTCTTCTTAAAGGAACTCCTCCTCTAAACAAAACAAAACAAACAAAGACCATGAGTATTGGCAACTGAGGAAAAATTAAAGGAAAGAAAAATATAATCAGAACATCTGGCATCCCAAGAAAGTAGAATACATTACCCTAGCTGATCTGGTAGCTCGGGGAATGGGAGGAACCTGATAGCCATTGAATCCGTAATCTAATCTCTTCTGCAACACCATACTCAGAGATCATACCAAGAAGGACACATCACGTACAGAGTAACAGCATTTGTGGTTCCAATTTTTGAATATGCACAATTTTCCCAGTTACTCAAGCTTTATAATCCCAACAATAACACCCTGGCAACAAATGAACGTAATCATCAAGGGATGACTTATTCAATGAATAGAATGTAAAACTTATAATTAGGTACAAAGCCAAAATCCATGGACGCAAAGCTCAACACAAGAACATAAACTTAAAAAAGAAGAGGAGAGAAAAAGACCAGGATAAAAGGAGTTCTCTCTAGCAGAAAATTTAGAAAGGAAAAAGGAAACCCATATGCTAGCATCAAACAAAGATCAATACTTAAAACCCTGCATGCCAGATATTATTAATAATAAAAAAAACCACTGCATTCATTTGCTTGGTAGCAATAATCAGAATTGTTTCTTCTGGTACGAATAAACACTATGAATTTGTAAATTGCAAACTTGCATCAGAATTTCGGCATCTGATCATGATTTTGAGGCCAGTAAGCCATATCCCTTGCAACCCATCTCAACCCATACAGAATCCGCCACACGCAAGCACAAAACTTAGAAAAAATACCTAATCATGTCCTCATGATCTAACAAAAAATCAGCAAGTGCACCACAAAAATAGCCCGATAAATCAGGGAAAAAAACATATTTGATGAAAATTGTTACAAGGAAAAGCATGAAAAATCCTCAGGGATCGATAAACTAAAACCAAATTTACACATGAAAACGACAAAAAAAAAATCGAGACTTGATGTCATATTTGGGACATCAAAATTTTCAGTTTTACTTGAAAAGTGTATAATTAAACCACCGTAGAAAAAACTAAAACCGCAATAAAACCCTGATCCAAGTAACAAAATCCCGAAAACTGAAATTCAGACACTTAAGAAGGAAATTCAGGGCAGTTCAGACCAAACGAATTCAGAGGATCTAAAACCCTCCAACAAGGATCAACCTTTAAGAAACCAAAACACTAGTTAAAATTAAATTTTATCATCACCTCTTAAATTTAAAGGATAAATTTTGTATTTTTGAAGCAAAAAATATCCTTTTAACAGTAAATCACTCAAGAGATCTCAGATCGAATCCGTTGAAAACAGAATTGTGGATTGAAACGCAAATCCTTGAAGAATCTCTATGAAAGAACAAAAAGTGAGAGGGACACGAATTAGAGACAACAAAAGAAACCCACTTGAAGTTTCAGATTAAACAAAGGAAAATGAGATAAAAAGTTCAAAACTTCGATTCATGTATGAACAATTCAGGCATCGAATTTGCCTTTAAAATCCCATTTTACATCAACCAAACCAAACAAAGCACAGTGTCAAAAAAAAAACCTCTCTTCAAATCGTCAAAACCCACATTAAAAACACCAAATTTTACACAATTGGCGAAATAAAATCCACAAGAGAAATAAAATTGTCACTCACCTTCTATTAAAAAGCCAAAATTCTCTTCCTTTTCTGGTTCAAAGTTCACCCCTTTATTATTTTTTGCCTTCACGTAAAGAAGGAAATTATGAGAGCGAATTTAGAAGAAGATGCAAAGATCATAGAAGAAAACACAAATGTCTTGTCCCTTACACGGCACTTTCTTTCTCTCTGTTTCTCTAATTTTCTATCCCATGTTTTCCTTTCACCAAGAAAACGTTGTTCTTTTGAACGCTACCCAATTTTATTTTATCTCTCTCTCTCTCTCTCTGATGGAAAAACCCTCTAAAAACCACCCAACATTTTTCTTAAACCCCAGTTCTTATACCATTGACTCTTGGCCACCGGACCTATCGGTTAGCGCTTCCAGGTGACTTACTATAGCCAGTGATGGCAACTTACCTCAAGACCGGTTCTTCGTGATTGGGTTACCCTTCTTTGGCATCCTATCATCCACAGGATGGAGAAAAACATTGGGTTGCTTCTCTCTCTTTTTGTTTTTTTGTTTTTTTTTCGAATTTTTCTGGCGGTGCCACGAATTGACTCGTCCATTTGTATTTTGTTTCCATATATAGGAAATGCTAAAGTTGTCTGTCTCCACGTAAATTTCTTATTTGCATCATACAAATAATTGTTTGTTAAGGGAAACTTACTAAAAAAATTATCCTCTAAATATGGCTAAATCCAAACAATTTATCATCAAATGAATCCACCCTAAATATGACTTAAAAGCAAATGAAATCCAATACGCTTACTCTGCTCAAATTTATAGAAAGGTTCCAGGTTAATGAGTTCTTCATTCATGGACTCTCGTTCGTTATCGTGCACCATGAAAGAAAACTCGTTGTCTCTAATCTTTTTTCCTTTCATCTATGAAAGCTAACTCGTCCATCAAAAATAAATCTCCAAATTGGATGTAATCTTGTCAAGTTGAATAAATAACAATTTAGTTAATTAGGAATTTTGTGAGCTTGTCAAATTCTTTTCCGGTTTAGCTGAAAAAATAATCAAGAAACTCGTACGGGTTTTATACTCGAATCTCATTTTCTTAATCCATCGTTAATAACAATGAAAAAAATATTTAAGTGTATTAAACTACTGCAAAACATTATAACCATGCAAAATGTGGAAATTCCCGCATTCATCTTTCATACTCTCTTTCCCTCGGTGTACAAATTAAAAATATTTCACTTCTTGTTATTTTATCTATCGTTATTAAACATAATTGTTAGTTTTATTTTTGCTCACAAGAGCTGATCTAAATTGAATTTTAAATAAATTAAAAAACAAATCTAGACAAATAAGACAACACAAACTATGTAGTTATTGATTGAGGTTGATCTCTCAATAGCCTGAAAATCCATTTCTTTATCGAAATAATTTTTAAATAGATATGACAACTATACTATCACATGTAGTAAATAGTAGTTATTAAAAAAATAGCAAAAAGTTTCTTCCTTTTTTTTATAGAAAATTTGGATTACAAGTTTAAAGAGTGTTTTTTATAATGTATTTTTAATTTAAAATTAATTGAAATAATATTTTTTAAAATTTTTATTTTTAATATCATACATTAAAACCATAAAAAAACAATTAAAAAAACTAAATTAATATTTTTTAAAATAAAAAATAAATTCAACCATATTACCAAACACATTCCTCTTTTCTAGACACGCAAGAGAACTGTTCCGATTTGTTCACCCAAGTTTTCTTACCGCCGCACGTTTTGGTTTGTAGATAACACGTAAGTTACAGTCAGCCTCTGAATAACTTGCTTCAGTAATTTCACACACGTGTCTACAGATCCATACACTGTTTTTTTCTTACTTCATTATCCAATCAGATGGCAGGGGACCTCAATCACAGATCTCAATTTAAAACGGACGGTCAAGGGCATATGGGTCATTATTCGAAAACGTAGACGTTTCGTAAGTTGTTGTGTGTATTCAAGCAGTTATCCCGATAAGCATGTTACGCTCTTTTTCACTTCTTTTTCTTCGGAAGAAACAAAAACTTGTGGTCTGTTTCTTGGAGTCCTTGCCACGTAGATAATAAGAATCTAAAAGAAAAGCCTTAGTTTCGTACGTGGAGAAAGAGAAGGTCTCTATTGGTCGCTTTTTGGTCAGTATTATCTGAGGAGGGATTAAATTAAATTAATAAAAGTATTTTGAAAAATATTGCTGTGGTGGGCTGGGCACTATCAACAAGTAACGGCGAGAGGGGGAATCTCCGTAAGAGATAACGTTGATGGAGGGGTTGCGTGGAAGGTTGAGAGCCACGATAGGTAACGGCGTTGTGCTCGGGGATAAGGGGCGTGGGGATTACGGTGGGACCGAGAGAGGTGGTAGGCCCCCTTAAATGGAAGATTTAAAAAGTGTTTCTGTCCAAATTTTGGTCCTAAAAGACATTAATTTTTTATCGAAAAAAAAAAAAGTGTCAATTCTTTGATGGGAAACCGACACGTGCATGAGAGAAGGGCGGGTTGCCAAGAGAGATGATCTATGGTGTTTAGTTGGGGGTTTAGGTCTTTGGCTGGGTTTAATGTTGGTTTAGGACAAGAGACGGGAGGATAATCATGACACGTGGAAGATCAGGAATGGCTCCACACTACAAAATTTCTATTATCGTGCCGATTATTTAGTTTGAAGGGGTAGTTGAGTACATTTGGTGGATATGGTTGGTGAGTTATGAGAGGATAATTACAGACATGTACCTTCCTCCCAAATGCCAAACCGTGGAATTAGTGATAATCTAGTCTCGTGATAGCAAATATAAGATAAACTAACCTCGGTGTCTGTGTTTTTTTTGCAGGTTGGATTACTTTTTTTTTTTTGAAAAAAGTAATGTTAAAATGTCGAAATAGAGTAAAAAATATATATAAAAAAATCAAACATGACAAATGACAAACTTGCGAGGAGGGTAATTAGAGGCGAGTAAATCTTAGATATTCTACTAAACTTGGAATTTAAGTCATAAAATTAAAATAATACAATAAAAAAATAAAGAGAATTATAAAACTCTTTTAAAAAAAATCATTTTATCCTTTTAAACTCGTGGTCCGAGTCATTAGACTCGAAACACCCAATATGGATAAACCATGAAATCTAATTCTCAATCAATTAAATATTAAATGAGTGAAATTGAAAAAAGAATTTCAATTATACAAAAGAATAAAAAAATAGTAATTAAAAAAATCAAAATCAAAATTAAAACATAAAATAAATTTTATATTTGATTGAAGTGTGAGATTGATAAGAAAATTTAATTTAGTAAAAGGACAAAAAAATTAAAAAAAAATGAGGATCAAAATTGACATAAAAAATCAAAAAAATGTTTTGGCTGAAGGGTAAAATTGAAAAAGAATAATAACTTTTACAAAATAACTAAGAAAAAAATTAGAAATCAAAACAATAAGAACCAGATTGGAAAAACATGATACCATTAATTTAAATTGAATGCTGAAATTAAAAATCAATAAAACTTATACAAAAGGGTCAAGGTAAAAAATTAAAAATTCAAAGAATGACAACCAAGTTGGAGAATATAATATTTGGTAAATTGGGATTAAAAGATAAAATTAAAAACAAATAAAATTTTTACAAAAGATCCAAGATAAAAAAAAATCAAAAAAATAAGAAATGAAGTTGAAATATCAACAACCAAGAGTGTCAAACTGTAATTTTACGGGGTAAGAAAGAAAATAAGGGAAAAAAGAGAAGAAAAACTGCATAAATCACCTGAGTGGCTCAGGCACCTCCCACGTGCCTCCGGGTAGTTATTCTTTTTTTTCCTTACATTTTTTTTGGAAACAAATATTATTTTTTATTTTTTAAACTTTGAATATTTATCACTCTACACTTTGACTATTTATATCATTATTTTTGTTTTTATCTTTATTCCTTTGTAATTTATTTTGTAATTTTTCTTTCTTTACATTTTTTGAAAAATTATTATATAAAAACTAAGAACATGATATTTCACTGTAGCAATTGCAACATTGTTCCATTCTTTTGCTACGTTAAAAATTAGTTTGAGATCTTATATATTTTTATTAACGCATTTGATCTTTACTATATTTTATTATATATAAGCATTAACTTTTTGATTTTCGGTTATATTTTTTACTCGATCTCAAAAAATATGTTAATAACACATGCACATTAATTCTTTTGCGTTAGAAAAAAATATTATTCGACTTGTGTGAGGCGAGTTAAATAGACACGTTAACACTTTGTTTTTTGTATTTATTGATATAAATAATTCTCGATGTATTTAATTAATTGCATGTATAGGTTTTTTGATTTATAATTAAATTTTTTTAAAAAATACACATTTGAAAAGCTTGCATTTTTTTTTTCAAAAAATTTATTCGACCGCTGCAAAGCGCGAGTCAAATAACTAGCAATAACAAAAAAAACATTATGTAAAGAAGAGAATGCCTCTTAAAGCCAAGATTAATTTTTTTGCTTATAAGACAATTTTGGTCGTTTCACTATGTAATTGAGATTGAAAAAGATTTATTTATCCCTAATGAATTTTGTGATGACTAACAAGCCGTATGAAAAGACTTGAATGCTCTTAAAAGCCAGTGTTAAGTTTTTTGGATAGAGGGGCAAAATTGTCATTATATTGTTTTAGTGAATAGTAACCCTGAATATGGAGCTGGTTTTGTTTATTTTAATAATTTTTTTTCAAAACACACAATAAACACATGAAAATAAAAATGACAGATTCTAACACTAATGAATAATTTCAGTAGCTTTGTGTAATTCATATTTCAGTTTTTGTTGTTTTTACTTTATTTAAGCTTTGTATTTTATTTAGGCCATGTCCATACATTCGTTCTTTAAGTTAATAGTTTAGGGAAGTATAAGTACTCTTTTGAAAAGGAATGTAAGGCATGGAAAATTACAAGCTTTGATGAATGAATTTTATGTATATTTGAGAGAGTTCTTATATTTTGGTTTTTGAATGAACTGAAAATCAACTTATCATAAAATGATTGTCTTCATGGCGTCATCTTACACTTTTTATTCGTGAATTGCTATTTTTTAGGTGGGGGTTTAATTTCCAATAGTATTGGTGTTTAGGTTCAATGAAATCTCTATGTTACACTTCCAAACCTGATTTTTTGGCTTTTTGGGAGTTGTATTTGAGTATAGGTTACGCGACCAAATGCTCATAGGGTTCGCATCACTATTTCAATTATTATTCATGTTAACACATCCATTCAACACATATTCTACCACCAATTTCAAGTTAAGCTCCCATTTCTCCCAAGGCTACTAGTTTTGGCCATTTAGAGTCACAATCCTCTAGGATTGTTTTTTTTTTTCTAACACTTATTTTCGCTATTCAAAATTTATATTTTAAACTAGATTATATATCCAAACACTTCACATTACATCAACCCTTTATTCCCCTCTCATGGCCAAACGTATCATTGTCATGGAAGCTATGGATTTGTTTTTCAATTCTTTCCACATTCAAAGATAAATAACATGTTTTTCATTGTTAAACATAAATCAAGCACAATTATCCATCAAAATAAACAACTCAAGAACAAACTCAAATCTTCCATAATACTCATTTAACCAACTAATTCAATCCTTCCAAATCATTCATTAATACTAGAAAATCAAGGCTAAAATCACTTACCCAATGTTTTATTTTATGGTTTTAGAGAGTTTTTCACATCAATTTTTTCAAATATCTTATCTTCCTTTTTAGCTCCAAAGCTTTCTCTCACTACAATCTTTCTCTTTTCATAAGTTTTTTTTCACTCCCCAAAACCCTTTTTGATGATGTTTCTCTCTCAATCTTGATAAACTCTCTTTAATCTTACTCATTTTTGTGAATTTCCTTCAAGAATTGGACGAGAAGACTTAAAGCTCTCATATTTTTTTTCTATGCTGGACTTATTGGCCTCTTGGCTGTTTTAAAGGCAATTTTTCCATTAATTACAAATTTGTCTCTCATTTGTGCCTTTTTGTATTTTTTGTGTAAACTATCTAGTTTTCAGCATGAATCATAAGTCTTTACAGAACTTTGATTGAACTAAAATTTTAAACTAGATTAGAACAACATGTCAATAGACTCCATGAAACTTTCATCCCAATCTAACAGTCGGATTGGGAGTTCTTCCCTTTAGCATAAAACTAGTCAGTTTATAAAATTTCATCAAAAATCTAAATTTCCTTGTTCAATCTTTATATAAATCTTATAAATTATCCTTATAGACCCTTAATATCATTTTATTATTTCAAATTATATTTATTTTATATTTTACACCTTTATTAATTTATCAAGCTTATTATTGTTTCACGTTAACGTCATCGATTTTTAACCGGTGCTTGCACCTTCACTCTTACTTTTTCATTGCACTATCCTTTATTATTTATTACCTCAATTATTCTATAGAATCATTTTCTCATTTTTCTTATTATTTTATCCATAAAAACAAGTTACTAGTTTCGTTGTCGTTATGAATTCTAAATTAAAATTCATTTATGGTGGCCATCACCTCTATTACACATCACAATTATTGTTATTATCATCATTTATCTATTCTTTATTATCCTAGTTTTCATTACTCATCGGGGTTTTACTATTTTTAGTCTTACGTTTACACGAGGATTTACTTCTAATGCTCAAATTAGCAAACTTGTGAAGAGGTAAATAACATATAGAAAAAAAAAATAAAAATGTAAGAGAATGTATTTTGCAGTTGTTGGTTGTGTAGTTTTATATGTTCATACATAATGACCTTGAATATTTACACACCTTAGTTCATATGAAATTGCTTTATGGAAAGTGGAGTTACATACATACCAAGTGGGAGTAATCATGAAGAATAATTACATTTACCGAGGTAACTAGAAAAATGAGTTGTTCATGTAGACATGTCCAAGGCCCTTTTACTTATGACCACATTAACAAGCTACTCAAGGAACATTACCCCCCCTAAATGAAGCCAACTTGTAAGAGTTTATCCATTTTCTTAGATATGGAATTTTCCCTTTCCCCCTTTAAAAATTCTATTTTTTTAGAATACAGAAGGAGAACTTGAGTTCATATTTAGCTTGTGAGCGGCCACGTCAAGGGGAATGCTTGATATATCATAGGTCTAAAGGCAAAGTTCTCTATTTGGATATTGGAGAGTTTTATTAAGGCCTTTTCTTACCCGGAGTCTATAGTAGACCCGAATTTGGTGGTATCACTAGTATTTATATCATGAAGCCCAACCTTTTATAACTCTTACACGACCAAGGTATCACCTTTTTTTGCCAACCTTTTTTTGGTTAGGAGTTTTATAACAAGGTATCACATGCTAATGATGACATTGATATCATGAATAAAAGGTGTTGTATTAGAAATCCATCTTAATCACCCTAAAAGTCTACTATAGAGTTTTTCACTTGGGATAATTACAATGGTGATTGGTATCTTAATAATGCCATTTGCTAACATGTATTTTCTTTACATCCCAATCAAATATATCTTAACTAAAATCAACTTAAAGTTGTCACTACCCATCTTGCTCGTCACTTTCTAAAAGAGAATTTTAATTACGCTCACATCTCCCAATACATTATGTGGTTAGAAATGACGATAATGATTATCTAAGGCATATCTATAAGGGAATGTTACCATCTCTTCATCCTCTAAAGTAAACACAATGGGCATGTGCTATAAGTTTGAAGTATAAGACATAAACACTTGTTTTCTATATACTCTCCTCTCTTGACTGGAATACCACTTTGTAGATAACTCATTCTATCTAAGAGCATATTAGTATTAGTTAATACCTCATGATGTGTATCGACCAAGTTAGTTGCTCTCTTTCATAAATTATTAAAGATAACCCTTATCGATTATTTTTTTAACTCATTTTTCAATGGATATCAGTTCTTTATATCATGTCCCTTATTCTTATGAATATATAATATTTTTATGGTTACGGGTGTGAGAATATCCTATCATGGGAATGAGTATCACGTAACGTATTTATCTTTTTATGGCAAAAAAAAACCTCATTTCAGGTTGTATTTAAGAATATGATAGAAAGTTAAAAAAAAAATAAGATAATTATGAATTGACACCCTCAAGTTCCTCTTGAGAGCTTAACGCCTATCTAGAGATCGACCATGCCTAAAATGTTATTCTTGAACTTTTAAAAGCGTGTATAAGATTGTTTGACCATACTCACTTCTTACACTAAAATATGATTTTTCATAACTTGTTTTACCTTTAAGAGTATTCTATCATTGAGAACTTATAGCTTTTCCCTTAAGACCAGGTTATGGACCCTGTTTATCAAGACTTTTATAGTGATTAGTTCTAACAGGCCTTCTACTTACAATATTTGTTTGTTAAATCTCTTTATATACTCTAGTGCTCATATTCTTCCTCTGGATGATAAAAAAATGTCTTTATAAAGTTTTTTTTGGTTGGGATACTTATGATAAAGTGAGTTATAAACTTTTCATAGAGATTCTAAAAATCAAATACAAATCTAGTTCCAAATTATGATACCACGTTCGCACTAAACCTTGAAACATGGTGGGGAAAATCTTTTACATGCAATTTAAATCTTGTATGATCAATTCTAATCTACTATACATGTTTTATACATGCTTTACTAGGCTTGTTATCTCATTATAGCTATCTAAATTCTTGTTAAAAAGAAAGTCTCTCAGAAGATAATTGTCTAATATATAGTTGGCCAATTAAGAAACTCTTACTTGATGGGGGATCCACACCTCTATAAGGCCTATATTACCATAAATTTGACCTCTTTTTGAGTTCTCTTCTTATTCATGCTACCCTAGAAAAAACTGAATAAAGTGTAATAGTGATGGAAACGACTACTCTTGTGGTTGTATATTGACTTGTCTTTGCCATGTTTAGAGCATTCATTTAGAGAATGTTCTTTATAACAAAAATTATGACTATGTGTAGGCTAAAAGATTGGTGAAGCATTTCTTCCACTCTTTTGCACCTTAATTTATCTTACCTCCTTTTTAAACTGGAGTTGTTTATATATGGTAAAGGGTGTAAGAGGTGGTGTTGATGGAGAAGTCGTTGTTGTTGAAGAGGAAAGACTATGAACTAATTTTATATGGCAAAAAATTCTATGTAAGTGCGCAATCTCACTTACTGGGCTAGTTACTTAAGATTTAGAGAGGTTTATGAAGCATATATGATGAGAAAGTCTCTAACCCTCCCATATCTTGGAGTTTGTAGGTTTTCCATCCATGGAAAGACTTAAAAATTGTATGAAAAGAAAAGGAATTGAATTGTTTCTTTTGAAAAAAATTTCTTATAGATGTTGTCATTGACGAGATTTAAGAAAAAAAACTAGAAGATAAGTTGTTTTTCTTGGTAATTAAAGGGAATCACGAGCACCATCAAAACAGGTTCTTTATTGGGTCTATAAGATCTTTTGATGCTATAGTTACTGGAGTAATGAAGCTTTAGAGTCCATGTAATATTTGTGTTTGTAGAAATGTAATGAAGAATAAGATAAGAAAAATGCTCGAAAATATCCTTTAAAATGTTGATGCAGCATTTGAAATTTGGATCCCATCATTCAATATTTCTCTTTTTAAACAGAAATAATGGTGACTTATATTTCTTTTTAATTTTAAATAACAAAATAAAAAGAAATGAAAAATGAAAAAAAGTATATATAAAAAACATTTTGTTTGCTTAATTATTGCTTTATAAAACCCGATTCTCGTAAGTCACATTCTCTCACTAATTAAAGAGAAACAAAATCTAGTAATGCAAAAATATCACAACTAAAGCATTGAATTACACTGCTAAAAATATAAAGAATACAATTAAATTCAGGTTTTGCGATCGAATTCTACCATCACCACAATCATCAAGGAAATAACTCAACTGGTCATGCCTTGGGTTTGCTCCTCAATGATTACGAGTTCGAGTCATTTCAGAGTCACTAGAGACTTACATAATCGTTAACTTCAAGGCTCATGAGATTAGTTGAAGTGCACACAAATTGACCTTGACATTCACGTTAATAATAATAAAAAAAAATGCAAGTGATATGATGCAATATAGGGTGCCGTCTTCCAACGTGGCGGCAAAAAGGCGACGAGGAGCCATGACCAAAAGAAATTCCATCACTTGAATCAATGTTTGAGCTACTGAACAGATAGGATCTTAATTAGATGCTTGAAAGGGTTAAAATCTTCATTGTTATGGAATATACATGCAGAGAATGTTTTGTTTGGTGAATTTCCGAGGCCTGGATTGCTTGATTATGTTAGGAAGATTTTTTAGCAAATGAGAGTAAGCATTAAGCAATGTTCTATATGAAAGATTGCTTCTATGTCAGGCAAGAAATCAGTAAATTTTACGCAAGAAATGAAAAAAAAATCAGTAAATCACCCCAGGAAGGTTGGAATTGGGCTGTATTTTGTTGTTTATTGATAAATATGGCTACCCCAAATAAATGCACGACTCAACTAAATTCTGCAGAATATGGATCAAAATGCATCATTAATTCATCCCTGCGCACAAATTGTTGGCTCGAAAATCAAATAAGACGTTTTAGACATCTTGCAGATATCTAAGCATTTCTGATATATATATATATATATATATATATATATATATATATATATTGGATTGTTAGAGCTCCGGCATGTTTAGCTAACAATTGATGTTGGAGAAGGATGAGAAAAAAATGAAGTGTTTCCACTCAAAGGTCTTATTATTCCTCTTATTTATAATTTCCAATACTTAAATTTTTTTAATAAGAAAAAAGTTATGGAGGGATTTAATTCACTATTTAGCCGACATCTTTGCTATTTTCCTTCCATAATATCCAGTGCCCGTTAATCCATGGAGTATGTACTTGAGCAAGACAGCGGGTCGTTGGTGGTAATTGTGACGTAATATATGTTATTATTAATGGCTTTCCTTTTATATCTCCTTAGACAAACAAGGAAAGCTTGGTTTTCAATATCCTTAGTCAATGAAGCAGATGGATGGATTTTATTTCTTACCTCGATTTTTCGATCGTACCTTATCCTCTCTCCTTTTCCTACCTATGGTTTCCGGCTCTAAAATCTCATTAGACAATATTGCCAATAAATCCCTACGTCTTGATATTTCTTGAAGTAAAAGCGACTGCCAGTACACGTTGATTCGTCGAGTCTAGTTCTTGGTCAAAGAAGATTGTGTGTTGAAAGTGAAAAACTCTTTGGTACTTTCGCTCTTGTTTGCCTCATTCAACATTGATTATCTATGAAAGGGTTTTTTTATATAATATATATTGTTTCAAAAATAATTTCTTTAACTTGAAATTTTAAACTAGCAGTTAAGTTTTAAGATATATTTTCAAGTAAAAACTATTTAGACTTTAATTTTGTATATGTCTACGCTAAACTGGTAGATGAAATTTCAAGATATGATATTAAGTAAAAGTCTTTTAAGTTTGGAACTTGTACAAGTTTATACTAAGTTGTTAGGTGAAGCTCAAAGACATGATCCCAAATAAAAAAAATTTGGGCTTAAAATTTGTAAATGTTCACATAAAATTGTTAGGTGAAACTTCAAGATATGATCTCAAGTGAAAATTCTTTGGGGTTGGAATTTACACAAATATACACGATCTTATACTTTATTTTTATTGAATATAATAGGGTGATGAAATTTGAACTCGTGATTACTTAGTCAATAAAACTGTAATACTATGTATATTAACCTACAAATTTAAATTATTTGTTCAAACTTCAAAATATAATTTATATTATTTTATAATTAATATTATAACAATTCATGTTATATTGCAGATTATTTTAACAATTTCAATGGATAAGAAGTGATTAAAAGATTATTCGAATGCGTGGAGCACGTTCTCTTATTGGATTTGAGTCGCGCAATTGCTAGATGCAGACAAAGTCATGCTTTGCAATTTCTGTATTTCGATCCAGAATTTATCTAATATTTCTGAACACGATTGTCTAATTACATCTACCCAAAAGATTAGCTAGAAATTATTAAATCAAACATTATTTCAATTAACTTAATTAATAGTGAAGGTAAAGGATGATATAATAAAAATATTTTTAATGAATTTAATTGTTAGAGTGGATAGTGATTTTTTTTTTATTTTTTTTTAAATAAAGAATTTGGATTCGTGTCCTTTGAATGCAGGTCGGATATATTTTATTAAAGTATTTTTTTTAAATACATCTATTTTAATTTATTTTATTATAAAAAAGAAATTTCTAACTGGATTATAAAACCCAGAAGGTGGGTGGCAAAGATCTTTCAAATGTTGCTTTTAAAAAAAAATTATGAAGGGAATATTAAGTAACACCAAGCTTATCTCTATTAAAAGCATGTTTGTTTTTATTTTTTAAAAATATTTTTAATATACTAATATTAAAATAAATTTTTAAATAAAAAATATTTTTTAAAAAACTGCTCTTCTTCAATTACTTGTTTGTAAAAAAGGATGCCACTGCTATGCAACCTATATTCCTAAACGAGCCTTGAGAGTAGAAGCCCTACCTCTTCCTCAAATGCCAATCACCTTTCTCAAGATTTTAAATATTAATTATTAAACAACATGAAACTCTACATATAAGAATGTTTGGGGAAAGATTTATATTACAAGGTCTTTTTTCTAGTTCTAGAAAAGAAAAAAACAATGTTAAGATCATGTTTGATATGATTTTTATAAATTAACTTTTGTTATTTTTATAATTTTTAATTCAAAGAAAAGTTATAAGTATATTTAATTAGAAATGATTTTTAACTTAAATTTTAAAAAAAAATGTTACAAAATTGAGTCAGAAATTTTAATCTAATCAAAAGCTGAAAATTTTAAATTTAAATTTATAAATTATAACTTATACTATATTTTTTCCTTAAAAAAATATTCTTAGTCATTTCTACCTAAATACACTTTCAACTTAAAATCATTTTAAAACATTTTTTGTATCCTATTCATGTGGTTTTAATCCGTACATGTAAAGGGCCAAGTTTTGCTGACATTGCATCTACTTTACGCATATGTGTATACATGCTGTGTTCTTGGTGGCTGGAATAAGCTCTTGTAATACTCTTTTTTTATATATATTTGAGGAAACCTCATTTTTTTAAAAGTGTATTTTATGGCTTAAATAAGTGAGTAAAATCCCAGCTGTTCCAAGCTCTTATAAGAAGTACACGTCCTGATTTGAACTCGAGACCTGCTGTGCAGATTTCAAACCCTTTGCTACCACGCTACGTTTCTTGAGGACCTCTTGTAATACTCGTTCCTTAGTAAATCACCTTTACGAGAGAAGAAGAACTCAATTTATATTAATGACAACTCAATGTTATTTATTTATTTGATATTGTTAATATTCGGCGAGCACAAATATTGTTTTTTGAATAATACATTTTACTTTATAAAAATTACCAGAGAGTAAAACTTAAATGTGCTTGATTTTGTTAAACGCTATATCCCGATTTTGAGAATAAAATTCTAAATTAATTTTAATGATGCATATAATTTAAATACTTGGAAGTTATTATAATCATAATTTTGCATTAGAAGTAAAATAAAGGGTGAAAACAAATAATAATAATAATAATAAAGAATTGGGTCAAGTGGCTCGCGTGCTAGGCTGGGCAAGCCTATGCCATGCGCTAAACCTGAGTTTTGAACAATCACTATCACAAATTCCAACACTTATATGGTCCCAAAATCACCATGTGCATTTTTAAGGGCAGCATAAATTATGACAGTTACTTGACATAACTAACAACTGGTGTCTTAGAATGAACCTGACGGTAAGCCTGTAACCTTCAGACATCCCGCTAAGTGGGTTTTATTATTTCTCTCTCTCTCTCTTTTTTTTTGGGTATAAAATGTTTTTTAATTCAGTAAAATGGAATACCCCACAGTTAAAAAAAATATGGCCAAAGGATAGCCATTTGCAAGTGTGGAGAATGTGAGACCTTCAAACCAATGTAAAAGGCCATAAAAAACCACAAGCCAAACCTTGAGCATAGATATTTCTAACAGGATAAATAAGCCTCCGTTATAGTTAAACGTCAAACCAATTGTATTGGTGGCTATATGCCAAAATTAAGGGCAAGCTCTATGAGAATTTATGAGCAGATATGGTGACTACACTAGCGAGAAATATAAATTTAAAGTTTCAATTCTAGCAGTTTTGAAATTGATACTTCTAATTGACGAATCAACATTTATTATTTTTGTTTGGATATGCCTTTCAAAAGAATGACTAGAAATATGGTAAAAATCCATCATCTTTAGGATCAAACAAGCATTGACCTAAATATATGTTGGTCTGACGAGCTGTGAGACTCACCATCTTTAGGTTTAACCAAGCGCTGAATCCAGATTTAAGTAGGTTTGGTGAGCTATCAGATTTACCATCTTTTAGCCCAGCCAAGTGCTAAGCTAATATGTATGTTCTTTTTTAACTCCAAATAATCTTGAGCTTTTGGTTTAGACTATCATTCAGAGATATTTTATCCTGATAAGTCAAAGATATTCATCCTGATGGCTTATATATATTTTATCCTTCAAAAGAGGAGATATCATTTATCTTCATTAAATAAAGCCTCATGGGCTATATATATTTATCCTTTAAAAGGAGGTTCAATTTTTCTCCCTAGTGCGATAACACATTTACTTTGGAAGGAATGGACATCTTTCTAGTGTTAGAACACAATTTACCTTTGAATAGATTGACATAGTCTCCCTAATATGATCGCACATCTCTCCAATGATGGTGTAGTGTCATGCATAACATTCAATGACAGGTATAGCTCCTAGATCGAGGGAGTTTTAGAAGTGTCGGGAAAAAAGGATTAATGGGGTTCAGGAGTCGCCACCTAATATCATGATCACTAAAACACTTGATGGTCTACAAGAGTCTAGGTAAGGAAACTAGTTATACATGGAAAAGATGCATCACCCCCAATGCACCATATTTATGATAAGCTGTATTGTTGAATAATTTTTTTTCTAAGATGGTATTTTTATTCCTTAATTTGTCTAACATTTAAGAAAAGCTTCTGTTAATAAGGAGGTCCTTATCTTATAAGATTAAAATCTTAGCCAATCTAGAGTCAAAACATAAAAAAGAAAAAAAAAATTGGTTTTTTTATTCAATATCAAGAATACATCTTACTTATAAGTTTATAATCCTTTATATTAAAAGAAAAATAATAACAATTTGATGTTTTTGAAATATAGGTCAAATTCTCATGATTTTAATAAACTAGTTATTAAATCCAAAATGCATGCAAAATAAAAAAGACTATTTTTTCTAATTTTTAGTATGCTAATTTATGCAAATATGATTTATTTGTTAGAAACTTAGCCATATACACACAAATAAAAATGTATTTTTTTTTTGTATTTTTCAAAACATGGAAATTGTTTTTTGTATTTTTTTTATTTTAAAGAAAAACATTTATATTTAATATCGGATCAATCTTATAGTATAAGTCTACAACCTTGATATTAAGTGAAAAGGTTAAAAAACACGTGAGAGACTCATAAATAATTTTAAAATGGTCTTGAATTTTTTAAGAATTTTTTTGGAAAATATTTTAGGTCTATTTGGCAGAAGCATAAAAAATAAGAAAATAAACACTGCTGGAAAATCAGTAGAGCGTGTTCACCAAACACGCCCTTAACTAAAAATCAAAGGCTTAAGAAATGTCTTAAGATCGTGTTTGACAAAAACACTTTAAAGACAAAATATTACATATTTTCTTTGATAAAAATTGAACATGCCAGACACTGCCTTATTGAAAATAGACTTAGCCCAATCACGTGAGATGGACTTCTTAGCCCAAAGGCCTAAGCCTATAAACACTACTCAAAATCAAAAAAGAAAGAACAAAGATCAAAGAAAAAAAATGCTCGAACTCTGCCAAGAACATCATAATCAAGAAAGATGAACCTAGAAACACATATTTGAGATCCAACCAGATTATGGAAAATGGAAGCCAAAGAAACATGCAAAGACATCATTCAAACAAGATTTTAAAGGTGGATTAGGATAACAATCAAACAATCATGATGATTATTTGATTTTTTTTTAAGAACATAGACGCAGAACTAAAGATTAAACGACAAGATTTAAGTGTTTTTAAATCATCAGGACCCTGGATTAGTGATCACAAGTCTTGTGCGTATGTGTAAGATCCAATAATCGATAAAAAAGACACGAAATCAAAGACCTAAGGCAATGTTCAATCGAAGAACACCAACCTAAAAACCTAGAAATGCAGCAACAAAACCTAAACCTAAAAAAACACAATTTATCCTAGAAAAGCAAACTAAACCTAACAAACAAAACTTAACCATGCTTAAAATGACTTGTTAAATAATAATAATAAAAAAATCCATAGAAAAAACAATAAACGAAGTCCATAATGACAATAAGCAAAAATAACATTCTATATGCATAATCAATGTACTATTGATTAAACTTATTGTCTAGAAGCTTAAACAACATCCCTACAACTTCAACAAACCCAACAAAATATCCTAAAACAACCTAATCCACATCAACATCAAAACTTAACATGGCTTGACATGGCTTTTTAAATGATTAACCAAACATTAAAGCATGCAAAACAACATGATACATTATCATATACCATACCTTAACATAGCTTGACATGGCTTTTTTTTTTTAATGTGATTTCTTCTCTTTTTATAGCCCTAAAATAGGTGGTTGTGAAACCACTTATGGGTTTGAAGGTGGTCTTTTCAAACTAGGTCATAAGGAATTTTTTTCTTCTTTATATTTTGCCTTTAATATGTTAGGAGACCATTCTTCTCCCTTTTTCTTTTGTTTCCTTTTTCCCTGGATGTCTGACAAACTTTAAAACTTTTAGAAAATATTGGGAACTTCATAACTGAAACTTGGCTGAAAATGACTAATTAGGAGAGCATCTTCCATGAATTAATCATAGCAAATAGAAGATTATTTAAGCCAAACACACCATATACCTTATAGAGAGGATGTATATCTAACATGGGGATGAAATCTTGTTTGATCCGGAGGTCTAAAACTCCACATTCATTGATTATAAGGTGAGCCCTCGATCAGCTTGAAACTATCAAATGCAAGGGAAATTGATCAGTGACAAGATGTTGTTGAGTTCATTGAGCCAAATAAGGTATAAAAGTGTGATGAGGATATCAAATCATTGTAAAAGAGATATTTCTCGATCGAGTGGTGCTAGTTTGAGCATTTGAGGTGGTCGCAGATGCCATGTTCATTCGCTTAAAAGTGGCAACTTGATTAACCTTCTCAAATGAAAAGGATAATAAAACAAGGATAAACGGTGTGTCACTCAATGTATTCATTAAAAATAAGTGACATGTCACTTGCTTAAACCCTATAAATTAGGGTTTTCTAATTGGAAACTTGATAAATTTCAATTTGGTCCATATTGTTTCAATTTAAGCTCAAACGTCTTAAATTGGGATAAAATTAATTAATTTTATGCAATTGGCCCCCTATCAAAATCAATTGAAACCCCTTAAGTTTGATGCCTTTTTTAAAGTAGTCCTTATTTTTCAATTTGTTCTATTTAGTCTCTCTAATTAATCTTTAAACTTTGATTTTGCTCAATTTAGTCCCTGAAAAAGTTCGATACAGCCCCCAATGTTGCTCACCTTTTGCAGACAGGTCCTTGTTCTTGAATTTCTTTACTTTGGCCTTTAATTGAACCCTAACCTTTATTTTTCTTACAATTTCATCCCTAATTTCATCCAATTAAGTATTGTCCTTTAAAATTCTAATCTTCTCAATTAAACCTAAATTAAGCTTCCCAAGTTAATTTGTTTCACCAATTATGTCTTTAATAAAAATTAATTCCACCCATTAAAAATATAATTAAGTTTTTGTACTTAATTAATTCTTTTAATTTTGGCCTAAATTAATTTATAAACTTAATTAAAACTTTATTTAGATTCATGATTAAATCAAATTAGCTTATTAAAAATCTAATTAATTCTTCAAACTTAATTTTTATGTAAATTGATCTAATTTCCATTTAAGTTAACCTTGAATTTGCATTGCCTTTCACATTCAGGTACTTCAAGGGTGCAATTGAATTTTCAATATTGTTAAAGATTCAATTTGGTCTCTCCACCCCTCATTTAAACATGTAGAACCCTCTTCAGCCTGTTCTTACCAACCAAGTTGCTCATCTTCTTGTATTTTTTTTGTTTTTCAACCTTTTTTTATCTTTTTTTTTATTTTTATATAAAAGAAAAAAATAATTTTTGAGGAATCCAAAATTGGGTTATGACAGATAAGATGGGCATTGCCTCAATAATGAGGATGGATTCGTTCTCTTCAGGGCACAAACCCTTCAATCTTCTAAGGATGAGATGGATTCACTCTTCTTGATGTGATAACACATATACCTTGGAAGGAATAAATGTTTTCTTGGTGCTATGACATAATTTACCTTGAAAGATTGGCATGATCTCTCTAGTGCAATCGCACATTTCTCTAAGAATAAGATGGACATTGCCTCAACAACAAGGTTGAATATGTTCTCTCCAGGGCACAAGCCCTTCAAACTTCTAATGATGAGATGGATTCACTCTTCCTAGTATGATAGCACATTTACTTTGGAAGAATGAACGTGTCCTTAATGCTACGACACATTTTACCTTGGAATGGATTGACATGGCCTCCTTAGTGCGATTGTATATCTCTCCAAGGATGGGATGAATATTGCCTCAATAGTGGGGATGGATATGTTTTCCCAGGGCACAAGCCTCTCAATCTTTCAAGGATAAGATGGATTCACTCTTCCTAATGCAATATCACATTTACTTTGGAAGAAATGAACGACTCCCTAGTGTTACAGCATAGTGCAATCGCACATCTCTTCAAGGATGGGATGGACACTGCCTTAGCAACAGGGATGGTTATGTTCTCTTTAGGGCACAAAGCCCTCGACCTTTCAAGTATGGGATAGATCCACTTTTCCCAGTACGATGATTAATTTGGAAGGAATAAACGTCACCCCAGTGTTACAGTGCTGTTTACTTATCAAGCATGATCCACTAGCCACCTCATCTAAAAAGAATATATCATATTGCCAAAATCAAAGGATCAATCAAATATCTTAAATACCATCTTAGCCCACAACAAGCCTATGGGATAAATTTGGACCTCATCACTAATCACTCATTCAAAATATACAATTGTCTTTTATTTTAGATTGATGTGAAGAATCGATTGAAACATAAATGTTCAAGACCTTCCTTTATCTCATAGAGAGATTGGTTCATCTTATCTCAGTTCTTCTAGTTTCAACAACAATAAAACAAACACTCATTTTCACTTAGTTGAAATAAGATTTTCAATAAAGATAGAAGATGAATTTCCTGTAGATAAATTGGTATTTTAATACTGAAGAGGTTGCAAAAACTTTAAATTCTAGATTTTATAGAGGATGCTTTTATAAATATAAAAGAATGTGGTGTACATTTAAAAATATTTAGCTAATCCATTTTGATTATATTTTTAGAATTATTTGTTCTGTATTGAGAAAAAAACAATTAAAATATTAAAAACATGTTAATAAAAATTCATGTGTTGAAAAATTTATTTTATATTTTTATCTCTTAAAACAAATACGTTTATATTTTTTTTTATTTGAGCACTCTAACAAAAAAAAATACAAACAGATGAAAAAAATAAAATAAAATTATTGGAAGTAGATTATTGGGCTTCTTCCGATGCTGTGAGAAAAACCTTTGCGCATTTCCAGCGGTCGTGTCCCAAATGAATAGATTGAAAGCAGCTGAGAGACTGAGACGATGATTTCGAAGTAAAAAGAAAAAGGGTCCGAAAGAAAACTAAAAAATAAAAATAAAAATCATAGTTAAATTGAAAGAGCATGTGAAGTGCGCAGGGAAGGCATATGCTCTCTCGCTGAGTCTGACCTCTCCACCCACAACCCAACCAATCTTTTCTTTTTCTTTTCCTCGTAGATCTAAAAAAACAATGAAAGAAGGGAAATCTGCTGCTAAATTGAACAACAGTAATAATCAACAGCAACACCAGCATCAAAATGGGCACTTTTCTCCTTCCAAATTCGCCAAATTGTTGGATCCTGAGGCCTCTTGGGACAAGGTACTCTTTCTATTTGTACTGTGTTTGTAAAATTTCTAGCTTTGAACTAATGAATGCAAGCTTACATACAATATAATTTTAATGTTGCTTAAAAGTTGTATTGTTAATTGCAGTTAATAATAATTCATTTAATTCTTGAGTAGACATAAAAATTGGGTTATTACTTAAGAGGAGTAGTAGTGATACGCTGCTCACTACAGGATCAATTGGGAGATGTGTTGCATTGGATTAGGCAAGTTGTTGCCCTCGTTTGCGGTATGCTATGGGGTACTATCCCTTTGGTCGGCGGTATTTGGATCGGCCTGTGAGTTGTTTTTTCTTTTTCACTGATCTTTCAGTTTGTGAATTCTTGCTCTTATAATCAATATTTCATTACCAAGCTTAAGTGAATATGTGATTGTTGTTGTTGTTGTTGTTCATGTCTTATTTCCCGGAAATAGAAGTGGTTGATTCATGCATACATATGTGCCAGACTCAAATTTGTTTCTTTTTGTATTCTTGGTATCAATGCTAGAAAAACCAGCAGTTTAGTGTAGATTCTTTTTGTTAATAATTACTGCAGTTTTATATCTACTACACTACTTCCTTCTAGCTTAATGGATGTGGATGTCCTTTTCCTTGCCCTTTCCATAAAAGTTCCATGTGAGTGCTTCAAGGCAAAGTACTAATATGACTGTCACCAATATTATTTTGAATATCGTTTAGTCGTGCTTTAGATGAGTCTAGCTATTCTAGCTTCAGATTAATCTGGGGGGTTTGGATGAGTTCTCTGGCTTAGTTTGAACATCTTTGAAGCACTACATGCAAAATTTACTGCAATAAGCAAAAATATTGCATGTGCAGGACCCTTTTCCTCTGAAGAACACCAGTATTGGAATTTCATTGTAATTAAGAACCATGAATAGCAGGACATTGAAACCTATGTTGCATGATTGCACTTTCCTTTTATGCTCTGAAGTTACACCTAGGTTGCTTAAATCATAGCTTGTTATGTTTAGTACTTTGGTGTTTTTGTTGAAAAAATTCGTTACTTTTTGTGAACTAATCTATAGAAAAGTGTAGTTTGTGCTAGGGCATGATAATCTTTGCTGCAGAAGTTAGAATTATGTTTTTGTATTAATTGTGTAATTGGAGTTTCACTTAATCATGTTTTATGGGAGTAGCTTTTACACTACTAGTGTGACTAATCAAAGATGCAAAGAAGAATAGAGAGACCAATAGTGTTTTAAGACACTAGTTGCATGGGCATTTTTATGGATGGTCCTTGAAATGAGACTGGTCACTGGTGTAGAGACATTAGCAGTTCTAAAGCGAAGGGGTTTTGCTGAACTATTAAAAAGGGCCCTTGATGTGACGTCCATGATTTATCTTAAGTGCCAGTATTAGCTGAATCAAATCTCAAAGCAGTATCAATTCCATTGTTTTGATAAACAAAACCTTCTCATCAGGTCTAAGAGGTGGGCCCTGTGATACTTATAATTTAATATCTTTGAGATATACTAGGACCATATTGAGGTAGGTATTATTTGGCAGTCAGAGGCACTTTGGTTCCTTTCGCCGTCTCCTCTCTCCAAACAATTAATTCCTTCTAATTACTATATTTTTTTTCATTAGATAGGAAGTTTAAAGGTACTTTCTCTGCTCGTCTTTTTATCTATTGAAATTGACAATTGGATAAACAGCATTGCAAGGGACCGGGACTATAGCCAGTCAGTGTGATGGGAATTCTTGCTGTTCACAAGATTATGTTTCCTTGAAGAGGAAAAAGGTTTATCAAGTGTAATGCACAGTGTTGTGACTGGCATTGTTAACTTTATGTTAGTTTCTCCTAAATCCATATCAGTGCGATTCATATTAGGAACTTCCTTCGGAGTTAAAATGCATGCGCCTCCTGTTATTTTTTGAGTATTGATGGTGGGCACTGATACTGTGCTACTATGTCCATAGACACGTACACAAATAGATAAGCTAACATTCAATGTGCAGAAATTTCTTGTGCTGAGTTTCTAATTTTTGCAATCTTTTATTTTTCTCTGGCTAAATTCTATGTTAATTTTGGTTGACAGTTTTCTGTTGATTTCCTCTGGGATTATATATGGTTATTATGCAATGATATTAAAGATCGACGAAGAAGATTTTGGTGGTCATTCAGTTCTCCTCCAAGAAGGGCTCTTTGCTTCTATCACTCTATTCCTGGTAGTTTGGCTTCTTCCTTTTCTTATTCAATTTTTTCTTTCTCAAAAGTAGGGCTGCCTTCAAGCACAAAAAGTCAACAAAAGGAAACCTTGGTTGGTTTCCATACTAACACACCCAGCTTCATCTTTTTTTTCTATTTTACAGCTATCGTGGATTCTAGTGTACAGCCTGGCCCACTTCTGATTGGATTGATACACCAATCTGGCTGCTTCTGCCTATCTATCTTTAAGCAATGTTCTTACTCTGTTAATCACATCTACAAGGCACCATTGCTTATGCCCCGAGAACAATGAGAAAGTTGCTTGCAATTATTGTCTGTTGTCTACTTTTTGATTGTGCACCATCATTACACGTAGCATGAACATGCTAACTTTTGATTCATGGTATTTATTTTAAAGTTTCTTCATAATTTTTCCTCGAAATGTAGCGATTGATGATTTGGACACCTGACAATCAAAACTGAGGTGTGGCAAAGACATTAAAATTTGATAGCAAAATTGTGGTGGAGTGGAGAATGATGAATGCAGTTTCAAGGGTCCAAATATTATTTATTTTCTTTAGGAAAAGTACTTTCAGATTCATGTAGTACTGACTAGCACGTGGTTTTTTGAACCTGACTGCATTTCAATCCATGGAATGTTTACTGTGCTATGCGTATTGTATATTGTATGTGATTCTGTGGATTACCTTCCCCTTTCCACTTGCTATTTTCTATCCTTGTTATTTTCAATGGGGTTTAATCAGTTGAGTTTTTAACAATAATTTCAGTTTTGACAGATTAGAGACGATTACCACTTTTCTTGTTCTTGCTAAAAAAAAAGAGTCAGATCACCCTGGAGCAGTTCTGGATGGCAACAATGTCTGGCATTTTGTTTTTTGCCTTTTTCTTTCTTTAATTTTTTTTAATTGTTCCAGTTTTTCCCTTGTAGGTGAATTGTGCAATTGGATAATGAAACTTTCCCTTTGTAAGAGGCTCCCACTCTCGCAAAAGCTAATTCGCTTTTGAAGCATTGCTATAAATAAGTTGCTGTTCATTCTTGTGAACCCATTTCGTTTATTTGAAGCCAATGTTGATCCATTCCGGCGTCTCACCTCGCCGCAAAAACAGAATAATATAACTTGGGCTGTCTCAAAAAACCCAGATAACGACGAACCGATTCCAACTCGCTCAAAAATTGCTGGCCCCTCTCAGATTTCTTCGTGAGTGGTTGTTCTTTCTTGTATAGTGTGTGCACATGTGATGACTGTGGCAGTTCAAAAGCTACCCAGAAGCCGAGGGAGAGAGAATGGATTTTTATTATGATTTTGACATGCAGCCATCTAGCTGAAAAAATTCTATAATTGAAAAGCAGTCGCAAAACATAAACATCCGTGGGGGGTCATTCAAGGCTCGTTTGCTTTTCCTTTAAACTTTTGTTCAATAGGTTTTTACGACCTTCAGACATTTCTACAATAGCAAATGGGAAGTAGTTCATTGACTTGTAACAGACTGTTTCAGAATTGTTTCAATTTAGCCAGTAAAACAAGAAAATATATATAAAAGAGGAAAGAATCATTATTTTGTACACAACCGCTCCAGAAGCCATGTTTCAGGCTGAGATCTTACTTCAATCTCTGATGTCTTCGAGATACAAGGTATATGCGCCCAAACACCCACCGTCTACCTACTCTTGAAATGGTTTGCTGCAAATGGATATCAATCATGTGAGTCGGATAATTGTTTTCTAGTCTTGTTTTGTTTCTTGAATTTGTTCCTTCTATTTTTTATAAGTTGATCAAATCAGATTAATAACAAGCACATCTTAGTTAGTGCAAAACGGTGGCTAGCTTATACAGTTTCAATATGCAAAACCTTGTGGCCATTAAACAAGAACGTAGATTTTTTAGAAATAGATGGCCAGGCTATGGTATGCCTAGTCTCTGAATGAAGGCGGTTGTTCGATGTAAAGATAAAGGGTCTTGGAAATGCATTAGTTGGAGGCTCGGAATCTAATGCAAAAATTCGTAATGAAAGAATATTTCCAACCCTCTATCCCAGAGCCCCACATTGAATGGGACCATAATTGAGTAATAACCCTTTGGGAGAATGCCAAATGCAGTACCATGATTTGAATATACTTCCTTATAACAAGAAACTGTATAAATGAGATCATAAAGCAGTCTTACTATCAATATTTACATATTTAGCTCCTTGAACAAGAAACAGAATAATAATTTTGGCATCAGAAGATTAATTACCTCAACCTTGGTGCAGAATTCTAGTAAACTTTCACATACATGACAATCTGCTCGATGTGTGGAGTTGTTAGATTGATCTGATTTCACGAAGGTAAATACCTGCACAAAGACACCAAAATCAGTGAGAGAAGGAGCTTTCAAAGTTGATCCTGATTTTGTTAGTTGGAAACAGCTGAATACATTTCTATCGAATCGTGGATGAAAAATGAAGTGGAAGCTTCTAAGCGTTTTCATATTAATACAAGGCTTTGTTAACACGAACCTCCTCGCCACAATTTGGGCATGCTCCCTTGAGTGCCACCAAGTCATTCCTCCATAGACCTTGCAGCACCTTCACTGTGAAAATGGGTTCTCAAGTAAAAATCCTTATTTTGAATGAAGTAAAAGAATTGACATTTTTTCTCCAATAAAGATCTATCTTCTCCTATTTAGGTTTAGGTTTTGACAGTGTTCAAGGTTTAGCTGATGAATCCAATAAAAACACTCGGGCTTTTATTTTAAACACACAGATGCACAAACCCATATATGCAATAATATTTCCTTATCATATGGCATGTTTCACTAGCCCAACCTGACACGAGGTGTTTTTTAAAAAAAATTATGAACTAGGTGGACAAAATGATCAAGTCAACAAGGTTTTCTAACATAATAAAAAAAATTAGACAATAATCGACCATGATCAATCAACAAAGATCGATCATCAACCAGAATCGACCATGATCGATCAATCATGATTGTCCAGTAAAAGCTATTTGAATTTCATTTCTTTTTCCTAGTTATATTAAAATTGCTTTTCTATTTAAGCCACGAAGTTTTGATTTGATTTTTCTAGTTAGGAGTCAAAGTTTTATTTGATTTAGGTTTTTTCTTGTTTAGATTTTCTTAAATAGAAAGGGATGGTTTTAAGTTCTTATATAAACAACTTTATGTATTATTTAAAGAATAATCAAAATTTATGAAATAAAGATCTTTCAAAATATATCATAGTTTTCTCTAAAATCTTCTCCACGATTAAAGGTTATATGACCTAAGAGCATGAGAACCATGGTTTCTTTCTCTATAGTTTAGAGTTGTAAACTTTAAGGCTTGAGAAACCTTAACACTATACAATGTGTCAATTGGTATCAAAGTAGCTTGACCTATTCGATGAACAAAGATATTAGCTGAGTCTTCTCACCTCGTGATGCAGTAGGTCATCTGGGATACTGAATACTATGAAGGCATGAGAGGCAATGTGAGACACAACACTACAAAGATTTGATCAATGAGAGCATTCTATAGCATACTTAATTGGGCAGATGGATCAACTATAAGGAGGCACAAACGACAATTGTGAAGAGAAGAGAGATGTGCTCAAAGACTTACCTAGAGGCAAACCAAATCCTAGGTCTATTCCTACAAACTCATATGGGTATCATGTCTATTGAAAGAGTGGCGTATGCAATGGGCGATGCATCGAAAACTCAGTTCGCAACAACCTTTCTGTAAAAGCGTTCCTAATTTTGATAAAATTCCTTTTTTATGGGAATTTCTCGAAAAGGAGATTTATTAGATGATTGCTAGAAGTGGAAGCTTACTTTTATTTAAACAAGATTACTTGTTATTTAAAAACTAGAATTTGCCATTCGTAAGCTTATTTATGGTGCTGGGGATTGGTGGTTTGAATTTCTAGAAGATAAAGCTTGTATTGTTACCTATAATTTCATCATGACAAATTTTGAGAAAATTATTAATCTTGAGCTTGTACAAGATGATTATGAAGAGATCTTGTACTAGGCATTTAAGCAATCATGCCATTATTACTTGCCTTCTTTTCAACCATCACCATTAGCAAGGAGGCAAAACTTAAAGGAAATATTGTCTCTTCAAAACAGACAATCTCAGCAGCAGTGACAACAGCAGCAACAACAGCAGCAGTAGAATTATAAGGAGAAGATGAAGGACCAAGACAAGCAAACACTAGGTTTTGTCATAGAAGATGAAAAAAATGACAACCATGAAGATGCAATGGATGAGGGATGTGTGAAACAACCTCAAGCATGAGATGTCAAAGAGGACCGCAAAAAAATTGAAAAGGAAGTTAGGGAAGTCAAAATTGTTGGAGGGGCTCATACGGCAAAACATGAAAACATTGTTGGCGTTACCTCTACAAATGAGTCTGGACAGAAAGCATTTCTGGAAGCAAGCTTGACTTGCCATTAGAGACACTTGACAAGGTTGCATCTTCAAAAAAGCATTGAGCAACCGATGGATACTTGGTGGTGTAGATTTTGATAATAGGTCGGTCAATGTTTTTATGAATGAGTTCAAGAAGAATTGTTTTATGGGAAAAAAGATTGCTTCCAAGTTAAAGATGCTTGCTGAAAAGTCCATGGTAGAAGGGGATAAATATCTGATTAAATTTGAAGGTAACTTTAAAATTCTTATCTTCAATCCTCCTAGTGTCGCAAAGCTATCCTATATAGATTTTGTTGGTTTGGACTAATTTGATTATGACGTGGATATGCTATCATATAGCATGGCAAAAAGATTAAGGGTTGATTTCAGGAGCAATTGGTTTGAACAAGTTACATGCAGATTTGGAAAGAGATTGGAGCAGCTAATTTATTCCAAATATTTATCCAAATGGCTTGGGAGAGTTCAGTTTCTAACCATAAACTCGATGATGAGTTCTCCTCGAATGGAAAAGCCTGACACGGGGTGTTATTTTTTTAATTATGGGCCAGGTGGACAAAACAAAGCTCTAGAAGAAGTCTGAGCGTGTCAACAAGGTTTTCTAACAGGTTCTACAATATTAGACAATGATTGACTATGATCAATAGACAGTGATCGATTGACTATAATCGCCCAGTAGAAATTGTTTGAATTTTATTTCTTTTTCCTAGTTAAGTTATAGAGTTTTAATTTGATTTTTCTAGTTAGGAGTCAAAGTTTTATTTGATTTAGGTTTTTTCCGATTTAGATTTTCATGATTGGAAAGGGACAATTTAAGTTATATAAACAACTTCATATATTATGTGAAGAATAATGAGAATTAATGAAATAAAGACCCTTCAAAATATAAAAGAGTTTTCTCTACAATTTTCTCCATAGTTAAGGGTTGTAACCTTGGACTTGAAAACTTTAGTTTCTTTCTCTATAGTTGACAGTTTGTTCTATGAACCTATAGAATGGATATGAAACTGTAAATAATAGTACACGCAGCTCAGACAAGCCACTCAAACATTTGAACTTCCAAGATTTATCCCTGATAGGTAAAGTTTTTTAGATTTGAGTATCTTTTTGAAGATTCATCTGACATCATTCGTCCATTTTTAAGGATCCCATATATTGGAAGTTATGGAAGGTGACAAATTGAGAATTTCCCTAACTAGGGGTAAAGAGTCCTTCCTAAAAAGTAACTTAAAATTCATTATTTCACAAAATTTCTTGATTACTGAATTACAGAAGATAAGGTTAAATTAAAAGCTGTTACCCGAAGCAGATGCAATTGGATAGCCAATCAAAGCACTCACTGCCATAAAGAGAATACCATTAACTGTAGCAAGAAACCCAATAATAGGCGTCTGGCTGCCATGGGATATTACCGAGCCAAATGCATCTTGGTAAGCCAGGCCAATTGTGTAGATTATAGGCAGAGCGCACGCTGAACAGCCAACTGTAAGAAACAGGATCCAAATACTTGCTAGTGCAAACGCCTGTGATATATCTGCCTGCCCTACAGCCATGCCAATCAATCTTCAAGTCGAGAGGAAAAAAAAAAAAAAAAAAGGCCAAGCTGCATCTTACCAACTAAAACGAATAAACAACATCGGGAGAAAAAAACCTTCATAATTATCCATGATTTCCCCCCTTTATGGCGGGCATCATGCAAAACAGCAGAGTGCTTCCCTGCTTTTAGTCAATGTTACACAAATGGAATATTTTTACGCATATAAAGAAACGATTCGATAGCTCATTACCTCAGCATCAGAGTATGTTGACTGTCGTCTAATACTGCAGCGAGGGTACTTGACAACACATTTGGAACCATAACACCGCAATTTTAACTGCTTCAAATAATTGTTGGGGTAAGGAATTCGAGAGCTGTCGAAACTAAAAGTTTGATCCACAAATGTACAGAATCAAATTTTATTACCTCAACTCTATCAAACATGTCATCTATTATCAAAGGTTTGCCACTGTAATATGCATCTCGTGCCTAAAAAAACATCAATTCAATACCGCACAGTCAGCCCACTTCTCCTCATCTTCTCCACACAAAAATTCAATAAGATAAAAAGCATGAAACCAAAGTAACGAGAAAATGTTCAAATTAGGCCCAAAATTAAAATAATGAAGAAATCTGACGCACTTGACGATAGAGAGCTTCGAGAGTTTCTTGGCTTGCAGTCTCTATTGGGCCAACGAATAAGCAAGACGGTCCTTCCGGTGCAAGTGCAACCTTACGCGTTCTTGACACTCCATTGCTACTCATCGCAGAGAGGCGAGCCCAACAAAATGAAGCACCCTCTCTCCCAGACCTGCTAGCTCTGTTGTAGGATGACAGTTCGATCACGTGACGAGAGATGTATGTGCACGTGCCTGCCATGCTACTCTTCTCTAACTGCAGTTGCCGAGAACAAGAGGCGCTGCTCTGCTCCACTGAAATGGTTTGTGGCCACGGAAGGAAGGAACTGGGTTTTTAAATGGTTGGAATTGTTTTATGACGAGAATGCCCCCTTCTGTGGCTCTTATCTGTTGGTTTATCATGGCGCCGTCAGTGTATGATATGAGGTAGCGTCCGTTTTGAAACAGAATGATATGCGACGTCAGTGCGGCTGGAAAACTGTTTGTCTGACATTTAATTTTTTTCTTTTAATATTTTTAAATTGTTTTGATTTTTTATATAAAAATAAAAAAAATATTATTTTAATATATTTTTTAATAAAAATTATTTTAAAACATAATATTTACCACACTCCAACAAGTCTAAAAACAAATGTGGGACTATGTTTCGTGGGGTTAGATTATTTTTTATATAAAAAAATATATGCAAATATTATAAATGTGTTTGGAAAAAAAATCACCATTCAAATTATAAATTCAATTTGGTTAAATAAATTAATTTTATTTTAATTAAATAATAAAAAATTAAACAACGATAAATCAATTTTTTTAAAACAATATCACAATAACTTGAGAAAAATACTTTTTTTCAAAAAATTAAAAAAAAAATACAACTTAACTCTTAGTTCATTAAATATAAAAGAATGAGATTACAACAAACAAAATACCTAATTCAAATCGAGTTAGTATGATAAACCTATAACATGAGTAATAAGGAGTGAGCTAACCGGGTTAATCCATCAAACCTGCGATCCAAATAAAATTGAGATAGCTCGATAAAAAATAAAAAAAAATTACAAAGCTAATTAAAAAATAATAATATTGAATGATGAAACAAAAAAAGAAGAAGATGTTAACATGTGCTAATTTTTCAAACTTATAACCCGTGTTATTAGACTAAAAACATCATATTCAAAAAAACTATGAAGTCCAATACCCAACCAATCAAATGTCAAATGATGAAATCAAACAAAAAAGTTCAATTATATAAAAAGATCCAAAACAAATAGTAATTAAATAAATAAGAGTCAAAACTAAAATAAAAAATAAATTAGAGAGCAATTACAAATTTTTTATTGAATAGTAAATTTAAAAAGAAGTATCAATTTAACAAAAAAAGACAAAAAAAAATAAAAATAAGTGAGGATCAAATTGTAAAAAATAATAATCACAAATTGAAATTTAATGATGAAATTAAAAATAAATAAAAACTTTACAAAAGAGCAAAGAAAAATATTTAGAAATAAAAATGATAAGGACCAAATTAGTAAGAAATAATATATTATAAATTTGGGTTGAAGTATGAAATTGAAGTCAAATAAAAATTGCACAAAAAGATCAACAAAAAAAAATTAAAAATCAAAATAATAAGAATCAAAGTTGAAATATCAACAACTAAAAGAACAACTCTTAAAATTTGAATGGTCACCACAATTTTAATGGGGGAGGGGAGGAGGGGTGTCACCACCACCTCCCACGCCCCGATAATTTTTTTATTAAAATATTATTTTATGTTTATTAAAAGACTAAAGTGCCACCAATCAACTTTATAATAATAATAAAAAAAATCCTTAGACGCAAGTTTTAAAAATTTTGATTTTAAAGAAAATAAAGTTATTTTATCGTGTAAAAAAAATAAGGATTAAGAAGCACTTTTATGTTAGTTTTAAAATTTTGTTTTTAAAGATAAATGAGTGATTTCAATATGCTTTTAAAAAAATAAAAAGATAACTCTACCTCTAATTAGTTGTGTAATGACCAATTAATATTGTGAAAAGATCAAAACACCCCCTTTCAATGCCATTGATTTTTTAGAACAGCAAAATAGTAACTAAATTGTAGTAGCATAGTGAATTTGTCTTCGGCTTTAGCTTTTCTTACGCGTGTGTATATTCTTGTATTTTTTGTTTTGAAATTATATAAATTTACTTAAAATTTATTGCATAAACATATTTATTTTGTTTATTTATGTATTTTCAATTAAATATATTTGTGTCTTTTTTGTATTTGTCATTTCTATGGAGACACTAATTAAAAGCAACTCTAAAATTGTAATTTTTTCATAAATTAAATTTATGAGTAATGCTTTTTTTTTTTTTTATGAAAGAGAAAAATAACAATTTCAGATGTATTTAATTACTTTTCAATTATATTTGGATTTTTAGTGTACATGAGATTATAATGTAAAGTACAACTTATAATTATTTTTATAACGTCAATAATTTTTATGTTATATTGCGTGTTTATTTTGGGAAAACAATATAAAATCTTTGCGTCTGCCGGGAGTCGAACCCGGGTCTATTGCTTGGAAGGCAATTATCCTAACCGTTGGACTACAAACGCTTGGTTTGCTTAAAACCTCGATTGACATATCCTAATAGTTATTTCTATGTGATGCAAGGCATCAAATTTTGACAGGCACCGATATGGGAACCTCCAAACTCAGCAGTGAACTTTTTTTTTGTATGAGTTCCACTGCGTTGTTCATGATCAAATACAAGAATAAGATTGTAAGAAATTTTTTTTTTTTTAATCAGAGGTCTTTTTTCCTCTTGCATAAGGGCCGCGACAAACTTCATACTTATCAGCTAGACCTTAGACTTCCCATCTCTGCAGAGAGCAAAGTTCTTGTCTTCAATGGCCTCCTGTTGCAATGCTTTTGCAAAGCCCTGGGGCTGGAGGCCAAGCTTACTGGCTAAATAAGCTTCACAACCCAAACTACCCACCAAGTCAATCTGAACTCATATCAGAAGCATGGATGCAGCACAATCATATTTAGAACTCATCTGCCATATCTTTTTTGTTTCTTTTGTTCTTGTAACATGTGCTTGATTATGAGAGACCTTCAATGTTGATCCAAGATCTTTCAAAGAAAAAAAAAAAGACGGGCAATGTTGTATGATAAGAATCTAATCGAAACAGTTGATGTTTCTAACTTATTTTTGTTAAAATCATTCCAACATACACTTTGAATTCGGAATAAAAATATAAATATCCAAAACTTTTATATATATATAAAAAAGATTGTACATTCTATCTCTTCTCTAAAATTTAAAATCCTAATACATTATCATCTTTGACCTATCAAAGAAATGATCCCATTCATGTTTCCCTTCTGTCCCAAAGAAATTTTTCTTCCAAGTATACTCTTCTATATCTTCAGAAAAATTCTTTCCAGCTTTAATATCCATCTTAATCTTCTCAACTCTTTCAAGAACCCCATCAATTGTGAGATCAAATGCATCTTTAAGGGTCTCCAATCCATAACTTGGATCAGCATACACCATGCCTGGAATCAGCTTTATAACCTCTTCTCTCATAGCCCATACTTCTTGTATGGGAATCCGAGATAACGTCCTCTCAATGCTGACTTTCTCGTCTTTTATCTTGTTTGCCGGTATGAACACGGAGTATTTAGTATAATCCCTCGGGAAATGCCATAAATACTGGGCATAAGATGAACCTGGATGGAAGAAAACTGGAATGCACCCAGCCAAGATTGAATCAAAAGTTGATCGCCTAGTATAGGAATCCCCTGGAGGCTGCAAGCAGAACGTAGAGCTTTGAAACATTTTCATCAAATTAACTGGTTCATAGCAATTGCTTGAACCGGTAATACATTCTAGCAATAGGCATTTTTCCCTTGCAGCCTGGCACTGTTCAATAATGTCAGTACGGATAGAATCTGGGAGGTCAGGTCTCGGCCCACCTGCGAAAGAAAACAAGAACTGCCTTTTCAGTCTTCTCATCCTGTTTTGCCATTGAAACACTTCGTTGTCACTTGAAGGATGAAAGTATGTTGGATAGGGTATTGCAAAGTCATTGTTGTTCCACGGACTTGATTCAATAGTTAACACTGTCATGTTTCTAGATTCAGGCAAAATCATAAGCTGGTTGCCCCAGTCATTGTTGTTGTTCGTTAATCTCCTGAAATCCCAAGTGATCCTTCCAGCAACCATGAAGTGGTCACTACCCCACAATCTTTTCCACTCGGGGCTTTCTCTTAGCCACCTGACAAGATGACGAGAATAATAATCTTTCATCTTCTTGTCAGCATTCCACAGATAACGAGCAACGTCAAGCCCAGAATAGTAAGGGACAAAGATTGCTGAAGCCAATGAAGAGTCATTGGTTAAGCACTTGTACTGCTTCATTTTATGGTGGAAAATGATTTCTAGCATGAATTGGTTTGTATCATACCAGCCAGTGTTTGAGAGCGTCCTTTCCGAATTCTTTAGCCGGGGACCAAAGCCAAAGTTTGACAGGTAGGGGCACATATTAGACCATTCGTTAAGTGATTGACAATGCCTGACCAAATCACCATTGAATCGGCTTGGAAGGTTATGGATATAAATGTATCGGCCTGCACATGATTCGGGATGTGAATCCGAATTGGTTTGCCTCCTTATTTGATCTTCCTTGTTAGGCTGTTCGATGACCTCCTCGATTACCTTCTCTTCTCTATGAAGTGAATGATCAACCTGTTTCTTGACCCGTTTCTCCCTAGCCGGTTTCTTGACCCGTCTCCTCCTAGCCTCTCTAGGAAGTGAGTGATCAAACGGTTTTTTGACCTGGTTCTCCCTAGCTGTACTCCTTGCATTACCAGATTCTTCTCTGTTTCCTTCACCAAAGACTTTGTTGATCGATCGAGCTTCATTTTCTGTAAGATGTATTTGATTTTCCGGTTTTGATTCTTTCCCAGCATTAGATACTTCACGAAGATACTTGTCCCAATCACCACCGGTAAAAAAATTGTCGACAGGATTACCTGTTGCTATCGTATCCATATCCATAATAGAGTCTGATGCAACATGCCCTGTTTCCTCATTGGAATTCCGATTCACACCACCAAAACTCGATTCATCGGTATCAACAAAATTATCATAATGGTGTTTCAACAAGAAATTATCCTTCTTATCAAGTTTTGAGCCCGAATTAAAGAAGAAGTAAAGCAATAAGAACCATAAAAGAAACACGACCGTAAAATACCAGAATTTGCTGCAACTCTTTTTAAGTATCGGCACCTTCTTCATCAATCCCTCTTGATCATGCATGTATCTATTCTTCTCGATAAGCCCTTGCTGTAAGAAATGGGATTGAAGAGAGAATCAGCTGGGATTTGGTGTTTAAGGATATGAAAGAAAAAAAGAAATGCACGTAGGAATTGATTAATTTCTAGGGAAGGGATCTCCCTTCAGAAAGAAAATATTATAGAGAAAACCAATGATAAGGAAACAAGAGAGAAGCTCTATAATTGTGGTGGCGTTGAAGCATTCAAAGATTTTGATCCATCGAATGTTCAGAGAATAATTAATCAGTTTTAAGTGTCCAGTCTGTCCTTAATTGTAACTTACTTGATCAATAAAAATATACCAACGATAATAATTAATTAATAAACAAAGATCATAAAATTCATGCTGATATTTACAATCCAACAGTTCAGAGCGAGCGAGTGCATGTTTTTTTTTTTGAACGGGCAGCGGGTTTTCTTTTCTTTTTAATTTCTTCTTAATTGGTGCTTCCAATTAAATTATTTTTTTTCTTTCTATAATTCGAACAAATTCACCTACAAGCACATAAAAAGCAAGACTAAACTAAATACTCCCCTTTATTTTTTAAAAACACGACTTCAATCGCGTTTCTAAATATTTTATAAATCATTTTAGGTAACTTAGTGGCCTTGAAATATATACATATATATATATATATATATATATATATATATATATATATATATATATATAATAAAACTATTTGACATTAGCATATCTAAACAATTTAAAAATATTAAAAAAATTAATTTTAAATAATTTTTAAAATTTTTAAAAATATAATTTCAACCGCGCTTTCAAACACTTTATAAATTTTTTTTTAGGTAATTTGATGAACTTGGAAAGCGACATGCGCTATTTGATTGCATTTTCAGATTTCTTAGGCAAAAAAAAAAAACAAGATTGATGTTAGGCAGCAATCCACCATACGCTGAGAACTTTCCAGGTTCTCCATCATTCCTCAAAGCCAACAACACACCTTACTACTATTTTGTTCTTCTTGTTATCCCTTGATGCATTTTGAACAAGCTTTAAAACCTAATTAACCCACATAAAGCTAACACAAAGAGTCAAGAACATACCCTCGTATCTTTCGGTCAGACAAGACAAACAACAACAAACTTATACTTGAGAACTTCAACAGAAAGCTTATTGTTTGTAACTTGATCAAATAAAACCATGTTGTTCACTTTCTTCTGAGCTTCACCTCCTTCCACTTCTGCATATCAAACCCTTATATATCATTAAAAATAGCATACAATTATATAGAATCCTTAAAAAAGAAGAAACATGTTCAGACCACCATTAGCCTTTTTTGTATCCCTACGATCTCATTTAGAAATGCAGTGTAAATCGTGTTTTATAAAATTTTAAATTTTTTTGGCTTAAATTTAATATTTTTTATGTTTTTGAATTGTTTTGATGTGCTAATATAAAAAATAATTTTTTTAAAATAAAAAAATATAAAACATAAAATTTAATATTGAAGCGGCCGCATAAAATCCTAACAAAACTTAGTCGAATGTCAAGCAAATAATTCAAAGACTAGAAAGGATAAAACTATGATATTAATCCATAAATATCATAACCATAAAACACATCATCACTACTAAAGACTAGTTGATCTAATAATAGACAATTGGTTATGACAATCTATTTTAAAAGCTACCCTTACATCAGCGTATAACTACACAACAATTAAATGCTAAGGTTCGTTGTTTGGTATTATGGTAGTTTTGTGGTTGTGATTTGAAAAAAATTATTTTATAAAAAACATTTTTAGTTGAGGTTGGTTTGGTAAAATATATATTTGGTTAAAACTGTGATTGAAATTAAAGGTGAACAAAAAGTAGTTTAATGTGTTTGGTTAATAATACTTTTCAAACTAAGGTTATAAAATAACTAAAAAAGACATATATTAATATTGATGGTTTTTAATTGAAATATTGTAGATTTAACTACTATTATTACATTAAGAAATAAACAATATTTTATATAAAATATTTTTTATTTTCCATTAAACTATTTGCAATTCAATCACATACGAAATCCATCCGACAAAGACTATAGTTTCCATGGCTTCCTGAGCGTGCAACAGCATCAGGTAAATATCATCAGTAATAAATTGAGATTGCGATCAAATTCTAAAAATGTTACGTCATCATGTGATCTCCTGCTAATGTAATTATGTAGTGCCATTAAATAATGTTAAACACTAGTTTTTTTGAATAAAACACAATATCTGAGAAATGTTTTTGGATTTTTTTTTATTTTACTAAATCAAACCAGGTCCAATGCATTTATGTTTGGGTCGAACCCGTTCCAGCCCATGAACAATAGAGATGCTCTCAACTGTTCTGCAAAGTGAACAGTGGAGAGTGAATTAACTCTCCACTATTCACTTTACAGAATAGTAAAGATGGGAAAATGCAGAAGAAGAAGAAGGGGAAGGGGAAGAGCAATGGAGATGAAATGGTTGTTTTGGAAATTTTTTGCAATGGTTTTGTTGTCATTTGACAAGAGATGAAAGAAGGGAACAGAGGGGAACAAGGATGAAAATTTGGGAAATAGCATGATTTTTCTAGATCTGAACAATGGAGACCTCTTGAGTTGTTTTGGGAAATTTTTGCAGAGGTTAATTATTTGCACTATTGGTGAAGGAGAGAGGAGAACACGCCCTCGCGAAAAGCAAATCCAAATTGCTTTTCAAGAAACTGAGTTCTAGCCTCAGTTTGAGGTGGGACCCACAACAATAAAAGTATGGTTAATATCTAACCAAACACTTATAAACAACGTTTTCTTGTAAATGCAGCCGTAGCCGCAACGCTAAACACGCACTCAGCAGTCTTCATGTGATCATTTAGGGAAAAGTTTGCTAAAAATAGAGTTAGACTTAGACTATCAAATCTGCGACGTTGCTCGTGAAACTAAGATAACTTTGTAAAAAAAATTACAAAACTCAATTCTCAAACTAATTTAATGTACGAAATTGAAAAAAAAATCAATTAAAAAAACAAAAAAAAATTAAGATATCTGGAATATATTGCTAAACCTGTAATCTAGATTATGAGATAAGAATAATACTATAAAAAAATTATAAAACTCAATTTGTAATCAAACTAATGTTGAAATGGAATATATATATATAAACTAAAAAAAGTGAGAAATAATGAGGAGGGCAGTATAGAAATTTTAAAAGATGTTAAAGGACAAACCGGCCTTTTAGATAAAAAAAACAAACCCTAGGTTTCCATCATTTAAATACCACACTCGAAGCGCTGGCGAGCCGTCTCTCTTTCACTCTGTTAGATTCATAGCAAATTCAGGGTTTAAGGAGAATCAATTCGAAATCAAAATGGGAGTTTTCACCTTCGTTTGCAGGTGCTCCGGTAACGAGTGGAGTGCCAAGCAGATCGCCGAAGGCGATATTGAGGCCTCCGCTTCCTCCACCTTCGAGTTGCAAAGGAAACTTGTCCAATCTGCTCTCTCCGCTGATTCCTCCGGTGGCGTCCAGTCCTCTTTCTCTTACGTCACTCCTTCATCCGCCGTTTTCCAGGTCCTCACATTTTCTCTCTTTATCTTTTTGTTTATTTTCTTGCTTTAAACAACAGTTATCTGATTTAGTATCTCATCATGAAGTATATCTTTTGTCCGTTTTGTTAATAAATCCTTTGCTGTTTGTTCAAATAGTTTAGGGTTTTGAACCATCATCTCATAATCATAAATGAATGTATGTGTGTTGGCTTGCACTGCAGTGAGAAACTTATTCATGTGATATTTTTCTAGTTATTTTTATTTACTTGAACAATTGTTTCTAATTTGGAATATAATTTAGTCATCTAAATTAGAATTTATAGGCAAGAACAGTTGTCATATAAGAGTGCAAAATATATGTGGATGTGGCATTCGATGTTAGTTTTAGTTGTCTAATGAGTTGGGTAAATTTTGTTTGGTGCAGGTGATCATTGGTGGTGGCAGTGGTGGAGCCTTCTTTGGCGGTGGTGGTGGAGGTGCAGCAGCAGCTCCAGCAGGAGGTGCAGCAGCTGCTGCTGAGGCACCTGCTGCTGAGGAGAAGAAGAAGGAAGAGGAGCCAGAGAGTGATGATGATATGGGGTTCTCTCTTTTTGATTAAGGCGATTGCTTAGTTACTGTGTCTTTGTTGATCTGTCTTGTTTCATTCTGTATGGTTTTGACTCGTGTTGCAAAATTTTACTAGCCCTGGTGAATTGGATTTAGATCAGATTAAGTGTTTTTGGATCAGAGATGGGTATATTGAATGAGTTCATATTTAGCATTTTATCATGTTTTAAGCTTCTGGTTGGTTATTGGAGTGTTGATTGTTACGTGTCTCTTGGCTGGCTCTTGTGATGCATGCGAATCGGTTGCTGCCTCTGGTTTGATAGTTGATTTAACTAGAGTGTGGTTTGCTTTATTAAAGTTTTGGGTTTAGCATGACTTCGTTTGCAAGTGTTGTTCATGGCAACTGTGAGATTCGACTTGGCTCCAACCTCCGATTTTAATAACATGTGATATAATTAGGGATATCCTTACTCCCAAGATTTGTGTTTTGAAAGGTTCTAGCATGCTGAATGAAAGATGATCAATGGTATTTCTAATGTTTCACACCCCTTCAGTAGGATAGCCACAGATGCTTCCGATGTTAGTATGTTGCAGCTCTTTCTCGTTTTTTTCCGTTTCAACCACAAACCTTCAATGGTAGCAGAAGTACATGTTAAAGCAAGCTCCAGAGCAACAAATTTGCCTAGGCCTTGACATTACAACTGGATTCATCATTGTTGCTGGTAATATAGTAGGAAGGATCGGGGAAGATCCTTGCAACTTGCATGAAGACTCCCATGGATTATTATCTCCATGTCCTCTTTCAAATTTGGGACACAATCTCCTGAATGGCACGGCATTTTTATAGGTAGCGCAGACGGGACAAACTTGTGGTTGGAATGCTCTAACTGGAGGAGCTAACAAGGCCTGTATGGAACATGTTGGGAAATTTGGCTGGCTCGTCATGCTTCCCAAGTCTGCAAAAATTTATCAACGGTGCTTCTCAAATTTACCTCTGAAGCAAGTGTAAAGATATTAAGATACTGAGAAGTGACAACCGTCTTTTGGAGCCAACCGCAATTTAACTGGTTGGAAGCTAAACACTGATGACATTTGCCACGTCAATACGCAACCCCAGCAACGCTGGAGAGGTGTTGTCATTTGTGACCATAAAGGCAAATGGATGTTGCAAACTAGGCACCGCAGCTGTAATGTTGGCATAATTGTGTGTGGGGATATTAGAGAGGGTATTCTTGTTGTGGGATTTTTTTTTATCAAATCTAGTTAGAAGCAGATTCTGATGAGTAGGGGTAAGAAAAAAACCGATAAACCGAGAAAACCAGAAAAAAATAACTAAAAAAACTGAACCGAAAAAAAACCGAATTAACCGATTAAAAAATCACAAAAAATTTCCGATTCGATTCAGTTTCGGTTTTCAAAGTCTGAAACCGATTGAACCGAACCGAACTAGTTCAACCAGACCAACACTTAAAAAAAGCAAGTATAAAAGGATGTTTTCTAACCCTAAATCTAAAGTAACATTCAGCCCCCCCTTCCCTTTGCTCTCTGCATATCTCTCCCCTCCTTTTATTCTCTGCATCTCTTACTATTTGATTTTTCTCCGCTCCCTTTACTCTATGTAAACCTAAAGTTACAAGTTTTATGGGGTGCATGCATGATGTGGGTAAGTGCCAAGTGGTGGATTTTTTTCCCTTTAATTCCCCCCCTTTTTTTCCTTGTCGTGTTTCTTATTTTTTGCTGGCTTGTGTGGCTGAGGGTTTGGACATATTTGTTCATACAAGTTTCAGCCAACAAACATGACATCTTTATTGTGCGTAATAGAAGCTTTGGATTTGGAGGCTTTTGTTTTAATTGTCGGCGATCGGGGTACAGAGCATCGGAATGCCTAAACAAGGAAGTTTTTAGTTGTCTTCTTCGACGTAGGGATTTTTTTGGGACTGTGAACAAGTTGGAGGTGCTGCAGCTGGGAATTGCTTCCTATTTGTTTGCAACTGGAATGATTTCGGTTTGAACCAGTTTGGAAAGGAAAAAAACCGAACCGAACTGAACCAAAATTAATCGGTTTGAATGGTTTTTGGTTCGGTTCAAAAACTTAAAAAAAATTTAATTTAGTTCTTTATTTTGGTCCAAAACTAGACCGAACAAAAAATACTCAGCCCTACTGGAGAGGTCATTTGGTGGAAGTCTCAAAACCTTACTTCTTTCTTGTTAGAGGCATTACTTTTACTCCCCTTATCAATGGCGTTTCATCCATGTTTGGCGAGAAGGGATATACTTCGTGAGAATTATTTGGCCAAAATAGGTAGCTCTCAGACCGTTTAAACTGAAATAAAAATCAAATTATATATATAAAAAAAAAACATTCAACGTCCAAGTCGATATTGTTTGGTCTTGGTCCTGGGTTTAGATTTGGACATCATCGGAATGGACCGAGATTGTTTGTCCAATCATGACCTTGCTTATCTCTATCCCCCTAACTAAACTGGCAGGGATGCAAGCTCAGCCCAGCTGTTTAGGGTTTTTCTTTCGCGCTAAAAATAAATAAAAAAGAGAGCACTTCTTAGGGTTTTAATCGTACCTCTCCCCCATTCTTGACCAATTTTCATCCTTCGTAGCTCTTAATAATTAACTTCGCTGAGTTAGTATCATGTCGAATCAGCCCGGCTACTAGCTCCATCTGAATTTTTTTATGATGATTCTGAGGCTCATAAATACACTTCCTCTTCTCATATTATCGATATTCAGGTGCTCCTCCTCCTCCTCATATTTTGGACTTTTTCAGGCTGTAGAGCAGGACTTTGTGGGGAGGCATTAACTGAAAATGGTCATCGATGCATCGGCTTAGACATTTCACAGTCAATGCTTTGTATGTATGCTTGAGTTTGTTCAATTTTTCAATTTTGTAATTTTTCATCAGAGGTTCATGTTAGGTTCTTTTGCTTATAGGATTTTTGACATTATTTTCTTTCTCTTTTTTGTTAAATTAGATATTGCATTGGAGCGGGAGGTAAAGGGTGATCTTTTACTTGGTGAGAGGAGTCAGGTGTAAGGTTGATGAGCTAAAATATAACTTTGCGGTTATGCACTCTTCTCTTTTATTGTTTCCTGTGGATTCACTTTTGACCCAATATTCCGTGTCATATAACTTTTAATTTGGAGATTGTGTTTGTTTTTTAAAAAGTAGTTTTTGAAAAATTATTTTTTAAATTATTTTTATATTTGTTTGTTATTAGAAAAGTTGGTCAACAAAAAATATTATCCAGTTAATGGAAAATACTTTCTAGTTAAAAAAAAATTTGGTTTGGTTTCCAAGAAAGTGTTTTTCTTTTATTTTGGACGGAAAACATTTTCCGGAAGTTGTGAAAAATTTAGAAATGTCATATTATTTGCTGATTATATCAAATTTGGTCCTCAAACTTTTGATTGCTGTATATATTTTGTTTTGAATATTTATTTTTTAATTTCATCCCTTAGATTTAATTTGTATATTAACTTTGGTTCTCATTTTTATAATTGTTATTTGCTTTTCCGTTATCATTTTTTAATTGAAATTTTTTATCTATAAAATTTAGTCCTCATTCCTTTGATTGTTACTTATTTTATTTGAAATAATTTATGAAATGTTAATTATTATTATTTTAATTTCTTCATCTTTCAATTTTTTTTTTAAGATTTGATCTCTATTATTTTGATTATTATTTATTTTATTTGAGATAATTTATGAAATTATTTTTTTTTCAATTTCATTCTTATTCAACTTTTTAATTTGTAAGATTTGTTCCTTATTATTTTAATAAACTTGAGAAAAATAAAATATTAATAAGTTATTTTCGCTTATTTTCCATGACATAACCAAATACTGGAATGTGTTTTTCAATTTATTTTCCATTACACTACTAAACATTGAAAAATAATTCACTTTTTTTAAATTTATTTTTTTAAAAAAATCTACTTTCCAGCAAATAAACTGAAATTAATGTTTGATACTCAATTCCTTGTGCAGTTATGAAATGTGAATATTCTTACCTGTGGACACTATTTCAGTGTAAGTCCTTAATTCATTGTTATTAAGATGGAATATGCAATCAAACTTGCAAGCTTATTTTCCATGGGATTCAATTTATATTTATCAATGGAATGATTATCTTTTGCTGCAGGGCATACCACTTCGACACCTGGAGTTATTGATGGTGCCATCAGTATTTCAGCTGTTCAGGTTTTACTCTCTTGAATGCTTTTGACATGTATGCAAGTGTTTGATTTTAGAACTTGTCCATAAAATTCATGTGCAATTCAGTATTCTTGGCGAACCTCTTCTAATTCTTACTCTGCTTCCCGTAGTCATCTTCTGACATTCCACCTATACGAAGTTATTTCAGTTAGGCATAGGCTTGTCTTTGCTCATCCTGTTTAACTTGCATTTTCCTTGTGTTTTTTAATTAACACACCACTTGTTGAAAGAAAGAAAAGGTCGACATTCATGAATTAGTCATAACCTTCCCTTGAAAAAGTGGAAATTGTGGAGAAAGTTACAGTTTTTCAAGGCAAAACTTTTGATAGATTGCTAAATTTAGTTTTTAGTTGGAAGGTCATGACTAGTCTCTGTCCTTACCCTACCTGTTTATCACTTCAACCAAGGACTAGGAGCCAAAGCATGCTTATGCTTTACCCGTTTCTTTCTTACTGAGATCTTTATAGAGAAAGTAAATTAATGTTGCAAGGTGGACCATTCTAGATGGCAGGAATTTTTAATCAGACAGACAATTAGCAATAAATCTTGAAGTGGTTGATGGGGGGAAAAATGAGATTTTGGGGAGGATGTTTTAGAAAAGTTATGATATTATGATTACGGGTCTATGGTTTCCCTGTCAAAGTCACTAACTGAATTTGATTTGTTTCTTTAATTTTTATTTCCATAATACATAAACCTGAACCTCTATTCCAATAGAACTGTCAATCTTTGCAGAATTGCACTCTGGAGCTGGTAACCTGGTCTAGTGATGCTTCTCCTAGCCTCTTATATGTCCATCTCTTTTTGCATATCCTTTGTATGGGTTGTTTGTCTATGGAGTGCTTTTTGCTCACCTTATTCTTTTGACTTTCAATTTGGCTCCTAGTGGCTATGCAAAGCAGATAAGTCCTTGCATGAGCCAAAACTAAGATTGAAGCAAGTTCCTTCTCTTCTCTTTTCTGTTTTTGGTTTATGTAGTCTGTCAACACTCAAATCTTGTTTGAGTCAACTTTGGGCTTGGTTTCTTCTGTATATTTTTAGAGATAAAACTGGAGTTCATTAATGAAAAGAATTAAAGTTTAATACATCTATTACAGATAACTCAAAAATAAGGCCGGAAACTTGTTCTCGAAAAGGACAATCTCTCGGTTCCCTGATGTGTTGTGAGCTAGATAATGAGCTAAATTTCTAGATTGTCGAGGAAAGAAGCTGAAACTTGAGTCCTGGAAGTTTGAGCCAATGTCTCTGATATCTGCAATGGTGAGTCCAATATAAGTTGCCTGGGGTCTGCTTCTGATGTTTACTGCCATGCTGACAGTCTGAATGTCACTTTTAATATCTAATTCAAGCAAACCTGCATCCCTGACCAACAGAAATCAAAATAAAATTGCTCGAGCTTCAAAAAATTCCACTGATGCTTGACCGCTTATTGTTTTGATGCATCCCTAATGTTCATTCCCTCTTCATCACAGACAACACCACCCAAACCCACTGAGCTTCCATCAAACATTGCAGCCTCAGTATTGAGTTTATATATAGGAGCTTGCAAAGGGATCCACGTTCAAGCTTTATCTGATCATGTTTGGGAAGGAGAACTTTGGTGCGCCTCTTGATGCTGACTCTTAAACTCCAAACATACTGAATTATTTGGAGTGGTTATGTCATTTATTTTAAAAAACCGTACTGTATTTTGATTTTTTACTTGTTCATCATAACTGAATATTACTCGAATTTCACTCAATTTCTTGTCAAGTTAAAAGTTTTAGGGAAAAACTTGAACAACAATCTAAATTTGAGTTTACAAGAAATTCAATACGACTAAACTCACAAATTTGAACAAATTTTGTTGCATTCGATTAGATTTCAATCAACAGTAGCTAATGATCAAAACTACCCATTTGATATAGTATCTTTGAATCTCTGATGCCTATTTTTTCCCCATTGTTAAATCGAATGATGTTTTTTTATCGCAGGGCTTGCTTTGGATCATTATATAGATGTTTGGCAAGAGGAGCAAGAGCAGTGCTTCAAGTGTATCCTGAAAACATAGCCCAGCTACACTGGTCGAAAACGAAAGGATCGATTTTGATCTTTACATTACATGTGAAGCCATCCTATAGGAAAACTATACATCATTTTGTATGCTGACCTTCATGCATTGCCTTGCCCGTTCCTGCTGCTGCTCAGTGAAATCCATGTTGAAGATCAATCACATCGGGGGGATAGCCAGCATAAAATACTTGGCCAGGCAAGTGTGAAATCAGAGGGCGGAAAATGATTTTTCTAGCCAACGCATGAATCTAGTGTCTTATCTATTTCTTATAATATATCTATCTATTAGTTACAAACAGCTTGAGCATATTTAACATACGGTTTCTTCTTTTCCTAGATGACCAAGGCAGAGATAAAAACCCCCCCGCCGTGTTTTGTTACTTTTCGCCAAAATGAAAAACAAACAAGCAAAAACCCTAGAATATCAATGACTGGTACAAGGGTTAGTGTCCAAGATTGCAAGCCATACACTGCAAATGTTGTTGATCACACAAATGGGGACACAGATTGGTTCTTGAACCTTACTGCGTCGATGAAAAGGCCGAATGGAGAACTTTTGGCAGTGATGATGAGACTGGTGAACATGATCCCAACCGCGGTGGTTCTCTCTCAAACCCTCTTTTAACTCATACCACCCTAACAGCTACAATCTCCAAGCCTGCCATGGGTATAGATACTGCTACTACTGACGTCGCAGTTTCCAAGAACTGGTTCGAAACCATTCAAACAATTGTTAGTAGTTTATTGCCTCTCTGTAAATAGTATCTTAAAAGTGTTTTTTATTCTATAATATATTAAAATAATATAAGTTTTTATAATTTATTTTTGATATTAATACATCAAAATAATTCAAAAACATAATTTAATTTGAAGCAAATTTTTTTTACAAAAATAACGAAATAACAATTCAATTACAACACCAAACATCCTTAAGTTTCGTGCAATTAATCAAGTTGAGGGTAAGATACAAAAGCTCTATTTGGAGCAAATTTTTTTAAAAAAAGATAAGCACATGACTCAAGTTATAAACTTAACTTATCAAATAAGTTGAGTTTAATTTAATTAGACAAAAAAAAAATTGAATCAAATTTAAAAAATTTAAAAAGAAAAGTGATTAGGATAACTTGAAGAAAAAATATTTTTTTAAAGAAACAAACCAAATATCTCAATTCACAACTCATTAAATAAAAAAAAAATTAACTTTTTTAGTGTTCAGTTTCTCGATGTAATTAAAATCCTTTCATCAATAATATTTTGATTTAACATTAAAGGATATAATATGTTTGCCATGTTAAATCATATTTGTTCTGTACGTAACAGTCATTAATCGTTTGAATAAGATTTAAAACTCTTTTTAAATTTCATTTCACTTGATCAATGATTTCTTAGTCAATACTATTTAAGAATAGATGAAATATTTTTCCTGATTCATATAGGATGATAAATATTTTCTTGATCACTCAAGTACCTTCATATAATTCATATTATAACCAATATCTTCCATTTTGTTACCTTAATTAAGATAACATGTAACATGATCAAAGTATAATATTCTCTATATAAGATGACTTGGTGATATCAAATCTAAAGATTACTTACATAACCATCACGTGAGTCTTTTTATAGACATAAGTGATCTCTTTATATGTAATTTTCATGCGGGTCAGTTCAGTGTACATGTTTTATGACAAGAAACTACATATTAATTCTAGGTATTCTTTATACTCCAACTTATAAGAACAATTGCTTCTTTTTATAAAAAAAAAGAAGATAATATTTATCAGTCTTTACAGCTCTAATGAATGTTTAGTATCTAAGAGAGTATCGATCATGAACATTTTAGGAATAATACTTTGATGCAATAGTAATCATATAATTCTAATAACTTTATAATTTTTTTTGTAAAATATTTTTGTTTCATGAACTTTATATTTATTCTAGATTTATTAATATAATATTATATGAATAGTAAAAATAAAATAAATTTTTATTAATAATAAATATATATTTATAGATGAACAATGAGAAGTGTCCATGCCTATATTACTTTAATGATGCTTTTTAGTTTTCTTTAATTATGATATTGAAGAAATTCAGTTTAATTAGATTTTTTAATGCAATCAATCTATCATTTCTATTTTCTTTGACACAATTAGAAGATTTGGTAGAAAAACTATAAAGATCTGCTTTTGAAGACAACATGGTATGCGGTCCCACTTAAGAGTCAAATCAATACATGAGAAAACACTTGCAATACAACAACATGCTTCATCGAGCATGCAATCCTCTTTTTTTTTTTTTAATGATTTATTTTGTAGAAGTAAATGCTAGTCATAAAATGGGTTTGAACGACGCTAATTTAGTAATTAGTAAAACTAAAGTCAACGAAAGTAATTATATTAAAATAAATAAATTAAAACCTAATCTCGAGGACAAAGTTATACTTGCCATACAAGTATTGCCTTGAAAGATATCCCATGAAGGATAAATTAAATAAAAAAATATGACACCACGGGACAAAAGAAGAGACAGCCTTCTCACGTGTCATCGAATTACCGAAGTCAACACGGCAATTACAAGTAACGACACATCACTCCATGACTGCCCCTGTCGCTTTATCCTCCACAGCAAGAAATTTCCTTCGACTGGTTACCTGTAGATTCATTCGAGCAGCCAGTGCTCATATTACGCCCCGTGTAAGAGATATTACTGCTGTTCTGGCACCCACGAACCATTATTTTAAAACCCGATCCGAACTAATGGGTTAAATTATGACCCGGGTGACACAGGACTTAAGTCGAACCGGGGTTCCAGTAAAAAAAATATATTACGACGGTATCCAGTCAAACTGTGCACTAAACAAATAATTTACCACAACATCGGAGATGTGATTGGGAAAGTCCAAAGTCTTGCAGTAGTGGCCGGTGAAATTTTCTTTTTGGTATCGATATTTTGAGGACCTAAACAGGTAAAAAGAAGATATATAGAAGCAAAATGGGTTGTCTTACTCCTTTTACGAGGGAAAACGCGCCACTCATTTGCTAGTCAGTCAGCGCCTCTCTTAATCTTACCCTTCCTTAATAGGGTTTACTCGGTTTCTCAGGTGCGTCAATCACTCACTTTTACTCTTTCATTGACTGTCTCAGAGTTCAGTTTGTCATGTTTATTTAATCTTATTAGCTGAAACTTTGGATCCTGTTTGTAATTTATTAGTTTTTCTTATGGGTTTTGATGTTTTTCTGAGTTTTAGTTTCAAGTAATGAAAAAGATTGTAACTTTATACGTTTAAAGAGCTCAAAAGCTTAGTTTCTGTCAGTTAAATTTTGGATATTGATTGAGTTGATTTGGGGTTTGATAATAGATGGGTTCGGATTCTCGCTACACTGAATTCCCTGGCTCTAACAAATTTGAGGATGAGATCGTGTTTCCGGTTTCGAATCAGTATCAAAATGTTACTAATGGATTCAAAATTGAAGATTTAGACCTCGACCATTTAGAAAATCCACTTGTTTTGCCTGACCCCGATCCGGGTAACTCTGCTTTGTCATCGATCACGAGCATGGATGGAGATTCTCCTTCTGATGATAACGACTCGGAGAATCTCCTCAAATACATAAGCCAGATGCTTATGGAAGAGAACATGGAAGAGAAGCCCTGTATGTTTCATGACCCGTTGGCTCTTCAAGCTGCTGAGAGATCACTTTATGATATTCTTGGTGAGAAGAATCTGCCCTCCTCACCCCATGAATCTCCTTCTTATGGTGATCAATTTTTGGTTGATAGCCCAGATGATAGTTTTTGGAGTAGCAATAGCAGTTCTACTTCCAATACTGCTAGTTTGGTTGATCCTCAATGGAATGGTGAGTCTGGGGAATCCAAACCATCGTTTATGCAAATGCCTCTTTCGACAAATTTTGTTTTCCAGTCTGCTGCAAATCCCAGTTCACAATCATCATTCAAATTACACAATGGGTTAGCAAGTAATAGTGATAGTGCCATAAAGCCCTCTGTGGGTAACATTGTGGTACAAAATATTTTCAGTGACAGTGATTTGGCATTACAGTTCAAGAGAGGTGTAGAGGAAGCTAGTAAGTTCCTTCCTAAGGGTAATCCACTGGTTATTGATTTAGAGAACAGTTCATTGGCACCAGAGATGAACAGAAATGCCCCAAATGTTGTAGTGAAGGCTGAGAAGGAAGACAAGGAGTATTTGCCTGAATGGTTGACAGGAAAGAAGAATCATGAGCGGGAGGATGGAGATTTTGAGGAAGAAAGAAGTAACAAGCAGAGTGCAGTTTATGTAGATGAGAGCGAACTGTCAGAGATGTTTGATATGCTATTAGGAGTTGGGGATGGATGCCAGCCTCCTCAGTGTATACTTCATGAGGCTGAACAACGTGAGTCAGGCAAGACTTTGCAGCAGAATGGGCAAACAAGGGGAACTAATGGTAGCAAGACTAGGGCTAAGAGACAAGGAAATAACAAGGAAGTTGTTGATTTGAGGACTTTTCTAATTCTTTGTGCGCAAGCAGTCTCTGTGAATGATTGCAGAACTGCTAATGAACTGCTGAAGCAGATCAGGCAGCACTCCTCACCTCTCGGTGATGGATCTCAGAGGTTGGCTCATTGTTTTGCTAATGCCCTTGAAGCACGTTTAGCTGGAACTGGTACCCAGATATACACGGCTTTGTCTGCTGAAAAAACATCAGCTGTGGATATGTTGAAAGCTTATCAAGCTTACATTTCAGCTTGCCCGTTTAAGAAGATTGCTTTTATCTATGCAAACCATAGTATTCTGAATGTGGCTGAGAAGGCATCTACACTTCATATAATAGATTTTGGTATATTGTATGGTTTCCAGTGGCCTTCCCTTATCTATCGCCTCTCATGTAGACCTGGTGGTCCTCCCAAACTGCGCATTACAGGAATAGAGCTTCCCCAAAGTGGTTTCCGGCCAGCAGAGAGAGTTCAAGAGACAGGTCGCCGCTTGGCAAAGTATTGTGAGCGCTATAATGTTCCATTTGAGTACAATGCCATAGCTCAGAAATGGGATACCATCCAAATTGATGACCTGAAGATTGATCGCAATGAAGTTCTTGCTGTTAACTGTGTCTTTAGATTTAAAAATCTGCTTGATGAGACAGTTGTAGTTAACAGTCCCCGGAATGCTGTTCTAAACTTAATCAGGAAGACAAAACCAGATATACTTGTCCATGCTATTGTCAATGGATCGTATAATGCTCCATTTTTTGTCACTAGGTTCAGGGAGGCACTGTTCCATTTCTCTGCTTTGTTTGATATGTTAGATACTAATATGCCCCGTGAAGATAAGATGAGGTTGAAGTTTGAAAAAGAGTTCTGTGGTCGGGAGGTTATGAATGTCATAGCGTGTGAGGGCTCAGAGAGGGTTGAGAGACCTGAGACATACAAGCAATGGCAGGTTCGGAACATGAGAGCTGGGCTGAAGCAGCTTCCCATGGACCCTCTTCTCATCAAGAAATTGAAGTGTAAGGTGAAGGCTGGGTACCATGAAGATTTTGTGGTCGATGAAGATGGCAACTGGATGCTGCAAGGATGGAAGGGACGGATTGTCTATGCATCCTCTGCTTGGATTCCTGCATAGGAATGCGGTAGCTTGTTTATGAGAGCTCGCAAAGTTGGCAGACAAGGGTTTTTCTTAGTTAAAGCAGTCCATGTCAGCAGATTCTAGTTACCATTTAGGTTTTTGCAGCACACCACACCCTACTGTCAGTGAAGCTTCTGTGCTGATTACGTAGTGATTTCATGTTGTCACACATGATTTTCTTGTGTATAGTAATCCTCACTAAAACCTAAACTGTCGCAAGTATGCGAGTTTGGTAGCAACTGGTAGCTTTATCTGATTGTTCGCCATTACTCTTTAAGTTTTAACTCGATAGATGGTGCACTGACACTGTCATTTAGCCAAAGCTTTGGCTGTTTGATGTGATCTTGTCTTTTTAGGCATTCTCTTCTACTTAGTTTCTTTTGCGTGTCACATCCATAAAAAAATGTCTTATTTTAACCAAAAGATTGGAGCTGGTAGTTTCATAAAACCCCAGTTCATTAATTTAGACAAGGTTGCTGGTCATTAGAGAAGTTCTGATATCTGTAACCAACTTGACAGCTTGCTGCCCACAAAACTCAGGAAATGCTGGATCATAAGACCCCAGTTATATTCATCATCAGGGCTTTGACAAACTATATACCCATAAGCAGTCTATTCTGCCTGCAGTTACTAAAGAGTAATTACTGCTAGCTCATACAATGAGTTATAACCCAACTGATATTAGTGTCTTCTTTTCTCTGTAAACAAAATTACTGGAAAAAATATACTGCTAATTTAGTTACTTCTGGTCAATGTATATTCAGTCGTCGGAGCTAATTAATTACTCGTAAATGCTAGATAAACACACAGTCCGCTATACGACCGTTTAGTATATTAATTAATTCACAACGCTGGCCGGCTTGAACGCTGAAGTAAACACTTCCGATCGTTATTTAAGTCAAAGCATAAAAATCCAGAATTAATACTAATGGTCCTAGGTATCAAGCCTTAACCTTGGATACATGGATTACATTCAATGCATGACCGATAGTGGGGAGCATTGACGTGTATTTTTGTATAGTTTAATCAACTAATTGTTGCCTTCTTCCATGCTTAAAACAAAAAAAATTGCTTGAAAGATGACAATCTATTTAATTATTATTTTTTGTTCCCATCTAATTAATCTGGTTTTACATGGAGAAGGTCGCCGTCCACAAATAAAACTCGAAGACAAAGATATTGGTAATGTTGGGTGGAGGCAAATCCCATTTCGCAAGGCTTTTTCTGTCCATGACAACATTTATTTACATTTTACAAGATCAAATCTGGATCTCTGGACCCTTGTGGACTAAATGAATTAATCCCGGTAAGAGCCGATCCTCTCTCTTATCCCAGCAAGGTCTTCTGATTTGTTTTTAGCAGAAATTGCTAAAATACGAGCTGGTATTTGGTGCATACAGGGAGGAATGGAAGCGTGATTGCAGTTGTTTTTTAAAGTATTTTTTATTTAAAAAAATATTAAAAAAATATTTTTATATTTTTTAAAAATTATTTTTGATATTAGTGAATTAAAATGATCTAAAAACATAAAAAAATTAATTTAAAATAAAAAAAAATTAATTTTTTTAAATATTTTTAAAATAAAAAACACATGCTCTTTCAAGGCAAGAGTGGCGGCAATGATTATGCAGAGTTGTCCAGTAGTCTCCCTCCACCACCTAGAACATCTTGGTAATTTGAGCCTACTTTCTACTCTCCTCTCTCCTTTCACTCATTCTATGATAAAAAATAATAATAACTATGTTTGTTCACTTTTCAATAACACTATAGTGATGGCCCTGCTAGGCTGCATCAAATTTTTTATAAAATAAATAAAAATGTTTAAATAATAATAAAGTGAATTTGATGAACAGGTAATCTGAAATATAAAATTAAAATATCTCTATATAAAGTTAAAAAAAAACAAAGTACAAGTACAAGCTTCGATATTTAAATGTCAAAAATGAAAATAAAATAAAAATCAATTTTTCTTTTAAAATGCATTAAAGAAAAAAATCTGACTTAAATCGAGTTAATTTTACAAACCCGTCAAAGTGATATGAAATCAAGATTTAAAATTGTTTTTTTTAAGAAAAAGACTTAAAAAAAACCGAAGTTAAATAAAAAATGATAAAAAAACCGAGTCAATACGTGTTAACTTGACCACTCCACACCTGAATAACCCCATATAAAGTAAAGTGAAAAAAAATCACAATGCTCAAGATCAATAATTTAATGGAAAATGATAAAATAAAAAAAATCAATTTAAAAAAAACGAGCCAACCCCAGTTAACTCGACTAACTTGCGACTCGAGATATAAGATATGAACAATCCCATAAAAAGAAAAGCATAACAATTCACGAAGCTCAAGGCCCAATAAGTCAATGTCAAATGATGAAAATAAAAAAAAAACAGATTTTTTAAAATGATTTTAAAAAAAACCAAACTTAAACCTAGTTAATCATCGAAATTGATCGATCGGGTCATGAGAATGAGATTACACTGTAAAAGGTAAACATGAAAAAATTACAAAGCAAAATTTTTAATCATGAAAAAATAAAAATTAGAGCACTAAATCTTGCAAAAAAATAATTGAAAGAAAATATTTAGGGATTAAATTGAAAAACAAAATAAATGAAGAAAATGATTAAAAAAAAAGAGCAATAAAAAAATGAGAACCAAAATTGGAAACAAAATAAAATGAAATAAGATTCTAAAGGACAAAATAAGAAAAAAAATAAATAAATACAAAAGATTAAAAAATATCAATTAAAAGAATGAGGACCATATTGGATACAAAAATTAAATGAAACTAAATGCTGATGGATGGAATTGGAAAAAAAAAACACTTCAAGAAGCATTAAAATCAAAAGAAATAGAAAAAAAAAAATAAGGACCAAATTCAAAACAAATATAAATTGAAGGACATAACTGAATTTTTAAAGGCTCGATAAGAATAACAAGGCCCAAGAAAGAGAAAAGAAGAGGAGTAGAAAAAAAATTCATCGCTACCAAACTGCTATAAACTTGACCAAACACACCACTCCAACAGCTATGCCGCCACCTTACAAATCGGATGAAATGACAATCGATAGTTTTTGGCCACTAGAATACTCTACATACGCCTCCAAAATGGCATGAGGGATGATGACGCCCTACCGCATTCTATTACTAAATATTTTAATAATGAAAATTACTAAACAAATCCTAAGGGCATATGAATATTACAAAAAACCATGTTGCAAAGACGAAAACACCCTCCCAAGCTAGCCTTAGATTTTTTGAAGTCAAAGGTTAAATATGTCAAGACAACAAAACTCCTCTTTGCAAGGTCAATATTTTTAAACTTTTAAGGGTACCAATATCATATTACTATATAAATAAATAGAAAAAAACTTTAACCCGCTGCCAAGATAATTATTAAGTATAGTGAAGGACAAAATGATGAATACACTATCTGAATACATAATATTTCTCCTCACATGCCAATGCTGAGTCCTTTTAGTGTTTTTATTTTATTTTTTATTTTAATGTTGCATGCAATAAACTAGCAATAAATGTGAGTGCTTGGTATTAATTAGCAATTAAAATCAATGAACTAAAAAGCAATAATGGACAGATATCAATCATGATTCATGAGCAGGGCATTCGCCTGGTTAAAGTTGGACCATCGAACTCTCCCAAGACAGAGACGAATCTTTTACATGTTAATCAACGGTGCATGTGCGGCCCACTCAGTGGCGCTGATGATCTTATTATTAATAAAAAGGCACATCGTATCTTATAAGGAACACTGCCCGATTTTAAGCTTGTAATGAAATCATACGTCTACCTATGCATATACGTGTACTTTGATTCTCCACACCCTTTCAACTTTATTTAATTAATAAAAAAATCCCTTCAAATTAATTTGGTTGCTATTCAACCAGAAGCATACAAACAATTAAAATTAGGGAATTATTAAACAAATTATACTCTCTTTAATTATCTTGACAGTATGTGTGGTCCTAAAAGTCATGCGGATAAGGAGATTGATTTTCCTGTTCAACTACAATATAAATACGTAAATTGACATTGACCCATGAATTGACATTGGCACACCAATATATATAATTCCTCGAGACCTGAAATGACTTGTATATTTTATAATCATGGAGAATTATTCTAGCTTCCATGACTATAGAAAATGATATAATTATAGAAGATTGTAATATTTAGTTTTTTTCCTAAATAATAATATTTTTTTTTGTATAATGAACCTCCAATAAAAAAGAATAAAACATAGAAAAAAAAAATCCCTGGAAACCAATTACTCTCATAAAAAAAAACCCACAGTTTGACTGACATGTATCAAAGTATCGTTCAAATAAAAAACTAGTTTCTTGAATTCAAACTCTCACCACAAATTCGCTACATACTCAAACTTTTTATTTCCCTATCTGCCATCTAGCAATACCAACAACGAAAACAAATGATCCATCAACAATTTGCAATCGATCCATCAACAATATGAACACCAAACTTTGTGCTTTAATACAAGACAAGACCATCACTCAATCTGGAGCTGTTTCCCAGTAGCAGTAAATCACTCAATATGCAACAGTTTTCTAGCCGCAACAATCATCCACAATCATTATACTAGCGTGTCTTAGGTACCGTTTGGAAATGTGGTGCAAACCGCATTCCATGAAATTTCATTTTTTTTTGGATTTAAATTTAATTTTTTTATGTTTTCAGATCGTTTGATGTGTTGATATCAAAAATAATTTTTTAAAAATAAAAAAATATTATTTTGATGCATTTCTAGATGAAAAACACTTTGAAAAGCAACCGCTACTACACTCTTAAACACCCATTAAGGCACTGCCCCTTTCCCTAACTAATGGGACAATTCTCAATAAGAATAAATATCACCCTTGGGCTCTCATCATGAAATTGTATATTGGTAATCGTGGCAAGGCTGGATATCTCACTATAATAAAGGCATAATATGCACTTGAAGATCCTGTATTTGAGAACTAGGCCATAAAGAATGACAAAGTTAGACTTGATAAGTATTTTTCTACCTTCAAGCTTTTCATGACATTCCATCGATCATCAAAACTTGATTTGTCTTTAAGTGCGAGCAATTTTTACTTATGGCTTTTTATCTGTCTTTCTCTCAAAGTTTTCTTAGATGCCCTTCAATTTAGGGCTTTTTCTCACTTTTAGCCCTTTCTCAATTTTGGGCTTTCATTCTCAACATTCCCTTTACCATTGATTCCACTATTGTCTTTATCTTTTCAATAAAAAATCTCACTTACCCCCAGTATAGGATGTGATCTAGGTCTGGGTTTCCCTTTAAAAGAAAGATTATATCATGCTTAGATTGGGACTGTAATAGATATATATTTTATGAATTGTAAAAGGAATAAATAAAGATGACATTTTCTCATTTCAAGTAAGGTTAGTTAGAACAAATAAATTTTGACTTCATCCAGTGTAATAATTTGAATTTGCAAAGAATTATGATTCGCGAGTCCATAACTACCGAATCCACTATATGTCATCATGCATACCACTAAAGCTTAGCTTTATGATGCAGTTCAATTTTGTATGTGAGCTCAAAATTATTTTGTCACCCTATACTATTTGTCATGCTATTTTAATGAACGTCTAATTATTTTTGTAATCAAAACACTTTTAATCTTTCAAGATTGATTATCCTTAATTTCGCATGTTGGAGTTTGATTAAAATATTTTATCATTTTGCTAAAATATCTTTTGAAAGAAACATCCTTTTATTTCAAGATAATCATAAGACAAAAAACAAAGCATAATTCATTGAAAGAATGTGATGTTTTCCCGATACACATGAAAAATATATTGAAGCAAAATATAAAGCTCATTCTCTAGGCAGTTGCACATCATCTATCCCTTGTTAGCATTTTGCAAGTTACTGATCATGCTAAAGATGGTCAAGTGACTATGAGGTAGATACCACCATTCTTCACAAACTCAATTTGCCTCTTGCTCTCTAACCTCCAGATAAAATACTTGAAATTTTTGTAATTTTCAATCGAATGGCCTAAGATTCCATCATAATATTCGCATTTCTCACCTAGATTTTACCACCTAGGAAACAATGGTTGTATGAGATTTGGTGGAGTTAGGGCAATAAGTTTAGAGTCTAAAAGATGTTGAAAAAAATGTAACATTAACATTGACTCAATGCGCGTGTTAAAAACTGAATGCATTGAAAATAGATTTTTTAATTTTAATTTTTTTTTTTGAAAAAAACACTAGTGCAAATATGTCAAGAACATATTTTCTAGCTTTTTTTTTTTTGAAAATTTTGAAAAATAGGGTAAAAAATTAGGTAGTAACAAAGAACATGCTCAACAACACGAATCAAGATCAAGACCAGATATGAATAAACCAAAGACATATGATGTTGGAAATCATTCACTAAAAAATAATCAAGCATCACACATTAACGATCATCAACCAATAATCACGATTTGATCAAACTAAATTTTGATGCAAAAACAAAACCCTAGGGTCGAAACTTAGAAAAAAACAGTTATTAATGTAAACAAACCCTGGATTAATGATTAACAAACTCATGTGAAGATGTTGAAGCAAATAAGCGAATTAAAAATGGTCAAAATCAAGTAGCCAAGACAATGTTCATATGAAGAACATTGCCTAGAATCTGCCTAGAAATGCAAAAATGTTATTCAACCTAGAATTGGCCTTTTAGCCAACCTATTGCATTTTGTTCCCATAAACCACATTGTCATAGTTACAGATGTTTATATTAAAACAATAAACAAAAAACAACAAATCATATAAAACATGTATGAGGTTTCAATTCTCAAAACTATTAAACCTAAATAATAAGCATATTCAACAATTTGGGTTCTAAAATTAACATTTTAACAGTCAATAAGACTCATACAAACCTAGAAAATAAGAATGTACATCAAAACAAACATTAAAAGACTACCGCCACCTTTGGAAGATTCCTAAACTATTCTAAAGCATCCAAACATTTTGTAAATATCCAGCATTCATTAACAACCAACTCAAAGCAAGATCAATTAAGAAAAAACAATATTTAATATGCATTAATAAAAAATTAAAACTAAAGACATTATAATACTAAAACAAGTTCAAAAACACAAACATGTAAAACAAGCTAGAGGTGTGTCTCATGGACATCATCTACTAGGTTAAATGAAGTTTATATCTTTAAAGTTCATTAATGGCTGCTGCCCCTTTATACTTTTCCATTGCAAAGTCTAGCTTTACCATACTCAAAGCTTAAGAAATCTTTGTGCTAGGCTCTTGCACCTTCACATTTAATTTTCTTATCAAGATTTTCCTGCCTTTTTTTTTTTCTCTTTTCTCTTTTTTTTTCCCCTTTTTTTCTAGATTTTTCAGTGGGTATGTATAGGTTTTTTCTAGGGTTTCAATCAAAGTTTGATCATGATTGATCAATTTTTGACCCTCTGATTGAAATGGGAAGGTTTCGGAGTGGTTTTAATAGCTAGATGCTTTGCACCTTGCTGGTTTTGCAATGATGATTTTACAACAAACTTGGTTTTGAAGATTCTTGGTGGTTTTGCTAAACTTGAAGGCAAAATAACTGTTTCTAACCTTTTGATCTAGAGAGAAACGTGGTCAAGCCTTGATAAGAACCCACCGAAAAGGTTGGGAGTGTGAACACACGAAGAATCTAATGGTTTTGCTGGTTTTGCAATGATGATTTTACAACAAACTTGGTTTTGAAGATTCTTGGTGGTTTTGCTAAACTTGGAGGCAAAATAACCGTTTCTAACCTTTTGATCTAGAGAGAAACGTGGTCAAGCCTTGATAAGAACCCACCGAAAAGGTTGGGAGTGTGAACACACGAAGAATCTAATGGTTTTGCAAAATGGGTGTCACAGTCAAAGTTGACTAAGCCAACCACTTTCGAGGCTTCACCGACAACTTCGCTATAAACATCATCGGACACTACTTGAAGATGGTAGAGGAGGTGCACTCCTTCGTTTAGATCCAACCTTGCTCAATTTAGAGGTTTGTAGTTTTACATTCATTCGTTTGAATATACCAACTTGATCAGCCTAAAACTACCCAAAGAAAAAGATGAATAGTGGACAGACAACACGTTGTCTGCCCTCTATTCAAAATGGTGCATTTTGAACATGAACCAAACGACATGTCGTCTAGGTTAACCAACAAAAAATTAGGGTTTTTATTTAAGATTTGGCTAAAATTCAATTTAGTCCTTGATCTCTCAAATATTTTTTTTATTATATCCTTAATTACCCTTTAACTTCTAATTTTTTGCAACTCTACCCTTGCTAAACTCAACTGTCAGCCCTAGAATTCAATGTCTTTTCCAATTCGGTCATTGGTTTCTGATTTATGCATTTTGACTCTTAATTGATTAATAAGCTTTAATTTTTCTTCAATTTGGCCCCTAACTTTGCCAATTTCAGTCCCTTAAGTCGCGCGCCTTTTTTAGTTTAGTCCTTGATTTTGAATTTCTTTAATGAAATCCCTAATCACCCATCAAACTTCAAATTAAATTTTTTGATTGAGTTAAAGCCTAAATTGAACTTAAAAACCAATTTTTGTTACAATTAAGCCCTCAATAAATTCAATTAAACCCTGAAAAATTCTAATTGAGTTCTTAAACAACCAATTTTAAATTGTTTTTTCCCAAATTAAAATTTTCTTATTAATAGGGTTTTTATTAGTCAAAATTAGAATACCAATTTTTTCAACCTTATATATTATGATCCTCACTAACCAGTTTTTGGTAATTTTCTAGGTGTTCTTCATGTTCTCTCAATTAATATATAATTTTTTATCTTTTCATCTTTCTCATTTTTTTTGTATATTTATGTGGGCCTCAACGTAACAACATGTCTCACAAAAGCTATGTATAAGATATTGGGATACTTAAAAAATGCTCTTGCTAGAGTTTTGTTATTTGGCAATAATAATGAGTTTAAAGTAGAAGGGTACACTAATGCTAAGTGGGTAGGAGATCAAATAGACAAAAGATCTACCTTTGTCTACTTTACATTTATTAGAGAAACTCAATGACATGGAGAAGTAAGAAACAATGGGTCTTCGTAAGATCTTGTGAAAAAGTATAATTTCGGGTGTGGGTCATGATCATGTATGTTAATTTGGCTGTGAGGATTGGAAAGACTTGCTTCTCACGTTTTGGGAAGAAAGATGCTTTTGACCTCGAAATTAGAAGGATGGAGGAAGAAGATGGTTGGACTTGGTCACCTGGGCAGGCAGGTAACCGGTAGTTTTCGCTTGTTTGACTTCATCCAAGCTGAAGTCATGAAATTGTTTGCTTAAAGTGATGACTGTGGATGATATTTCTTTCGAAATACCAAATTAAACAAAGTAGTCTCTTGTCACATGTCGTTTCGTGATAAAATTAATATTTCTAGAAGAATCAAGATCGCCAGTTTTTTATATATTGCACGTGCCTTCAGATTAATTATTATAAATATCATTTTCTTTACCTGTCTTCGATTGCCGCTGTGGGAACAAAAGTCACATGACTGTCTTTTGTAATTCCAACATATATATTGTTTTTTAAAGTTATTTTTTAAAAAATATATTATTTTTTAAATTTATTTTCAATATCAGTACATTAAAATATCAAAAAATATAAAAAAATAATTAAAATAATTATATTTTTTAAAAAATATTTTGATAATTTTTTATTTTAATTCCTCTTTTGACTCTTGGGCCGCAAGCTACTTTTGTGTGTTTGGTTTCTTGGATCAATGTGCCCGTTCAAATAATTGGGTATTCAGATAATTCTACGCTAGGAGACTTGTCAGATTTTTGTACTCTTAATAGATTTTACCATAAGCTGCTTTTTTCATGTTCAATGGAGGCCGGCCGCCTAGTTGAATTTCAGCATATACTAATTATTTGATTCGTGATTTGCCATGAATTTGATACATTCTTTTCAATACGTAAAAACATTTTCTACGTGTTTTTTAATTTAGAAAATATTAATTACAAATAAAAAAGTTCATATATACATTTAATTAAATAAACCAACCAAAACCTATTCATGCAAAAAATAAATGAAATTCAATTACTTATCAACCAAAGTTAATCAATCAAAACTATGATTCGGGTCATGAACTTAATTGGGTGAAACAATTTTTTTTATATAATTTTATTATCTAAAATAGACGCTTATAAAATTAAAAACTAACTAAACATTGAGGCAACTGGATAAAAATACTAAACCGAAACAAATTATATTGCTTAATTAATAATCAAAAAAATATTAAATGATAAAATTAAAAAACAAATAAGCAAGAAAAATAAATTCAAGGATGAAATTGGAGAAAAATTAAGCAAAATATGACACAGTGAGTCATTTAATTTTTTTAACGTAAAAAATAATCTAGAAGTTACCAATGTGTTTCCTAATTAAAAAAATGTTAAACTGTGTAGGGGTTGATCTAGTGTGACTTGTTCAACTTGATGGGTCTAAAAATAACCGTTAAAAGTGTAGTTTGACAAAAAAAAAAAATAATTCAAAGCGACATATTTTAAAAAAAATATTGAGACAAAAACATATTAGATCGATTCAAGTTAACCCAGGTTAACTTACCAAATCCACATTTTAGATTATGAGACCAGAATAACTCCATATAAAGAAAATCAAAACCAAATATGAAACCCAAATTTTCAATTAAACCAATATTGAAGGATGAAATTGAAAAAAAAATCAATTAAAAAAAGAGATAAAAAAAAACAACTTGAGTCAACTCGGATTAATTTGTCAAAGCTGCAACCCAGGTTAAGTGACTATGATAATTTCATACAAAGAAAATCAAAACAAATTACGAAGCTCAATTCCCAATCAATCTAGTGTTAAAGGATAAAATTGGAAAAAAAATATCAATTAAACAAAAAGATAAAAAAAAACTCGAGTCAATCTGGGTTAACCTATCAAACTCATGACCCAGATAATGAGATCGAGATAACATCGTAAAAAGTAAGAAAATTGAAAAAAAATAGGACACAATAAAATAACCCGAGTCTACACAGGTTAACTCGCAAAAACTCAACCTGAGTCATAAGATTGAGGTAATTTCATAGAAAGCAAACCTAAATAAATCACAAAGTCTAATTCATAATCAGCCCAATACTTAATGATGGAATTTTTAAAAAATATCAATTAAAAAAAGATAAAAAAATAAATAACTGGTAAAAATATCAATTTTTAAAACAAACATTGTAATGACTGGTAAAAACATGACTTAGCTTTTAACAAATAATAATATTTTTCACAAAAACTATTGAGACAATTACAAATTAGATCGATCTCAGTCCTCAAGCAAACATTATCATGAATTCCATTAAGTTTAATAATTTATTTTTCATAAAATATTTTTTTTTGAATTATATGATAAAAATATATGGTCACAAAATTGAGCACCAATCTAAAAATAAAAACTTATTTGAAATAGTGATAACCATAAAGAAAACAAAATAAATAAATAAATCATGCAATTTATTTCTCAACCAATCCAACATTGAAGAATAAAATTAAGAAAAAACGATTAAAAAAATTAATAGAGCAAAAACCAAAAAAACATATCCAGTCAGTTGGTGAACTCGTCAAACCTATAAACCAGGTAACCTGAGCTAGTATGCCAAACCTGTGAACTGGGTTATAAACTTTAGTGGGATTATAATTTTTTTTCCTAAACTATTTTTTATTTAACTACATGTCCAAAAAAATACGATCGCAAATAAAACACCAACATAATACTGAGATGCTGTGAACAATTAAGCGACAAATGAAAATAAAGACACTTAACATCACAACACAAGTAATTTACCTTGTTGTGTTTAATAACTTTCTCTATCAAAATATATTTGTAATAAAAAAAACACATAAAATTTATAATAGAAACCGACACACACATAAGATTTATTGAATAAAAAAAATACAAGGATGCATATATGAAAAATCTTAAAAAAAAAATTGATATTTTTTTTTATAAAAATTAATCTATAAAAAATTAAGAAAAAATCACAGATAAATCACACAAACCTCTTTAAAAACTAAACACACTCAATATCATTAAAAAATCATCACAAACTAATTAAAACATAAATCCAAAATTTATTTTAAAAAATATCAACTAATGCATTAATTTTTTTATAAAAGAATCAGGTCAGACGCTACTAGACTTGGTAGGAAAAATAAGATCCTTTGTTTTTTTTATTCAAAAACCTATTTTGGCCTAAAACACGTAGGAAACACCCAAGAGACCTTGTTAAACCAATCCATAGCCATGAAAAGCATAAAAAACTGCCTTAAAACCCAAAATCCATCGAAAACAAAAACAATTCCCAAGCTCATATATGATTTTTTAGGTGTTTTCAAGTTTAAAAAACATATAATTTTAACTTCTCTCATCATATGGAACCATTTAACACAAAAAATAACCGTTTTGGTGACCAGATTCTTCACCAACAAACACTTTCTCTCTATAAGCCGGAATCCAGCGACTCCCTCTCTCTTCTCTAACAAAAAAAAAAAAAACTGAAAAATGAGTAAAATTAAGTTTGGTACCAAAATTGAATTTTATAAAATTCAATAGACTAGTTACCTAATAGCTAAAAAAAACGGGGAACTCAAATGAGTTTTTTTTAAAAAAATTTCAATCCGCTATCTATGTAACCTTTTTTTTTATTTTAATTTCAGGCTCTTTTCTTTTAATTCAACCATCCCTTGAAAAAATTGTAATTAAGCTCTAATTTAGTCTCAAAAAAGCTTAATTGTGCAAAAAAATAAATAAATTCAAGTACCAAATTTAAAATTTTTTAAAATTGTACTATCATGATCCATTTTAAAATTAAAATGTGCACCAGGGCTTGTAGCCCAGCGGCAGAGGCAAGATTTCCTTGCCTCTGTCACCTGGGTTCGAGCCCTAGCGTGCACGTCTGTCATCCCCGCGGTGTCTTACATGCCTACTGGGTTTGCAAGGTGTTCAGTGGGTCCGGGGATTAGTTGTGGTGCGCGTAAGCTGGCTCGGACACCCCGGGTTAAAAAAAAAAAAAAATTAAAATGTGAGAGTGAACAGTGTTTTTTGTGAACAATGGTCACCTGCCATCTGTATATTGGACCCTATATGTGGACTTGTTAATAGTCAATGGCACACGATTGGGAGGCTCGGATAGTCGGATGACGGATATATACATGTGATGTGATCCCACCTCTCAAGTCTATTTAATATATTAAAAATTGTATTTCTTTTCATAAAAACATGAGATTAAAGATTTTCTTGTAATAAATTTCATATCTTTTTTATGAGAAAGATGAGATATAATTTTGGATATATTTAATAATATCTCTAACAAAAGTTGATGAAAATATTTCTTAAAAGAAAGAAAAGACAAAAAAAAGAAGAAAAAAAGCAACGTCAATTTGGACGAGACCGCTTATAACCGGTAATACATCTATATCTAATATGCCGTGACAAGTTGGTAACCCTCAAACTGTCTCTCTCAATCGCCACTCCATTTCTAACATTTCCAACTTCCATGAAGGATCCTTTATTGACACTGTTTCCCTCTCCCTTCCCTCATCAGCTCTGTTTTACTGCTTATATAAATGCAGCCCCCCTCGCCTGATCACTTGAATTTCAAGAACCCTGTTCTCCTCTTTCATACTTCTCTACGTTCCAAGAAGCTAGTTGAAATGAACATGCTCCACTATAATTAAGCCTTTTCCTTGCTTGTTCCGTCTATTAGTTGCTCGGCTTCTATTCTTTGCTACTTTCACCTTTCCTTCTACCAGTTTGCTTCCTTACAAATGCCTAAGGTGAAATAATCTTTCTTGTTGGCTTTAGCCTCTTTAATCACTCCATTAGATATATCTACATGTTTTGTTTTTCTGTGTTTACTTAATCGGTTTCCATTTACTAATTCCTTTGAGTTTGTGTAGGCTAATGATGTTTTAGAAATTTAGGAGTATTAAGTTTAGAGCTTAACTTTGTAGGTTTCATCCTTTTCGTAGGGTTTTGAGGGATAGATAGATAGGATGGTCATGGATCGTAATTACACAGGACTCTCTGATTATCAAAATGATTCCAAATTTGATGAAACAATCATGTTCCCAAATTCAGACCAATACCCAGTCATGGAGCACGGACTTGAATTCAATACCCCTTCTCCTGATCTCAGCTTCATCAATCTTGATAGTGATCCTGATAGTTTTGGACTATCCTTTAATTTGAATCCAGCGGGGGAGTCATCTGTTCCTTCAATGAGCTTGAGCCCGGATGGAGGGTTACTTGATCCCTCAACGGGCTTGAGTCCCCAGGCGGAAGCCTCCTCTCCTTCTGAGGATAGTGATTCCACTGACCCGCTTCTCAAGTACATAAGCCAGATGCTTATGGAAGAGAACATGAAAGATCAGCCACACATGTTTCATGATCACTTTGCTCTAAGCGCCACCGAGAAGTCATTGTATGATGCACTCGGTGAGCAGTATCCTCCTTCTCTCAATTCGTCCCAGTCTTATCTCAACCATGAGAGCCCTGACAGTAATATTTCTGGAACTGGCAGTAATTGTGGTGATAATACCAGTAATGGAATTAGCACAGTCACTAGCAGTTTTACCACTGATTTTTCTAAAGAACCTCAGTGGGTTGGTGGTGACGCCGATGTTGGAGGGTCGAATCCATCTTTCCAGAGAATCTCTCTTCTCGGTGATAACCATCTCCAGTCCAATTTGCTGCCCAATATGCAATTTTCAGTGAGTCCATATGGTTTCACCGATTCGCGTGACAGCCTTATGGGTTCCTCTGCGGGTGAGATGGTGCAGAATATGTTTAGTGATATGGAATCTGTTTTGCAGTTCAAGAAAGGGTTAGAGGAAGCTAGAAAGTTCCTTCCTAGTGCCAGTCAACTGGTAATTGATTTGGAGACAAATGCATTTTCCACATGGAAAAAGGAGAAGACTCCTAGAGTGGTGGTGAAGGAGGAGAAATCTGAGGCGGACAGCTCGCCGAATGGTTCGAGGGGTAGGAAGAATCATGAGCGAGAGGATTCAGATCCAGAAGAAGGAAGGTCTAATAAGCAGTCCGCGGTGTATGTGGAAGAGGGTGAACTATCGGAGATGTTTGATAAGGTATTGCTTTGGACTGGGGGACAATGCTGTGGCAATGACGCTGACCAGGAAGTAGGATGCAAGAGCTTGCAGCCAGATGAACAATCAAATGGATCCAGTGGTGGGAAAAACAGTGCTAAAAGACAGAACAAAAGGATGGAAACAGTGGACCTGAGGACTCTCCTGATCCTCTGTGCACAAGCTATCTCCGCCAATGACTTCAGGACTGCTAATGAACTACTGAAACAGATCAGGCAGCACTCTTCTCCATTTGGTGATGGGACTCAGAGATTGGCTCATTTCTTTGCCAATGGTCTTGAGGCACGCTTGGCTGGTAGTGGCAACGGAACCCCAAATTTTATCACTTCCCTTGCTTCAAAGAGGACAACAGCTGCTGATATGTTGAAAGCCTACAAAACCCAGCTTCGAGCCTGCCCCTTTAAGAAACTTTCAATTGCCTTCGCAATCAAAATGATTTTGCATGCTGCTGAGAAAGCAACTACTCTCCATATTGTAGATTTTGGTGTCCTCTATGGTTTTCAATGGCCAATTCTTATCCAGCAACTCTCTCTGCTACCTAATGGCCCCCCAAAGCTACGCCTTACTGGAATAGAGCTGCCCCAACATGGTTTCCGGCCATCAGAAAGAGTTGAGGAGACAGGACGTCGCTTGGCCAAGTATTGTGAGCGCTTTAAGGTTCCATTCGAGTACAATCCTATTACTGCACAAAACTGGGAAAAAATCCCAATTGAGGACCTCAAGATTAATAGAAATGAGGTGCTTGCTGTGAACTGTCTAGGTCGGTTTAAGAATCTACTCGATGAGACAATAGAAGTGGACTGCCCAAGGGATGCTGTTCTTAAATTAATTCGGAAGATGAATCCTGATATTTTTGTTCATACTATTATAAATGGATCATACAATGCTCCCTTCTTCCTCACACGGTTCCGGGAGGCACTATTCCAGTTCTCCTCATTATTTGACATGTTTGATTCTACTTTACCTCGAGAAGATCAAGAAAGGATGATGTTTGAGAGAGAATTCTTCGGACAGGATGCAATGAATGTTATAGCTTGTGAGGGTCAGGAAAGGGTTGAGAGGCCTGAGACATACAAGCAGTGGCAGGTCCGGACTGTGAGAGCCGGGTTCAAGCCTCTCCCATTTGACCAGGAGCTCATGACAAAGGTTAGGGGTAAGTTGAAGAGCTGTTACCACAAGGATTTTGTAGTTGATGAAGACAACCACTGGATGCTGCAGGGATGGAAGGGTCGAATAATTTTTGCTTCCTCTTGTTGGGTGCCTGCATAGGAGAATTGGACAGAATTTGAACTTGGAATGGAGAGCTGTAAGTTTCTTCATTAGCTGGACAGGAACAAATAGTTTCAAATTCAGACTAAAGGTATGAAAGCCTTAAAGAGTTATAATATAGTTTTTGCTCTAGCTCCTCTCTTATGATCTGACAATTTTTATCCTTGTACGCTGGTTTTAGTGCTTCTAACTCTGAACATTTTACTGGTGTTCAAATGCAAGACAGAGGGTATAATAGGTTCTAACTTTGCTCCTTCCATGTTTTCAGATGATCCGTCGTGCTACCTAGCTCTTGAGAAGAACCCTATGAAGTCTTAGACTTAATTTGTAATTTCTGGACCACCATTATCCTTCTATATATAAAAAAATCCGATGGTTGATGGCTTGTTCGTCTTTGTCTAAAGCTTTACTTTCCGAAAGCCAGTGAGGAGGATGTGCTTCTTACAGTGAGCTTTGGGAACAAGCTTGAAACCCTCTTATGTTTGAAGGATGTAAATTCATTACTGGCAACTGGTTTTTGTTGGGAAATTTGGTAATCAAGTCATGTAGTTTTTGTCTAGAAGATTTTCAAGGGAGTTTTGAGACCGAGTATTTATACATAAATTCATCTTGGTTCAGCTTATCTCATTATCTAATAAATCATAAATTTATTCCCTTTAAACTGATCTAAGAGGTTATTTTGTGCATATCTTCTCTTTTGATGAAAGAACCTTTTCCTTTAATAAAAAAACCCTCGTCCTGATAAATTGTTACTGCTGATTGGGTTAGCTTTTGTGGTTGAGGTTGTGGTAGGGTACAACCTATTTATGCACAAAACTCAACCATAAAAGCTAATTTTTCTTGTTTTTTGTGGCTTTTTTAGTGGATCCCACACCCAACCTCCACCTCAAATACAAACACACACTAACCAAAAGGCAAAAAAACCTTAAAGGCTTATTAGCTGTGGTTCTCTGATCTGAAGTTTACGATGAGACTTCTCAATGTAGTGGCAAGTGGCTATAGCCCATGGATGTTGTTGGAGTCGCTTTGATTTATTTCTCATCAAAATTTTGAAATATCATTTGGATATAAGCATATGCAGATTTCATGGTTTCGGGCAACTGATTTAATAATTTTTTTAAGATTATGCTATTTCTGTTTTTGATTTTAAAAATATTTTTGAAAATATTTGAAATTTTTTTATTTTTTTACTTTAAATAATTTTTTTTGTGTTTTCAGATTATTTTAATGTATTAATGTCAAAAATTATTTTTTTAAAATAAAAAAATTATTATTTTGATATATTTTTAAATGAAAAACACTTTGAAAAGTAACCACAATCACACTTAAAAAAATATATATATTATTTTGATATATTTTTAAATTGAATAAACTTTCTTTACTCCAAGGAAAAAATAAATGATTTTTCTCATCTAAAGAAAACTAAATTTCCCCCTCGGACTTGCATGTTGAAAATTTTCTCTTTTTTTTTTATTTAAAGAAAAGAATAAAAATTGTTGAAAAAAAAAAAACTCTCAATGTCCTTTTCAATAAATTATAACTTCCTTTCTTCCCGTTCATCTCATTAAAACTGTATCGCAGTATACATCCTTTTATCCTTATATTTTTTTACTTCTATTACTTTATTCCTTTACATGCATTCTTAAATTAATAAATATTTTAATGAATTCTTAATTTTATTTATAGGAAACAGGGCTAAAAGCCCCCCAAAAAACAAGAAACACTACAAATCACAAAGTATGCTGCACATATTAAAATAAATATATATATTTTTTAATCTTTTTAGAAAAAGATCATTTGTATAAAACATAAACAAATATAGAAAAATCATAATAGTATCTTCAAAAATTAAATACATATAAAATATAAATTTTTTTTAAAAAAAGCTAAATAAACAAAATCAAAAAATCATAGAGGAGGGATATTAACTTGAACATAAATTTAAAAATTATTTTTATAAAAAAATATAATAAAAAATATCAATTAAAATAAAACTGAAAATTAGAATAAAAAATAAGAAAAATATATATAATTAAAATTAAAAGAACGAGGGTGCAAACCTAAACAAAAAATAAATGAGAGGGCAACAATTGTTTTTGATTGGAGGGTTAAATTGAAAAGAAAAATAACCTTAACAAAAGGAAGACAAAAAAAAAAAAAAAAGAGGGCCAAGTTGAAAAAAGTAATACATCATAAACTTTGATTGAATGGTGAAATTGAAAATCAATAAAACTTTAACTAAGAGGCCAAGGAACTGAAATTGAAAAAAAATAATATATGATAAATTGTAATTAAAGGACTAAATTGAAAATAAATAAAACTTTTATAAAAAAAGTCAAGAAAAAAATTTGAAATTAAAAAAATAAAGACTAAAATTGAAACATTAAGAAAAAGGATCAATGTGTACTTTTAGGGGGAAGAAAAGAAGGGAAAAACAAAAGAAATGGTAACCGGTGACAAACCACCTATCATCCACCAACACGTGCAACACCCGGAGGAAAAAAAAAAGAGAGGTGACTCTTCCAACAATACTGTGGAAGGCAGCATGTGACAGCTAAAAGCTGCCATATGAGTCGCTTAAAAGGGTGTGGATGACGTCCATTTGCAGGCACATGCATGTCATGTGGTAATAACTTTTTTCTTTTTAATATTTTATATTATTGAAAGATAGAAATGCCCCTAACCCCACCTGAGAATTACAAAAAACTTAGATTCAAAAGACAAAAAGGTCCCTCCAAAGACACTTTAAAATTATTTGATCCTAATGAGATATAAATTGTTTTACTATCCATTAAAAAGTAAAATGACAACAAAATCCCTTGACAAAAGCTTTTTTTCCTTCCTAAAAGGTTATTTTAATAATTTTATTATTAAAAAAAGAGTAAAAAGATCTTTTTGACCCCAATAAGTTTTTAAAAGGCACATAAGTCCCTGTAAAAAGACTAAACTACCCCTATTATTAGCCTTTATTATTGTGTTGAGAGGGATAAAATGAGAAAAACAATGTGAATCCATTATGGATTCACAATGTTTTTCCCACATGTTTTTAAAGTTTCTTTTAATTTTGATTTTTCACTCTTTATTATAGAGGTAATGTTTTATCCATGATAGATTGCAGCATATATACAAGAAATAATTAGAATACAGTCATGATAGAAATAGATTCACTCCCTCCCCAGGCTGCTTCGCCACTGGTGATCCCTACTGAAATATTAGCCAAGAATGCATCAAGTTTTTTTTTTTTTTTTTTAAGTTTTTGAATTTCCAAAAACTATCAAGCAAGTGCTTGTGTTCAAATCCCTTGGTAATACTTAAAAGTGTTTCTTTCGCATCCTTAATTGACCATATTTGAACAAGTCCAAAACAATAAATAAGAAAATTCACTGAACGAAAAGAGAATAAGAATAAAAATCAACATGTAAGGATACTGTTAAATTTCCCCCATTTTTTCACAAACCATACAAACCTAAATCTATATCTCAATTTAAAAAGCCAACAAATTTTAATTATTTTTATAAAATTAACAATTTTAATATATTGATGGGTAATGAAATCATTTAACCCATTAAATTATTATGTTTAAAAACTAAACATATTTTTAAGATTTTTTAAACTAATCCTTTTTTTCTTTAAAATTTAATTTCTATGTACTCATGTTGATATGTGTGAATTTATTTTTGGTTGTCAAGATATTCTTTCTTGATGCAAGCAAATTTGGACTAAATTGATATAATATTTATATGTTCATTTAGTGTGAGTGATGACCTTTAGATTCATTTCAATTAATATAATTTTGGATAAATTTATATTTATCAACTGTTCATCATCCTTTCAAGTCCACACATCCTTATTTCAAATAAAAGAATTGGATCTTGTTACTATAGGGTCAGGTCATAAATCATTGTTTTATATCTTAGTAGCATTTCATTTTTTTTTTTTTAAAAAAACATGCATTTATCAATTTAGACAAACTCTTAGCATGTAAACATAATATATACATTTATTATAAAAAACAAATGTAAAACACTTACCTTAAGTAGGATATATAGGATGATTGCTATTTTTTTTATTACATAACCAACCTAACCTTTAAAAATTAATTAGAATTTTTAATTATCATAAAATTAGATAACAATTTGCTTTTTTTACTTCTTTACATATGGTTAGTTCATCAAGATATTCTCTATGACAATGGTCAGAGGATACATTATTTTCTTACTCATGCTGTAGGGTGTAGACTTAAAAAAAATGACATGTATAAAGTTAATGGGAGAAGAAAACACTCATAAAAAAACTCTTTTTATACATAATATAATATATAAGAGACAAAGTCTTTTTTTTTCCTTTTGAGAATTGAAATAAATATATTAATATTTTCAATTATATCATTTAAGAACATAATTAACTCTTTAATTGCTAATAAAATTATGCTCAAATTACTTATACACTAAAACAAGTGGGATATTTTTCACTGTACATTTGTCACTATGCAAAATTTTGTTTTTGTTTTTAGTTTGATCCTCAAACTTTGTTTTTAGGTGAGCAAGTCCTATTTAATGAGTAATTGATTTCAAATTCTTATGAAAGGGTGGGATTGGAAGATGGGTGATCAAAATGAAAAATGCGGTAAACATAGATGACGTACCATAAGTTTCGAAAACATTCACTTTGGTCCACCAATTTAAATAATCTCACAAATTATACAATTGCAGTCCCTTAAAATTGTTCCAATTCTATTTTGGTGTAGATGTTTATTTTTGTTATTTTTTGTCCCTGGTTGAGAGAGGTCGCTGGATTTTAGCAGTAGAGAAAGAAACTTGCCGTTGGCACCGATTTAGGACATCAAAATAAGGATTTTTTTGTGTCAAATAATTTTATTTGATGCTAGAAGTTCACATTAGGTGTTTTTGTACCTTAAAAGTTCATGAAAAAACAAATCTGAGCTCGGGTTGATTTTTGATTTTAGGTTGAGTTTGGTTTTTGGGGTGGTTTTTTGGGTTTTTTAAGGCCATAAATGGGTTTGTCCTGGTTTTTACGGTGTTTTATAGGTGTTTTGGGTCAAAAACAGGTTGCAAAACAGGTTTTTGGGTCAGAAAAGCATAGACCCCGATTTTTCAGCCACCACAGTGGTCGGAATCTAGGCAAAACAAGCGATACATTGTTTGTTCTGGCATGGATGTCAGACTCAAGACACTTGGGTCTAACATGGCTACTATGAAAATATAACTTTAAAGAATGCAATGGAAAAGTGATAAAGTGATGTAATTGGTTAAAAAACAAAAAACAAAAAAAAATGGATAGAACCTCTTCTTTGTTATTTTGTTCAGAGGATCTTTTTTTAATAATATTTATTTTTTATTACGCGTTTAATTTTCAAAGAGGTTTTTATGGTTCATCTATGATTTTGTTTTTATCTTTTATATAGATAAACTATGTTTTTGAAAATAAAAAAAATATTTATTTTTAAATGATATTTTTAATATGTGTAGCCTTACATGTTATTCCCTTTTATTTTATTCAATCAATTTAATGTTCTATTTTTCAAGATTACATATCTTAATTTACATCTATCTATCGGTTTTTCAACTTTTATTTTTATGTGTCATTAATATTTATTTATTTATTTTTTAGCACACATAACTCTTAGTCTATTTGATTACATGTGTGCATAAACTTTTTGATTTGTTATATTTTTTGAACTACAAAAATATGTTGAAAAAATCTAAATATGTAATTTTTAATGAAAAATAAAAATATTTGACCCATGGCGAAGCACTAGTAAACACTTGCTAGTTTATTCGAAGAGGTTAATCAAGTATTTAATATCAAACTATATACTATGATTGAGATATATTTTTAAAATGTCGTGGATATTTTTGTTACAATACATGTTAACAAAATTTACTACTTTAGTATGTTAGAAAATAACAATGAAACAAATTTAAAAGCAAAAGGACAAATCAATCCATTTAGGCTAACCCGAACATGCTTCCCTTGCACGAGGTTAGTTCGTTTGGGCTAGCCCAAATGGACTGGCCATAACAAAAATGCAGATACACCAAAGAAGAGGAGCTATAAAGATGGTGCACATCGGAGCACAAGTTATTTTTATGAGTTTGGTATGCCTAAGAGACTTTATGAATTAATTGCTAAAACATAAGAATTTCTGCATTTTATGTTTTAGACCTTGCTTTTTGTAATAGGTTTTCCACCTAATTTTAATTTAAGAATGTGAATGTTAGCCGAATCAAAGTTAAAGTACATATATCAAGCTTTTCAAGAATGTATCCAAGTTTGTTTAGACCCCTAATCAGACCTGTAAAATCGAGCTGAAATCCTCCTTACAGCAGGATTCTCTACTTTCACACTACAAATTCAAACGAGCATCTCTTAAGCCTCAAACATCAAAATTATACGATTCAAAATCCCAAAATCATCTACACACCTAGGACCACAACTTTTATGAAAGAGGTCAAGGCAGATAAAATTATTTCAAAGGCGAAAACCTGGATGCAATTTGAAGGACAAGATTGGTCTCCTGATCTGATGAGGAAACTAACGATACTGAGCATCCCACTACGGCTGAGAGTCTGACATATAAATTATAGGTTTTACGACCCAAGAAAGGTGCATATCAATCCTCTAACATACCATGAATGAAAAAATATAACTAGGATGGTCGGATATTGGAAACCAAGTAAAAAACAAAGTCTAAGTTGCAGTAGAGTTGGAATTACAGCAGAGTTGTGATAGCAGCAGAGTCCGTTTTCAACACAAGTTCTAAATGATTTAACTAACCTTAAGGACCAGATAAAGAAGAAAGGAATTAAGTAGCAAAAGGACTTCTAATTAGCCTATGAATTCTAAAGAAATTCAGCAGTCAAGAGAAAGAATAAATAAAGCAGAACACAGCTGAAATAGGGGCTCGACAACATTCTTTTCTTCTCTATTTTTTTCAAATTTTCAGCAGAGTTGTGACAGCAGCAAAGTCCGTTTTCAACACAAATTCTAAGTGATTTAACTAACCTTAAGGACCAGATAAAGAAGAAAAGAATTAAGTAGCAAAAGAACTTCTAATTAGCCTATGAATTCTAAAGAAATTCAGTAGTCAAGGGAAAGAATAAATAAAGCAGAACACAGCTGAAATAGGAGCTCGACAACATTCTTTTCTTCTCTGTTTTTTTTTAATTTTTCAGCAGTTATGAACTAAACTTTGGCTTTCGGTTTAAGTGGAATACACACCATCTCCATTAGAAAGTTACGACAAGTAATGTTATCATTATAATTCTTTCAGATTCAAGTATTTATTTTTTTCTTGTTTAAAATTATGCTATTGATTGTTATTCAAGCTTATTGAATTTATTTGGGATGACATGTATATTTTCTAGTTTCTTTCAATCCGTAATTGTTGTTAGGGACTAAAGTAAGAAGCAAAAGAATTATTTTGATTGTTGCAACTCTTATCTTGATTTATTAGAGAAGAATAAACTAAGTTAAATTGTCAAACTTTTAAACGTTTGCTTGGAATAAACTAAGGCTACTGCCAAGTGAATGAGTATTACTTTCAATATTAAACTTTCTTGAAGGTAAGAAATTGATTAAAGAACTTTATCTAATTAATTTACTCGTAATCTCATCGATTTCCCTCCTCTTTAAGGGATATCGAATTTATTTGCTTGACATGAAAGGATATTTATTTTTACTTCAATGATTAATAGATTTATATGAATGGATGCGTGGACCCTTGAACTGAGTTAACGACATATAAATTTATTATTTTTATTTTCAGAATTTTATTTCTTTAATTCTTTATTCAAATCTCCCAATAATTTTTATTTTAGTATATTGTAGGAAGATTAAACATAATTTCCCTTGGGTTCGACCTGGTTTTCATGATCATATGATGAATTTATTTTGTTTGTGATAATAAAGTTAGAATTATATTTCAGGGGTTTTAACGACCAACTAATGATCAACACATCTACAACATCATCAACAAGATCTCGGCAAGATAATTTCAATGACATTAAGGAAGGCAATCAATGGAGGTAGATGTGAGCCACACTCACTATCTAAAGGCGGCGAGCCTGACTCACTTGCTAGCATGTGTATTACACGAGCTAGCTAATTTTTCTTGTTCTTATTTAGTTCATCCCCTCATTCTCCCGCAATTGTCTAATTTAGTCTCCTAAGGGAGAAGGGGGAATAAAGGAGAAACTACTCAGCTTGCGTGCCATGTAACCACCTTTATTGGTATAATCACCACCCAAACACCTGATACAATTTATGGAAGCATCATTTGTTAATACAATGCCTTACAATCATTCACTAGTGTTAATTCTTCATGAAAAGTAATTAGATCAGCAATGAATTGTTAGTGTGGCGCCTATCTTCCCTGCCAATGACTTCTCGCCAATATATCTTATCAGAAGACTCAAACTTTTCTCTTTATGCCCAAGGGTGCCCAAATTTTCCATCAATGGTGTGACACCTCCCTCAATATGGCACCTACATTACTACATATGATGTTTACAATTCCACACTCCATGAGATAAGTTCATATGAACTAATATATATAAGAACAACAGAGCAAACCATACAACGCCACATTGCATTTCCCCAACTTTTACTCCACTCTTAATACACTTTTCTCTTGCTCTATTTGTTATTCTTCTATTTTTCACTCTCTTAATTTATGTATATTATTTATCTTTCTACATTTATTGTCTTAAGCATCAAGTGGTCCTTTATTCTTATATGACACTTGTTTTTGCAAGTGGGCGTTAAAGTCACCATGTCAACTCATAAACCAATGGTCAAACCTAATAACTCCATCAACCCAAGACACAGTCATGGAAAACCTAATCCAGATTGAAGTTTTCACAACTTCATTAAAAAATATTTGGAATACATGTAATTAAGATTAAAGATAAGTTATATTATAATTTTGGGTATAATTATATTATTAATTATAAAATTTATGAAATATTTTCTTTATACAAGATTCTATTTGTAATGAACTTTAAATAATTTAATTGTTAAATTTATATTTTTATGAGTTTATTTATTTATATATGAATTTCTTAGTTAATTGATTTTAAGATTGTATCATAATAATAGAAGTGATAAGGCTAATTGTTTCAAAATAAATAATACTATACAAATAATGCAATTATTTATAATATATGTGTTGACATTAGGATTTCAATAAGTCTAGCCCATGAACCAAAGCTTTCTATGAAAAAAATTTAAATTTATTGGGTTTGGATCCAGATTAAATTAAAAACTCAGTCAAAATAAATTTTATGATTTTTAATTTAATATCCTTCTAATTAAGGGTATTTTAAGTAATTTTCATATCAAATTTCCTAAAACACCCTTTACATGAAGGACATTTAAGGTAAATTGCACATGATCTATTTATAAATATACAATAAAGCTATCAATTCAAACATAAGTATAGAAGACAAGAAAACACAAAAACATAGGAGACAGAAGAGAAGAAGAGAAGAAAAAGAAAAACTGAAGACCAAGCAAAAATACTGGAAGTTCTTTCAAAGAAATTCAAACTTATCAAAGAAGTAAGGGATCAAAATCCTTTCCTTCATTCAAACCAAATCAAAGAAACAAGGGATCACAATCCTTTCCTTCATCAAAGCAAATCAAGTTAAGATTTCACATGGTTAAAACTTTTGGACTTGTGTGAATACTTTTTGTCTTCATGAAATGAAGTCAAATCTATACATCACACGGTTAAAGCTTTCGAGCTCGTGTGAATACTCTTCATCTTCATCAAATCAAGTCAAATCTATTCATATCACACATATAAAACTTTCAAACTTATGTGAATACTCCTTGTCTTCATCAAATTAAGTTAAGATCTCACACGGTTAAAGCTTCCGGACTTATGTGAAAATCTTTCCATCAAAAGTAAGATCCAAATCTGACAGTTAATTATCAAAGTTTTCATTCACACGAAGAGTACCTCAAGAAAGTTTTCATCTTTTCTTGTAATCAAATTCATTATTGTGATTTTGACATCATTTTTAGTGTAACAAGAAAACCCTTTGTCTTAAAATAATAATTATATTGTGTGGAATTATTTGAAGACTAAATCTAAGTTAAAATTAGTTTAAAACTAGAATATTTTCATATGACTATTGATTTTATTTATTTATTTATTGATAAGTGTACATTTAATGACAGGTCGAGCAGGTATGAATCCTAAAAAGAAATTAATGGAACCCGTGATTTTTTTTCTTGATAAGCGTATATTTGATAACAGAGATTGGTCAAGTAGTTAATAACTCAAAACCTGTATTCATAATGTTTATGGTGAAAATTAATGGAACCCGTTAATTCTGAAGACGCAACAAGAAATCATTGGTTTTTTAATCTATATTGATCAAGTCCATATATATAACAATCTGATTTAGTCATAGTTAAATCTCCTTGCTAATTTATGTGTGAAAGTGTGTATATAAGACTGCATCCTTTTATTAATTCATAATGTTTATGGTGAAAATTTAATATTATTTCTTGTTGGTCCACAAGTAAAATAAATTATGATCTTTGATTGTTTCATGTGTAATTGTTTGCCAACTTAAATAAATTAGTTTGAGTTCCTTTTTTTTTAGTAAGTAGTTAGATAATTATATGTCCATGTAAATCCTTACTAATTAATATGTTAGGATAATTAAAAATATGAATAATCAAATAACAAAAATAAAAATACATCCACTTAAATAGAAACAAATTACATGTATATACACGTACGTACTAGGCATTGAACTTTCAAAACTCCGGGGGCAAAAAATACAGTTTACCCTAAATTATTTTCTTAAGTTTTCTGGCAGGTATACGCACAGGAGAGAAGGCAACATCTCAAATATTTATGAATACGCAGAAAGCAGCCGAATGCAGTAGAATATTTGACAATTTCACCACCAGTTCTTGTCGTAAAATTAATTATCTTCTGCTGCATCAATTTCAAATGACGGGAAAACTTGTTGCTTCGAATTGCTTGTTTGTCAAGTCGGTTTGTGTGCTGGGTCAAGATTATATTATATGCTTGCCGTGTGTTCTCTGGTTTGTTTTGTCATTTAATATATTACGTGCCTTGATTTCTCTATATATATTTTTTTCAACTTGCAAAATAATTCCAAGGAGCTGTACGTAGCTTAACTGACATTAGCGGCGTCTTTCCATAACAGGTTTCGGATTCAAATCTTTTCTATGTAACGTAAAAAACACATCTTATAAAATAATTTACAGTTCATAATTCAAGAATTATATGTGTATGTGAATGAAGTTACGTGTCTGAATTACCATAAACCTAAAAGAAATCAATTGCCCAAAGAGAAGTTGATGCAGTTGTGGCATAATTTCTTCACCCACAATGATTTAATTACTCTACAACAGTGCAATCCACTGCGGTTTATTAATGGCATTTTGCGACTAATTGTTATACTGCATAAGAAATTTCATAACCCTTGCTTTCTAGGACTCTCTACGACTACAGACCGTGAATTTTGACTTGTGAGCCGGTGCGGAGAAAAAATGGAAGTGAACGCCGAGGACAAGATCGGTTCAATGCAACATGCTTGTCCCTTCAATTGGTAAGTAATATATTTATATATATAGCGATATAACTAGAGATGCTCTCCGAATTGGGCGACTGCTTTGACGGAGATTACTTTTCCACACTCCTCACCAGTTCGCCTCCGGTTTTAGGCCCATATAATACAATTTATGGAAGACTAGAGCATCCCTACACATTTCTGATCCGATCAAAAACAGGTTATTTATGTTTCATAAGAGTATAATCTGGAATCGGTAACAAATTGAAGTTGCACGTTATGTGTTTCTTATTATTAATTCCTATTCACAGTTATGGGCCTGAAACTCAAGGGATGTTAAAAGACAGAAGTGCTTCGAGCTAGGGTCAAATCCTTCGAGAACAAGATAGGTCCCTTGAAAGGTAGGAAAACGCAGAATTTGGTTTCCTCATGCTTTGTAATGAATCTTGTTCCTTAACCTGCATAATTCTTTGGACATCCCACACGAGGGGTATCTGGCTTGTGGGTCAAAAAAATCTGCTCAACTCCACATGTGTAGCGTGAAGCTCAACGACGTATACGTCATAGAATAATGATTTTGGTCTAATAATTTACGTTTATTTCTAAATTTATGAAAATCCTGATATTGATGTTCAAACTTTCACAATGCCAAGTTCAGGTAGGAAAAAGTTAGCTAAAAACTGTCTCCACTGTTCTGTACAGCTGAAATGACATTATATTGCAGAAAAAAACAAAATGCTGTGTACCATTCCAGCATTATAAAAAGAGGTTATGTTCCTTGTCTAAGTGCATTAATTAATTGTGATATCGTATTAGGTTTCTTCCTGTTAAGCTATTACTTTTGGCTTTATTTTGTCACTATTCACAAACCAAATATCAAGTTTAAGCTAGCCCGATCTCTTTCATTTTTCCATATTCATGCAGAGCGTGTTGCTGCACGGATACTCAGCCACGGATACTCAGCTGCTGCTCATAAATTCAGGTAAAGAAAAAAAATATGCGGTAAATTATCATGATACCTATTTAGCGATCTTCCATTCTCCGTTGCCTGTATAAGTTGCACACTTTTGTAACTTATATTTACTAATAAATCATAGAAATCTATTTATCCATCTCAGTTAATCAGATGGGGCCGGGCCATTTCTCCCAACAGCTTCATACAAAGGAGCATTATGTGAAGAAGCAAAAACTGACCTAGTGCATGAGAATGAAGTTGTGATCAGAGTACTTTTTCTTTATTGCCTTTTCTTGCCTGCTTCGTTTTGTACATTTCAGTATAAAAAAGTACATTGAAGTATATAATGGATCTCTTTGTATGCTACATGCATCTAAATACTGCCTGAAGAAATCCTTCTCAACTCCTGACCTTCTATATATAGTTCCTCCTAATTCACACTCCCAAGAAATTGAATCCATCTCTGAACATGAACCCAGTTTTTAAAGATCCTACAGCTGATACTGTTTTGAAGTGCATCAGCCAGATTCTTATGGAAGAAGAGTCCAATGAACAAACCTTTATTGCACGGGACTTTTCTCTTCGGGCTGCTGAAAAACCCTTTTCTGATATCCTTGATCAGAAAAGTTCCTCGTCAGACAGTGAAGTATCCGATCCAAATCAAATTATAAAGACTGTTAGTACTCACTGTTGCAATATTTATGGTTGTAACAGCTCCGAGACAGCTGACAACATGGTTGTTTCCAGCTTCATACACAACAGAGAAGCTCCGTCTGTTAACTACACTGTCCCGTTGAGTTTGCAGGTCAATTCACCTCCATTTTTTCCTGAAAGCGTTTTTCAAACTTTCCCTGAGCAGGTGGGTTCTTCAGTAAATGTAGCCCTTGGTGCGAGCCAATTGGATGTGTTGTTTAAGGGAGGGACAGAAGAGTCTTGGGAATTTCATCATCAGGCAAATGAAATGATTCTTGATTTTGAAAACAACAAAGTGACTCCAGTCATGGCGACTAAAGAGAAAAGTTATTGGGATCACTCGGCATGTGAGCTGAAGGAAAGAAAGAATCATTACAAAGTGGAGAAGAAGTCAGAAACGAGGAGAAATAAGCACTCTTCAGTTTATGCTGAAGCAGCTGAGCAATATGGAATGTTTGCTGAGGTATTTCCGTCTAGTGGTGGAGATGACGAGCCAGTTTGGTTAAACCTTAATGAAACATTTCAAAATGGTCCAGGTATGATACCTTATCTAAAAGAACAATCAAGAGGATCTAATTATGAAATGCTCTTCAGGAAGAACCACGTTAGCTGCAGGGAATTGGTCGATACGAGGACTCTTCTGATACACTGTGCAGAAGCTGTAGCAAGCCTCGATCACGGGAGTGCAATTGAACTATTAACACAGATTAGGCAGCATTCTACTCCTTTTGGTGATGGATCCCAGAGGCTGGCCCATTGCTTTTCTAATGCCCTAGAGGCTCGCATGGCTGGCAATGGAAGTGAGGTATATGCAAGTCTTGCTGCTAACAGGGTGACATCCGAATGCATATTAAAAGCTTGCAGACGATTTATTTCAGCTAGCCCTTTCATGGTCATGTCGAATCTCTTCTCAACGCAAACTATCATGGACCTTTCTGAAAATGCAGCAAGGCTGCACATCATAAATTTCGGTATTCTCTATGATTTCCCATGGCCTTCCTTAATTCAGCATCTCTCAGTGAGACCTGGTGGTCCTCCGGTGCTTCGCATCACCGGAATAGAGTTTCCCCAGTCTGGTTACAGGTCAGCAGAAACAATTGAAGAAATAGGACTTTACTTGGCAAGTTATTGTGATAAATTTAATGTCCCTTTCGAGTATAATGCGATATCACAAAAATGGGAAAATGTCCAACTCGAAGACCTCAAGATCGACAGAGATGAAGTAATTGTTGTTAGCAGTTTATACAGGTTTCGGCACCTCCTTGATGAGACAGTAGTCTTGAACGGTCATAGGAATGCTGTTCTTAACTTAATTAAGAGGATTAATCCAGCTGTCTTCATTCATGGGATCGTTAACGGGGCTTACAATTCTCCTTTCTTCGTTTCGCGTTTCCGGGAAGCCCTCTTCTACTTCTCATCATTGTTTGATATGCTCGAAGCCATTACAGCCCGTGAAGATCCAGAGAGGTTGGTGTTTGAACAAGAGGTATTTGGAAAGGAAATCCTGAATGTCATAGCATGTGAAGGATGTGACAGAATCGAAAGGCCAGAGAAATATAAGCAGTGGCAGGCTCGGAATGTAAGGGCTGGTTTCAGGCAGCTCCCACTGAAAGAAGGGATCATGGAAAAAGTGAGAGAACAAGTGAAGTCAAGTTATCACAAGGATTTTCTGATGGATCAAGATGGCCAGTGGATGCTTCAGGGATGGAAAGGCAGAATCCTATTTGCCATTTCCTGCTGGAAATCTGCCTAACCAGGAAATTAATCCATGCCTAGCTAGCTATGGATTTTTGCTCTTAGGGAGGTTTTTTTTTTTTTTTTTTTTTTTTTTTTGTATTTGGAGTTCTAACTCGCTATTGCTAACCTCTTTCAGACATGTGCTCATTGACACTTTATTACATATGAGAATAAAATTTCGTTTTGACAAGCTTCAAGATTGTCTTATTGTGTTCTCTTTAATTTATCTTTACACATTATTATTGTAAAATCATCTAATTAAGTTGAGAAAAAAAGTGAAAAGCTTTATTGCTAAGCAACAAGCATCTTGTATCAGAGATCCGGAGATGAGAAACGCAGCATCAAATTTTCTGGCCTATAATATTTATGGTTGCTAAAGCTAAAATTTATATTTGGTTAAAATTATCGTTTGATCAAAAGCATGTCTTGAGATATTTGTTTAAGATTGTGATTGAAATTGTAGTTACACCTAAAATGAACAAAAATGACATATAATTATTCAACGTATAACACTAAACATCGAATCCATAGAATAGGACTAATTGGTATTATAAAAACTTCAATTATTGTCCCATCAAACTTGATGCGATCGCATAATAAACACTATCCATTCGTGAATATCTGCTTCCTCCATATGTTTGTGAACGTAGAACCATATCACTACAAATATCCTAAGAAACAAAATTTGGATGACGGTCGAACTAAGTAAATGCCATATCTCGTTTGGAATTCCTTTTTATATAATTATGTAGAGCCATTGGCGCCACAACAATCTGAACTTGTGTCTTATACGGAAATACTAGCATGTTCTGCAAAATTCTTCATCTTCTTTCCAACCCTTAAAAGTTTGCTCTATTACACATCGTATTGAAGAATGAAACCGATTGAATAACTTCTCTATACTTTGTGGATGCCCTTTACAATGAAATTCTAAAAGATGATATCTTTCACCTCTATATGGGCCCAAAAATCCATTCGAATAACCAGAGTCAACAACGTAATACTTCCCTACATTAATTTTTTTTTCCTGTAAGTTATTCCTAATCACGCAATACAAGATAATATTAATGAAATTTATTACCATTTACATTATTAAACCTTAAGTACTTGTTGGTTGCTTTGGAAATTTGATATTAGGATTAACAATGGCTTCAAGAAAAATCCTTGTATCATGTGCGCTACTTTCTCATCCTGCCCAAACAAATGTAAACTGCATGTCAAAGCTACATGATGCCATTACATTTTGAGTTGGTACATCTTTTCTGTCAATAAATGGTATTTGATTTTCTTGTAATACATAAGCACAAACATTTGTTCCATTAATCACTTCAATACAATTCTACATCTAAAAAATAGTTAATAAAACAATCAATTGAAACATAGTTGATATAATTTGTTTTGTTGTAACTTAATTATTAAGTCATTAAACAACTTCAATGTCACCTTGAAATATGACATATATCTTGGATTCATTGTGATTTCTTTTGGTGTTGTTGAAAATTTTGGATCTACTGGTTTAATTATTTCAACTGCTAGCAAAACACACCGACCCAAGAACTTCATTGAAATATCTACTCACAGTTTCACCTGAATGTTGAAATCTCTCTCATGATCTTTCCTATTTGAAGCACCCATTACTAAAGTACATAGAAACATGTTAACCTTCTTAATAACACACATTCTCCTTGATGGTTTTAATCCATACTATGTTTTTAAATCAACACACACACACACACACTCTAAAACGTGATTGCATCCTAAATATGTTAACACAACATATCCAATGCCCATTTAAAACTTTATTCAACCCTTGCATTCTCATGTTGTGTGAAACAATATATAGTTTCTTATAAATATAATTATTATAATACATGGCAAGTGCTCTAGTTGTGTATAAAACTAGTTTATGCCAATCAAACTCTCCAAGCCAAACAAATATCCTTCCTTATCATCATCGTATTCATTTTCATCATCATCATCATCTGTATTGCTATCATATTCAGTGGAATGGTCTTGTGAAAGGGAAGTTTTAATGCCATGTAATACTTATGTTAGGAAGTATTTTAGGGGATTTGGCTAGAAACAAATAAATTGATCTTTGATGCAGAGACATCAAATTGGAACAATATTTTTTAGTTAATCCCACATCGCCTTGCATTATGGTTGAGGATAAATAATGACTACTTCAGTTATATAGGCATGGACTTGATCAGGGGTTCAGAAGGTATAATGAACTAGACAAATTAGTTAGTCTTTAGATTTTGTACTTCTTGTTAAAATTATGTTGATGAATGGAAACATGTAAATAATACGAGCATAAAACAAAAACAAACAGAGAACAGTAAACTCGAGGTGTATACAAACATTGTTCTTAATGATATTTTCTCCACAAAGTTATCTCTCATGATTGAATAGGTACCTCCACAAGACGAGGTATGCAGAAATAACAAGTAAAAGAAAATAAAGAGCCCAAAAATTGTTTTGAAAAGAAAAAAAATAGAATAAATATTTTTTGGTTGTGTGCTACCTTTTACAAAGAGTTTGTGGAGGAGATATATATAGGTTGAGAGTTTAAAATAACAAATAAGAAAAATACATGGTAGAATAAAATAGTGTTTAATAGAATTTTTGTAACATGTAGTTGTTACAATAATTAATAAAAAAAATAGTTGTTGGAGAAATATAGATGTTGTGGTGATTGTTAGAAAATTAATTCCAGGAGTTGAAATTTTTTTCAATTTAAGGGTCAAAAACAAATTATTATTGAATAAAAATGGTCTATAAAGTTTATGTGTTGCCTTGCGCGCAAGGAGACAGTCAAAGGTTTTCCTCTTGCTCAGCCCAACCTTATACGTACGAGCTTACCACCCTTTCCTTGTTAGTTATTAACTCACATCAAAGTTCACTATATAAATACTAGAAAAATATTTTATTTTTCCAATATGGGGTTGGAAGCCCATTAATATATATACTTTATGTTCACGAGAAGAAAGTTGTGTTTTCTAAATATGGGATAAAAAATACCTTTCTGATTTAAATACTTCAATTTAAAAGGAGAAAATAATATATTTTCAATGTGGGATAAAAAAAAAGAACTTTTTAAAAAGATTTTTAAATATCATTATTTACAACATTTCTAGCATGTTGCTTCTCTTCTAATTTCTTCTAATCATTCGTACTTAAAGACTTGTTTTGGTCTCTCTCCCAATTTGTTTAAAGGTCTAAAACTTTTAAACTATTATGTAATTTTTTGATGAAAGACCACCTATATTTTTGATAGAATCACATATAGAAAACAAATATGGTCAGAAGTTTAGTATTTATTTTAGTTATGTAGTTGTTAATTTCAAAAATCACAATAAAACCAAACACTATCAATTTTATTGAGCATTAAAATTTTATTAATTTCAATATTCATTAAAAAGTAATTTTACAATAACAAATACATCGCTACACAATAAATAATTTTATCAATTCCATAAAAAAAAATCAATTTCTCAAAATCTCCAACTTAACAATAAAATTGACAAAATATAATTGGTACCCATTAAAATAACTCATCATTTCTTCAATTATAATACACCTAAGTTACAAAATCAAATTCAATTTTATTAAATGACAACAAAATTCAATTTCCCTCAAATCTCAAACAAACCCTAACATATAAAACATGTATTAACACAACAGATTTCTCTAGGAAAAAAATATAAGACATTTAAATATACATGCAAACTACAAATACAACAAAATATTTCAATAAATTAACTTAAAACACAAATGGGTTAAAAAAAATAGGTGTCTTTGTTTACTTTTTGATACTTCACAAAAACAAATTCAATGATGGATGTTGACACTACTAATATAAATGTAAATTGATGCAGACGAGTTAGGGTGGTCTGATTTATGAGAGAATAGGGGGTTGCTGGTTGGTTTTTTTACAAAAAGAATAAGAAGAAGAAGAAAATAGGGGAGGGAACTATTAGTTATAACTTATTTACATTTTTCGATGGAAATATTATGTCGTTAAGTCATGGCATGTTAATTTTTTGATGAATTTTTTGTTCATTTTTTATTTTTTTTACAAAATCAGAAATTACCAACAAACATAATTTGTTGTTATTTTCATCAGAAATTATTGATGAAAATACCTTATCGCTAATTTCATTAGAAATTAGCAACATAATATTATCTATTGATTATTATTTCTATTTTCTAAATTCCTAGTAGTGTTAGGTAATGAAAAACTTAGCGCATGTTCTTATACAAATGATGTTGTTTATTTATTTTTGAGAAGTTACAAAAGCATTGATGTTATAAAATTACATGAACTATCTTAATATTTAAATATTTAGCATAACATTATTTTCGTATTTAAGTAAATATTATACAAATCATTTTTTGTCCTTAAAGTCTAATTAATTTTTAAAACATTAAGAGCATTACATGTTCCAACAGAGGATTTTGAATCTCTTCTAACTTTTATATATTCACTATTAATGGATCAATATATTTTGAAAAAATTAATTTTGAGATCGAATTCTTATTTGGAAGGTCTAAAGGCAAGGTGATAACCAAATGTTAGTGGGTGAGGCTTACATCCATGGGCTCGAAAGAATATCAGGCCCAAATGACATGAGTCTAGCTCGTTTCTAGGCTCAACGCCCTTGGACATGATTAAAAGCAGAGCCCAACTTGGGCATAGGTATGGCGAGATGCGAAACCCAAATGAACCCAAACAAACATGGTTTTAGCGAGCTGTCAGACCCAAAGTTTTTGGGTTCAGCTACGTGCTGAGCCTAAATAAACATGAGTTTAGCGAGCTGTTAGACCCAATATCATTGGGTTTAGCTACATACTGAACACAAACGAATATGGGTTCGGAGAGTTGTCAGACCTAATGTTTATGAGTTTAGCCATGTGTTGAGCCTAAACGAGTATGACTCTAGCGAGTTGTCAGAGCCAACATCCTCGAGTTCAACTACGCGCTAAGCTTAAATAGACATGGATCTAACAAACTATCATATCCAATATCCTCGGGTTCAGCTACGCTATGAGTCTAAACAGACATGAGTATGGCGAGTTGTCAAACCCATCGCATGTGGGCTTGGCATCATGCCTAACCCAAGTGGGTATGGGTCTCACGATCATTATATATAGGCTCCATGTTGGGCCATAAAGCTTCATTTGTTTATTCTTATGACTTTTAGCATAAAATGTTAATGTCAATAATATTCATCTCTATACACCCCTAGATGTATAAAAATCTTATAAGAGTCTACCATAATTCTATCATCATTAATATTATATGAGAGATATTTATCCCTTGTTGATGTTATATAAGAGATATTCATCTATCATTAATGTTATCAGGAGGAAATGATTCTCTATTCCCTCTACTTCAGCAAAACCGACAAGGTCCTGAGCTGTAAATACCCTCTGAATCACCCTGTAAAGGGTTCACAATTTATATTCTCTAAGTTCTCATACTTTTAAATCTTAGAGCATTTATCATACTAAAACAAAAACAAATACTCTTATTCTTGGAATTTACAGCTTATTTTCTCATTTATTGCAATTCTTTACTTAAAAGTTACTGAGTTTATCATCCGATGGTCTCTAAATCTCATCAAAAGAAATTATTTTGTAGGTGTTAGGTCTTTTACCACCAATCATCTACTATAATATCATTATATCATTTTTATTTTTCTAAATTATTATTTTTAAAAACATTAAGTTTTTTTGTATTTTAATAATAATAATAATAATAAAGACACTTGATTGAAAGAAAAAATCAAGGTACAGACAATCAAATGAAAATTATATAAGAGTTGAAACATTTTATTTGAAAATTTGTAAAAGTATGATAATCGAATTTTTCATTACCTCTTCTATGTTAGCTTGATATTTATGCCAACCATGAACTTTGCTTTTATAAATAATTGCTAATATGAACTTTTCTAATGGGGTTTTGCTTTTCTTGCATAAATTAAAGTGGTAGTGTTTGTTTTTAAAGCTGGAATGTTTTTTTTAATTTTTTTTAGTTTTAAATTATTATTTTTATATTTTTAAATTGTTTTGATGTATTAATATTAAAATAAAAATATATATTATTTTAAATAACAATATCCAGTAAAATACTAAACCAGCTGGAAGAGTAGATAGGAATATAAGTGATTACCTAGGTAGCCAGGAAACGATTCATTCAATTCGAATTTATTCTTTGCAAGATGGCTATCTTTGAAGAGGCTGCTTGTCACTATCATTGAAAATAGTGTACAAAGTCAGTAAATGGTTAAACCTTTGAACATATTCCAAGAACTCCCCTGTCATAACCATGTACGTGAGATCTTATAGGCCAGAGTCGCATGGTGAAAGTTCCATGGAAGGTGAGATGAATCTGGCTATCAAGACAAATCACCTGACATTATGGTTTCATATAATTCTATCTGAATCGAGGAAAATGGTCTTCCATTCATGTTGATCATGCTAATATTAATTTGGAATCGAGGGTCCCTGTCTCAGCCAGCCAGCCCATTATTTCACAAACACAATCATTGACGCTAATTTTCTAATTTGGAGGCTTTAAACAAATGTTTACAGTCTGACCTCTAGTTAGGTTAGATAGTGAGGCCATGCCAAAAGCCAGTCATGTCTTTAGAAAGTGGGTTCATTGAGAGTTGAAAAATATTTGCATTTGTATGGGAATCCAAATAATAATAGTAGAATAATTTCCATGGTTTAGGTAGTGACGGGGAGAGGGGTAGAGTTTTTTTTATTTTTTGTTTGAAAATGTATTAAAATATCTAAAAATATAGAAAAAAAATCAAGTAAAAAAAATTAAAAATCACGCAACGCCGGTTTCAACCGCAAAAATAAATAGCACATTAATAATGCATTGTTTTTTACATGGTGTTTGTCATTATGATAGATGTTATATGTTTTTTATTTGGAAATATATTAAAATAAAAAGAAATTTACATTTTATTTTTTAGATCAATACATCAAAATAATCTAAAAAAAATAAAAATAAAATTATTTTAAAATAAAAAATTAATTTTTTAAAAAATACTGTGCGGCTGCTGCAAAGAAAACCACGCTCTTCATCTCACCAAAGAGCTCTCAATCTGTTGCTTCCCATCTCTGCTAGCATTGGTCTATACGAAAAGTGAAATGAAATCCAATTTCATTGTTTGGTTTCCGGTATCTTCGCAGGTGTTGCACTTATATTGACATCTTCTGAGTTGTTTTTATTATTGTTGTTGTTATTTATAATTCCTTGCTTTCATAGGTAGTTCCAGACTCTTCTCTCAACTTTTCGCAAAGATTTGTATCAGATTTTGCAAAATTATATAAGAAGTTACAAAATAATCGGTTGTTTATCATCATAATAATAGGTTGTTTATGATCAATTAGAAGTTATAAAATTCCTTAAAGGAAAAATTATACTATTTTGTCTCAGAAGGTTTTTTAGAAATTATACTTAAGATGATGTGAATTTCGTTATCACGTGCTCACAAAACACACAATCAAAATTAAGATCTGATCTTGAAATATATAAAAAAATCTTATAGGAGTGTGATACAATAAAAAATTATCTCAAGATACCAAAACTATTAAAATGAAGTTAAATAATGTCACGAAGCCAATTGATCTTCAATAAGTTAGATTTGGTTCATTCAAAAATCAAATAACCAAAGAATTAAAGAATATTTCACACACGTTAAACTGAAAAGTTCAGAAGTATTATTCATTAAAAATTGAAAATTTAGGCTTTCAAATATTTAAATATTCTGAATAATTAACCCTAATGGATCTACCTTTGTAGACTGAATTGATCCATATACAAAAACTGACCTAAAATCTTTACTAATAAGCTCAAATCCTGATCCAAATAAGTCTTGTATCCTAGCTGAAAACAAAATATTAATTAAGCTCAAACAAGCCTTAAGTTATATCTAAGATAATGAAAGTAAAACCCATAAGTTAATTCACTATGATGTTACGAGAAAAAAGGAAGAAAAGAAAATAATATAAGTTTGATATAAGGCTTATTAATAGCTTACAATATTGCCCAATAATTATAGAAACTAATTTGTCATTAAGTATCATCAACCCTTTTTTTTTTTCTATATAGCTAGAATGAATAAGAAATTATTGTAAGAAAAAGATTTTGGAACATTAATGAATTATTTCCACACTTGAAAATTATGTTATAGCTCTTTAAATATCCTTATAGAACTAGAAAATTTTCAAAACAAATTGTCACATCTTAGTACGAAAAAGATCATTATCAAATAAAAAGTCCACAAGTCAAAAAAATAAATAATAAAATTCCTACAATCTATTTTGATTTATATTGTAAGGACTTCCAGAACTATAATTTACCTGAAATTTTACCTCAACATATAAAAATACTTTTAAAATTTTTTGGTAAAGTTTCAGCTCGATCAAACAATTTGATTTTGAGTTACATTCAATATAGTAAAACTACACAATAAATTTTTTTACCTCACATCATAAATTAATTTAAAACTTTAATCAAACCAAAAATTATTCTCATATATATTATATCTGAAATTAGATGAAACAATAAATCTTTTTAATATTTATTTATAACATGTTTAATTTATATTTAACTTATCTATCGTATGGTCCGACTAATTACCCTCACAATTTTTTATAAGACTATTTTTAATTAAAAAAATATATATTTTCTTCCTAAAATTGACTCATGGATTTAAGAAGTAATAATTAACATCCTCCTATTGGCTAGGGCTGGAAGTGATGAAAAAGAATCATGAAAAAGCAAACCGATACCATGGGCCATACTCCAGATATCACCGAAAATGACAAGGACGGGGGGAATTGGAGACTGGCGGCTTCAGTCATTTTGAATTGTTCTCAAGTAGGAGAGAAGATATTATTTTTTAAAATATTATTTTAAAAAATATATTAAAATAATATTTTTTTATTTTTTTAATATTATTATATCAAAACAAAATTAAGAATATCTGTGAAGTTGAAGACCAGACTTGGTCATATAATACTAAAAGTTATTTTAAAAAAAATATTAACATTTGAGTCCACCTTTTCCACTTGATAACCACCTGTAAAAAATAATTAGAAAACAAAAACACAACTGCGAAGTTGAGTCCACCTTTTCCACTTTCTTGTTCGATAATCGGTTAAGAATTTGAGCACATCTCATTTCCGTACTAATGGTGATTGAGTCCATGGAACCACCTTCCTTTCCAAACATTTTACAAGCTCCTACTTTAGGGTCTAGCTCAGATGAAGATACTGCATGTAACAGTGATACGAATGACTTCTCTCATGTTGTTTTCAAGTACATAAATGACATGTTAATGGAAGATGATTTGGGAGATAAAACCTGTATGTTACAGGACTGTCTCGCTCTCCAAGTTGCTGAAAAGTCTCTTTATGATGTCCTCGGAGAAGAGCATCCACCTTCTTCGGATCACCGCCCTCCTTGTTTGGCTCAAATCAATGACAGCCCAGATGAGAATTACACTCCAACTACAAGTGTTCAATCATCTGTTTTACAGTCGTTTTACTCTCCTGAAAGCGTCTTTGTGGTGCCGTATGTTCATACAGAAACGCATTCTTTTGGGCAGTTCAATGGAGTCACGGGAAGTGCTAACAAGCTCCTTCCATATAGTCATTCTGTGAAATTTTCTTCAATGAGGAAGGCATCGGATCCTCCAGAGCCAGAGGAAGAGGTGGTAGCAGACAGAATCCAGAACAATGGAGAGAACTACTCATCAAATCAGACAAGGGGAAGGAGAAATTATCAATATGACAGTAATGACTACTTGGAAGAAGGGAGGAGCAAGAAGCAACCTTCGGTCTCAGAGTCCACACACTTGGAGCTTCTTGATGATGACTTTCTGCACAGTATCGAGAGTGGAGTACACATATCATGTCCTCTGTATGATAATTCACGAAGTGCAGCGTACAATATGTTTCTGCATAATGAGCAGTTAACAGCATCTCATATGCGCATGAGAACACTGGCTAATAAAAGAGAGACAGACCTGTGGACTCAGCTAATTCTTTGTGCAGAAGCTGCAGGAAGAGGTGATCAAAAGACAGCAAGTGCGAAATTAAAACAGATTAGGCAACATTCTTCTCCTTTCGGGGATGCAAATCAAAGATTGGCACATTATTTCGCTAATGGCCTCGAGGAACGCCTTGCCGGCACTAGAATGTTACTCTCTGGACCCATTACACAAAATTCGACAACAGCTGCTGACATCCTGAAAGCTTATCAGCTTTATGTTACAATATGTCCTTTCAGGAAGATGACAAATTTGTGTGCAAACCGAACAATTGCGAGGGTAGCAGATAAGGCAACAAGCGTGCACATCATTGATTTTGGCATCAGCTATGGATTTCAATGGCCTTGCTTTATCTACCGTCATTCATTAAGGCCTGGTGGACCTCCCAAGATTCGCATTACGGGAATTGATCTTCCCCAACCAGGTTTTCGGCCTGCAGAAAGGATTGAAGAGACTGGCCGTCGTTTAAAAAGATTGGCTGACAGAATGAATGTTCCGTTTGAGTACAATGCCATAGCCCAGAAATGGGAAACTATTCAATATGAGGATCTCAAGATCGATAGAGATCGAGATGAGGTGATTGTTGTCAACTGCATGTACCGATTCAAGAACTTACCTGACGACACAATGGCGTACAACAGCCCCAGGGATGCTGTTCTTAAATTGATCAAGAGAATCAATCCTGATGTATTCCTCCATGGAGTGCGTAATGGCTCTTACAATGCTCCCTTCTTTGTCAAAAGGTTCCGCGAAGCATTGTTCCATTACTCTGCGTATTTTGATATGCTCGAAGCCAATGCACCTCGAGAAGATCAAGAAAGATTGCTGTTCGAGAGAGAAATGATTGGAAGGGATGTTATAAATGTGGTAGCATGTGAGGGTACACAAAGGATTGAAAGGCCAGAGACATACAAGCAATGGCAGATGAGGAATTTGAGGAATGGATTTAGGCAGATCCCATTACATCAAAGTATCATAAACAGAGTGAAAAGCATTAAACCCGATTATCATAAAGATTTTATTGTTGATGAGGATGGACAATGGGTACTTCTTGGATGGAAGGGAAAGATATTTCATGCTATTTCAGCTTGGAAACCTGTCCAGGAGTAACCCCATAAAGCTATGATGTTTTCGTTTTTTTTTACAAGTAAAATTATGCTTCAACTTCTTATACTTCGATGTTGAGCAACTATAACAGTCCTCTTTCAATGGTTTTCTGTGCATCTGATATCGTTATATTACTAAATGATCGGCCAGCCCTTTGAACATGCCTCGTTGCTTGGATTAACTAGTGAATAGTTTCATTGTTTAATTTTGGAATCTGAATTATGAACCAAGAAGACATGAATTCCTTAGTAAATATGCAACAAATTAATGAAACTAATATTAAATGCTAAACAAAACATCAACATGGAACTAATTAATATCTTTAAATTAATTTATAAGTTTATGTTAACTATAAGATAATGTTTAATTGAAGAAAATCTAAGCAATGGAATATATATATAGTTATATAACTTTTTATTATTCCAAGTTCTCTATCATGAATGATTAATTAATAATATGAGAAATAACTATTATTCCAAGAAAAATAAAATTGAATTTAAAAATATATAGTAGAAAGTTTAAAAACAAAAAAAAAATCTGAACCTATTGAAACTTATTTATATTTAACTCATCTTCTTAATAATGTATCGATTATATATAGTCCTGGTGTCTAGGCTCTTGCTGCTAGAATTAATTTATCAGTTGTTCTTATGGTAAGCAAAAAGCTTTCAAGAGAGCTTTGATTTGCTTTTAATTTTGAATTGTTAATTCTTTGATTAGTATGAATTTGTTGCTACCTTTTTATTGTTTCTTTATAGCATCAATCCTGCGGAATCTTTTGTCATCAGCTACTGCTGTTGGATTTTCTGAATGCTGCTTTTGTTGCTGGGATTTTTTCTTCAAATTATGCTGGATTTTTTACTTCAATTTCTTTTAATCTGGATTTGTTCATATTAGATTTGTTGTATTAGATTTTTAATGGGTTTTTTTATTGGAACAAAAAAAATGTTTTTGTGAAAACCCCATAGAGAAAAAATACAAGACTCAAGAAAGTAAAGCAAATTTGATCATGCATGCATACTGATACAAGTTACAGTGCCTTGCTGGGTTTGGATGACGAATGAACACGTCTAATGCAACTCAATTTCTAATTTAGTAATTGAGGTGGCTAGATTTGTTAAAAAGCCTAATAAAAGAATGTAAATTAAAAAGCCCACAAAAAAACAAAACAGATTACAAGAAATTGTTAAAGCCTTTAAAAACCCAAAAATAAGCCCATAAAATAAAGATTAAGTTTTTTAGTTTTAATCCAAAAAAAAAAAAAACTTTGATTGAACCGAACCCATTTCGTTTGAATTGATTTTCAGTTTAGTCCAAGTTATTTTATTAAAAAATTTAAATCGAAATCAAATGGAACTGGACCGTATCCCTGCTTGAAATGTATATATGAGTTAAAAACTCAAAATATATATAAAAAATGTTCCATAGCACATGTACGGTGAGCCTACTAGTACACTTATTTTATTTACCAAAAAAAAAAAAAATACTGCTTCTTTAGGTTAACTACAAAACAATCCCCCACCTTTCAAACCAGCATCAAATCAGTCCATTAACACTAAAGGTTTGGGATTTTCCATGCACCAAACTTTCAAGGATGTAACAATTTAATTAGGTTGATCCTTTTGTTGATATGGTAAATACTAGGTTATTCCCTCAATAGCTAGCTATGGTTGAAAATAAAATTTTCTTCAATGTAAAAATAATGTCCAGGAGAATTCTTTGATATTATCATTAAATCCGATTTATTAGGTTAGATTTGAAAACTTCCGACTATATATTATGTTTTTTGAAATTATATTTTATTTAATAAAAAAAATAAAAACTTGCAAAAATAAGGATATAATTTTTAGTTTACTGCATCGGTTTGGGTCCATAATTTTTTTTAATCTTTAATCACAAAATAGTAAACACTCCAAAGTGCATACACTTGCAAGTAGATTATCTAACTCCATTAAATTAAAAAAAAAAAAAGAATATTGCATTTGTTGTCTTGGTTCATTTCATCGATATTTGGGTGACAGAACTTGTTGAAAAAGACAATTGATGGAGATTTGTAAGGCTAAGCATCTGGCAATTCAACTCGTATCTTCCACACACCTCCTTCCTTGACAAAGACCTCCCATGGAGAAAAATTAAAAGAGATAATAATCTGATTATATTCATAATTATAAAGAACCGTGAGCTTTATCTTCATTGAGGTAAATCAACAAGCAGCAAACCTGGAACAGAAAAACAAAAGAACAGCAATGCAATCCCATTAGAATCACGTTCTGCTTTAGAGTAAAAGCAAAACTACAAGTTTCTTCTCGTGCATCAGTAGTCAAGAAATCTGCTTAATATTCAACTTCAAAAAAATTAAAATAAAAGGTTCAATTCATATAAAAAAAAAAAAATTCTTATTGACAACAATCTTGAACACCAAATCCATGACCCTAAGTATCTAAATGGGTTTACAAGAATAAAAACAATATCTGAAAAACATAAAAGAACCCACCAATTAAAAACATTAAAAAAAAGAGCAAAAAAAAGAGGTGAAGAAAAACTATAAAAAGGATAAAAAAGGGTATTGAAGGTTTTGATCATATTTATAATTATTTTTTAAAGTATTTAAAAAGCATTTTTTGAAGTGAGTGTTTTTTAAAGTATTTTTTACTCGAAAAAGCATCAAGATGATGTTTTTTTATTTTTTAAAAATTATTTTTAATATCAGCGTATCAAAATGATTTTTTTAAAAAAAAATTAAAATTTTAAAAAAAATTTAAAAACACAAAAACAAACATGAATTTATTATTTTCTTTAGGTCCGTTGAATTCCACGTAAGACTTGCATGCCATCATTGATCATTTTCACTTTGTAATCACTCGTAATCCTAGTCAATCAAGACCTATAAAAAAATCAAGAAAAAAGAAAAAAAGCAAATAAACCCAGTCAAATAAAGAACGAAACTTTGTCAAAAAATAGTTTACCTAATATTTGTTCAACTAAACCATAATCGTGATGTTGTAAGTAAGCCCATGTCAAATTCCCTAATATCTCGCATCAGTTAAAATGAAATAGCATCCAGAGTATACAGTATAAAAGGGGGGGGGGGGGGGGGGGGGGGAATGTAAAACAAGTGGATCACCTTGGTCTTTCATGTTCAACAGTTATTTGAATCTTCATCCCTTGAGATCTGGCAGTCTTTGTCTTCTTACCAGAAAAAGCAATACCCTTTTCTATGTTCTTCAGTTTGCATTGAAGCATTTCAATCTCTTCTTCAATCTTTCCATATCTCTGCAATAAAAGAGAGAGAGAGAGAGAGAGAGAGAGAGTGTTGAGATATAAACAGGCAGCTGAGTAGGCGAGAGCAGAAAATTATCTTGGGAGAGAACTGGAATTTAAACGGAAAGGGATTAAGAGAATCAGAGTCGGTTGTGCATGCGAGGAAGGAAAAAATAAAAAAAGAGAAGGAAAAATATTATTTATATCAAAAGTAGGTTACTAAAAAATTATAGTTCATACCCGACTTATAATATCTATTTATTTAGTTCTTTTTATTTATTATTATTTATAATATCTATATTATTTAATTTTTACGAGTGTTCAAATTAAATAATACAAATATTATATATTACCTTATTTTTTTAAACACCCTAGGTATAAGATAGTGGGGGCACCGCATTGACTTCCTTGAATGTTGTAATGCTGCAATGAAGGGCATTCCAGTCGCTTGGCTTCCTAGAATTTGTGTGGGATTTGGTCATAGGGTGGATGAGATGAGGCATGGGCATGGGCATGGTTTGTGGTCGAGGGTCTGTTAGTAACTTGGAGCGAGTTTGCTTGGGATAAAAGAGTGGTCCCTTGGGCAAGAGAGCATTCTCCCTTTCCTTCCATTAATTCAATTTTCAGAGACTGAACTAGATAATCTTATAAAGACTATGGATTGAAATGGAAGGACTAAAGCGGTGAGAAGGAGAAATTTAGTTGGCACGTGTCATCATGTGAGCCAAGTCCAACTGTTTTTGGGCATCGCATGTAGATAACCTCTAACTTTTACATTGGCCTTTTATTATATAGTTGTATTCATCTCGATGAAATTTTTATAATGGTATAATATATGTACTAATCAGAGTTTTAATGTGTCTCTTACATTCTATTTTCTCTCTCTTAATTTTTTTTTTCTCTCTCTCATTTCTTGAAAGCCATGTTGTTATTTCTTCTTTTCTTCTCTCTTGTGCGAGTCAACTTCCTTGCTGTTTTTTTTCTTTTTTTTTAATTGTGTATTTTTTGTTTTGGTTCGGTCTCTGCCATTTGAGCCTAGGCCCAAATGGCGGGCTTGCTTTTGAAGGGCAAGACAACTTATTGTTTGGGCCTAGCCCAAATCAAAAAAATTTAATTTTTTATTTTTTTCATCTACATATTCAGTTTTTCTCTTTGCAATACATATATTTTGTCCACGCAAAAAAAAAATCATCAAATTAGCATCAATCCATCTCTTAAAACAAAAAAAAAATTCATATAAACTGAAGTATCAACATGTAGGTGGATAAAAGGTCTGCATTGAAAAACAATCATGAAGTACAATGCTCACAATGACAAATTAAATGGATGAGGTCATGGACTAGTAAAATCAAAATAGTAAAGGGATGCACTTGAGGGTCTAGCTGCTGTGGTCAACCGTGTGACTTGTTCCGCCCCCGTCCCGGGTTCGACCCTCTATGTGCACGCCTGTCACCCCCGCGGTGCCTTACCTGCTCCTGGGCTTGCAGGATGTCCAGTGGGCCGTGGGGAATAGTCGTGGTGCGCGCAAGCTGGCCCGGACACCCCACGTAAATCAAAAAAAAAAATAGTAAAGGGACCAACGAATTCATTTGATAAAAAACTAGTATATTGACTCGCACTCCGCAACAGGTTAATATCATTTTTTAAAAAAAAAAATGTAAAAACAAATATTAAGAATATAGAGAATGTTTTTAAGTCTCTTGAGTCTAGGGGCATGCCTAATAAAAAAATTATTTAAAAATAAAACAGTTAAACTATCCTTGAAATATTCTAAACAGAAATCTAAGTTCAGAAATTATTTATAAACAACAAATCATTACAAAAATTTAATCTAATGTTTTAGATCTAAAAATTCAAATCATATCTTTCTATTGAAATAGTTTATTTTTTATGTTTATGAATTTGTTATTTCTTCATTGGAAATTTTATTTTCTCCTTTTTTTTGTATTTTTATATTTGTTTTTACTCAAACTCCTTGCAAAAAAACATTTATTTAATGGGTGCTCATTTGTGATTTTTCACAATAAAAATATTATTTTATATATTTTTTTTAACAATACTAGATTATATGTGTTTAGTTTCATTATACAATTTATGTAGTGTTTTTTTTTAACTTTTTATCATGTTTGTTTGAACCCTTTATGTGGATTTATGTTGCAAAGGAGGTTTTTTAAAAAAGATAAGACCCAAGTCTCATGGATCTTGGGTCTGGCGAGACTTGGGTCTGGCATGGCCACCAGATCCAGGCGCTTGGGTTGTGCTAGTCTCAGGTATTGACTTAAGAAAAATATCGTTAAAAAAGAGAAAAAAAAAAGAGAGAGAAGATAAAATTTCTATTGAAGGAATAATAAATTCATAAACATAAAAAATAAATTATTTTAGACCTAAAACATTAAATTAGACTTTTGTGATGATTTGTTGTTTATAAATTATTTATATTTTGTTTATAAATATTTTTTAGACCGATGTTACTTGAGTTTAGTAAACATATCTGACCCAAGTTTACTTGAATAATCATAATAATAATAATAATAATAATAATAATAATAATAATAGAAGATAGAATTTCTATTGAAGGAACAACAAATTCATAAACATAAAAAAACAAATTATTTCAATGGAAAGATATGATTTGAATTTTTAGATCTAAAATGCTAAATTAGTTTTTTGTGATGATTTGTTGTTTAAAAATTATTTATTTTATAAATTATTTATACTTCGTTTATAAATAATTTTAAAACTCACGTTACTTGGATCTAGCAAACTTGTTTGACCTATATTTACTTGAATAATCATAATAACAACAACAACAATAACAATAATAGAAGATTGAATTTCTATTGAAGGAATAACAAAATTCATAAACATAAAAAATAAACTATTTTAATGGGAAGATATTACTTGAATTTTTAAATCTAAAAAGTTAAATTAGATTTTTGTGATGATTTGTTGTTTATAAATCATTTATACTTTGTTTATAAATAATTTTTAGACCCACGTTACTTGGATCTGATAAACATGTTTGACCCAAATTCATTTGAATAATCATAATAATAACAATAATAGTAATAATACAAATAATAATAATAACAACAACAATAACAATAATAATAATCATACTAATAACAACAACAACAACAACAACAACAACAACCACCACCATGCTAGACCCACGGTAATTGGGTCTGGCAACCTTGCCAGACCCATGCTTCTTGGATCTAGTAGTCATGCCAGACCCATGCGTCTTTGATTTAGCATCACACATGGTTGCTAGGTCCAAGACGTTTAGGTCTGCCAACTCATGTCAGACCCAAGTAAACAATAAATAAAGAGAGAATAATAATGCACTTTAGCTATCAGGAGAGAGAAAAAAAGAAAAAACTCAAATAATTGATCACCGATGAACAATTCAACCATGATATGTCTACATGCGCGCGCTCTATGTGGAAGAGGGTATGGTTGCGAATCTAGTGATACGACGGATGGGTAGATTTGCTACCAGGAAGTGTCTCACGCGTCTCTTTAATGGTGTGGGTGTCGCCTACTCGCTGGGGCATGTGGAACACGCTCCAACAGCTTTTTGATTAAAAAATACAATGTGAAACCACTAAAACACCCCTATGATCTTTTTAATTACACAAAATATCCATGTAAATATACCAAAATACCTGCAAAGACAGAGCTTTTTTTCTTTCTTTTTTGAAGCTAAAAGCGTTATTTGCTTATACTTGAAAATTGGAAAAACCTGATTGTGCTTGTGGAAGAAAGCTAATAAAACGTTTATCTACTCATAAAAAAAAAAAGAAAAATTAAAAATAAAATTACTATTATAATTCATAATAAAATATCTCTACATTATTTAGTTTTTGTTATAATAATACGTAGTGTTTGATGGTGGCGTGAGGTGTGCTCGTGGGTGACAAGTCAGAAAGTAGAGTGGTGCAGATTCCTCTGGTATGGACGGAGGAGGAATATTCAATCCATTCATCGATAGAAAAGTATACAAGATGACCAATTACTTGGAATTTCTCTAAAGAAAGTGGCTTGAACAATAATATTGAAGTCCTATAAGACTTGCTTGCTGATCAATAATATACACTGTGTGCTTTATAATTGCATCATTAGTATTTTAAAAATCTTAATGTTTCAGTGCTTGTAATCTTTAAATTCAATAATTTTCAAGGGGCGGGGCCAGAAATTTAGGATTGGAGGAGAGGGAGGGACGAAGAAGAAAATACTTCGATTTTTGAAAGTCAAAACATATAAAGTCGATACAATTTAAAACTTATAGATTTCAAGACTAAAATGTAAAATTATCCAAATATTGGGAATACCTTGACCCCTCACGGTTGGACATGGTCGTCTCCCCCTGTCTCTAACTTTCTAACGTCAACATGACATGGTTTTTTTTTTTTTTTTTTTAAGGAATAGTGGACATACCATCTCATGAAACCATGATAGTATTTTAGTCCATGATAGGAAGGCAAAGAAAGAAGTATAAAAGCTGCACAAATATGGGGTCTTAGCGTTAACACAAACAGTTTTAGACAACAACAGAAGGAAGAGCAGATCCATAAATTTGGTACATCTTGCAAAAAGATTAAGGCAAAGGATTGTAGTGACAGTGGCTGCTAATATATAAACATAACAAACTTTAAACAAGCTTAGATATTCTTTGCAGAGCCAAAAAAGAGGTAGATAAGGTAGGAAGTGTCTTCCACAGAGACTTCCATAAATCACAAAAAAAGTAAAGGTCCCGAAAGCGGTTCTTTTAGTTATGCAAAAAATTCCAACAGCAGTGGAGGATTGAAATTAGCATGGCTGAATATGAACAGGTAGAATTGAAAAGGAACAACTCATCCTAAACAATAGGCTTCTTGAAACAACGTGGCGAGAAGAATCACATGGAGCAGCCACCGAAGAAAAAACCATTATCTGTGAGCAGCGAAGGAGAATTGAAACGGATGGAGAAGCAATCAAGCATGACAAAACTGAAGATGAACAGCAAAACAGTTGTTGAGTAAGATTGGGGAAATGTCAACTAATTTTTGAAGTGGGAGCAAACAAACTAAGAGTCTTTTCACAAAGAATCAACGTTTATATTTGGTTGGCAAAGATCAAAACTCATAAACTAAAAAAAAAAAAAAACTGACATTAAAAATAGCAGAAGCATGGGTGCCATGGATTTGTAAAATGCTTGGTCTAAACATGATGAAAGAAAAGAGACAGTGCCGAAGATAGGTCAGCACATCCAAGCATAACAATATGGGCATCATACAGGAAGGTAGAGTCCTGCCTGGAGACGACTATCAAAGAAGAGAGAACTATACTGTTAGCTGAAAAAACAATCTGGAGTCATGAAACCCAACCAAAAAAAGAAAACGCATATGCAACTCCCACAGAAGATGACAAAAGGCAAGTATTTAATGACGAAAGGTAGAATTGCACAAGATTTCATAATGAAAAAAGGGATAAAAAAGCAGAGCAGCATCAAAAAAGCCAAATAATAACCACAAAAAAGGGCAAAAGGCGCAGAGGGATAAGCAACAATGAGGAAATCTAAGGTAAAGAACGAGAAAGCCATGGAAATAGGGTAGTTTCACTATGAGTGGAATATGCATGGATACCAGAACAATTAGTTGAACTGGGGAAAACATTAATACATAGAGCAGAAGTAAATTCATTGCAAACTAATAAAAACATTATTAATTAAAAGTTAACCTTTTTCCTTTATTTTCAAGATTTTTCCTTGAAATGGGATAACGGCATTAGCAGCTGAGTAAGAGATCCTGTTTTTTCCTTACAGAACCTGAATTAATAGCTACAGCAACACCAGCAGCACCGGGTTCACAAAACTATGGCATAAAACATAAATTCGACTCAATCGACAACATACAGACATAGAAAAATATATCATCCTAATACTTATCCAAATAGAGGCAATGGCATAAAACTTCTAAACATATCTTGTGAATCGAAAATTGATATCTTACTTATCGCTGTAGACATTCCCCTTAACAAAATAACCTGTAAATTTTTTGTGTCCTAAGAACATCCCAATCACCACTGACGCAAGAGCAATGACCTCTCTTTTGGTCTCCTTCTTCTCTGACGCGCCTCTTCCTCTCCTTATCTTCTAGTCTATTTGTCTCGGAAAAGGAAAGAGCTGACTTGATATAAATGATGGGGAGCTATCAATAAAAGAGATGGAGAAAGAAAAAACGCTGCTTCAGGAGAGAAATCACGATAGTTTTCCCAAGAACAAATCAAATTTTATGCGAGAAACACTGCCTGAGTCCACGGGGAGACACAGCACACAGTGTTTTCAAAGTGTTTTTTTTTTTAATATATTAAAATAATATTTTTTATTTTTAAAAAATTATTTTTAATATTAATACATCAAAACAATTTTAAAATAAAAAAATTAATTTTTTTTTTTTTAATCTTCAACGCCTATTCTTCCTTCCCGAGGTTGGTTCTAAAAAGCATGGGCGAATCGAAAAAAACTTTTAACTACAATTGAAAAGGAGTTAAGGAATTGATTAAAAGGGTAAAATAATTATTATCTAAAAAGTCACATTACCATTAATAATTAATAGGTTTTATAAAAATATTAAAACACTCATGCAAGGACACAATTGAATTATTCTTTTTGTAGAATTAAAAAAAAAATTGATAAGAGTAGAGATTGTTTTGGTAGCATTATCAAATCTAATCAAGCAGTTTGATTTTAAAACTTGCTAATTCAGTTCTTTGTCTAACTCGAGTTTCAAATTAAATCACGTAGAAACTGATTCAAAGTGAATTATTCAATTTAATGGGTCTAAAGACAACTTAAATAACTGGCAAAAACATAACATAGCTTTTTTAAAAAACTTTTAAACAATAATTTTATTATATTGAGACGATGTCAGATTGGATCGACTTTGGTCACCCTGCGACCTATGTTATAAACTTTAATAGGTTTAATAACTTTGTTGTTTTTGTAAATTATTTTTGTTTAATTTTATGATAACATTATATGCTTTCAAAATCGAGCATCAACTCTAAAAAAAAAGCATTTATTTAAGATCATGATAATCCTATAGAAAGTAGAAAAAAATAAATTATGAATTTCATTTCTCAACCATTTTAATATTGAATAAGAGTGAAATAAAAAAAATTACAAAAATTAAAGGACCAGAAACTAAAAAAAAACATATTAGGTTTGATTGGTAAACCCACTAAACCCATGAATAAACCCGTGAATTGGGGAACTTGGATCAACACGTCAAACCCGCAAACCGAGTAATGGACTTCATTCGGATTAATAACTTGTTTTTTTTCTTCTAAACTATTATTTATTTAATTATATGATAACAAAAATAGACGATCGCAAAATCAAGTATCAAACAAATACTGAGACTTTTTTTAAAGACTACGATAACCTCATAGAAAACAAAACAAAACAAATTATGAAACTCAATTCTTAATTAGTCCAATATTAAAGGATAGAATCAAAAAAATAAATTTATGAAAGAAAAGAAAAGTACCCTGCTAAACCCGCAAACTAGAGTAACCAGGGTTACCTCAAAACTCGTAAATCAGGTCATTGACTCTACTTCCAATACCAACTCGATGCTGAGATTTTTTTATACTGTAATAATCATATAAAATGTAAATTAAATAAATTATTAACTCTAAACTTCCATAAACATATCATATAAGGACTAAATTAAAAAAAAATCAATAATAAAAAAAATACAGATGACTATTTTAATTCCCGGTGCTAATGGATTTGGGCAACCACTTCCCCCACTCTAAACCTCATAAACATATCATATATCATATAAAAACTAAATTAAAAAAAATGAATAACAAGAAAAAAAAGTCAAAAGAGAAAAAAAAAAAGAAAAGAAAAGAAAGTAACACACAGTGTTAAAAGATGTGGGTAAACAGTGTCCCTTTTAGCTTTATTTATAAAATATAGAGAGGGATAATGCGTTCACATTCTAAGATCCAGTCAAAGCCTTGTTGTCCAAGCATTAATAATTATAAAGCCAACCCTACCTGTAAACCAAAAAACCAACTTTGGACCATGTTCACATGGTCTCCAGGATAACTCGTTCCTGTGGCCCCCAAGTCATATGTTTTGTTTGGAAGAGTCGAAAATGGAAGGAAAGATTGAGGGGGCTGAGAAAATACAAGCGAAAAACTGTCGTAGTAATAGTCTTTGTTTCCCTCCCTCCATTTAGCTCCCAAACATAGTGTAACACCCTTATCTCTTTTGACAGTCGAAACTCAAATCTCTGACACACAAATCTAGTGTTGATGTGGCGGCTGCCTCGATCCTTCTTCCCTCCCCTTCCTGGAAACTTCAATATTCAGTATTCTAAGACCTTAAAAATGACTCCGCGGACCAATTTCCTTTAAATAAGTGTGCGTGAACTCCTGCTCAAGAAGAAAATTACTTTGGTTTCACTCAGGTAAACTCCAATTTTCTACGCCTATTCTTTGCTCGCATATCGATCTTTTGAGTTTTTCTGCAGGACTGTTGATTCTTGATTGATTGTTCTGCAGGACTGTTGATTCTTGATTGATTCCTGAGCCATTTAGTTTCTTATCTTGTTTTCTTTTAATTTCCTCATATTGTTCATGGATACCCTTTTACAAGAATACCCAAATTCCATGAATAGATTCATGTTTGACCATGCCTCGGTTTCTTTCTCTTCGAATAGGAATCTTTTTAATGGATATCAACTCAATGATACCATGAGTGATCCAAATCCTTCTTTTAATTCTTTCAATCCTGAACCTCCTAATGACTCAACATCGTCATCTTCCTCTTCAAACTCATGCTCTGAAGGATATGGTCCAAGCAATAATGTTACTCTCAAGTTCATAAGTGATGTGCTTTTGGAAGAGGACTTGGAGGGTAAGACCTGTATGTTGCAGGACTGTTTAGCCCTCCAAGCTGCCGAGAAACCCTTCTATGATGTCCTTGGTCAGGAATACCCCCATTCGTCGAATCAAATTCTTTCTTGTTTCGATAAAAATCTTGAAAGCCCGGATAATGGTTTCACTTGGAGTAGCGGTATTGATAGCAGCAACAGCAATCCTCCTGGTAATAACTTGGTTGAAAAATCCGATTGGATTTTTGATCAAGCTGATTTAGACTTATATCAAGTGCAAACCTCTCCAGTTCTCCCCCTCGAGAGAACCCTTCTAGCACCAGATCTCCACAGTCCGGTGCACCCGCACCCTTTTGAGGTGCTCAGCAAAGGGGGAGGAGAAGCGGACAATTTTCTTTCAGGTAATGATTATTTCATGGTATCTTCAAAGAGCAACTCCTCCAACCCTCCGGACAAGGACGAGGGAGACTACTCACCAAATAGTTCACGGGGAAGAAAAAATCATCAGCGGGAAGACAGTGATGATCTAGAAGAAGAGAGGAGCAAGAAGCATTCTGCACTTTCTCCTGCAGAGTCTGAGCTGTCAGAGTTACTTGATGAGGTGTTGCTTTGTCCAGTTGCACAAAATGAGTCTACTCCATGTTCTCTTCTGGGAAATTCACAAAATGGAGCAGCTGGGAATGAGCAGAGAAAAGGGTCTAATGGTAGAACAACACGAGGAAAGAAAAGGGGAAAGAAAGGAGAAGTTGTGGATTTGAGCTCTCTCCTCATCCAATGTGCACAGGCTGTGGCAATTGGTGACCAAAGGACTGCAAGTGAGATACTTCAGCAGATTAGGCAACACTCTTCTTCATTTGGTGATGCAAACCAAAGATTGGCGCATTACTTTGCCAATGCCCTTGATACACGCTTAGCAGGCACCACGACACCTACATTTACACTATTTGTAAACCCCAGAACATCAGCAGCTGAGATCTTAAAAGCTTACCAGGTATATGTCAGAGCGTGCCCGTTCAAAAGGATGTCTAATTTCTTTGCCAACAGGACAATTCTGAAACTAGAAAAGAAAGCAACAAGACTACACATCATTGATTTTGGTATTCTTTATGGTTTTCAATGGCCTTGCCTAATCCAGCGTCTCTCGGAAAGGCCTGGTGGACCTCCCAAGTTACGTATTACAGGAATTGAGCTTCCTCAACCAGGTTTCCGGCCTGCAGAAAGGGTTGAGGAGACAGGCCGTCGCTTAGAAAGATATTGTGAGAGGTTTAAAGTCCCTTTTGAGTATATTCCCATAGCACAGAAATGGGAAACCATCAGATATGAGGATCTCAAAATTGACAAAGACGAGAAGGTTGTCGTTAACTGTCTATATCGGCTAAGGAACCTCCCGGACGACACAATTGTGGAGAATAGTGCAAGGGATGCTGTTTTGAAATTGATCAACAAGATCAAACCGGACATGTTTATCCATGGGGTTGTAAATGGTAATTTCAATGCGCCATTCTTTGTCACTCGGTTTCGAGAGGCGCTCTACCACTTTTCATCATTGTTTGATATGTTCGAGGCTACTGTGTCTCGCGAAGATGAACACAGAATGATGTTTGAAAAAGAGCAATACGGAAGAGATATTACCAATGTGATAGCATGTGAGGGTAAAGCAAGAGTTGAAAGGCCAGAGACATACAAGCAGTGGCAGTCTAGGAATCTAAGAGCCGGGTTCAGGCAACTTCCATTGGATCAAGAGCTTTTCAAGGATGTGAGATCTGTGGTGAAATCAGAGTACGATAAAGATTTTGTTGTTGATGCAGATGGCCAGTGGGTGCTACAGGGATGGAAGGGGAGAATAATCTATGCTCTATCAATCTGGAAACCAGTCCAGGAGTAATGCTTAAAAATACTTAAGAATTACTGGTTTTTTAGATCCTACTAGAAGTTGTTCTACATTGTTATATATGTTAAATTTTACGTCAGATGTTTTTAGTATTGATGTAATTTATATCCTAATTCCTAGCAGTGATTTTGTTCATAGGTTTACCCTCATGTATTGAACATTCGTATTCTAGCCAAACAAAAATACATACAAATTGCAGTCCATTGTATATGTGAATAAAGCAGGAGTCCAAGTCAAAGATACAAGTCTTAATAATTTTCAGTCGGCCATGAGATTCAACGCAACAAGTTGTAGTGAAGACGGCTAGATTCTAGTGGGCAACCTTGTCAATCAAACACCAAATTGCCAAGCCCGAAACATAGTAATTGGGGTGGACCTAGGTGAGAGAGAGAGATAACAGTTAACTGAACCACCATTGTAGATGAGAGATACATTAGCTGCTAATTTCCTGAAAGCATACCATGCCCGTTCAAGAGAATGGCAGGCGTCAACAGGGATTTTAGCCTTTAAAGGGTTGGAGGGAGGCGACCACTTCATTTTGGAATTGGATACATAGAAATTAAAGCGGAAGAAAAATTTAACCCTTCACTTTTTGGCCTTCTGCAATTTTTTCCTTTAGTGGTTCCGCAGTATTGTTCATGCTGTGCAGAAAATGGTACATGAATCACAGTGGTTCTTGAGATCCAGTTGCATCTGAAATTCCATTTCATTACACATGCAAATGTTCCAAGGAAGCTCCCTCTAATCCCCCACTATACATCGTTCTATATCAAAATGATTCGTAATACTGCAGCAGGGAAAACCTTGTGGCATTTAAGCCCCAAAAATTGTCCGATATCATCCAAACAAAATTACTCCAGTACCGAATAGGCACCCGGACTGACTCACAACAGAGACCAAAGCAGAAGAATTTCAGAGGAGCAATGGCATAACTACTGGTGATGTTTGGAATGAACACTTACGGTCTATCTGGGAAATTTGAACATGCCTATTTGGTCTCCTTCCAGAACAATTGCTTTAACTAGTTTCCTTCAAGTGAAATTCATTATTAAAGCTAAAGGTGCAGAAGCACAATTTAAAGGACCAAGAATTGGTATTGTACTTGACAAATTAGTTTAATGGAGGAGATTGGCACACTAAAACTTTATGATTTTCAAACAATTTGAAAGTATACGAGGTACATGCAACTGCATTTGCAAGAAAAGACCAACAACCAGTGACATATTGAATGTACTTGTCAATAAAGAAGGCTGGACAGAGACAAAATAATCCATGCCTTCATGTTTTACTAATTGAGAGAGAGCGAGGAGGCAACTCTTTAACCAACGAATCAGAAGGCTCAATAAGAAAATCTGGCCATTAATGATATGACAACAAGTTTGCACAATCTCTTAATTCATTTTGTATAAGTCAATACTCACTAAAAAAGAAACCTGAAGGGCTAGAAAAGAAGTACACCCAGTTACGGAAGCAAATGCTCAAACTGACATTAATGAGACAAGAAATTTCATTTTTACCAAGGGAATGACCAACTAATGCTCACCCTCTTTTATTTTGATTGTGTTGACTTTTTGGTCTAAGAACATTCCAGTCCAGCTTGCCACGCTTTGGTTGCTTGAAGGAGCCTTTACTGCTATTCGGTGATGATTGGTGACCATCTTGAACCATTTTCGGTGATTTATTTTGATGTTGTATTTCAGATGCTACTTCATATTGTTTTTCTTTTATGATCTCCATTTGCCTCAGAACTTGGTTTGGCAGTGTTTGAGCACTCTACTCCATCTGGTGACGATTCATTTTCTCTGAAAATATAAAGAGAAGGAAATGCATATTAGAGGAGAAAATTATCTACAACGTGTTGAATTGTAGAAGTCAATTTATTTTGTAAATAATTAAATCACCCACGATCTGTTTCTGTTTGTTTATTTAATCGTCTGACCACTCTGTTTACTCACTCCTTAAACTACAGCTAGTTACTGTTGTAACTCCCCTTCAATCAGAGAGTCAAAGGAAACTAGTAAGTGGATGCAAAGAACAAGCTAACCAATCCCAATTCAGATGGTATCACATCTACCATCTGAAATAACTATGAGAAGTATTGTGGCCATCTTGCTATGACGCCACATTTTTAATCAATTGCATAACAGCATCACAAAGAAAAACTTTAGAATTGATATTCCAAGTTATGAATTGACCAATCCAATGGCATCACATGTCCAGCCTGTATCAACTGACAGTTGCTCATCCTGGGTACGAAACATTTTCTTTTCTATTCCATCCAGGTAAAAGATTCACAAAAGCAACTATTTTTCTCTACTTCGTAGAATTTACAAACAGTCATTGAAGGACAACTATCAGGATTGAACAAACAAGATTTGAGAAATCAAATTACCCACCTAAAAGATGTTCTTCCACTCTGATGGCTGGAAGTAGAGGCACGTGCATCAGATGCTTCATTTGCTGCTGCTTCATTTAGTTTCTACCAAGATAATGGTTTTGACATGAGGAGAGCAGTGAGCACATGCCAGAAGAGAAGCTTGGGAAGTGACTATTCATTGAATAAAAAATTTCAGGTCACTTGACCTTCATACTCACATCAACAGAGGGATTGAAACTTTGAAATGACATTCGTCCTAAAACTGCTCCTGGGTGAGGATCCCCTTCCATTACTACCACACTGCAAATGTTTAAAACATCAATCTAAGTGATGTACTCCAAGCATAAATCAGTGATATCAAGAGTCACTGGCTAAGCAGCTGAGCTGCTCAATTAAGAACCTAGGGATCTCAATTTGCAACATAATGGCCTTTAAACTTGGACAGCAAGTATCACCAAATTATAGCAGATTCAGCAATAACATGAAGGACCTTGGTTGAATTACAAGGACATCTAAAATGCTAGTTCAAAACACCGGTTGCATATATTAAGCAAATAGAGGTGCTCAAGTCTCAAGTTCTCAGCCTCAATCAATTGCATATATTAAGCAAATAGAGGTGCTCAAGTCTCAAGTTCTCAGCCTCAATCAATTGCATATATTAAGCAAATAGAGGTGCTCAAGTCTCAAGTTCTCAGCCTCAATCAACCTACTACGGTCCTCCATTGTCACAGGTACAAAATCCATGCAGCATGGAACCCAATTATACAAAAGACCCAACTTCAATTCAGTGCCTTATATTTATACCAATGGCAAGCACTATTCAGCAACCAAAAAAACAGAAATTTTTCTAAGAAAATCTTTTTTTAAGAAATTTCAGATAAAATGCTCTGTATTCATTCCTTCACTTTTTCACTCCAAAAGGTTCCATAGATAAAATAAGCATTAAATAACAAGATGAACCAAAGTCGAAAATCATATGTTTATGCTTGAGCATGCAAATATCCAGTAAAAGCACAAACCAAAACAAACTCATAACCTATAAAATCAACATAAAAAATAACACGTGTAGACATAACATATAGGTTTAAGCATATCAGCTCAAAATTACCACTTCTTAATGGTACCAGGGGAAAAGAAATTCCCATCAGGTTTGACTTCTTCTTCTTGTTTCTTAGTTTTCTCCTCTCTCTGAACTGCTCTTTGCATGAACTATTATTCCAACAAAAGAGAACCCGTAATGTAACAAGCTTAGTACTGACTAATTCATATTTCACAAAACAATTAAACCAAATTCTGATAAAAACAAAGTAAACCCAGATTAGTTTAAGCTAAACCCAACTCAAATCCCAAGTTTTTGCTTCAAAAAAGAAAAGGCAGCAGAAAATAAACCACTAATGGAAGAAACAACAGAAAGTGTTTATTACCTTCAAGTTCTTCAAAGTGCTGGAGAGCTCCCGCTTCGCCATATTTTCCCAGTTGAGTTCTCTTTCAAGACAGCACAAAATAACAATAAGCTTACAAGCTTCCTATCCTTCTCCGTCTTCCTCTCCCTCTCGCTGAGCCTGTGTAAAGGCAAAGAAAGCAAAGGCAAAACTTTTTCTTGAGTCGTAGAAGACGATCTGATAATTTTTAGGGCATCAAATCACGCTCTATCCTTCTCGTCCTGGTACTGGTCTTGGTTTGGCCCAGCCCAATAAATTTTTATGGGCTAACCCAAAAGGAAAGACTCCGATTTTATTAGGATTTTTTTTGAGAGCGAAAAAAGAAACTCTCCTCCTTTCTAAACTTTCAAAAGCCAGAGACAGCAAAGCATCGACTCTTCTTCTTCTTCTTCCACCGACTGGTTTCTCTTTCGCAGCTCACCCAATTTTCATCGTTGCCTAGCATTAAAGGTTTTGATCCAAGATTCCCCTTTTCATTTATTGTTGTTCATAATTAGATGTAATTAATTAATTAAGGTCTTGAACTACATAATGAAGATGGTGAATAATTATTCTATTCTATCGTATCACAATCAACGAAACTCGAGTCTTTTAAATCCAAATTTTATTTCAATTAAAAGAAACTATGTTTATTGTGGTTTTTATGTTACTCAAGTAGCTCCATGTGTTCATCCTGTCCTGAATTTTCATCTTCACGGTAGGCAGCTATATGAGAGAGATTTAGCCTCTCCTTGGGAGTGCAGTCCATACAGGTAGTTCAAATTTTTTATTTTTTTTTATATTTTCAAATCATGTTCGATATTAAAAATGAATTAAGCTTTATTAATCACGATCGTATATAAGTAGAGATACAAATTCATCAGTACTGCACAAATTGGTGGTAATTAAGCTAACTAGTAACTAGGCAGTCACAGTTGTCTCCATGGAAACCTTTCTTGTAAAGCTTCTGGCTTCTGACTTGTCATTTGCTTTCCACAGGTCCGACAATGCTTCCTTCATGTTATGAATGCTCTCTAGCGCATAATCAGCTCCATTTGTTCTGTTGGCTGTGCCCACCTATAACCATGTAGTATTTCTGATTCGTCAGAATAAATATAGATATATAAAATTCTCAGATCGCAAAAAGTGAACAGCATGATAAGAACCACTCAAGAACTTGATTTACCAGCACGGTGTGGAGGCCCATTAGCTTCCCGGTCATTATATTACGAACGCTGTCATCGAAGAATACCTCCAGAAAGGAATAGAGTATCAGTAGGGTTGTTATATGTGCATATGGCATGGAAGATGATTGATAAGGAATATTTTAGAATTGTTAAAGAAACAATATCATTATATTCCAGATACAGTCTTAAACCAATCTGTAAAAATCATACCAGACATGATCTGAATTTCTGAGTTCTTTTGAAACGGTACTTACTGTTTTTTGAGGATTGATGTTGGCCAGCTTAAAGGCCTGCTCAAATGCGTCTTCAAAAGGCTTGCAGACAACTGGAGATTTTGGAAGTGCTGAAACAGGATTAGACTGACAAGGATGTTCAATGATGTCGAGAATTTGGCTTTTGGATGCATAGCTGGGACTCCAAGCTCCAGTTCCATCACAAGCATTGATGTCTTCGTAATTGAAGGGATTGAGGGTCTCAAAGCATATAACCCCTTCAAAGCAATCCTCCAACCCAAGCCTGCTGAGAACTTTAGCCACATGTGCTTGATCGGCATTTGAGAATATCTATTACATAAAACCCAGAAAAAAAAATCATCAGAACTAAGAAAGCTTGATTTGTAGTTGATTATCAACTTGTATTTAATGAGAAGGTGGCTTAAGGAACTTACAACTTTACGAATTGGCAAGCTAAGCAAAAGATTTCTTAGAACATGGTCAGGCCTTAGCCTCTCGTATGGCAATCTCCCATGAACAAATCTGTAAACATGAAAATGCAAGTAAGATCGTTTATATAGCAATAATCCATTTTATGTTTAAAAAAAAACTAAAGCTATATGTGGGGATATTTAACTCGGTACCTGTGGTAGTCATCGTTGTCAAAATCATAACCAATGGCCTAGAAAGAGGAAAGAAATCGCAAGACATCAGTAAATCGGTTGGATTTTGGTAAAAGGTTTGTCAAGATGATTTCGTTTTTTTTTTCAAGGACGACATACCTTGAGACCTGCCATGGATGTGCCATAACTCTTGTACAAAACACCATTCATTTGAGAGGCTTCAGTTTCTTCTATACCAAGCTTCTGAATCATGTATTCTGGACAAGGACATGCAGAGGTGATTTATTATATATGCTCTAATTAATTAAGGAAGGAGTTATCAATAAGAAGAAATATTTGACGAGTCGTCAAGGTGTAGGCATTATATATACCTTGAATATGCTTGGTAACTTCCTCCAACAGACCAGAACTTCGAGGATAAAGCGTATCATCAACATCTACAAACAAGACACGTTTCATGTGATGATTTTTTTAATACATGGGCTATGGATTATGAACTGTCAGAGACTGTCTGCTTGAATGAGGGTTGCTTACCGAAGAGAAGACAGTCATATTTTGGTTTCAAACCTTGCTGACACTGATCTTCGTACGCCATTTTGATAAGATAAAGAAGAGCTCTGAAAAAAAAATGGTAGGAAATAATTACTTAATCTGACAAACATCGTGTCATCGATTCTGAATTGAGTTCTTAGAATTGTGGAGCTAATTGAGTCCATTAATGCATCAAGCACACGGAGCACATTCAAATCTGATCTGGTGACGATTATATAAATAATAAAAATTATCAGACTTGAAGATTTTATCCTTATAGCTTTGAAAATGTCCATGGCATGCACCAATTCAAAGCCTCACTCCACCTTAATCTAAACACCAACCTTGCGTATATATGCAATTAATGTTGCAAGATAAATTTAGGAATAAGTACCTGAAAGAGAGAAAAGGGGAGCTAGTGTGTCTGTGTGTGTTCGTGTGTGTGTGAGAGAGAGGGGAGAGCTGAAATTGAATGGTGAAATCAATGAAGGAGTTGGGACAGAAAAGAGAGCAGAGATAATGGGGAAGAAAGCCGAAGGCTTTGGCATGTATTTATAATGGTGCGAGGAAGAGAACAGGGATTCCATCTCTGTTTCTTACCAGGTCCAACGTCCAGAAACCAGAACATGACCAGCTTCTGTAAATTGAAAAAACACAGCAGCTTCTTTTTGACTCCATAATGAACGAAGAAAACTTTCTCATATAGAAAGGTCTCGAGCATCATTATTCCTTCTTCCAAATTAACACGCATTGTATATGGAAGGTCCTTTTCGTTAACATTTCTTGCATCATTTTGAGGATATTAGCTGTTTATATCCATCGATGATCAACAGAAGAGGTTACGAAACAAGACTACTATTGTTTCAGTTGGTTTTGTGATTTTATTAAAAAATAATTTAATTAAAAAGTAACTGGAGTTCAAATAATACATGTTTTAACTCATGCCCTATAATAAATTAATTTCTTCACTGATTGAAAGACTTTGATACGAGTTAATCTAGTTAAAAGATAGTTTTTTTTTTCAATATCTTATCAGAAAATATTTCATAAATTTAAGAAATTATAATTCAAAGTTTTTGGTTAAATTCTATTTATATTCTCTCTTTTTTTTCAAATATATATCAATGCTAGCTTTAGTTTTTCTCCCCTGGATTCAATTTATGTGTTGATTTTTTAACAAATGATAAAATATTACTGATTAAAATTTAAATGCATTAACACAGAAACAATTTATGTGGATTAACCATAAAATTAATTACATCATTTAAATACTTGTAGTATAGTAATATGTACAAGTCAGTAGGTGGGTGCTCGGTGACCAATAATTTTCTTTATATAATGTTCTTCATTTAAAAAAAAAAAAATGTTCTTCTCTTTATCATTTATATCGTAATGGCTGAGCTGGTGAATAGCCTGAGATTCAAGAGATATGTTTTTTTATGGCCTCCAATTCAAATTTTTTTGTCCATTAATATTAATAAATACGGGTGTCAAAATATGCTATATTATTAAAAGCCTTGTTTAGGGAAAAAAAAGAAAAAAAGATTGAATATGGTGCGTGCAAGATGACTTCTGATTTTATTTATTTTTGAGAAAAAATTATATATGTGGTCTGGGGTTAATCATGAGGTGATAAAATGGAACTAAATTATATTTGTCCATTAATTTTTTATTTTTTATTTTACTTTAAATTAATAGATTTTTAATGTTTTTAGATTATTTTAATATGTTGATGTCAAAATTAATTTTTAAAAATAAAAATATTATTTTAATATATTTTAAAATGATAACCAACAACAACCGCAATCACATTTTTAAATTTTTTAATAAGTAGAAATAGTTAATTAATATATATATATATAAAAGGTATTGATAAATATTTGGTGAGGTATCGTTTTCAAGTATCGTTAATTTGGACCCCACGCGTCTTTGATCCATCTTAGTCTTTCTAGTTCTAACGATTTGTTAATGTTTCCTCTGTTTTGTAATGGATTCACATATCTTTTTACAAGTAGACGTTCCTCGTCTGGGTCATGAGGGTCATCGAGAACAAGTCAAAAACTAATCAAGGTAAAAGAATTACTCTTCTGTCTATGCCTGAAATATCAAATGAGGTAAAGTGGTTTTTGCATTATGTTAATTTGTTGTTTTTTATTTGTTTGGAGATAGTAATATTTTTTTATTTTTTTTATAATAGTGTAATTATCTTCTTGATCTTAAAAGTTAAAATCAAAACCTAGCCTTATAGTAATTGCATTTTAAAATGAACAGTTTAATTACTCTATTACCATTAACATTTAATTTTTTTAGTCTTGGTTTCAAGGCTTGGTTGTAATTTCATAATAATTTTTTTGTTATTATTGTTTATTCCTGAGGGCATTTTCGTTTTTAAACAAATAAAAAAAATGATAGGTGTCTTGCACGTATCAACCGTTTTGCCGCCTTCAAGCGACACATGAGGCTGACTACGATGGTTTTAATCGTGCTTCCGCAGCATCACTTGATTCATCTCGGCCTCTTCTTCCTCTCCGGGTTGTGCATGTATAGTGGTTCGGTCTGGTTTGGCACCAATTTGCTCTTTTCTTTTTTTTTTTCTTTTCCTTCTCTTTTTTCTTCGGAACACGTGCTGGTCAAGCAAAACATTATACCAACCCTTTAATTTCTTTTTTTCTTTTGATTCAATCCATCTTCTCTTAATTGCAATTATTTTAATTACATTGATCATTTCTAATTGGATTTTATTTTCAATTTCATCCCTGGTCATTTGTTTTTTTTTTTGTTTTTTTTATCAAATTTGTCATTCTTTTAATTATTATTTGTTTTATTTCAAATTATTTTCGTGATTGATTTTTTTTTCAATTTCATTCCTAAACATTTATTTTCATTTAATTTTTATGTCAAACTTGGTCCTAATTCCCTTAATTGCTATTTTTTTGAATCATTTTCTTAATTGAGTTTCTTTTTCAACTGCATCCCTAAACATTAATTTCATTTAATTTGTCCTAAACGTTTAATTTTAGTTAATTTTTACGTCGAATTTAGTCATAATTATTTTAATTTATATTTGTTTTGTTTTGCTAATTATTTTTCTCAATTTCATTCCTTAATATTTGTTTGATTAATAATCTTACTTCTTTGTTTTCTTGGGTTTTCTTTTAATGATGTCATCCCGGTCTCATGACTCAGGTCATAGATTTTAAAGATTAACTCGAATCAACTTCGGTCTTTTTTTAAAGCAGTTTTTTTTCAAATATTTTTTTAGCTGGTTTTTTTTTCACTTTCCTGTTTATGGGATCATCACAATTTCATGTCCTAAGTCATGTGTTTGATTTGTTGATCTGGGTTGATTGCTGGGTTTGCTAGAGACTTTTTTTATTATCTTTTATATATATATATATATATATATATATATATATATATATATATATATATATATATATATATATCTTTTCATCATATTGACAAGTGTTCATTTCTTATATTTTAAGTTCAGTCTTAGTTACTTTAAATTTTTTCAAACTAGTCAGTTCGATGACCCGAGTCTCAAATTCTCTTTGAGTTCTTTAAAACACTAGCGTCATATGACTTTTTTTTGCATTCAGGATAATTTTTGCCCACCCATAACGTAGCGATTAACCTAGGTTTTGAAGATTCGACTCGTTTTTTTATCCTTTATTTTTTTTTGGATTATGCTCCATTTTTTTTTACTAATTTTAAAAATAACCCAGGCTATCTCAAATTTCTAAATTCATCGTTTCTGTTAAATTTATGTGTTTTTTTAAAGAGAGTTTGATTTTAAATTAAATTAAATTAGTTGCACTGTTTTTTTTAATATATTATCCAACATGTCACCATCTTCATATTTGTTCTTAGTATTTTTTTTGTAAGTTTAGAAAAAAAATAAGCTCACTTACACCACCATGGGCAAATCATTTTTTTTTTAAAAGTATATATTGAGATGTTAAGAAATCTAAAATTTAATGCATACTAAACAAAAAAATACTTTTAAAATACTAAAATTAAAACATATTGAATTACATCGTGTTTTAAATAATCGGTTACATGACTAGTTGTGATTTCTAAAAGCAGTATCACACCACCTAAGTAAAAGGAGTGCAAGTACCGAGAGGCATAGAGGAAGCGCAGACAATGCTAACAAGGAGCAAGTCCATGTTCAAACATGGTGTGTGTGAGAGAGAGAGAGAGAGAAAAGCTTGGATCTCTCACAATTAGTCTGGGGTCGGTCTTTATAAAAGAAAAAGGATGTCCTTGATCGTCAGGATCACGCACATCATCTATGTTCAAACAGTCAAATTTGAACTAAACAAAGAAATTGGATTCTTTCGGTAAATTGCTTCAACGTCCTAGCAAGGTTTAAATGAAACATAACTCTGGAATTTTTTGATAAAGATTCAGCTCAGAAGAGAAATTTTTTAAGCGAAAGGGAAACGAGGAATTTTTAAAAGAAAAAAGTGAAACGACTCCCTTAGAGAAAGAGAGAGGGTCCTGTCAGAGCTATATCTTCCTAGTTCACCGTTGGATTGTCCTTAATTTTTAGTATTGTTGTTTGTCATAACCTGCGACCGAACGGATCTGTGTTCCAATCAAGAAGTTAGGAAATATTGATATAGATACAAGTCATGTCATAATACACGTGTTCATCTTTTTTATATATATTAATATGAATGTTTGAGCTAACCTATATGTATTTTGTACTGCCCAAACCCTGTATTAGAACAAAGCCTATCATCAATCTATTTCGTATGGATTAATACTTAATAAAATTAACTAATAATTAATTAATTTTTGGGATAAATCGAGTATATACATTTATCCCCTACTTAAACAACCTTGTTAGCGAAGGTGTTCATGCAATCTTGTATATTGAGATTGAGAAAATTAGAGTTACAAAAATGATCTAACTTAAAATCCCTACAAAAACAAATGAACTTGTGCTAGCCTTATGTACAGCTAGCAGGATGAGACTAAGTGGGTGTTTGTTTACATGGTAGCTTTAGTTTTTAAAGCAAACCGTGTAAACCAGACATTTAGTAACATATAAACAGCAGTTTATTGTTTGGTGGGTCCCATGATTTTTTGCATCAAACCGGCGTTTTACACAAGTAGCTGGGAGCTGCTTCTCTTGTAATTCACATGGGCACTGTTCATAACAGTGCCCATGCCAGGTGAATTATAATTCACCCGTGAGAAGCATTCACCTGGCACTGTTCACGTGAACAGTGTCAGGTGAATTTTTTGTGCACTATTCATGCGAGTAAAATTTATTGGACCGCGTCCGACCTGGTAAAAAAAATTTTAATTTTTTTAAAATTGTGTTTTACTCAAAAAAATAATATTTAATATTATTTAATAACACTACATAAATTTGATCGCAATTCCAATTCTGTTTCTGATAATATTTTACCTGATTTTGTTGCACGCTCAAAAAACTATGGAAACTATAATCCTTATCAGATGAATTTCATATGTGATGAAATTATAGATAATTTAATAAAATAATAAAAAGTATTTGATATAAAATATTCTTTATTTAATAATGTAATAATGGTAGTTAAATTTAATATATATTATTTTGTAACCGTAATTTGAAAAGCATATTTAACCAAACACATTAAACTACTTTTTATTCAACCTCAATTTCAACCACAGTTTTAACCAAATATATATAAATACCAAATCAACCTCAATCAAAAGTATTTTTTATAAAATAACTTTTTTTCAAATCACATGAGCTACCACAATACCAAACACACTCTAATGCATACATCGATAAGTATGACTTGTTCATTTTATGAGCACAAAACACTCAATGATTACAAGAGCTAAGAACAAGCTCATTACATATAATGTAGATTGGTATATTAAAAAATGACAAGTGCAAGATCTATGTATTAAGCTGTTTGGTATAGGTGTTATCACAACCTCCTGTGCTTTTGTTCTTGTGGTTATTCTTGATAGCCACTGGCTTAATAGAAATTTCCCTAGGTTTTCCAGCCTTTAGCTCTCCATTAGTTGAATACTTAAAAGAAAATAATGATGCTTCAATAAATTGAGACTCGTGGCTCACAGAAGGTGCCCAGCTTGCACTAGGAATGAAGACGTTCATCTTTCCTCAATACCCTTTCATATACTAGTGTTTAAAGGAGGGGATCAAATCATACTCTTGGAGAAGAGGCCTCTCAATTAGTAAGTGACAGAACACAGGAGCATCAATGATATAAAAGCATGTCGGGCCTCAAGTTTAGAAGGAGATGTTGTCAAGGGCCTTGAGAGTAGTCGATGTCTAATTCATAAGTATCTCATCAATGTATGAACCTCGCAAGGTGGTAAGCGGTATAAGATTTAACAAGGAAATATTATCAACGAGGATCCTGTAAATGGGGCAAATCATTCACTCTACTCTCCACGTGATGTGGATACTCATGGTTAGTCTTCTCCACACAGTAATTAGCATTGGTGAAGAGCATGTCATTCTCATTATTTCTTACCATGTTTCCTACTATATAGTTCGCAATAAAACTTGACCCATATTGTCACTTGGATATCTAGATAATGGCTATTGTATTTGCTTGTTTGGGTTCCTTATCAAAACCTAAAATATTAACAAAATTGAAAAAATTTAGAATGTTCAGTAAAGACTATGTAATGGAGGCATCAATATCATCTACTTGTTCCACATAAGATGGGTCGAGGCACGCCACCTCTTAATTAAGGGCATTGTCAAACTGCCATTGTTAGTTTAGGGGACTTGGCCTACGTGTCCATCCTTAACATTGAGAAGGTTGACCTTGTCAATATTGTTGTTGGGATCTAGCAAGGTCCCATCATCAATGCACACAAAAGATTAACATTCTTCTTAATTTGAGGTCTTGGAAGGGATTTCATGATCACTAACTCTCCAATGAAGTCGATAAACTATAGGTAAGGGTTCTTGAGAACAAGTTAAAGACAGGTCAACATACCACGAGCTAGTGTTGTGACTTGAAAAAGCAATGGCACACCAGCAAAGTAAAAGGAGTGAAAGTAGTAAGAGACATGTGAGGAAGAGCAAGCGGTGCTAGCAAGGAGCAAGTCAGAGTGGTAGGCAAGTGGGTGAGTAGTCAATGTCCAAACAGATATATAGAGCTTTAAAGGTTATGTGATGGGAGAGTGGGAGAGCTTTGAGAGAGTTCTGTTTAGCAAGATATCAAGACTCTACAAAATATCCCTTGTAATAGTTGTGAGGTTGGTATTTATAAAGGAGGAAGGCTAGGATCACGCGCATCATCAGTGTTTATACAGTCAGATTACAGGGAAATTGAGTTTTTTTGGGGTTAAATTGCTTTAAATTGTTAGCAAAGGATAAATAAAGTAATAATGAGGCATTTCTTTAACAAGCGTTGCTCCGAGCCTACCAACCTAATCTCCCTACTATATGCTAAGTTATAATTTGCTAATACGTACGTGCTATGATCCACGATTAGCGTGGGTTTAATGTACGGAATGATATTATTACATCAAAATGGACTAAAGATGGATTTTGATAGAGTTATTTGGAAAGTGATTTGATTTGTCTCCACAACACCGACTAGCAAATTGTAGCTGAAAGACAAGGCTTTCTTCCATTAAAAGTTAAAAACATTAAAATCCTGTCTTGTTTGGAAGTCGTGGCATCAGATTTGGGAGCCAATGAAGGATTAATCATATATTTTTGGTTCCTCTTTTTTTGTAATTGTTCTTTTACATGATATCAAAAATGGAAGTTGGTCTCAGAAACCAAAAAAAAATCATGAAGCAGAGGATAGCTAAAAAAAAAAGAGTAGAGGAATCATGACAAGAAGAAAGTGTCAAAGAGTATAAGAACCAGATATGCATATGATTAACCCCTAAAAGGAGTGTACAAACTAACATCAACTCAAACACATGGTTGAAAGTCTGCTTGCCAATTCAATTCAATTCAAGAATCATGACCCAGGAAAGAGAGAATCAATACAGGATTTTTGTTTTTGTTTTTGTTGCTAGCTAGACCATGACTTTGGCTCAGAAAGGCACGATAATAACAAAATATTACGACGACTAAAGAAGTAGGGTCAACAAATTATTTCTCAAGGGATGAATGGGGGGTGGAGCAGCACGGTAGCTTGGTGTTGCTTTTCGAGAATTTTGAATTAAAGATTACAATGATCACAAATGGCCAGTATACAAAAAATTCACTTGCCTAAGAAAAAAAGAAGCAGATTACAAATTTTATTGTACAAACGCACCAATGTCCCCACGGTTAAGCCGGTACAGCCTCTATGGGTGATGATTGGTCTTCATCCCCGTCAGTAGTACTTGCTGCGGTTTCGACTCTCTTCTCTTCCTCTTCAAACCCTTGCTTAAATATGTCATAATTTGAGACCTCACTTGATTTGAATGGCCGCTCGCCCAAAACTCGAATCAAGTCTTCTTGGTGGAGAACTTCCTTCTCGAGCAACAACTCTGCAATCTGCGCCACCTGTTCTTTGTGCTTTTCTACGAGTTGTACTGTATGGCCATAGGCCTTGCCCACCCACTCACGCACTTCACTGTCAATAATTGCTCCTGTCTCGTTGCTGTAGGGCTTGGTCATCTCAAACGAGTCCTCCTTTTGTGGGAAAGAGAGGAGACCAACCTTGTCACTAAAACCATACACTGCAACTTGGGCGTATGTCATTTTCGTCACCTTTTCCAAGTCATTTTGGGCTCCAGTTGAGATTTTCCCCAGCAAAACCTGCATCCAAGAGAAATCCCACGCATTAGTTTCATAGCTAACACCCTGGGGGCATTCAACTGACTTGTTCATCAATCTACCAATTTTTAGTTTCCCTCACCCCTTCATCCAATTCCAACTGTTTTGACTTTAAAAAAGATGCACGTGAAGGGATGTGGGTTGTTTTAAACAAACACTAGCAAACCACAGTTCAATGCTGCCAATGGAAAGGACAGCATTTCATTTCTTTTGAGCATATCACAATTCAACCTTATCTGTTGAGGAAAGGACAGCATTGTAGATACCTGTTCCGCTGCTCGGCCACCAAGGGTCATGCAGGTCATATCAAAGAGTTGCTCCTTGGTGAAGAGTAGGTTTTCATTTGGAACATACTGGGCAAACCCCAGAGCAGCTGTTCCTCGTGGGACGATTGTCACTTTCAAAAGTGGTTCTGCATGTTCCAAAAACCAGCCAGCAACAGCATGACCTGATTCATGATAAGCAACCGTTTTGCGTTCAAGCTTGCTTATTACCTGATTTGACAAAACAGGAACATCAAAATTGATTATTCAAAACAAGAGGAATGCAAAAAGAATCATCATTATTCTGCCAATTTAGGATCCTCGCCCACATCTAGGACTCCAGATGCGAGGGAATCCTCTAACTAAATTACATCAGACAGCTCAAATGCAACAACTACAGAAGATTTACCTTGTTCTTCTTCTCCAAACCACCAATGACTCGATCTACAGCTGCCTCAAAATGTTCCATTGTAACCAGTGATCCTTCACTCCTTGCAGCAATTAGAGCAGCTTCATTACAAACATTTGCAATGTCTGCTCCAGCAAATCCAGGAGTAAGAGCTGCAAGCCTTTGAGAGTAATATGATGGTTCATGATCAAGTTTAATCTTTTTCAAATATATTTGAAATATCTGGTCACGGCCTTTAATATCAGGTTTGTCAATGCAAATTTGGCGGTCAAATCGGCCAGGCCTCAACAGAGCTTTATCTAAAATATCAGGCCGATTTGTACCGGCAAGTACAACAACTCCAGCAGTAGTTCCAAAGCCATCCATTTCTACAAGCAATTGATTAAGGGTACTTTCCCGCTCATCATTAGAACCGGAGAACCCACCACGCCCCCTAGCTCTCCCAATCGCATCAATCTCATCAATGAATATGATACTAGGAGCACACTGTCTTGCTTCTTGAAACAAGTTTCTCACCCTGGATGGTCCAACACCAACAAACATCTCCATGAAATCTGAACCAGATATAGATAGAAAAGGTACACCAGATTCCCCAGCAGTTGCCTTTGCTAGAAGGGTCTTTCCAGTTCCTGGAGGACCGACCAAAAGAGCACCTTTTGGAATCTTCGCACCTAGCTCCTCATACTTCTTAGGGCTCTTGAGGAAGTGCACAAATTCCATGATTTCTTGCTTTGCCTCATCACAACCAGCAACATCTTTGAAATAGATCTGCAGTCCCAAAATGATGGGAGAAACAACAAATAACAATCAATATCTTTCAAAATAAGCTTCGTGCTAAGTACATGGGTACTGCAATAAATTGGTCAATTGCTATATTTAACAGAACAAATGGAAAGCTAACCTTATTCTTGGAGTTTTTATCCGCTTTGGTTACATGAGCCTTCCCTATGTTGAATATTCCACGGCCACCCTTTCCACCACCACCACCGCCAACACCTAATCCACCTTGCATTCTCCGTCCCATGTACATGAGGGTTCCCAAAAGCAATAGTGTAGGTGCAAACCTCATCAGTTCTTGGTACCAAACCATTTCAGAGGCATATGTAACTGGAACATAGTTATGAGGGTCTATCCCCAATGCTTCTTGGGCTTCCTCCAGCTTCTCCTCAAAAGTGTCAACACTTCCAATAGTGAAGTAGTACTTATGTTGGCCCCCGTGACCTCTAGCAGGGACACCATTAACTGGACCTTGAACAAGATCATCACTCGTTTGATTCTGTGCTGAGCTCTTCACATACACTTTTGCAACTGATTTATTAGAAACAACTATGTGATCCACTAGCCCCGGCTCCAAAAGTCTGTTTTTGAACTCTTGGAAACTAATCTGTCAAGAATAAAGTACACGGGGAGAAAATTTAAGAAACAAATGAACTTGATGAATTCATTTTAGGACCAAATGAACATGGAAAAGGAAAAGGAAAAAAAAAAAAAAAAAACAGGTAATGAATTGCATAATGTTATGCCATGCAAAAACAAAACCACAACCCAGCTCCAAAAGTCTGTTTTTGAACTCTTGGAAACTAATCTGTCAAGAATAAAGTACACGGGGAGAAAATTTAAGAAACAAATGAACTTGATGAATTCATATTAGGACCAAATGAACATGGAAAAGGAAAAAAAAAACACGTTATGAATTGCTTAATGTTATGCCATGCAAAAAAAAAACCACAAGTAGACAGGTTCCATAAGAATTGCTCAAAGAAATACCAAGCAAGCAGGTTAAATAAGGAAACCTATCACCTAATATTCAAATCCGCATGATAACGATGAAAAAAAAAATGAACTAGTTACACGTATAATTAAAATCAAGTAGTTGATGCTTAGGAAACCACATTAATTGGATGCTAACTGCCAGTTGGTATTATGAAGTTAAGATGATGGAACTAGGTTTGTTGGCATAAACCGCTCTAGCTCAGAAAATCATTTGGTTAAAAGACACGAAGTTCATTAGCAGATAGAACCGTACATATTAAATTGCAAAAGAAGAAGTGGTTAGGCAATTTGTCCAAGTAGACTGTTTTGAGTTCCCTTCAGCAGTAGTCGTTATATTAGTAACTTAAGGCTCTACTTCAACGAGATTTTTACTGTCAGATCCACAATTTCTCCTGCAGAGGAATATGATATTCTTCCTCAGAGCTATCAGGACACAAATAATTAATGCTTTCCAAAATATATTAAGAAAAGAAAAGAAAAACATTCTCAAAAACTTCACTTGGACTACATTCCTTTAAATATGTCAATTTTGTCTGTTATTTCCGTAACTTTAGCAACAAAACATCGATTCATTGGTTAGTTTAGATGATCGTACTGATTTAGAAAACAATTCTGAAGTGCAGTTGAAACTGACCCGAATATAGTTTGGTACACAGAAAAAATAAATAACATGAAAAAGAAGAAGCTTTTAGCATGCCAAGCCAAAAAGTTTAATAGGAGTGGAAGCAAAAACAGCACAAAATGGTGTAAAGGTTATTATTACTACGATTACCTGTTGCTTGTCACCATCACCAAAAGAAAAGGGATAAAAAAGCAGTTGAACCACAAATAAGGGGGCAAGTAAATAGAATGCCTTCATGAATGTTCCCTTATTAAAGTCTGACTCGTCATGGTCTGCATTCGAAGAATTCTCTGAAATTGAAGCAAGCAAGAATCAATAAAAGGCAAATTGGTTTAGGGCTTGCCCTCCAAAATAAGCAATCCAAAAAAATTACCTTTGGATTCAGATTTCTGCTTTTCCCCTTTCGGAACTTCCTTCTTTCCCTTGGGATAGAAATTCTCATAATCTGCAAATCAATCAAAAAGTCTCCAGGAAATGATAAATGTCTTATTGACTTCCAAACAAATCATTTTAAGAGGAAAGCAGAAGCTTACTCTTCTTCTTAGGAGCTTCAGTGGAGAAAAAGCGTCGAATTCTAGGGTTACCAAGAATGGAATTTAAATCGGATAAAAAAGGATTATGAGTTCCTCTACTTCCAATTGAAGTTAAATAACCTCTCAGCAACCCTAACCCTCCCCTTCCATCGATGAACCCTCCTTCTATGTTGTTAATAACCGCCGAGGATCTCAAAACACCGCCATTTCCAGCACGCAGTGTATTCTATTAATGGAAAAAAAAAATCCAATCGATCATCTCAATACAATTCAATTCAAGCAAAACCAAAAGAAAAAAGAACTTACAATAGAGCGGGAGGATCGAGAAAGAGAACGGCCCAGCTTAGAAAATATCATTATTTCTGGATCATGTAAAATGAAAGATGTTTAGGTAAGAAATCAGGGACCTTTATATTTTTGGAATATAAAGAGGAAAAATATATTCGTGCAAGGTCTGTTTTCCTGGTTTTATAGGAGAAATAGAAGGGATGGCTATGGGATATTTGGGCAATGGGCGGGCAGGGATTGTTGAGGTCAGCCAAGGCGTTAGATTTTTAACTGGACTCCTTGCTAAACAAGACAGACCCATGGATATATTCAATTCGCACCCACCTCCAGTCTATAACTATTTTTTCAAATTAGAAGAAATACTAGTTATTATTAATTAATTAATTAATTATTAACAAGAATATATCACTTTTCCTCTCCTCATCAATTATTGTGCAATGGAAGATTACTTTTTTTTTTTTAATTTTATCTTTTAATATTATATTTATTAAATATTAAATTTTATAATTTATTTTAGTTTACTTTTTATAGGATTATCTTAGTCTTATGACTCGAGTCATGATTTTTATGGGTTAATTGAGTTTACTTGAGTTTTTTTATCCTTTTTTGTAATTGATTTTTTTTTTCAATTTCATCCTTCACCAATTGGGTTGATAAGAATAAATGACATGATTAGCCACCTAAAAAGACCACATATCATCCACCTACAATAATTTTGGTCACTAGAGGTGGCTTTGATAATTGGAAAATCAAGATTCAAGTTATATCATCATATAAATTCGTATTTAAACCTTTTTTTAGCTAAAAACATTAAAATAACATCATATAAATATCTAAAACCCCATTTGTGTACAAAACATATTTCAAGAAATTTTTCTTATTGAGCTTGTTATTTACTTAAAAAAGAATCTATAAACACTAAAATTACAGTATTGATAATTGTAATTTGGTCATTCAAGAGCTTTCGTTTCCTTTTTATTTTTTGTTGACTTTCTCTTTCATCTCTCAACATCTAGAAACTGAAAAGTGAAAAATAAAGTTTAAGATCAAATCATAAAAAAGTTCAAACAACAAAAACTAAAGATAGAAAAATGAAATTTAAGGAACCAAATTGTATTTCCCTCACCTTTTAAACAATGTATACGAGAGGAGGTTTTATTTTTTTAATTTCATTTTGGTCTTTGGCTTTTGGATTTTATTTTCAAGAACAATCTAAAATTTAATTTTATAAAACCAATCTTTAATTTAATGTAACAATCATGTACACATATCAAGTATATGAGAACATATAAATCGAAATGGATTACAATATATAAAACCATGCCTATATAAGTTGCAATTGTCATAACCTATTTTTTGGTTCCTTTCCTCCCCCTAAATTTATCTTTTTCCACTCAAAAAATAAAAGTAATAATAACAAAAAGATTGGTAATTTGGCAAAAACATGTTGAGCAGGGTTCCAAATATGTAAAAGAATCAAACTGGAGTTTTGGATAAAATTGTGAGCCTAATCATACCTTATTGTACCCAAGACTGACAAGACAATACAGATTCAAGGTTAAATTAAATAATTATTGGATGAATCCATATAAAAATTAGTTCAGGAACCTAATTAGATTTTTAATATGTCAATTTGATTTAATTATGGGCCGAATTAAGAGTTTATTTATGTTTAAGAATTAATTTAGATCAAATTAAAAGATTTAATTAGGTGCAAAGACTTAATTGTACTTTTAATGGGTTAAATTAATTTTATTAGGGACTTAATTGTTAAAAAAATAAGTTTAGGAGCCTAATTTGAGCTTAATCGAAAAGATTAGAATTTTAGAGGACCAAATTCAATTTTTACAAATTCAATTGATTTAAATCATGGATAAATTTGCTAGAAAATCAAAGATTAGAGTTAAATTGAAGAAATTCAAACCCAATAACCAAAATGAAAAGGCGCAGAAATTCATTGTTGATATTGGAGTTTGGCAAGGGTAAAATCGCATAAAATTAAAAGTTTGAGGTCAACTAGGAATACAATTAAAAAAATCAAAAGTCGAAGGAATAAATTAAACTTTAGTCAAATCCCTAATTAAAACCCTAAGAACTTCAAAATGACGTCGTTTTATTTAAATGAAATGTTGCGTTTTGACCAAAACAGATTGTTTTGGTACAAAACGATGCTATTTGACCAACACAGAAAAAAAAAATGCCTGATAACTTGTCATCTAGCTATTGTTCATCATCTTCAACTTTTTGTATCTGAAATGCTGCTCAGTTGGCTACTTTTCAAGAGCATTTAATGTCTCATTTCTTCACTAAACCGGACAAACAAGACACCACTCTGATAACCTGATATCGTAGTACACCCTAATGTAATTCTTGTCAGCTAGTTGCCTCTATAGCCATCACGCCGCCACCCTAAAGAGGCTAACCCGATCACCCTTTAGCAGCCAAATTTTTACAGCTCATGATGATGCCTTTGAGCTAACAATTGAGATCCTTCTCGTTTGAATCAAAGGCCAATATTGGTTTCCAATAAAGACAAGATGTCCATCTTCCACCCTCTATAAGTAGGAGTGAATTTCGGGCATTGGAGGGCAAGAAAGAAGAGAGAAAAGAGAGCTGGAAAATCATTATTTTCATGATTTTTTTGTGGTCCCTCTCAATTCAACCTCCCCACATCTTCTCTTTACCACCAAACTATCTTCCTGCCATTTTTGCCTTCACCAACACCAACCTCCTACACCAACAGTCATGCATCCCCTTCATCAGCAACCACCTCCACCTTGAGCAATGACAGCTCCCTTACCAGTATAACATCTTCGGCAAGACCAACACCTCCCTAAGGCAGCAGTTGTTGCGGGCCATCAATAGCTCCACCATGAGCCGCCAATAAGACCGTCAACTAGCAACACCCTCATCCAGCCTAGGTAAGCTTCTCCGGTCCTTCTCTCCTGCATCTTATCTCTTGTTGCATGCAGGACGTGAATTAATTCACGTCTTGCAGAAAAAACCAAGATGGGCTGGACCCACTTTAGGCTAACCGAGATGGCTGGGTCAGGTCCAACCCATATATATATATATATATATATATATATATATATATATATATATATAAAAACTAAAAAGAAAATTGTTGAATTTTTCAAAAACCATTTTAAAATTTTTGTGGGTCTGTTGCCCTTTTTCCCTAACAATTTTGTCTAATATCGGATCGTAAACTTACACTATAAGACACAAACCTAATATAAAAAATATTTGATTTTTCTCCAAAATTCCAAAAAAAAAAAGAAAAAAAATCCAAAAATAAACTTTATTTTCAAAAAACAAAAAAATATTTTGTTTTCATACATACAGCCAAATCCTAAAGGTTTTTCATTCATATCTTCTATAAAAATAAAATCATGTTTTTATCATGTTTTAAAAAAAATACAAAAAAGGATATTGTAACCGGTTTATAATTATCCATTAGGATTTGATCAAAATACCAAAAATGTCAAAACAATTAGTTTGTTATTCGGAACGTTAGGAATTAGGTATATCTAGGAAATAAATGCGATATTAAATCTAGGCCTTAGAACGATTAATATTTAATGCAATAAGATAGAGATTTTCTTACGAAAGGAGATCTGCCTTAAACAATAGATGAGACCAACGAATAGAAACATGAACTAGAAAACAATCGATCAACAATGCAGCTTACTTTAGGTAAGGTGTACTGGGGATGATGCATCTTTCCCTTGCACAACGAGTCCTCCTTACCCGGACTCTCACAAATCATTAGGTTTTTTAATGACTATAATACTAGGTGACGGCTTCTGAACCCCATAATCATAATTTTATGATTAAACCCAAAAATTTTCTTTTAATATCAGGAGACAGCTTCATCATTCAGCGTTGAGCACGATACGATAACAATGATGAAATTAAAAATAAAAAGTTCTATGTCAAAGAGTAAAAAATAAAAAAATTTAAGGAACCAAGAAGAAGAAAAAAAGTTATGAATAGTGGGGTGAATAGGCAAATGTGAGTGGACAAGTATAACAACACAGTAAGATAATGTTTTGTTTTATTTTTTATAGTAAAATTCACTTTTAAAAATAAAATGATAAATAAATTTTATTAATATCAATAAATTCACTTTTCAACATTTTCTTATAAATAAGTTCATATTTTGTTGGAAAATTATTAAAAATATCTTGTGTTTTGAACATTTTGGTTACCAACATTTTATACATTGTAATTTACGTATCCAGTCTATGTCAATTTAAAATAATTAATTTTACAGTTCATACTGAGTCATTGCTTCGTCAACTCGATCAACAAAAAAATATCTAAAATATTACAGACTTGACATTATAAATTTTTTAATATCTAATGAATGCTTAAAAATATTATTCACAAAACACCACCCTTGTCATTTCTTTCACATCATCTCCTTCTCACTGGAAAATGGCGACTAGCCAGACCCTCTCTCCCCACTAGCCTCCACATCAACTCTCTCGACACTGCCTAATAGACCAACGTCGTCACACGACAACGCCCCCCTTCCAGCCTCCACTGCAAATACCACAAACCCACTCACCACACCACCCCGTCACCACAAAACCAGCAATACCAACACAGCAGCCTTCCACGCCAGCCACTCAAACCTCCATCGTCACTCGTCAGCCACCATCGACTACGCTAGCTGCACCACAGTACCAGCACCACGTCTAAGAAAGGAATCTATGGATTTGATAATCTTTTCCCTTCTATGTTCACCTTCGAGGAGCTCAAATCCTCAACTAACAGGTTTGACCCCAATTGGAGATGGAGGATTTGGGTACGTGTACTTAGATAGTGTTTGGGAATGTGGTGTGGCTGTATTTCTAAAAAATTTTAATTTTTTTTTTTTTGCTAAAATTGAGTGCAATTTGTATCTTTTGGATCGTTTTGATGTGCTGATATCAAAAATATTAAAAAATAAAAAAACATCGTTGGCATGCATTTCGGCATGAAAAGCTATTTGAAAAGCACCCGCAACCACACTGCCAAACACGCTCTTAGACGAAGCACCATCAAGTTGCACTTGTATCTTAATTTTCATGCAACGCGCAATGGAACACAAAATAACAAAAATAACCACTGGAATATATTTGGACCTAGGGTTATGGAATATATATATATATATATATATATATATATATATATATATTATTTTGAACTTGTATTGAGTAGGTATTTAAAGTGTAATTTATGACAAGTTAATATACGTATATGGAGGTTTTTAATTTTTTTTTGTTATGTTCTTTATAATATCCAAACAACATATGCAGTGGCGGAGCCAAAAAAATTTAAATGAAGAGACAAATTACTAACAAATACTTGATATTATATACTACATAGATATGTGTTATATATAGATAAATCAATTTGAAATGCATGTATTAACTCATGTCAAGCAAAATTAATTTAAGAATATTTTTAAAATGAAAAAACTTACATTATAATTATTTTTTTTCGAGTTTTCATATTTTGAAACTGCTTCATAATGACTTCATTCTTAATTTCATTAAAAATATTCTTTCTCAATATATACAATTAAACTTTCATTCATCTATTTCTAAATCTTCCAGGGACTAGTGAAATTATTGACAACAATTCTTTGTTGACTTGCTGTTTTATACAAGTGGGTTAAATATAAATATTAATATATTTTTTTAATTTTTTTATTGTGTCCCTAATTTTTTGAGTTGTTCAGTACTTCATTTTTAATCACTAGTAAATTGATCACCATTATTTTTCATATGAAATTCATAACAAAATACATATTAATTCATCAAAACTCATTTTAATTCATATTCATATGCATATAATAGTATCCATACACATATTAATTTAACAAATTCATAAATTATCATAAACTCTAACATTTTTAATAACTAATTATTAAGGAATAAAACTAAAATTAAACAATGAAATTAATAGAAAAAATGAAGAAAACTCACCTAAAACATAAAACATAAAGTATAAAAGGTTACTTAACTAATTAATAGTTTAGGACTTGAAGAAAAATTTTGTAGGAGAAAGAGAGGCAAGAACAATAATTCAAAAAAAAAGAAGCTTAGATCAATTAGTAGTTATTATAATATAAAAAATATTTTGAATAAAAGGATTTCATGTTCTCCCTTACCTGCTTCTCTTTGCTTCTCATCATCCCTTTGTTTCCATCAGCAGTTCACATTTTTTTTCCATCGACTTTTTCCCTTCTTGAAACTTGTCATTGTTTTTTTATTATCACTTTCATAAGCATGCTGACAATGCTTAATGCCCATGAACTTGTCCTTGTTTTTTTTTTTTTTTTAATTCTTTAATATCAAAAAAATTTCTAGATATTGTGTTTTATTTAAAAAATTAGTGTTTAACATTATTCAATAGCACTACATAATTTATTTCATGATGTAATAGCAGTAGTTAAATCAACAATATTTCAATTAAAAATCATCAATATTAATATATGTCTTTTTTGGTTATTTTATAACCTTAATTTGAAAAGCATTCTTAACCAAACACATCAAACTACTTTTTGTTCAACTACAATTTCAACCACAGTTTCAACCAAACATATATTTTTCCAAACCAATCTCAACTAAAAATATTTTTTATAAAACAATTTTTTTTAAATCACAACTATAAAAGCTACCACAATATCAAATACACTTCCGAGCAATTACCCTTTAATCCCCATTATGGCTCCGCCACTGAACATGTGTAAAAGTTTGATATTTGTGATCTTTAAAACTAAGATTTTCATTAATTGTTTTTCTTTTTAAAAAAAATCTTCAAATGTAAAGAATTATATTTTCTCACTTTTATAACCATAACTGCATCTGGGTTTTTTTAAGGTTTATAATAATTGTAATATTAAGAAAAATTGATCACAACGATAAAATTTCATATTTAAAAAACTACTACAAAAGATCTTTAAAGAAAACTAAAACTAAAAGATAAAAACCAATTGAATGGTAGTTAATTTCTTATATATATATATATATATATATATATATATATATATATATATATATAGAAGATAATAATCATAATATAGATATAGATATCATAATTAAATATAATTTTTTTGGGAAGATAAATTATAAAATGAATTTATTGCTCTTAAAAAATATCATAGAACTTCGTGATCATTTATTTTTAAAAGTGGACTTGTTAATTAGCACTTTTTTTTAAAAGTATTTTAGAAAATATAATTGAACTCAAGATTATGATTGATTGATTTTTTTATATTAAGATGCCATGGAGAAGAGTATATTAATAGGTTTTCCATTTCATTTGTATTTTCTAATGTGTCATGCAATTTCATTGAACCAATTATTAAAATATCATAAAACTCCTCCTTAATTGTTTTACATTACATTCATCCTTGAATTTTTATTTTGTATAATTAAACCTTTTTAAAACTAAATTATTATCCAATTGCATTATTTTTTAAGATGGAGAGTTTAATTAAAGAAACAAGACTAAAATGAATAAAGCGAGTAAAATAGATGATGACTTTTAAAATTGTTTGAAAATTTTATTTTAGTCACTATTAGGTGATTCTTTAATTTTAGAAAATTTAATTTTCATATCAAAAATCTTTTTTGGGTGGGAAGAGAGAGGGGCTCATCAGATTTCACCATAGAGAGAAACTTGTTGTTGTTGTGATGATTCCTACCACAAAAACAATTTATTTTTGTGCCAAATGATTCTATGTAATCAGAGGAAGGTCAAATTATATTTTTTTTTAATTTTGAAATTTCTTTAAAAAAACAAATATGAACTTGGAAAGATTTTTTATTTCATATTAATTTTTTTTTAAGGTGGTTTTTTGCATTTTTGAAGGTTATGGATTATGTTTATGCTTGTTGAATTTTGCTTTTCAAATCATGATAATTTTTTATTTAAAAACCTAAGCTTCTAATAAAAAAAGATATGCTTTCATCATAACATGAAAAAAAAAACCATAAATAAGGAATGAGAGTTTTGATTAAAAAAATAATTATTTATTTATTTAAACGAGTAGAACTTTTATGAATATTTATTTCAATTATCTTAATTTTTTATTCAAAAAATATATTGTTAATAAAAAATATATGTTTTATAAAAAAAGAGAAACACATGAATAAGAAATAAGAGTTTTTACCAAATTTTTTTTTTTATCCAGAATTTAAATCATTTGTTTTTTAGCTGATATTTATTTTAATTGCCACATAATTTAATTAAGAAAATTAGAAAGGGCCTCACAACACTGCATAGAAAACTGACTAGTGATATACTATATAATCTAATGATACAATGTTTAATTAAATTCTCACGTTCTTCATCTACTTTACTAGTCTGTTAACATTTCCTTAAATTTTGAATTTCTTCTTAATGGAATTATAGTATTAAAAAAGGGTTTTTTATATTTGAATAAATTAAATAGGATGGTTTTTTTTAAGGAAGATGGGTAGGCAACATCATAAAAAAATAATTTATTTTCTTATTGTATTTTTAATTTTGTAACAATTTTTGCAGCATTAATCATAATTGAACTAAAATCCTTTTTTTTTTAACCAAAAAAGAAAGAAAGAAGAAGACCATACTTAGGCTGTGTTTATTTTCCGGAAACTAGTTTCCGGGAAACTACTTTCCAAACTTTCCTGTGTTTGTTTGCTATTAGAAAAGTTGGTCAACGGAAAACACTTTCTAGTCAAAGAGAAATTTGGCTTGGTTTAAAGAAAAGTATTTTTCTTTTATTTTGGACGGAAAACACTTTCCGGAAATTGTGAAAAATTTAGAAATGTCATATTGTTTGCTGATTATATCAAATTTGGTCCTCAAACTTTTGATTGCTATATATATATATATATATATATATATATATATATATATTTGAATATTTGTTTTTCAATTTAATCCCTTAGAATTTAATTTTTATATTAATTTTGGTCCTTATTTTTATAATTGTTATTTGTTTTTCTCTTATTATTTTTTAATTGAAATTTTTTATCTATCAAATTTGGTCCTTATTTTTTTTATTGTTACTTATTTTATTTGAAATAATTTATGAAATGTTAATTATTATTATTTTAATTTCTTCATCTTTCAATTTTTTTATTTTTTAGTTTTTTAGATTTGATATTTATTATTTTGATTATTATTTATTTTATTTGAGATAATTTATGAAATTATATTTTTTTTAATTTCTTTCCCATTCAAATTTTTAATTTGTAAGATTTGTTTCTTATTATTTTAATAAACTTGAAAAAAATAAAACATTAATAAAGTATTTTCCAGCTCATTTTTCATAACATAACAAAAAACTGAAAAATATTTTCCAACTTATTTTTCATTACACTACCAAATATTAGAAAATAATTTACTTTTCTGGAATTCATTTTTTTAAAATTTATTTTTTAAAAAGAAAATATTATTCAACAAACAAATGGGGCTTAAAATCTGTCAGTTGCTCTGCCCACAGCAGGCCCAGCTCGACCCTTTAATTTCACTAGACCATCAGAAGAATGGGCTGGCGTTGGACTTAGCTAGCCCAGGTCATCAGATAAGAACACTGCTAGATTTTAAACCTCTACTCTGGACCAGACCAGACTAGATCATCTTGTTCCTGGAAGTGGAACATGAAGCATCCCGTTTATTTTAACGTTAGACTTCCTTAATTGTTCCTTACAAAGGCATTCGCTGCTTTCTTACTGCACTTCACCATGGAAACTACATCAGTTCTCCTTCACTCTAAAACAATTCCATTCAGTTTCACTATTTCCATCAACAACAGAAAAAGAAAACTCTCTTTCCGGCATCACGACAAACACCTTCAATCCCATTTATCAAATACCAGTGTACTCTCTGGTCAAAACCTTAAACCCGTAAAAAACCCATTAAACCCTCCTTTTTCATTGTATCTATCAACTTCATCTCTGAAAATAACGGGAACCCACTTGTTATCTCCTCCCAAATGCTCATATTCCTGCTCTGTAAGCACAGAGGGGCTTCAGACCCACCAATTTTTAAAACCCTTCAAAAACCTCTCTCTTGAGAAACTGAAAGCTACCCTTTTGCAATTAACCGCTGTTGATATCATCAAGTGGTCTGCTATCTTATCGACTGCAATTGCTGCCACAAAATGGACTGTGAATTTGGTAATTAACCCGTTTTTCTGGATGTATTTTAGCTGGACATGGTTGTTTTGGCCATGGTTTATGGCTATATCACTTGCTGTTTATGGGTTATACTGCTTCTATAAGCATTCAATCGGTGAAGCTAGCATTTTTGAGCAACTTGCAATTGTTACATCAGTGTTCACTTGGTTAACTCTAGTCCCTCCTGCCCATTTCAGTGGATATCTACAAGGATGGCCTTTTGTGTTCTTTTTGGTGTATCATTATTTCTTCTTCTTCAATGTAAGTGTGAGGAAACGTTTGTATGGGGATTATTATGCACGTCCGCATGACCCCAAGTGGGATTTAAACCCACCCAGATGGTGTCGCCTTTTGTTCTGTGTTGGGGTCATGGCTGGGCACTGGCTTGCAGCTTTTGAAGGGCCAGAGCTGCACCTTATTCCTGGTGGGTGGATCAATGTGGGGATTTGGATTTTGATATTGGCAACTTTGCTAATGCAATATAATTCTACATTTTACCTTGCTAAGTATTCAGAGAAGGTGGTGGTGCCTTCTGCTGTTGTACAGTTTGGGCCGTATAGGTGGGTCCGGCACCCTATCTATTCGTCCACATTGCTTCTCTTTGTGACTTATTTCATTGCGCTTCGTGCACCTTTGAGCCTGTTGTTTGTGGTAGCGGTATGTTTGATGTATTATGCACAGAAGGCAAAAATGGAGGAGGGTTTAATGCTTGAGACTTTCGGGGAGAAGTATCTAGAGTACATGAGTAAAGTTCAGTACAAGTTCATTCCTTTGGTTTATTAGGATGGCCTCCAGGTATGCATTGTTGATTTTTCAATGTGACCAATTTCTCGGATATAAGTAGTTGGATTTTTGAATGAGAAGGAAAAAAATTAGATTACACAATGTGCAATTTTATTATCGTTATTTATGTCTTTCAGCTTTTCTTCATGTAAGTTTTCAGAGTGCTTTGCCATGACTTTTTTTTTTATTCATTACTATGCATCATGTAATTTGCATGAAAGAGTTATGGTTTTCCAGAGATAAGCTTGCTGGGCATACCATTTGGTCTGGGCATTTTTCTTCTTTTCTTTTCTTTTCTTTTTTCTAGCATTTGAATGATCAATGGTCATTTTTATTCTACAAAAAAAAAAAGTGATCATCTTTTAATATTTCCATGTTTCCTGCTTATATAATTGCCAGCTTTGCCATAGCACAGTGCTTATTTGAAAATTTTGTTGCTCTAGCAGTTGGCTGTGTTGGCACTGCCCATGCCATTTTGCTGTTCTATCCGTCATTTAGTATTTGATAGATAGTTGTTAATAGCTCCGACTAGGGAATCAATTGTGGTTTATTTACGCATGCATGTTGTGTGTTTTTCTCTTGAAGCTAAAGAACACTTCTATTCAGGACATTAAAGTCGGTGGGTGTTAGTCTTTGGAGATCTTCAGCACTCCACATGGTGCCATGCTTTGTCATGTATGGCCCATGGCTTTAAAAAATTTGAGCTCTTAGCCATTGTCTTTTGCCTATTGAGTTATATAGGGTTGTTTCAAGAAGAGGATAAAAAATTAAGTTTTTTTAACAACCCCTGTTAAAATCTACAGTAAAGTGCTGGCAGAATGTTAGTTTGTGATTATTTGGATTATCAAATGTCTGTCGTTATTAGAACTTCTGATGTAGGGTAGGAAAAGGAACAGCAGATAACAGCAATCTAATGGCTAAAATTGAACAAAATTGAAGCTGGAACAAGACAATAAGGCATAGGGAACATAAAGAAACATCTAAAAATCTGAGTAGATTGATAAATAAAAAAAGATCATCTATTAAACTAACCCCCCAGCCTCCTATCTATACTAATTAAAATTCTTTAGCTTTGTAGGAAAAGGATTCCCTAGTCTTGTTCAACAAGAAAAAACACTTAACCTCCAAGGAAATATTTAAAAGTTCACATGCTAATCATATGACCCTAAATTAATTAAATAAGCATTATTTCAGAAATAAAATAAAAACAATTTCAAAGAAAGCTCCTCCCTCAACTTGATTGTACTGTTTCCTTTGCTCTTTTTGATAAACTAAAAGGAGCTAGCCACGTGCATCAAATGGTAGAAATAAGGCAATCAATATTTTAGATCTTTGGGGATTTTCAGAAGATGCTTATCCCAAGTTTATGTTCCTAAAAATTTTAATAACACACAAAAAAATGGAAGTTTTGGAGTTGGTGTTTCATCATTAACAGTCCAAATGGTATTTTAGGAGAAATGTCATAGAACTTGCAATCACAATGATTTGAATCCTCTATTGGTATGTCTTGTCTAGCAAAGTGTAAGCATAGAATGGTGTGGCTAGACCTGCCTGGTGTGCAGTTGTGTTGAACTGATAGTGTGCCTAAGAGCCTTTAAATCTCCAATCTGTTGAAAATTTGCTTAAAACCAATAAGCCTCTTTTTTTCATCCTGTAACGTGTCATCTGATATATCTTCTGGAGATGACTTGCTTCAAGAGTTCACACTGCCTTGAGGTTATTGAGATATTTATGTTTGAGTTGGGGGAAAATGCTTAATTCTTTTGTTGGGTTTCTTTACTAATCACACATTATATTAAGAATGCAATTGAAAGACATAGAACCACTGCTTTGGAAGAATTGTGATGGTCAGCAAAAGTTTGTGTGATTAATACTTTCTGTTTTACATTCCAAAGTTCCCTGCTTTCACCATTTTCTTGCTTAGAGTTTGCATTAATCAAATGCAATTCAGGTTGAAGTCTCTGTCAGATATGCAGCATTATAATGCAGTTTCTTCCACTTGTGTAGATACTGAAATGAAAATGCTGGGAATAGTTTATTCTGCTATATTAAACAAGCTGCTATCCTGGTTGATAATGATGGTTAGTCAAGTCCCTTAATGATTTTAAGTGAAGAGCTAAAATAAAAATACTTGGATGAATTAGTAACAAGACAACAATGAGCATTGAAATTGATTCTATCTATGAGGAACTACAATCAGCTCCTACCAGTGACGAGACTAGATGGTATAGGTTGTCATATCTAAGAATTTCCCTTATAATTAAAGAGTCATTCATCTCAAGGGTATTTATAAGCAATATGATGACGCAACTATATTACTGTTAGAAAATTAATTGTTCAATTTGGACACCTTAACGAAGTAATTTTCCATCGACAGAGACTTTTGAAGTCTAAAGACAAGTTCAGGTTTCTAGTTTTCTAACCTGGGCGTTTGCTTTACAATTTATTGAGGGATTTCTTTGGTCATCATGTTTAGCTGTTTTCCCATTTGGGAGTCATCATTCATTTTAAAAGGCTAGTTTATTTAGCAGTAATAATTGTATTTAGGAATTCTTGATGAACAAGGAGTTTACCTATCTAGAGGTACTTTGCTTATTATATAACATACTACACAAACTTTTTTGTCATCAGATTCATGGAACGGTATTGAGAGTTTTTAAGTTGTGTTATAGACTTGATGCCTAGGGTTTCCCCCCTTGCTCGTCGATACCCTATCTTCTTAATTATTCCTTCTCACCTTCTACTTCTACAAAATCAGATCAAATTCTATCAAAGCATTGCTAAATCACATATTGACTGTTCAGATTGATCCCAAATCCTAAGTAAAAACTTAAAATTTCTATATTCTTGAAGCTGTCCTGCATAAGCAACTAAGCACAAATATGTAGCATTATGAATGTTATATTCAGCTATAAATTGTAAATAAAGTGCTCCTGCAATTCTAAATAATGATTCATTAATTTTCTCAACTTACTTTTTATGAGAAAGATGGTGTCGTGATATCATGCATGATGCGTGCATGTCAAATCTTTTGTTATCGAGCACATGTTGTTAGGAAATATAAGTTTTGTTGAATTTACTTATTGTCTTCCATTCTCTGCTTGGAGTTCAGTTCCCTATTATCTAACGAAACCTTATTAGGACAAATCCATTTCATTTTTTTCATTTCGACTGTCCATTGAAATTTGAAAGGATAGAAATTGTATGAACCATTTGTGATGTATGATAATTTAAATTTGATCCTAATACGAACTTTAACCCCATCCCTTTATGACTTGAATTGAAGTGTACTTGATTACGGTGCAGTTTAGGTGGCCGGTTGGGGGTTTCCTCTTCCATATAGTTAGTTATGAAGCATTGTTTTTGGATAGGATTCAGCAGTTTATGATTTCTGTAGAAACACCATGGAGCAAAGTTTATTTATTTTAGGGTCACCTTATTGACTTTTTAGTAGAAACATGTGTATCTCAATCCAACAGGGACGGCTTGTTGTAAGACACATCTTGATGCCTACAACACCATGGAGCAAAGTTTATGCAGTATAGGTGGATCCTTATCTTTTTTATGATCTACAATTCAGCTGGAACTGTTATGCCACGTGCTGAAGCTGTAGTATTGTGACGCGGACTGCATTCTCTTACAAGCCTACATCTCACGGAAGCTGACCCAATATCCCCTATAATTTGATTGGTATATAGATTAACACTTTAAGTTCAGTCCCAGAAAAAAGAAAATCTGGGCATTGTGGAAGCCAGCTCATATGCACATGATAATCAGCTCATCATGATGAGAAGCATATAAACTAACACTTGCTTTGCACCACGTTGTAAGCATGCGGTTGAAAAATTCAAGATAGAGCAAGAAATATATCACTTGAAAATACGCAGGTTGTTTTCTTCTGATGGAAATCATTCTAGATCACTTTCTTTGATGTTTTTCCATTACCATGCAAATAGGTAACTGGTCTTCTTTTGGCTTCATATACCTGTCGAACTTTCCGTGCAGGGATGTCCAGGTTTCCACACTTGCGTTTATCGCCTTTTGATCTCTTTTTAAGGTGTATGATGGGGAGGCTGGCGGGCATGACTTTTCTATGTTTTGCGAACGTGTTTCTCGGAAGTTTACCAGTTTCAGTCCCACATATGTGCTATAATTTAAGTATTTTTCTCCATGTGCTTCCCCGTTTCAGGATTTTTTTAGAAAGTTCGTACCAAGTGTCATTTTTTTTTGGTAACCCGGGGTGTCCGGGCCAGCTTACGCGCACCACAACTAATCCCCGGACCCACTGAACACCCTGCAAGCCCAGTAGGCAGGTAAGACACCGCGGGGGTGACAGGCGTGCATGCTAGGGCTCGAACCCAGGTGACAGAGGCAAGGAAACCTTGCCTTTGCCGCTGGGCTGCACCAAGTGTCATTTTTAGTCTTGTGATAGATTGGAAGGGGCTGTGATTTTTACATGTTATTTGGTATTCACTTCCTTCACGAAATCTTGTAGCCTTGCTACATATGGAAATAGGGATATGGGTTTTAAGTATTTGCTTTCCATAATTCAAATATGAAATTGATATATAACAAATTAGTAAAGCTATTAGCAGCGCATGTAAAACTATATGGAAACTTCCATTTTCCTTTGCTCGTGTTCTTCTGTCTGGGACATGCTAATTCGTCTGAGAGACCAAGCTCTACTAAATACATTTTTTAAACAAAAAGCCCACCATAAAAGTTATAATATTCTTAAAAAAAAACCATCCAGTCATTACAGGAAGAGGAATTTGGTTGTTTTGGGTCCTGGTTGATCTATATAACAAAAATTACGTACGAGGAAACAGCTAGAATGTTTACTTTGACTTTGGAGATGATTTGGTTTTGGTAGCATAGTGGTCGTAGAGGTTTTTTTTGAAAGTTTTAGTTTGTCTATACTGAACTAAAGCCTGAAAACTTAGAGTTGAATCATTGTAGATGGTCTCTGGGTTTTAAATGCGCATGCTAGTCTCCCAAACTAGTATAGCCTGCAAGTCTCCCGACAGTGGAAAGGTGATCTTACAATGAAGGACATGCAAAAATCATGGGCACTGCTGCTTCTCTGGACTTGTAATATTGTTCTGCATGATGGTGCCTTCTCATTTGACTAAAGACATCATCTGGTACATCTATGCTTTTGATATGATTAGGGCTAGCAGTAGCTGTGATCTGCATACATCGAGTTCTAGTGGCTAAAACCACTAGAACTTCGCCTGTTGCCCTTTTTTTTTTCATAAAAGTTTTCACAAAACTTTTTTCAAGATTTTAACCAGTCATGCTAACTTTATCATTTTTTTTAACTTTTTATGTCGCTGTCGATATAGTCATTAGTTCTTCTGTTATGGACAATACTCTAAAAAGCAAATTACTATAACTTTCCCCATGTCTTTTACGCCTAATATTTTCGTTGTACTAACTTATATTTTTATTTTATTTTTTTATTTTTACGTATTTTTTTCCTCATGATTTACTTCTTGTATTAAAAAAAAATTATATGTTTTTTTCAAAATTAATTTTGCTGATTTTTTCTAATATTAAATTGGTTGAAAATTTAGCTTTGTCATTTAAAAAAAACATTATGAATTGCTACAATGTTTTTCTATATGATTTTTTTCTTTCTTTTTATGATTTTTTTTTTCAAAATGGTCATTTTTTTTTTTTCATATTAAGTTGGTTGAGGATTTAACTTTGTATTTTTTTTTATTAAAAAAACATGGTACATTGCTATAGTATTTTCCCTACATTGTTTTTGTTTTGTTATAATATTTCTCCACATGTTTTTTTTTTAAAATTCTCTTTGTTGATTTTATTTTTTTAATATTGAGCTGATTGAGAACTTAGCTTTATAGTTTTTTCTTTAAAACACTGTTGATTGCTACAGTGTTTTTTCATATGGTTTTTTTTTCATTTTTTTGTTTTTTTTCCAGAATTATCTTGTCAATTTTAGTTTTCTTCATATTGAGTTAGTTGATAATTTAGTTTTGTATTTTTTTTCTTGAAAAAAAAAACATTGTGGATTGCTACAGTATTTTCCACACTTGATTTTTTTCTTGCTACAGGGTTTCCCCACATGTTTTTTTATCGATTTTTTTTCTAAAATTGTCTTTGTTGAATTTATTTTTTTCATACTGAGCTGGTTGACAATTTAGCTTTATAGTTTTTTTCTTTAAAACACCGTTGATTGTTAAAGTGTTTCCTTACATGATTTTTTTTTGTTATAATTTTTTTTCAAAATTATCTTTATTGATTTTATTGTTTTTAATATTGAGCTAGTTGCAAATTACAACTGTAGATTTTCTCATGAAACACTATAGATTGCTACAGTGTTTTCCAGCATAGTTTTTTTTCTTTTTGTTTTTTTATGATTTTTTCTAAAATTATCTTTATTGATTTTATTTTTTTAATATTGAGTTGGTTGAGAATTACAATTGTATATTTCCTCACAAAATACTATAGATTGGTGCAATGTTTCCCTATATGATTTTTTTCCTTTTGTTTTTTTATGATTTTTTTTTAAAATTATCTTTGTTTTTTTTTTTTTTAATATTAACCTGATTGAGAATTTAACTTTGTAGTTTAATTTTTCTTGAAAACATTGTGGATTGCAATAGTATTTCTCCATATAATTTTTTTTTAAATTTTTTTAATGATTTTTTCTACAAATTCATGACAACGCACAAATATACTATAAGCCTGCGGCAGCGCGTGGGCAAGACAACTAGTTACTCTCTATTTTCTATTTTTAAAAGACTATTTTAGAATTTTAAAAATAAAAACCAAGAATAAAAAAATACCTAAAGGGCGCGCAAAGGTCATGTGAATTTGTTGAGGAGATTTTTTCTTAAAATACATCTTTTCTTTCTGTTAACATATTGAGATTTTTATAGTAGATTTTAGTGTCATTTTGCTATAGTGTTAGAATTTCATAGCTATTTCATGTTGGGAATGCTTTTAAATAAGATTTGAAAGTTATTCTTCGAGATTTACTATATATTTTTTTAGTTAATTTAAGATTTTTTTATTTGATTTGAACTTTTTTATTATTTTTTTCAATTTTGTTTATAATGTTTTTTCTAGTGTATAAGCTACGTAAAAGAGTTGTAATATTGAGTTTTGATTAAAGAAAATATTAGAGTTATAAAAATTTAAATTAGGGTTTTTGTTTGTAGCCCTTGTTGTCTTTTTTATATTGTTTTTGTCTGTATCAGTTGATATCAGAATCTTGCGATTCCTGATTGTTAGTTATTGTGTGTTGTTAAATAACAATGATGTTAAGAGGTGATCATAGAATATAATATGCTCATGTAGGAGAAGATAAAGAAGTTCTTCCTAAAAATAAAAAGATGTTCAAGAACTGATGATAAAAAATATATAAAGATAGATTGCAAGATTGACTTTTTAGTTAGAGGTGATGAAATTGCAGAGGCTAATTAAAGAATTACCCAGTCAATTAGTGAAGCTGAAGAAAAAAAACTAAAGAATTATGAGAAAAGTAATCACAAATTCATTGTTAGTTTTAAAAACCTGTTTAATAGGCACAAGCAAAGCTGGAGACAACATCTTGATCAAAATGAATATGATTTTGAAATTGAAATTTTTTATTATTCTAGTGATTAACTCGATGAGAATGATTAAGATGATGCTAAAGAAAAAGATTTCAATATATAAATCTTAATCTTTGATGACTCCATGCGATGTCAGTTAAGTGAACTCTAATCTTAATAGTAAAACTATATATGAAAAGAACATCAAAGTAGATGTGGCTTTTTGATTAAGTATATTGCGGAGAATGTGCCTCCTAATGGGGTCAAAGTTTATATTCCTTTTATTCTAGATGATAAAAGTTGTGAAGGAAATATCTAAAAATTCTCTTGGAGGAGAAACCATCACACATTTTGCTGGTAATGTGAAGTTATTCGGTAGAAATTCTTTATTGCTTGTTTTTGGTGTTGTTTTGACCCGTGACAAAATCGGTGGTCTTCTTATATATTTGGGTGTTGCTTTATATGGAAAAAAAGAAGAAGAGATTTTAAAGAAAATTGCTAGATTCTTTAACTTTAAAAAAGTCAACAGTAATTTTGGGATTTTCTTCGAGGAAGCCATGACGATTCAAGGCATCAAACCAAGGACTGGACCATGTTTAAATATCCTTCCAAGTCACGATTCATTATCTCATCCTGTGAAATTTTCAAGCACACATTTACGCGACGAAAAGAATCTCTCCCTGTGAATATTTTCCTATCATCACATGCATGCTCTGCTCCAATGTGAACAGCCAGCCCGACGTGGAACTCTACCGAGCACAAACCCAGTAATTCCACGTGGAGCAAACCCAGTTGATTACATTTGCCAATGTTATCTTTCTCTGGGTTCTTTGTAGACCAGAGGAGCAAAAGAAAAAATCTATGGACATGATAACTACTTCATTCACCATTCAAAGCCACATACATTTGATCCTCGAAATACACGAACTCGTGTCCAAAAGCTCAAATTCATAGTTCAAACAAACCTTTCTTTCTTCCTTTATTTCTTTTGTTCCCTGTTTTCAATTCTTTTATTTCTTTTTCGTTTCTTCTGCAAGCAATTATATGTCACTAGACGTCAAATTAAAGGCAGAATTAGACGTGAGGATGCTCTCGACATTGACTTGCCAACCTACGTACCTATATTACCAAACCATACGCAGCCCATCAAATTAGAAAATTAAGGATCCCCAACAGCCATTTTTAACAACCAAAATAAAACTAGAGGGAAACAAACAAAATGGAAAATTTAAAGAAGAAACTCAATGAGGCCATTTTGCTTTTTTTGGCCTCATTGAAACAGTTCCGATCACTGTTGAGAATCCGATTTCTATCCAATCAGGATATTGCTGCTTTGTTCCTGCGGTTCACCCTTATAGGTAGCCCCAGTTTGGGCACAGGGAAAGGGCCATACTGTATACCATCCTCGTCTCCCACAGTTTGCCACCTGATCATGCCAAGAGAACCACAAAATTACAAATCAAAACAGAGGTTTAAGCAAAGAAAGGTAAAGATAATCGACAGTAGAAGTCAAAATCTTGCAATGCTAATGTTAAAAAAATGAAAACAAATTAAATTTTTTTATTAAAAAATTGATCAATTTTAAAGTCTATAACCATATATACATCAACCCTCTTCACCGTCAACAGTAAAGGATATTTTGAATGAATTTGTACGTCATTTGAAACCAAGTTTTTCTACTAAATACTCTTAAATACACCTCTCATATTAGCAACCAGATATATTCATAAAAAATATCTCCCTTTGATTATTATTTTAAGATTCGAGCTTAAGAGATGAAGAGAGAAAACAAACATTTTTTACTATCTGATCTACTTTTCTAAATCACATGATGATCTAGTTTTGTCCTAATTGTTAAAAAATCAAAACAAAATAGAGTCTGTAGATCCCAAAACAGAGAGGACAAGAGAAGAGAAATTATGTGGCATACTTTAAAGGTTAAGAAGAAATTAAGCTTGTGGTGTCAACTAATCCTGACTGATCCGTTCATCGGTGACACGCCATTGAATTTGTCTATAGCAATTTCTACAGCTAGCTCGTAGCCATTTTGATTTTTAAGACCGCGTAGCTGGCATCTGTGTCGCTTCCTAAGTAAAGACTAAAGGAGTGTGTGATTGTGATTTGCGTGCTTCACTACTATTTCCCAAGAGCCGCTGTTGATGTGGATTAGAGCTATATATAGATACGAGAGGAAGCCAAGTATTTTTGGACTAAAATATTTTCTGGGATATATATGCACATGTGGTAATGAAAATCTCAGAAAATATTGTATGGCGATCAGTATATCGATCCTTTACCACAGTAATGCAATATATCATGTATAAAGCTTACTCGACATATTAGGATGCAAGCAAATTCCTGTGGAGTATGTGACATCCGCGCGTTAATCTACAAGCATGCAATTATATATATACACACACCACTCATCCATTATCAACTGCTAGCTGATCCTCTAATTCTAATTCTAACTCATAGTGCATGTCTCGTGCGAAGGTCATAGACTTAAAGTATACGTTAGATAAATATATCGTGCATGAAAGCCATGCGTCTTGAGAATGATTCTGAATTCTGTTTTTTGCTAGACTGGTATCCACTATTCGAATCCACTTGAACCAAAAAAAATATCTCTAAGACCGATGGCTTTTGCCTGTGAACAAGGATCACTTCCACGGCTTAAGGAAAACCAAGAGGACCACCACAGCACCTCCATCAAAGCCTCCCCAGTCGACCAACAGTAGACAGAAGTCCTTTTTAAGAAAAACCTAACCTACGTGGCTCGACCTTTATCTCCCATTTCAAAACAAAATCAGTAGACATATATATGCAAGTACTGTTTCCCCCCCTACAAGTGGGTGTATATTGTGGATATATCTAGAGACCTCTAGGACTGAAATAGCTTTGTCAGCCAAGTTAATGGAAAGTAGAAATGTCAACTCTCTAATAAAACATCGTACTCAGAACCAAACTCTATGAGAATATGCTAGCATTGTTAATCACAACGTTGTTTCTCTATGCTAGTTTTAACATAATGACAACCTTTCATATTATATGTCTTAAGCTTATTTTTAGTACTCTTGATGTGAGCTTGATAGATTAGTTTGTATGAGGGGGGGGGGGGGGGGGGGGGGGGGGGGGGGGGGGGGGGGGAGACCTGTAAGTGGTTGTGAGATGGTGAAGTAGAATGAGCATCTCAAGCTTGGCTAGCTCACTTCCTGGACAGGAGTGCACTCCATTGCCAAAGGGCATGTACGTGTTAGGTCTCGGAGGCACCTGCAACATCACAGAAAATACAATTTTACACCCCATTATATATCGTCTCTTAATTTCCTTGCCTATCATCATCATCATCATCATCAACTACATAAGCTCTGAATATATTTATCTTTTTCCACAAATAAGAGATGATATATCATATATGTGATTCCAAACAGGACCATACTAGCTCATCACACTGCTACAGTCACTGCTTGTGTTTGGTACTAGCCTACAAAAACCAACTCACGTGATCTGATATTTAAAAGATTTCATGACCAGCTGATTGATCATCTAAATACAGGAAAGATTCACATAAACAAAATTGAAAAGGACATTACTCGTCAACCAGGATAATCTAGCAATTATTAACCTTATATTTCCATTCAGAAACAAGATAGAATGCAGCAGTGCTTGACCCACTTCATGAAATTTGGTCAGTGACTCAGAAACACAGTATGCAAGGTCGACACACACACACATGTATATACAATTACAGGTAACCTACATATATATATATATATATGTGTGTGTGTGTGTGTGTGTGTGTGTGTGTGTGCATATGTATGTTTTTGGTATGTAGCTAGCTAAGTGTACGTACGCAAGTGGATTTAATCATTCTGGCCCTCACCTCGAATCTTGAAGGATCAAATTTCTCGGGTTGAGGGAAAAAATCTGCACAATGATGAATGCTTCTAAAGAGAGGAAGAACCTTCCAACCTTTGGGGATAAAGTAGCCTTCAAACTCAACATCTTGAACTGCTTCTCTGAACGTGAAAGACAGTATACTTGCTGTTCTTAGCGTCTCTTGGATCACCTGAAATATTTTTTTTATCCCTTCAATTAGAATTATAACACATTATAGTTATATATAAATTAAACTAGTTTCTTTTGTTTGAAAACGAAGACTTTTTTTTTCCTTTTATTTATTTATTTATTCTTACAATTCAAGTCCCGTAAAAGAAGAAGAAGAAGAAGGATGATAATATATATATATATATATATATATATATATATATATATATATATATATATAGTTAATTGAGCAAGTAGAAAACTAAGAGCGTGTTTGACAGTGTGATTGCGGGTACTTTTCAAATAGCTTTTCGTGCCGAAATGCATGCCCATGATGTTTTTTCATTTTTTAAAAATCATTTTTGACATCAGCACATTAAAACGATCCAAAAAGTACAAATCGTACTTAATTTTAGTAAAAAAAAAAAAATTCAAATTAACAAAGTCTAAATTAAGTTGAATTTGCCAAAATTGATATTTGTACCCGGCTAGTCAACGGCATGCGTCTTGTATCGTCCCACGTAAGCCCTCGACTTGCCTCTACTATTTTGCTTCTAATCACTTCCTGTTCTCTCTGCAACAAACAATTAATTTCTTGCATGAGTGATACAGACCACACAATACATAATCGATAAATCTAAGATTTGATTGCTTTCTATATATGCCGCAAGCTTCTCTGCTCAAGGCATTGTTTTAATAGACCAATATTGATTGGTCATGCTAATAAATAAAGAAATGAATCGGAAAAAAAAAATCAAGTTAATAAGACAAAAGAGTCGAAACATAAGAAACTAGACACAATTGTACAATCATTCAAAATAGTAAAATGCAGGTTCCAAAGAATGATAGAAGAATGGAAGGAGGAGAAAGTTAAAAGGGATGGAGTTAGATTAACGTGGGAGAAATTTACTGTGACAGCTTCTAGTAAGTCTGGATTATCATGCAAGTACTTCAAGATCCATGTCAGGACACTAGCAGTCGTGTCATGAGCAGCAAATATCACTCCAATTATATTATCAGCAATTTGAGAATCACTAAGCTGATTCAGCTTCTCGTGATCTTTAGCTCCTAATAACACTCCAAGCAATCCTCCTTCACGTCTCCCGCTTTGCCTTCTCTTCTGTATCAATTTCCTCAATGTCTCGTTGAGTAGCTTCCTTGCCTTTTCAAACAAACATCAAAACCCAGCACTCATAATTATTACATTGTTATTTGTTTTTCAAAATCAATAAATTAATATATAGAAAAGTCATCATACACTATTTCTTCATTACTTTGTCGACAATACAATGTGTGCGCACTTGAGGACAACGTAGGATAAAGACACCGATTTAGCATGAAGCAATAACCACAGAAATTGAAGAGAGAGGGGACCTTGCTAGCTAGCTAGCTCCTTACTTTCATTGCTTTGTGGAAGGGTGTTCCTGGTAAATCCAGAGGCATAGAATTATATCCCTTCTCCAGGCACCGATACAGATGCTTAATCCCCTCCATTTCCAAGTCTTGTTTCGCACCAAAGGCAGAAATCATTGCCACATCAAAAGCATACTAAGAGGCGGGGGGAAAGAAAAGTACGTTTCTTTTAGAATCTTAATGGGAAAAAAGTTAAAGTAGTGAGGGATAAATCTAGTTTTTAAGAAACAGACACGTATACATACATACCCTCTTCATTTCTTGCAAAGTATTAATAGTGTTATTCTTCCAAGTGGGAAGAAGTCTGAGGACAATTTGCTCGATCTCTGAGACAGACCCTCTTATAGCGGAGGGTAAAAAAGAGGCCTGCACTAACTTCTTGAGTCTTGAATGATAGGGCCCTTGATGAAAGAACAGAGCCTCTGGTCCTATCATCTTTTCTTTACTGGTCGGATATGTAGGTTTGAACAAATGAGCCCGTGTCACTAGAACAATTCTTGCTGCTTCTGGACTTGAAATCATCACACAAGGGCATCCCAATATGTGGGTCTTAAATATGTCTCCAAACCTACAAAATGAGCTTAATTATCGAGATCAAAAGAGAATCGAGCAACAAAACATATTTATACACGTAGGAGTATATTTATATGAACGTCAGGGATGTGCTATATGTCTCTTTGATGCTATATATGGTATGTATATATAGTGTAACTTCTGTATACCGTTTTTGCCTATTGGAGAAGAAGGAATTTGGATTCTCGGTATAGAGCTTGAGTGTCTCTCCAATATAAGGCCAGCCCATTGAGCCAGGTGGTAGGCGTTTGTCTTTGGGGTGATGCCATTGAAGAAAAAGAAGCAACAACGAAAAACAGCAGAACAGGACTGGTACCATCACAATAGCAACCTGAGAATATCGTAAAGTTGCAAAAGCAAAAGGTGTTGATAAACTAAGTTGCATGGTTGTAATAAAGAACAGTTAACTACAGAAAGAAGTGGAGGGGGAGAGAGAGGCTAAAATTGAACAGGTGCTAGTAGCGGTGACTTAGAGAGAGGGAGAGGCTAATGGGGTGAAGTTGTGGGGCTTATATAGAAGGGACAAGTCACAAGGGGTCTGTAGGTGACAGGCGTCACCGCGTTTATGGAGCACCTTTCTCTTCAGCCCCTCCTTTACAATAATTTTCCTTTCGCCCTTTTGACTTGATACTACTGTTTCTCTTTGGACACGTTCTTTCGGACGATGATGTACGGCTCACGCGATGAATACCTCTACCATATCATACCTTATGCATTCAACATTTGTCTCACACAAATCTTCAAATTCAACAACTAATTCTTATACTACTCGCTACTTAGTCATTCTATTAAGAAAAGATGAGAAATCATCCAGTACAAATGATATATCATGCAATAGCTAAGCCAATCAACAACCAATGATATCTCTTCTTCTTTTTTATAATAATGGAATATTGTATTAATTTTAAAAATAACCTCTAATTAAAAAGTTAAAAGATCGTTTATAAAAAAAATAAAATGAATGCGTTATAAAAAAAGATAAAAAAAAATTAATATATATATATATATAAAGGATGGACAAATTAATAATTCATATTACAAATATCACCAACACAAATCATCTTAATTAATTTATAATTGCATCGATCGATTATAAACTGAATCCACTCGCCCTAGTTGACTTCAATTAATGCTTTAGTGCAAGATTGTCAAAAATACTTTTTTGACACGACACGGAATATACAATATAAACTCGAATTGTAAAATCATAAAATCATAAAATCATAAGTAAAATATTTTAATTAATTATATATTAACAATTTCAATCAAGCAGTAATTAACAATATAACACAATTAAAATAAAAATAAAATAAATAATATAAAAGGTCCAAACATCTTTATTTTATTCACATTGATTCCTCTACTTCTTGGACAAATCGACCCACTTACTTTGTCATTTACAAGAAACGACTCCCTTCAAGTTTTGATAGACCATTTAACATTAATTACTCCAAGGGTCAAGCATGCCAATTTACAACTTTTATTCTATATATTTACCAGCTAAAACATAATAATGTAGCAATTGATATGTTAATAGTTTACATAAGAAATTGTGAAGAATGAATAGGTATTTTAATTTTACGGAAATGAAATCCACAAATAACTTGCATCGTTAAAAAAATTATAATAATTATAGTCAAAATCAAGCCCTTAATTATCAAATTGCACAAGTTTTGCAAGATATAAATTTAAAACAATGAAAATATTAAGGTACAGATTACCAGAATGCACAATTTTATATTTTTTTCAAACTTGTAAAATCGGTCCGATTTTACCGAGTTTGAATGAGTTTGACCGATTTTACTAGTTTTCGAGTTTTAATCCGATATTTTGACATGTTAAATACATGTTGACTCGTAAAATCGTAAGATTTTAAAATTCAACTCGTTTTTTTGACAACATTGCTCTAGTGCACTTCATATAAAAGTTTATTTATATGGTAATGTGATTTTGAGAAATCCCAGTATTTTTATTTATTTATTTATTGTTAATAGTTAATAATTTGTTTCTAAATATTGGTTCAATTGTGAAAAAAATATTAATTTAAAGACTCTATTACTAACTTCTTGAAGAAATAACATGTCTATTAGCATCACGCACTGAAGTATATACTTTACACTTTGATTTTAATATAAATGCAATGAGAGTCCTTCAAGATATATATATATATATATATATATATATATATATATATATATATATATATATATATATATATATATATAAAGGCGTGAAATTAATTAGACACAATACTAATTGATATGTCATCAATTTTATTGTTCATCTTTTTTTTTGTATGAACTTAATTTTAATTTCCACCAAAATGTTTAGCTTTTAATTGGTGATTTTTTTTAACGCTTTTCCAAATTATTTTAACCTAAATGATACTACCACATATTACAAATGAAGTACTAATTAGAAATTAAAAACAAAGGAAGAAAATTGTAATTCACGCTCCTGAGTTAAAGCGTGGTTGTGTGTGTTAACTGCATATATACAAGGAAGGAAAGACATGAGATTGCAGCCGTGATTACCTCAAACCGATCGTCACCTGTCAGCCCTGCCGATCTTATCCCGGCGATGCAGTCTGAACCATTGTGTTAGTGCAGACGTGTAAGTAGCCAAGTTGCCTAGCTTGCCGTGTCTTATGTAATCAATTTTACTAATTTGGACTTGGAGTTTTCATGTGTCACAATATTAGGCATATGTGTACCTAAACTGTACCCTCTCCGTCGTCCGTACCTTTCAGAGTAAAAAGCGGCCAGCTTTCCGCGAGTTTGCCATTTAAGAGTGTTAAAAGATGAATTAAACAGGGAGGGAGGGATTGTTTTTTAAAATATTTTTTATTTTAAAATATATTAAAATTATGCTATCACTTGACTTATAGTCGAGCGCATGTAAATCACTAAGTTTATTTTAAATGGGTGTCTGAATGTATTGTAATAATTGCTTTTAAAAGTAATTTTTATTAGAAAATATATTAAAATAATATATTTTTTTATTTTTAAAATTTATTTTTTATATTAAGCATATCAAAAATATTTAAAAATTAATTTAAAAAAAACTTCAAATTTTAGTAAAAACCAACACACATTGAGAGAGAGCACTAAATTGAACGCGGAAGGTAAGGGCATTTAGGCTCTGTTTGTTTTTGCGTTTTAAAAATATTTTTTAAAAAATTTGAATTTATTTTATTTTTTTTCTTTACTTCAAATAAATATTTTTTTTATATTCTTAGATCATTTTAATATGCTAATGTTAAAAATAAATTTTAAACGATGAAGAATAAAAAAAATCTTTATAATTTTAAATTTTTTTTTCCTCAAAGAGTCCTTACTGGAAAAGCATGCCCACAATGATTGTAGACAAGTAGACAAGTTCCCCCCCCCCCCCCCCCCCCCCCCTACAAATGAAGCTTTCTTTTCTTCCCTTTTGATTTGGACATAGATGACCTCCTAGAACTAATTATGATTTCCTTTGTACATTATGTCTTTAGCTACTACCTTGCAAGCCAAATATAGAATTCATAAACCATAAATAAAAGGTTGTAAGAAAGAAAATGTTCAATATAAATTAACTTTGTTGTTAAAATACACAACACTGCATTAACATTGTGGAAGCAGAGCATAAGTGAAAAGGTTATTGTAATAGCATCATCAAAGCTGGGTACAATTAAGAGGTTGTAGATTTCAATTCTATACAAGTAAAAGCAAGGTTGTCAATTCTGTTTTGGTAGGTGTTTCGTTTTTTCAATTGAAATGAAATGTTTCGGCGTGCCGTTTCGGGGTTGTACTGTTCAAATATATATATATATATTCAACAAACATAATTCGAATTCAAGATAAATTAATTAATTATAAATTATGCAATACAAATACAATGCCAAACAAATATAATTTCAAAATTTAAAATATTTCTAAATAGTCAAGATTAAATAGATCCTTAACTTAAAGTAATTCAACTTAAACAACATATCAAAATATTAAGAAAGTAAAATGTTTTAACACAAATATTTTAAATATAAAGTTAGGTCAATGTTATCAAGGCTAATGGAATCTAAAATATCCCTTATTTTGCTCAAATTCCTACAAAGTATAAATATAAAAAAAAAACAACATGAATATAAACCATATATATTAGTGATAAATCTACTTTTAAAAAATTAATATCATTGTTAATGAAAATAATAATAATAATAATTTTCAATATTATTATTAATATCATTGTTATTGAAAATAGTAATGAAAAAGAGCTTTTTTAATTGGGTGATTTAATTAATTAAATTGAACAAGGTTCAATTTGATTCAAAGGCTTTTCAAGAGCGGAACGGAACATGTGGAATGAAATCGGAACGTTCCGGATGGAATTTAGCCAAAAAATCCGGAACGGACCAAGATTTAAAATGAGATGAAATTTGTTCCGTTTTGTTCCGTTTTTTGAATTGGTATGGAATGTTTCGGCCATTCCGAACGAAACGGAATGGAATTGACAACCTTGAGTAAAAGTGAGTTAAAATTATAAAAGTAGAGCACAAGTGAAACGGTACCATAGACATATGAGTTTAGCAACTCTGATATTAAATCTAATTGTTGATATTAGAGTCAACATTGTATTATCATAAGCCACACTTCTCCAGCACAGAAACCCACCCAACACAATCTGTTCTAAATCATATAATCAAAGCGATAAAAGAGTTGCTTGATTTGCAACAGAGATGGTAGAAAATTATATTGTCAAAATTTTAACCTCTTTTTTCTTACTTGTTTCAAAAAATTCAAATAATATATTTTTTGATGTATTTGTGTTATTTTTTGCATTTTCAACGTCTTTTTAAAAGAGCTAAAAATTAAAAAAATCTACATTCGACACGTTCAATTTTTAACATGCTCATTTCAAAATCATTGATAAATTTTATGAAGTCGACGTTGGCGTTGTCTTAAAAAAAAAACATTTGGACAAAGGGACCAAAAATGCAAAGGAAAAAAATAAGGCACCATAATGATTTTTTAATTGCTTGGATACCAAGCAGTTGGGAGGAAAAAGACAAGTTTGTTTTGCCAATATATATTTATGTGGTTGTACCACACAAAAATAAGGGGAGAATTTTATGGAGGAGGCCACACGTCGACAATGTTACTTCACTTTTCAAAATCTTCTCGTACTGTTCCCATATTTTTAGTGTCAATTTCGGTATATCATTGACACATCAAACGCCTCAAAAAGTCAACTTATACCCTCAAATTATTTTTGAAAAAATTGCTAATGTTGTGAAATTTTGGGATAAAATGTTTATTGTTGTGTATAATTTTGGATTGTTTGAATGTTATTAGATCTAAATTGATGTATTATTTTGAATTTATAATTTGTGTTGGTTTGTGCATTTATTTTTTGGATTGTGATTACTAATTGAAATTTAATTTTTGATTCATGGATTATGTTTAGGTTTACTGTTTGCTTGTTATTAAGTTGAGTTTTATTAGTAAATAATTTATTTTTAAATTGATATCTTATTCAATTTAGAACACATTATTGTGTTTTGCCAAGCGTGACTTTAGTTAAATGTTCGGAAGACAATCTTGCAATTAATTTTAAATTCTCTACCTTTTTCTACCCTCATATATTTAATATTTGAAATCATGAACTATACGTGAGGTGCTTTTTATTTATTAAACGAATTGGTTCCCTTCTACAAAAACAACAACAACAAAAATATTTCTTTCAAAAAGATGTTTTTTTTTTAATTTGCATATGGACAAGTATCTCAAAAATAAATTATATTTGCATATTTTAGCATATTAAAAAAATCACAAAAATAATCTTTTTTTTTACATGTTTTTTTGGATTTAGTAACCAGTTTATTAAAACCCTGAAAACTTGACCTATATTTTAAAAATACAAAAAAAAAAAATATTTTGTTTGTCCCAATATCAAGGATTACAAATATACATAAGATGTATTCCCCATATTAAAAAAAATACAATAATATTTTTTGACTTTAGAATGATTAGGTTTTAAACCTGATAAAATAAAGATCTCTTTATTGAGAAGGAAATTTCTTAAAATACAACAATACCTTAGTTTATATTAGGAAAACAAACAATGCAGCGTATCTTAAATAAAGTGTACTAGAGGTGATACGTCCTCCCTATACACAACTTCTTCTCTTATCCAGACTCAGAGACCAACTAAGGTTTTTAAAAATCAAAATACTAGGTTGAGACTCAATCCCTTTTTTATTTATAAGAAATAAGAATTCCTTGTTCTTTCTTCATCACCACAAACAGGGGCGGAGCTAGGATTATTTGTTAGGGGGGCAAAATTAATATAACAAGATACAATATTTGTTTTAATTTATTGTATATGAGTTGTAAAACAAAATCTGCATAATTTAGTTTTATTCAAATAACTTACTATAAATAAATAATAACCTTTGTATAAGGTAAAAGGTTTAGAGCAATACCAAATTGAGTCAAAACAATGATGTTAATTTCATCTTCATAATGTATCCATCACTTTAATGTTGTTGGTCTTTATACCTATCAAATATAAACATACAAAGTATATAAGAAACATTAGCTAAAGCGAAACATTATTTATGTTTGATAAACTTTGAAATAAAGCAAAAAATAATAAAGAATGATTCTTACATATTTTATTTTAATTGTGCTCATCGTTATTTCATAGAATAGAAATCATCGATTATCATATTAATTGTGAATCTTTCAGCAATTTCTTTTTTTATATAGACAATCAGATAATTTGCAAGAAAATCATCCTCCATCCGATTGCGAAGTCTTGTTTTAACAATCTTCATCGCTGAAAAAGCTCGTTCAGTAGTTGCTGTTGAAACAGGAAGAGTCAAAATAAGTCGAATCAACCTGTTAGCTAGTGGATAAATTGTTGATTTTTCCGTTTCAACCAATCATTGACATAAATCAGCAATCGATGACATGTTCTTTAACTTTGGATAATTGGGTACATCAAGCTCATAATGCTGTAACTGAAGTCTCAAATGAATTTTTTCTTGTTCAGAAAAATCTTCAAGATAGAACTTGTCAACAAGCAAACATATATCTTTAACATTGAATAATTTATAGCTATTTCTAGGATCTAAAGCTATGCTCAACTTAAGAAGCTCGATCACCTGCTCATTGAATCTATTATTTAACTCCTACAATTGTTGATCAATGATAGCTGTAAATATATCAACTCGATAATGATGTTCAACTGTTATTGATTTTTTTACGGCGAAATCATCCCACACTAGAAAAATAAGCTTTCATATCAGGAACTTTAATGTCTTGATACTTACAAAATGATGTCACTTTTTCTAAAAGAGTTTCCTAACCATTATCTCTTAACTTCTGAATTAAAGTCTTTGTGGTAGTTACCAAATGCATAGCATTTAAAATGTCTTGAGATTTTTGTTGCAAGGCTTGACAAAGCACATCAATAATTCTCATAACATTCTTTATTATATGTAAGATGAATGCAAAATCAAATGACATTAGCAATTTAGATGAAAATGCCGCATCACCACGTTGAGAATAAATAGATCCATCTAAAGCAATGTTTTTAAGAACCAAGCAAGTCGCCTCATACATTTTTATCAAACTGCAAATTGATTTGAAGTGCGAACTCCATCTACTATCTTCAGGTCGTTGCAAACCACTTACTTGATTAACTTCTTTACATGTTTCAATCTCACCAACATCAACTAAATGTTCAATTGTAGTTATTTAAAAAGCCCGTAATTCATCATTACGCTTACAAGAAGCACTAATAATGTTAATAATAGAAATCAAATTATGAAAGAAAGTGTGAACATCATATATTTCTCTAGTTGTAGCAATAAGAGCCAATTGTAATTGATAAGTTAAGCAATGTACATAATATGCATAAGGGCAATCATTAATGAATAAAGCTGCAAATCATTCCACTCTCCACGCACATTACTAGCACCATCATACCCTTGGCCCCTAATATTTTGAATATCAAGATTATGATGAGATAAAACAAAGGAAATCTTTTCCTTAAGAGTTCAAGTAGTTATATCTTTGACATGAACTATATCCAAAAATCGTTCTCGTATAAATCCACTTATATCAACAAACTTAATAACAATGGCCATTTGCTCTCTTCTAGATTCATCTCGAGCTCCATCAACAATTAAACAAAATCTTGCATCATCAATCTCATGACGAATTGAAGACTGAATATTTCTAACAAAGACATGTAAAATTTCTTTTTGAATTTGATGTGAGGTGTATTTAACATTTTGTAGAGCATTATCCAAAACAATTGCACCTACTTATTCATTGTATGATGCTAAAAGTTCCATCATTTCAAGAAAATTACCTCGGTTTTTTTTATTTTGGACGTTCACCATGCCGTATAAAAGCATATGCTTGAAATGTGAGCTAACGAACAATATCTATTGAAGCTTTAATACGCAATCAATTATTTAGTATTTCTTGAGTAGATTGCCTCTTAACTACCTTCTCAATATGACATGACTGATTTTTCAAATTTTCCAAGCACCTGGTAGAAATCTATGAGCTGAATTTGGATATTTTCCTATATGAGTCAAAAAAGCACACCGTTCCTCATCATTAACTTTCTTCCAACAATTAAATCCTTTAACAGTAAATGTGTTTAATCCTGGCTTTCCAGATGGTTTACTTGGAAATAAATAGCAAAGGAAACAAACTGCAGTATTTTTCTTCGAATATTCAAGCCACGGATAACTTTTGAACCAATGAGACTGAAATCGATGAGGATGTTTTTTACCAATCAGTGGATATTCAGACATCAAAGGTTGATATGGCCTCAGATTAATATATACCCTTTAAATTCCATCTTGTTGATTAACCGGGTATTCCTAAATTTGAGTACGATTTCTTGGATCTCTAATTAAATGAGCAATGTCGATTCTAGTAAAAGGTTGCTCAATAATCAATGCAGGTTCTTTGTAAACTGAAGCATATTGGGGCTGCTCAACCATAACTTCAACATTACACATTGGAGTTGGTTCACTAGGCTGTGAGTTATTAATATTTTTTTTATAAAAAAAAGTATCAATTCTTCTTAGTTTGTTCATCGTTCAACCTAAAATCCAAACATATATCGTAAAAAAAATTTGATAATTTTGGCGGCTCTGCTAAAAACAAAACATAAAAAAATCCAAGCGTAATCAAAACAAACCAATAAAATATATCTAATTAATTAGAAAAAAAATCACTATAACAAGAATTCAAAAAACAATTGGTAGAACTATCAAATCTAAGAAAAAAAAAGGAGCAAAAATGGTAGAATTATAAAAGAACCTCATCAAATTATTAACAAACATCTCAAAACAAAATAAAAATAGATTTGAAATTTAAATTACCTTGTTTTGTTTGATGAAAGATAAATTAATTGGTGACTGTGCTTCAATATTTTTGTGGAAAAATTTTGCTCGCGATTTGTGTTTTTATTTTTCTGTTTGATCGGTTGTAGCCTACAGGTTTTATATTAGGGTAAATTGGTGACTCTGTTTTTTATTTCACAAAGTAATGCCTTTATATTTTTTTTCTTTCCACGTAGGTCAAGAATAAATTAGGAAATCAAAAGTGAAGTTACAATTAATTACTGTAATACGACCTACCTCTTTAAAATAAAAAATATAACACCTCCTCTTTAAAAATTAAAATGTCTTGAGGGGGGGCCCGGGCCCTTACTTGCCCCCCCTCACTTCCGCCCCTGATCACAAAGATCATAGCCTAGAAAAATGATCATTGACACCGTACATGTGCAAACCTATTTATTCTTGTATGAAAATTTTGGAATCATAATTGAGAACAACTCGGAAATGGCCTTATTAGTAAAATAGTTAATGCAATATCACCATCTCTTTTCCAAGCTTTTTAATAAATCCAAGAAAAGAACAATGCATTTTCCACAAATTCTAAATTTAAAGAAAACCCACCCAAAATTGAGGGAAAAAAAAAAAGAAAATTACCTTAATGTTGCAACACAAATCATAAGGACAATCAAATAATATGTGAGAAATGTTTACAAATATATAAACTACATAACCAATTCTTCCATTAACATCAACATCACAACTCGCTAATAATCAAAATAATAAATAATTATAATAATGATAATAATAATGGTGGTGGTAATGATGATGATAATGATGATGATAATAGTGATAATAATAGTATAATAATTTACTTGATTGGAATGTAATATGAAGTCAGTTGTACTGTAAATTATTTTTGTTTTTGCTTTTTGAATAGTTACTACCATCCACATGCATTCACCTTTTATATATATATATATATATATATATATATATATATATATATATATATATATATATATATATATATAGATTGATTTATTACTTATGTATGTAATTGCAATTAAAATGAAAATTCAATCTTGAATAGTTAGACACACACATATTTATAACTGAAAAGTTATTTGATATAAAAAAAAACTAAAAGAGAAGGGGTTTTTTCTATATCTCTCTTCACAAAACACTATTTATTTGAATTATTTTTTTATTTGTTTTTTTCTCAATCAATGGTTTTTATTTTAAAAAAAAATCTTATCCTTTAATATTAAATTTATTTTATTAGGTTATCTTACTCTCAATACACGGATTGCAAGTTAACCCGATTGACTTTGCTTTTTTAAAATTATTTTTTTTTCCAATTTCATCTTTTAATATTAAGTTGATTGAGAATTAAGTTTCATGATTTGTTTCCTTTAATTTATATTAGATTATTTCGACCTCATGAACCGAGAATAGTGCTTGACAGGTTAATCCGAGTTGACTCAAGTCATTTTTTGTGTTTTTTTTTTTAATTTTTTTTTTAATTTCATCATTCAACATTAGGTCAGTTGGGAATTGAGCTTCATAATCTGTTTTGATATACTTTCTATGAGGATTTCTTGGTTTCATAATCAAGGTAGAAGATTTTGGTATTTGTACCTTGCTTAAATCGAGTTTTTTTTAAGAGATTATTTCGGTCTCATGACCAAGATCACATGTTCTTTAATATTGTATTTGCTTTTTATTGGGTTGTCCCCATCTCATTACCCGGATGATAAGGTTGGCAGGTTAACTCAGGTTGACTTGACTTATTTTTTGTGTCATTTTTAATTAAATGTTTCATAGATTTCATCGTTCAACTTTGGGTTCGAGAGAATCAATTGATAATTGAGTTTCATAATTTATTTTAATTTTTTCTTTATAGGGTTATATCAGTCTCATGACTAGAGTCACGAATTTAATAGGTTAACCGGGTTAAATCAAGTTATTTTTTATTTTTTTATGAGATTATCACGGTCTCATGATCCAGATCATGACTTTAGCAGATTGAATTAGGTCATTTTTTATGTTTCTTTTTCTAATCACATCCTTTAACATTGAGTTAATTGAGAATTGAAATTCATATATTTTTTTTATTTGCTTTCAAAGGGGTTATCTCGGTCTTATGACCCGAATCACAGGTTTGACAAGTTAACTTGAGTTGTTTTTAGGTCTTCTTTTAATATATTTTTTCAATTTTATCCTTCAACATTAGGTTGATTAAGAATTAAACTTCATAAATTGTTTTGATTTTTTTATATAGAGTTATCATAGTCCCATATAATGTGGATCGCGAATTTATCATGTTAACCCTGGTTGATCTAAATCAATTTAATATGTTGTTATCTTAATAATAATAAAAAAATATTATTTTAATTTTTTGTTACAAGTCATCCGAATTGGTTTTGAATTCCTAAAATCAATTCTCATATTATTCAAATTTTTTTTCCACTAAAAAAACCATAGTAACATCTAAACATTGTTTTTAACTTTTAAGAACACACACGTATGCATGCTCGCTCATTCATTCCTTCCCCAGAAGAAACCAGGTACATAGAACTTCCCACTCCACAACATGACTTGTCTGGGTAAAATTGGGAAATGGTGAAAATATGGCCGTGAAATAAAATAATGCGAGAGCATAGCAATTAGATAGCCTTAGTACGTGTTTGTTTTTGCTGTAAAAATTGTGTTTTATAAAATTTTAATTTTTTTAATATACTAATATCAAAAATAAATTTTAAAAAAATAGAAATATATTAATTTTATATATTTTTAAATAAAACCTTAAAAAATAATATTCAGCGACACAACCTTAGAATTGTAATCTTTAACTGAAGAAGCTGAAGTGTTTTTCTGTTGTAGTCGGCAGAAGAAACGAAGCCATTCACACACGTGTGGAAGCAAAAGTCAAAAGAGTTAGCAACCAGGTCAAGTGGTACACCGGCCTTGATCGGTAACCTTCATCCAAGTGCCCTCCCCCTTCCTCTGTCTCCACTTCGTATTCTCCTCCCCGACTAAATGCTATCCACCTATACAGTCCAACCTTGGAAACCTCTGCCTAGATTAGTCAGTTTTTGCTTTTCCGTTCAATCTTCTTTCTTTCTCTGCCACCAAAGCTGGCACCAACTATTATCTCTTCCGTACCACACCACACCACATGTGCTTCACAAGTGTTTGGTAATCCTGTAAACTCGTCCCTATTTTTCTTTCCTTGATACCAACTTCTAACTGCCGATGGTCATGGAAATGGAATTCCATGGGGGGGGCGGCCGCAAGGAAATCCCATCACGTTTACTATTGTCAAACAGGACTTTCCAAAGATTGCTCAGTGCCACTTGGGTGGTCTCGATCTTCCCAGCTGTCGACTGACCTCGAGATCAACGATAACTTTGATTAAGGGTGTCTACGTGGAGGGTTCTGGTTGGTTGGTCCTTGAAGAGAACAGATTTCCATGGATTTGAATGGTTGTTTCGTACTTGTCAACGTATACGTGGCGATCCCTTGATATGACAATGTTTTAAAGGACCCGGCATGCTTTATATTCCTGCACCCTGGCCACAACTGATGGATGATATGGGCGTATCCTGGTGATCTTCATTGGGGACGGCGAGCGAGCAAATTGAATGTTCTGTCTATGATAGGTTTATAATGATATAGTATTATATTTATAAACTGTGACGTGCCGCATTGGATCATGTATTGATTTATTACAGTACAGCATGTATGGGTATGGGTTTGATGCATATATTTAAAAAGAAGATTGCAAGATAGTTTTTGCTGCAGGCTCTGGTTTTCTGCCTGACGGAGAAGATATCTTGGGAAGGAAGACTATATATTTGAGTGACAAATGTCCAATTGGGGATCTGGCAGGACCACAGTATCTTGCAAATTATCGATATTTGTGGATCAATAGAGATTGTCATAGATATATTTAATCATTAAATGATTCTCGAAGTTAGGCCGATACTGGAAAATGATATCGTGAAAGAATATACTGTTTTTTCTTCTTAAAAAACAAGGAAGATATTTGCTTGTTAATAATTATTACAATGCCGTGGATTGCTGATTTTGAACGAGAAAATTCTACGAATTAACGTGAGGTTTATATGAACATTACGATTATGGACTTCAACCAATGAAATGGTTGCCTGCAGATCTTTTGTTTGTAGGGTTTGTCTTCTCTGTGGCTTGTACTGTTTCTTCCTGTATAGAGAGAGCTCTACCTTTGGAAGAAATCTGCAACATCTAGGATGGAATGTAAATGAAAGTGATCATTGGCGGTACTTGAACGGTAGCGTTGCAAGAAAAGTGACGTGATTTTTTAAGTGGTTTCTAATGAAGATTCAAAGCATATGTTTAATTATTTACGTGGAAACAAAAAGGTTTAAAAAATTGTTTTTTTTTTTAATTTACTCACAAAAGGAATTGCAGGCGGAAATAAAATAATTTTCCTTCTAAAAAACCTTATAGATGGAAATTCCATCCGTAATTGTTGTCATCAACACTAAACTATACATAAATAATAAATCAATGTTCGAGAGATGATGGTGATTATTAAAAATTAATATAAATTATTTTTTAATGTTTTATTTAATAATTTAAGTTATTGGATTGAATTTTTTTTTTAATATAGTATCAAAATCTTATTAACCAAGTGATTATAATTTCAAATCTTATTATCTCATTTTAATTAATAAAAATGAAATATAAAATAGTATTGAAATGTGGACGAGCAACAGGATGCTTGAGAGGGACGAGTAGATAGTTCAGTTGTGAGACACCGAAATGCTTTATATATATTATAATCTTATACGTACTAATCAAGCTCCTGATTGGTCATTAGTGTTAGGTAATAACTTTCATGAGTTAGTTGGTGGGCTGGAAATCTTAAATTATTTTTTATGTACTTCTGTTTATTGTCTGTAAAGAATACCACTTTTATAGAGCAAGAGGTTGAACTCTATTCCACTTTCATTAAAACATTACTGTTGAGGATAAAATTGAAAAGGATCTGAACCCATTAAAGGAAGCCAGATAAAGTCTTAGAAGCCCACAGCCCATGAGCCCATGACCAGGAATCTATAGCCCATTAATTAATGGCCAATGCCCAGGAAATTACTGAAGGTAGCTAATTCTAAATTTCGCGCAATTAAACAATATTATTCTTGCATGATCAAATATTTTTAAATTGGATTCTTTCATTTAGTAGTCGAATTCTAGAGTGATGCATTTGTTTTGGGCTGAAATTCTAGAGGTTGCTCTAGCATTTTGCTCGTCTCTTGTTTTAGCAGTCGAGTTTTTCTATGATAATTTTATCTCATCAATTTAGCATGATTGAGTTATCAGCGTCAATTCTATGAGAAACTAGCCAACTTCCTCGTGTTACACAGAGAGGATCAGATTAAAAATTATTATTCAAAGTAAAAAAAATACGAGCATGGTTAACTCATTTTCAATAATGTATGTAAAATTCATGAATTTGAAATTTATAATAATATTTCAATCATTAATCAGAAATTTATAATGTATTTTTCCACAAATTCAACAAAAAGTGGGGGAGGGGGGAGTTAATAGTAGTTTAATTAGGTAAAACGATTGGTAACTAACAAATAATGTATAGTAAACTATTTACAAAAGTCGAATGTAGACCATGCAAGGAATTATGGAGAGAACCAAATATTAAATAAAAACAGTTGTTTTTAAACATTCCTTGTTTATCATAAACTATTTCAAATGCATAGAGAGAAAAAACCTAATAATAGAAAAAAAAAAATAACCTTTTCATTTAGACCGATCTAGATGATAGGTCTTTCCTATTATTTAAGAGCCTAAACAATCCCTACCACTTGGGTCATGGCAGAGTGGCTGTTTGTTCAAGACAACTTATTTTACCTTGTTTTTTTAGACCTTCAACAATATACATTATCTCAACAAATTCTTAAAAAGTTCAACGACTGACACACACTATAAGACAAAGCTATTATCTTCAAGAAAATCAATACGACGTCATACTCTCCTATGCTTATACATGAATTGTCATTGCAACGCTACTTTTCTCACTAATAGTTATCTCTTACAATCTATCTCCTTAGAGGATATCTATTTCCTCGCTAATGACTATCTCCTTCAACCTATTTTCTTAGAGAGTGCCTACTATTTCACCAATGACTATCTCACCCAACTTGATCTTTTATTTTCTTAGAGGGCACCTACTTTCTTGTCAATAACTATCTTCCACTAACTTGTCTCCTCAGACGGTGCCACATTTCATGCTAATCACCTTCGAACGTCAATATTTCAACCAATGACACAAAAAATCACTACAACTAACAACTCCACTTTTCAAGTTACCTATGAGAGATATCAATTATTATTCATCATTACTTCATTCTTCACAAAGTAAGCTCAAATGACCGAAATGTATAAATACTTTGGATCACCAAGTAAATAAGTTCATTCAACAACAATAATAGCATAACACAACCACACACAATATTCATTCAAACTCTTATTCTTTTGGCCATAATTTATTTTCCTCTTACAATTTACTAACTTAAGCATGAAGGGTTTTCTATTCTAATATAGAACTTATTTTATAGAGAATATCAAGTCTAGAGATAAAAGACCACATTCAAGCTCATACACTTTAGCTCAAGACATATTCATTGAAAGACAATACTAAAAAAAAATCAAATGTGAAGTTCTTACAACTTCATCGTCTAAAAATTGTTTATATTTCCATACTTGTGTTTTTTTATTTCTTAACACTTTTATAGTCCACACATATGTATTTTATTTATTTTGTTTCCAAACTAATTTATATACAACATAACCTAATGTTTTAACTGGAGATATTATTATATTTAGATTTTTTATTCGATAATAAAAAATATCTTAAAACTAATTTATATATTAATCAAGTTAAAATTCCTTTTCATAATTGTAATGAAGTAATCTTTATACAACATAACCTAATGTATTTAATTTATATCTTTTTTTTTTTTTTTTGCTAACTGAGTGTCCATAAACTTACAATAACCCAATAGATCAAACCAAATTTATCAATATAAAAAAGAAAAAAAAATGAAAATGAAAAAGAAAAACTCATGGCGAGGTTCAAACACAAAAGCTCCCGCGCTTAAAAAAAAACGTTTGGCGCCATTTTAATTAGAGATGGAAAAGAGAGTAGTGGGCCACGTGTCCAGTCATCAGACCAAAGGCATAATTTTGCGACACGTAGATACCATCCATGCTTATCTGTAATTAAATGAACCACAACATGTGGTTAATCCTGGAATCGTCCAGAACTGGCCACATACATCCCCTCCCCAAGTCCCCCCCTCCTTGAAATTTGTCAAAATCTTAGTATATAAATACATAAACAAGACCCCAGCTTTTGTAATTCCCTGCCTGTCAGGTTCGCTTTAAGCAATCTCTCGTTACAGCAAATCATCACCTTCTAAATTGTTCTAGCTCTTGTCCCACTTGCAGGGTTTCTTCTATCTTGGAGAGATGAAGAGAGAAGGGTCATTTGAAAGGGTGGTGGTGGTGGAGGAGGAGGAGAATGATGGGTGTTCTACACCAAAACACCGGCGGATACCAGAGCCAGTGGTGTGTCCACCGCCACCAAAGAAGAAGCCCTTTAAGTTTTGGAAAAAGAGGGACCCACCCAAGGACGGCTATTTCAACCCTCCTGAACTTGAGCAGCTTCTTTAATTTCCCCATGGTTTCAAGACGGCAAACTTGTGCTTAATTAGCTTTGGTTTTTTTTTTTCCTTCTCTCTTCGGGGCTGGTTTCTTGTTGCTTCGCGGGATTGACTTGTTTTTGTTAGGTCAGGACTCAAGAAAAGGCAGCCCGTGGATATATGTAATGTAGCTCTCTGTTCAAGAAGCAGTAGGTATAGCTTGCAGGAAGGAAGGGTGTTGAGATTTTGTGGATGTGCTATAAATTGAAGAGTGAAGTTGAAGGCTTTTGTTTCCTTTTCTTTTGTATATAGAAATGGGGTCGATAATCAATGGATTTGTGTTATTGCAAGACTGACTGAATCTCTAACAAATGTTGTGATAATTTGCCATCGTCGTCTTGTATTTTTCTTTCCTTTCAAGAGAAGAGATGCATGCTGTAGTTTTAGATGGCTTCATGGTGTAATAAATTAATCCACGTTTATAATAAGTGAGTGCTCTGCGACTTTGCCAGTGGAATTGGATGATGACCCACCCCTCCTGTATGTCCAGAGAAAATGACCACCTCTTCAATTTAGACTTCGAAAATGGGCTAATCACTCGGGTCTACTTTCATGGAAATAATGGGCTCACTCAAATTGAAATCATTGAGGGATAAGGAAACCATAAGTTGTGTGTAGCACAGTACAAAAACAACTTCTTAACAAGCTGCTTGTAAGCAGGTATTGGTTGACCCCACTCAAGATCTAGATTAATAATTTTTACAAGGTCACTAGATTATTTTGGATTGGTCCTAATTTTTTTTAATTTTTTTATAAATAAAAAAATAATGTTTTTGTTAAAAAATTCAATAGTTAAAGAGTTGCAACTGAGTTTTTGATCGGGTCTTGCCAGATCAATCAGGTTGTCAGGTCAATCTCTTATTTCTTCTGAATTATTATTATTATTATTATTAAAGCTCATGCTTTTGATAATTTTTAGGTAATTATTCTTTTTTCTGAGAGTTTTCTTGATCCTTTCCACCAGATAAAAACTAAAAGATATATATATATATATATATATATATATATATATATATATATATATATATATATATATATATATATATATAAAATTTAGTGCTTTTGGTAATTTGTAGATTTTTTTTCTAGACTCTGGGATTTTTCTTGATTCTTTCCACGTAGGATAACTTGTAAAATTCTTTTTTTTTTTTTGGTTCATAACATAAAAGAAAACTCAGCACACTACAAGATTTAACAGTTTTACCGACGGAATTTTTCCGTCGGTGTAAGACATATATTCCATCGGTAATTATATTACCGACGGAATCAAAGACGGAAATGATCCGTCGGTGAATCGTTCGTCGGTAATGTTTTGTCCGTCGGTAAATCCGTTGGTAATATAATTACCGACGGATTTACTGACGGAACAGACGCGTCGGTAATAATTTTTTTTATTACCAACGGAATTACCGAGGGATTTACCGACATAATTCCGTCGGTAATTATTGAAAAACATTTTAAAAAAAATCATTTTATAAAATTATAAAATAATTAAATTAACATAAATTAACACTGTATAATATATACTCAAAATGCTTAGAAAAAAGAATAAGAAAATCAATTCAAACAAATTTGCAACAAATAAATAAAATAAAAAAATAAATTCAACTAAAAAAATTCATATGAAAAAAATGAAGTTGCAATTGCTAAAAATTTAAAAATCCTATAAATAAATCTACTAAAAATTGATCTCATATGAAAAAAAATCTCACAACAACATTTATACAATTATTAAGAACAAAAACAATTAAAAATAAAATAAAAAACAAATATAGTGAAAACAATCATGAAAAAAGAAGAAAAAAGAAAAATCTTACCTTAATGTAGTTGCAAGTGAAGCTAAGGAGAGAAAAAAATTTTCATTAAGCATATTAATTAAACAAAAACTAAGAGGATAAAAGAAGAAAAAAGAAGAAGACATACCCAAGCATGGAGGAAAAGAGAAGGAGATGAGGAGAGAAAAGAAGAGAAAGAAATAGATAAAAAATGATGTTTTTTACATAAAGTGAAGAAGAAGAAGAAGAAGAAGAAGAAGAAGAAGAAGTAAAAGAATAAGAAGAAGAAGAATAATAATAAGAAACCCGTCTGTCTCTTGTAAAATAAGGGCATTCAGGCTTTTTATTGGGACGCTTTACCGACGCATAATTAAATATTAATATTTTTTAATTATTCCGTCGGTAATTCCATCGGTAATATTTAATTTAAATTTTCAATTTCATAAAATTTTTTCAGAAACCGCCAAAAATTACCGATGATTTTTCAATCCGTCGGTGATTCCGTATGTAATATTTAAATGAAAATTTTAAATTAATTGAATTTTTTCAGAAAACCGCCAAATAACACCGACAACTTTTCAATCCGTCGGTGATTTACTCTCTAGAAAATACCGACGGAATTTTCCATCGGTGATTCCCTTTGTAATTAACATGATGAACAGTGTTCACAATTTACCAGCAAATTTACCGATGAAATCACCGACGGAATTTATTCCATCGGTAATTCCGTTGGTAAAAATGACACGTCATTATTTTTTTTTTGCTTTGTTTTAATTTTTTTTCCCACGGTAATTCCCTCGGTATTTCCGTTTGTATTTATCAATTTTCTGGTAGTGGCAATATTTAGGGTGTGTTTTACTAGAACTCTTGGAATTTATTTAAGAGTTGTATACATTTATTAATCCCGTGGAATCCGTTTAACAAATAGAAACTATAATATAGATTAAAAATCATTGTTGCATCAAATAGATTATTTCTTTTATTTAGCTCTATTTGAAATCTATTTTTTTAAAAAAAAAACTAAAAAAACTAAAAAAACCAGCCCCTGGACACTTTGCTTTCATTATCCCATGATTCCACGTGTTGTCTTCGAATTAACCTACCGACTCTGCATGAGAATGGACCTAAGACTCGAGAATCTTAGATTACTGAGGTAAGTATGAAATATATATTAAGAAAATACTTTTTTATTCAGATAACATATATATCAATAATCAATGAAGTCTAAAATAATCGACTTCAAATTTTTTTGCAGAGCTGATTATCATGTTATGAAGGTTATATAAGAAGAGCTTGGTTAGTAATGCAAAACAATTTCTATATGTGGTGTAGAGGATATATATTCTAATGCTTAAATAATTAAGGATATAGGAATACTACATATCCTTAAAGTTTTTATGTGGTATATTGGTAAATGAAGATGACAGATTTAAGAAATGTGGAAGAATATAATGATTTTTTGTTTGTTTGTATGTTTGTTAATGAGTCAAACCATTTATCCATTGATTTTAGGGGTTATTATTTTCGATTCGGTTCGGTTTTTATAAAAAAAAATAACCAAACCGAATTAAAAAAAAACCGAACTGAAACTGGTTCAAATCGACCGGTTTCGGTTCGGTTTGTTTTTTAGGACAAAAACAGGTTTAAACCGGTTTGGCTTGATTTTTCCGGTTTGGCTCGGTTTTTTCCGGTTTGGCTAGGTTTTTTCTTCTTTTTTTTGTTTGGGTTCAATTTGGTTATTTCAGTTTTAGGTTTATAAAACCAAAATCAAACCGGTCAGTTTTTTCAAAATTTTAATCGGTTTTTTTCACGGTTTTAGCTTTTTTAGTTATTTTTTTCCGGTTTTCTCGGTTTAATCAGTTTTTCAGTTTTTTTTGCTCACAAGTTGCAAGAAGTATTGGTAAATATATGAATATATTGTGTGGTCTATTTTAGAGGTAAATCATGTGAGATAATTGCATAATGATGAGTGCTTATATTATTAATTATAAAATAATATGGATAAGTATATATTTGGTTATGTAATACAAGTTGTTTTTTAAAATATTTTTTATTTAAAAATATATTAAAATAATTTTAAAAATGTAATTAATTATCCCTTAATTCCACATAAAATTCTCCAACATACATATAATTCTTTGCACAATGCCCACTAGTTTACATACATTGTATACAAACTAAAACCAATTAAATCAACCCTCCTAACACTACATGCATATGTGGTCGGCTCCAAGTCCCTTTTTGTTAGCACAATTTGTTCTTCAATCCTTTATAATTCTACACTAAAAACTAATTATGACTCACCAATTCATCTATTTATAACGAATCATATATTTTCATTTAATACTAATATATTTCTCGTTTTATTAGCACATTACTAAACACAAAAATATTATAAAATTTAATAATTTTATATTCATGAAATCCCACAACCCAACAACTATCAAAATCCATACTTAGTTAAATTCAATATTTTTAAGAATTTAGCTAATATTCAAATTATATTCTACACTTCTTTATTTATATATTTATATACCGCACACTCAAAACACACTATAATCATTATATTTACATGTCATTTCAATAATTTTCACTATTTTCATAATATGTAACTCATTTTCCTTAACATGAATTATAAGATTAAGACATACACTTAAGTCACAACACATTTTCACATGTTTCTTTCAAATTAACACACACATTCCATTAAATTGTCATTTCACTCCCACTCATTCAACATGGCCGCCCTAAGACTAATTGTCACCTCTTGATTTTTTCTTTAATTTTAACTAACTTTTTTTTAACTCTACGTAACATATATTCCATGTCATTATAACAATTTCACAATCAACAAACTTCTCCCCAAATTTTATTCAAAATTCCTAACTTGAAAAGTTAGGGTTTTCACCCAAAAATTGCTCCAAATTCAAAATAACAAGAATTAATCGGTGAAGACTTCATTACCAAGTTGTTTTCCACTTAATTGTATTGTTTACTTGCAAGTTTCTCCTCCACCTCTTCTCCCTTCCAAATTCTTTGTTTCTCTCTCAAGTTTCCAACTCTCTCTCTCTCAAACCCATCTTTAATCTTGTTTTCTCCGTCAATAATCTCTCATAAACACACTCCAACTTATATACTTAAAATATTAAACCATTAATTTATTTGAAAAAAAGAGAAAAAAACATCTCCTCTCTTTCATTAAAGCTGCTGCCAACCATTTAAATGATAAAGGGAAGGAATTTTTGACTTAATTATGGAATTATCATCACTTATGGCCATGTGTTATTTCTGTAATTTATTTGACTATTGATACTTTTATTAGGTCTTTTGAAACTCTAATTGACCAGTAATTTTTAACCCAAGATAAAATAATATATCAAGAGATTGTGTACCATTTTATTTACTTCAACTATCAAAATTTCCAAAATAATTAATTATAGGCTCCCATTCATAATCATAATAAAATCTTTCCTCAAAGTTTTCACCACTTTCTATTAAAATAATGCAATTGTACATAGGACTTCTACCAGTGATCAATATCTTTCGCGCGTAAAATCATGTATTATTTTATTTAGAATTCCCTTCTATTTTTCTAAATACTCTCTCCAAATTTATCAAAATTTATTCATTTTAAAATAATTATTTTACCCAATCAAAAAGTTTACGCAATTTATCACTCATTAACATTTCACGTACATATTTTATATACCACGGGAATATTCCTATTGGTGTTTACTGACGAATTTAGTGATGGAAAATTTGGTCAATAAATGTCACCATAATATACCGACGAAAAAATTATGTTGGTGTTTCTATTTGTATTTGTTAATTTTCTAGTAGTGATTTAAGTTAATTTAATGGGGATATTCATCCCATATCGAAATAATTTCCCTTCTAATTTATCATTTTTAAATAAAAAAATTACTCTATTTACTATCGATTCACTGATTTTTAAGCCCGGGTTTATGCTTTTACCCCTGTTTTTCCCTTTCCTCTTCCTCTCTCTTGCCACATTAGTTTTTCTACTCTTCTTTTCTTAGCTATTAGTTTTTAAATATCATACCATTGAGTTTTTGTAAAATTTTATGTTAACTTTTATACTTGTTAATTAATTTGAATAAGACATGAAATTTAAAACAACCACTATTCCTGGTAGGGATTGTGTTAATACCATTCTATTTTTCTAATATTTTTAAACCTGTGTTAGTTTTTAAATTTTTTTATTAAATTGTGTTAGAATGACAAAGCAACATGTATTTCCTAGTTTACAAGCGATTTAGGCCTTCAATTCAATTGGTATCATCGTGGTGTAACCATTTTATGGGAGTAACACATGGGAAGCAACTACGGAGAGGACGAGTACAGACAAATCACTTGATGATTACATCTTTAAATTACACTGACAAAGCTAACAGGCGGCGGAGCCATGCATCAATCAGATAGATAGCCACCATTAATTAACAAAACCAGAGGGCGTCGGTAGTTCTTATGTATGCACAAGTTGCTATTAACTAATATTTGTCACTAAGCTCTAGACGAAGCACCATCAATGAATATAATAGTCCTAGGTTATCCAATTGATTGAGTTGATGCCTCGCATCACGCCGATTAAACTGATTCCTTCTAGTAAGATATTGTTTATAGGCAAAAGCATGTAGGTCTTTATGAAGTGTCTTTTGCCTTTACACGTAGTGCACACGTTTCCTTGCTTATTAGCAGCAAATCACAATTATGATTAGCATAAAGTTACATGTCAACATGGTGCCACTTGCCCCCATATGAACGAAATGCGCTCCACTTTTTCTTCTGGGAGTTGGACTGAATTGATGCCTTTCTGATCCATGGATGTGCAGCTCGCCTATTTTCTTGAAAGGGAATGAATTTTGTATTGACAGATCTTGTGACATCATACATGTTAATCCTTGTAAGCAGTTCTGTGGTCCAATAACTTTGTCATGATGACCAGAGGTTGAGGTCAGAGGTTGAAAGATGGGTTAAATAAATAAATAGAAAAAAAAAAGAAGGAAAATGAATGGGGATCCAAGTCACATGGGACAGAGAGAATAAAGAGAAAAACATGATAATCTAGCCATATGACCGACGGCTAGACTCGATCATGTTCGAGCCTAGCAAGCATCCTCTGCCTCATGTTTTAGGATCTGAAGGGGTGAGGTTATACGTAAGCTCTAAATTCGGTGTAGTTTAATTGGCTCTAGATAGGGCAAATCCCATAAAGGTAAGGTAATTCGGTACAATGTCAACAATCCATTTACAATGGAAAGTGAACATGTCGAGGAAAAACTAAGAAAAAAATGAAAGAAAAGCTAGTACTTCTGGTGTTTGAATCCTGGCACGTACAAGTAGTAAAACATCAGAATAAAGTTTTGCCTATGCATAGGCTGTCTTAGTCCCACGGACGAAGAGAAGAGAAGAATTTTTTTTTTAGTTTAACGTGAATGTCCGGACAGCTTGCGCGCACCTCGACTAATCCCACGGATTCTGAAGTTAACAACCATGTAAATCTCCAGTGGCCATCATATAAGCAACCACATAATTCGAACCTGAGACCATAAAAAAACAAATATTTAGATTCCAAGCTCTTATCACTTGCAATCATTTAGTACCATGTATATGTTAATTTGGCTGCTCAGAAAACTTGCAAGCAACACATTGAACAACCATATGCTATTTTACTGTATATGTAAAGACAATATGCTGTGTGGTAGTGTAGTATTGATTTTATCGCTTGAAGAGAATTTTGGTTGTTTTGATTTTCACGGTAATTTTATCTTTTAAAAAAATTAATTTGTCAACAAAGGATTGCTAGGGGTTACTTTTATCTTTCTAATTTTCTCAAAACATTATAATTACTTATTTACTCCCAAGCTCAAAAAACAATGAATAAATAGGAAAGAGTGTTTAAGCCTTCATATTTTTTTGCAAGATTATGAAAGGCTTCTATCCTTATATTCGGGAAAAAATAAGGAAAAGGTTTAAGACGATTTCATTTTTTCATGTTAGTTTTTTTGTGAATGCTGGAATCATGAGGGGTACTTTGAACTTTTCACTCTAATTAATTAATTTTTAAATAAAAAAACAGTTAGCACGTGGGATGCGTCCGCGATCTTATTGCAGCACGTGCGGTGTATCCTCGTGGCCAAATATTCTATTATGCCCTGTCAATAGAAGCGTCGCCTCGCTCTCTTTCTAATGGTGCAACGCGTGATGGTGGTTGATGAATGGTTTTTTGCCGGTGATTGTTTCTTTTTTTTCTTCTTGCTTTTCTCTTTCTCCCATAAAAAATGCACACCTGTCATCTTTTCTTTTTGTTTCTCAATTTTAGTTCTTACGTTTTTTATTGCTTATTTTAGTCATTGGCCCTTTTGGAAAAGTTTTTGATGTTTTCAATTTCATCATTGAATTACAATTTGTCATGGATTATTGTTTCCGATTTGATCCTTATTCTTTTGATTTCTGATTTTTTTTCCCTGACTTTTTTTTAAAAGTTTCGTTGTTTTCAATTTCATCCTTCAATCAAATTTTATGTTATTTTATTTTTTTCAATTTAGCCCTTATTCTTTTGATTTCTTTTTTCTTTTGATAAAGTTTTTTTCTTTTCAATTTAACACTCTAATGTTAATTTTTTTGATGCCCTCTAATTTAATTTTTTATTTTGATTGTCAAACTTTTGATGCCCTCATTCTTTTAGTTGCAGTTTTTTATGTTATAATTTTTTTTTCTCGGTTTTATCCTTCGACGTTTGATTTGATGGGGATTGGGCTTCATGGTTTTTTCATTTGTCGTGCTTCTGATCTAATGATACAAGTCACGAGTTTTAAGAGTTGGTATGATTAGAGATTCCTTTTTTTTTTCCCATTTGTTTTTATGGTTTTATCATTATGTATTATTTTTTTTCAAAAAAAATGGTTTTGTAGTTATCTTCAATTTTTTTTTCTATTGGTTTATCTCGATATTTTTTAATAGTTTTTTTTAAATTGTTTTGCATTTAATTTTTGAATGCCTTTTATTTTATTTTATGCTGATGAGATTTATTTTATAAAAAAATAATTATTTTGAAATAATATTTTTGATATGTCCGGCCTTACATAATTTTTTTTATTCACTCAATTTCATATGTGTTTTTATTTTTATTATCTTTTATTGATTTAAAAAAAATAATTGGTTGGTACAAACGGATAAATATCTCATTATACGAGATTAAATAACTTGATCTACATCAATCTTTTATTTTTTTCAATTTCTCTTTTATTTGTTGTTAATAACTTTTATTTGTTTATTTAAATTGATGATTATTGATTTATTTCATTAGATGCTTGGATAAACTTTTTGAATTACACTATGAACTTTTGATCTAAAAAAATATATCGAAATAGCCTGTTTAATCAATTTTTTTAAAAAAAATTGCGTCTCGCAATAGAGCACGTGTTAAATATCTAGTTATTATTAATCCTAATAGATAGTTCATTAACATAGCACAACTGATTCATACCAACCGAAAATTTTATAGTGTATAAAGAGTAATTAGTGACATCGTATTAATTATTTTTTGAAATTCACTAAAAACAAAACACACAAATACAAGTAGGAGAGAAGATAAAAACCATACCTATAAAAAATAATAACAATATCTCTACAAAGAATTTATTTCTTCTATTTTTATCTGTATTTTTTTCAAAGTCACATGAAATACTAATAAAATACAACTACTTAGAATATTTAATTAATGTGATAAACTTGGCAATTTGAAAAAAAAATAAAACTTATAGAGAACAATATATATATATATAAGTCGCTCTTTTAATTATGAAAAGAAAAATTTAATCTCCGAGATTCAACAAATTTATTTATTTATTTATTTTACAAACTCAACACTTTGACCTACGGAGGGTGAAGGAGCCAAAGATCTTGTTTCCTTTTTTCTTTCGGTAACATAATGAAATACAGCTGTCAATATAGATTGAAGGAATTGCCAAACCTCTTATTTTTTTCTCGTTGTAAATATGAAGTTGCAACTCACAATTAGTAGTTAGAACAAGTGCAAAGCTAGAAAATTTGTTGTTACATTAAAAAACTATACAGTTATTTTATACAATATGTATATCTCCATAAATATTTATATAAATATCCTATATATTTATAAGATGTTTATATTAAATATCTTATAACTTAGATATTTATATTAAATATTTTAAATATTTTTTAGATATTTATTCCAAAAAAATCTATATAAAGCAAAACTTCAATTCCCTAGGTTAAGAGGTCAAAACTTAAATAAGATTGAAGAAACATTTAATTCAAGATAATATTTATTTTCCTCGTTATGTGTACAGATACTATACTAATTTTAATATCAGAGTGTTTTTTTTATAGATATTGTTGGATCTAAATTCTCTAGATTTAATTTTATCAGCTCATGAAAAATACATCGATTTCTTTACTAAGTATATTTTTTCAGCATCATCTGAATATATTAAGATCGAACAATTATTAAAACATATAAAAAACGAATTTAAAAATTATATATTAAGGACTAAATGATAAGTTATTGTGTCAAGCCTGTGGAGAGTCCTACGCACTAAAAATTGACTCGTAAGTCTGTCAACATATATAGGTGAATTTACTCACAAAGATGGATGAAGCTTATAAATGGAATTAAAATGTCACCAATCTTAAACTTGTCGAATTGAAAAAGAAAAGGAAAAGATGTCGTCAAGAACACCTATTCATCTTTAAATGATCGATCGTGCTAGGGCCACAAAAAAAATGACAGGTGGCTTGGTCTAAATTGAAAAGCAAATTAAGGCATTTGAAAAGCTAAGTGTGGTAAGAAAGAATCCAAAAATCATTGGAGAAAGCAGCATTAGATATCTGGGGTCACATCCCTCTGCGTTCGTCCCCACAGTCCACATGGAATGCTTGTCTAATCCTGGGTATCTTCCTATATAGTATTTGGTTATTTACCCATCCTCAGAACCTGGGAATCGGCTTTATATAAAGGAAAATTCAGTTCTTACCAATCTTAAAAGCCACCACTCCAGCATATATTTGTCATTTTCTTTTTGGGAGATCTTACAGATTGCTTAGCTAGAAAAAGATAGATCTTGCCAGTTCCTTTCTGGACACCTGTATGTAGAAGCTGTGGGCATGTGTGGATCAGTCCTTGGAATTTTTTTTTATATTCTGGCATGGACTGCGGATTAACTTGGATTTCCAGCTGATTTATTCAATATTTCGAGTCCAATCAAATCATTTCTTTTTGCTAACATGACTACTTCGTGTCTATATCCTTCCAATATAAATCATACACACACACACACAATCAACTTGATATAATCGGATTCATGAGCTTAGTTAGTAGCCCATATGATCTCAGAAGTTACCCTCAAACCAAAGAATCATCTTCGTGTGTTAATCAATTATCTAACCCCTCCTTCAACTCCATCTCTCTCTCTCTATATATATACCCTTTCCTCTCTTCATCCGTATCTTCACAGAAAATTCACACACACGAAGTTTCTTGTGATCCTGCTCGTTTTCAGTCTGTATTGTTTTTTTTTCATTTTAACGTGCTCCAACAATTGAAGTCTAAGGTATGTGTATGTCTAGAATATTGAAGAGGTGTGATACTGTTGTTGGCCATCAGTTTTTTTTTTTTTTTGCCTTTGGTTTAACCACTAGTGGGTCTCTCCTATTTAGCTCCACAATGATTAATTCAGGTGGATTTGTTTGCCTTAATTACCGGGTCATTCATATTCATTCCTTTTCTTTACTCTTACTTCATGGGCTATTTCCTTCTAGGGTTAGGGTTGGTCCATTCATACTCGTGAAAGATCTGATCAAGATTATCAGTCTATATTGGCCGATGCGGCAGCATCAAGATTCACAAACTTTAAGGCTTGAGTTGGGGTGGTACACGGTCACCTCCTTTACTCGAAAGGTTCCTTTCTGATGGGAATCTTGATGATGCTGCATCGGCAAATATATGACTATTCTTCTTAATTTACTGTTGCATACCAAACATGAACAACGAGCTCTGCAATTTGATCAAAGGTGGAGTGTAAGTTAATTATCTAACCAAAACCATGAAGGTAATGGTTCTTTAACATATCTCAAGCTACTATTTAATTATGCTTGTTGAATGAATAAATTGTGTGAATATTTTAATTATCATGTCCTTCGGTAGTTTTCACTTGCCTACTTAATTTCCAAGGTTGGTGATTGATTGTGTTGTCAACTAAGTGAGATTTCGTTATCTGGTGTTGCTACAGAACACTTTTATGAATTAATGGAAGATAAGAATGGTCATTAGACGACTAGCTAGTCCTCCCTTTTCATTTTTAGGTGTGGTATTTCTGTCAAACCTCAGCTTAGTTTTGAGAAATTCACTGAATATATAAAGATTACATATTATCCAAAATTCTTTCGATGTTTATTTCAATTTACACAATGATTATTCTGCAGTTTTATGGCATGAAAACGGCAGCCGGAAACCTTCTGTATATAGAAGGTTCTCAAAGGACTATTAATTTTTGTAATCTAAATTCATTTATTTATTTATCATAATTCTGGTAGTTCGATCTCTAAAGTTATTAAGCTCTCTCTTTCTTTTCTGGAATCATAGGAGAGAGCATATAGCTCCAGGATCACTTCTTTCTTTTAAAACGTTGTCTTGAGGTTATATTTATGCAGCAGCTTTTCCTTAAAACCGAGTTCTTTCTTTCTTTCTTATTTTTTTATTATTATTATTTTTTAATAATAAAAAACGTTGATTTTCAGGTCATATTTATGTAATAGCTTTTCCTTATAGCGATTAATACAAGGTGGGGGGCTTGCCTTTTCGTTAATTAGTTGAATGGAATTCCTCAGCAAATCCTTTGACAAATAACTGACTCTTGTTTTTTATTTTATTTTATAAATTGCTAGGAAAATGAATATTCCTTTTATAATCGTAATTATCTTATTCTTCCCCCCCCCCCCCCCCCCCCCCTGAGCTTCTCTTTTTTGACTCGCTTTCTTATGACGTCTCATGCGTACAAGATCCTAGCTAGTAGCATTTTAGAACAAGAAAAGGAATTTTTATTTGAAATGATTGTTGGTTTGACAAAAATTAAGGACTGGGAGATGAATATCTACTGTGAGTCTATGACTATATGTGATGCCTATATGCTATATCTCAGGATTATGAAGAGAGATTAAATAAAATAAAATAAAAATGTTAATGGATCTATGTATGATAAAGAATTTATTTTAGATAATAAAGTCCAACTCAATACTGTTGTGCTGATATATACACCCTTCATATGAGCTCGTGAACCTGTCTCGCTAATCAACACGAAGGATTTAGATTTGCTGAAAAATATAGATCAAGGGCTCCACCGCCCGATGTATATCTTTCCGTCGTTCTTTCTTTTTTATAATCATGCAAGGATTAATTGCCCTATGAATTAGCTAGCTAGCTAGCTAGGTACACCCAAATAATTAAATTGATATCAAAGTTGCTGGGAGTGCGTTAGCCTTTTATTCTGGGCGAGTTTTAAAATGTATTACTAGGAAAAAAAATTAAATTAATATTTTTTTAAAGATTGTGATACATTGATATTAAAAATAAAAAATTATTTTAATATATTTTTAAATAAAAAATTATTTTAAAAGAAATACTATGCGTCATTATATCAAACACACTAACATATTTGCATGTTTTGATCATTGCTCAATCTGTAATTTGTCTTCTAGGTGGCTCGCCTTTGGTCTCCTCATGCGCTTAATGAACTTGTCTGATTTATCGGGGGAAAAAAAGAACAATGACTACAATTATTGTCTATTTTAGAGATCATTTAGTTCTTATGGTGGTGGCGCTAAGTACAGATGAGTGAGTTTTCAATCTCCAGTGATATTACAACGAAGGAAGGGAATAGGAAAAGCAAGTTAAGGAAGGTGCCATGTATATGCTTAGTTTTGTTTTATTTGAACTTATTGATGGAAAATGTAAACCTAGATTCATTGCTAAAGATCAATGGTAACACAGATGATACTTGAGTCATTCATGGCGCTGCTAGCCTAAATTGTGGCAGCCACGTACCAATCTTTACATTACTGATATAGCCGTTGACGATAATAGATTCAGACTCTTTAGTTGGAAGGATGACATTAAGAGAAGATGGAGAAGAGATAGTAGCTCATTACTGATCTGACTTTTCAGTTGATTAGTCTTGGAAGTAAAAAGAACAGAAAATCTAGATGAAAGATAAAATTGAAAAGCACCACTCAATTTACACTCACAATCCTTTCATATTGGTTGGATTTGAAAATAATCTAATGATGGATCCATCAGTTCCTTCCTTTTGGATGCACTAAGTAGGAAAATAGGCACCTTGTTTATTCCTCTAATACATTCTTTATTATCTATCAATCGATCCTCTCTTCTTTTGATTCAAACGTATAGTGTTGCAAGAAAATAATTTATATGAGTCATTACTAGATTTAACAGTTTTATTGAAAAAAAAATTTGTCAATACTTATATTCAGGGGTGGAGGCAAGGGGGTGCAAGCAGGGGCCCGAGCCCCCCCAAAACATTTAAAAATTTTTCATTAATTAATTAAGTATGAGCTGGAGGTGTTAACTCTCCAAATCGTGCTTGCAATCTTGCCAAACAGGTTTGCTTTTTAGTTTTTATCTTTGTGTTTGTTCTGTCTTCTAAGTAGTTGCATTCTATGTATGGTTCCTTTCATTGACCAAGATACACACACCAATTCTTTTCCAAGTCATTTATAATAATTTTACTTTACTTTTATGTAAAAATAAAATAAAAATGACATGTCAAAATTTGATTAATAGAATTTTTTTATTTTAAAAAGGTGGCCTTATTAACAGTAATTAAATGTAACTTTACTTTTGATTTTTTATTTACTCTTGACCGACGTGAAAAGAAAAAAATATAACGTCATTACCTTGTGTAGCCCTAATATAAATTTTCCAGCCGATAAAAATACAAATCATGAGTAAAATTTTTCTACAAAATGATTGAAGCAGAGCCACTAATTAATTTATCTTTCATCAAATAAAATAAGGTAACTTAAATTTAAAATCTATTTTTGTTCTATTTTGAGATGTTTGTTAATAATTTGATGAGGTTTTTTTATAATTCTACCATTTTTGCTCATTTTTTTTTCTCAAATCTGCTAGTTCTACAAATTATTTTTTGAATTCTTGTTATGGTGATTTTTTTCTAATTAATTAGATATATTTTATTAGTTTGTTTTGATTATACTTAGATTTTTTTTATGTTTTGTTTTAAGTAGAGCCACCAAAATTATCAATTTTTTCTCACGATATATGTTTTGATTTTAGAACATGTCATCCAATCATGTACACCCAATCATCCAAAGTTAAAGAACATGTCATCGATTGCTGATTTATGTCAAGGATTGGTTGAAACAGAAAAATCAACAATTTATCCGCTAGTTGATAGTTTGATTCGACTTATTTTACATTATAATAAGGTCATTATATATTTGTAGTAAGTTATTTGAATAAAATTAAATTATACAGGTTTTGTTTTACAACTCATGTACAATAAATTAAAACAAATATTATATCTTGTTATATTAATTTTAGCCCCCCTAATAAATAATTCTAGCTCCGCCCCTGCTTATATTAACAATTCATTTATGATTATTTTCCCTATACAATTATGGACAAAAAAATATTTGTCGGGTTAATTCTTTTGATAATATTATCTGCAAAACTTACACGTTATCGTATTCTTTTTTAACCATGAATCTCTCGATACATACCGTGAAAATATTTGTATCAGTGTTTACTGACAGATTTAATGATAAAAAAATCAATAGGTAAATTTACCATAATATACCAACAAAATTTTTTTTGTTGGTGCTTCATTTATATTTATTAATTTTCTAACAGGAAGCTATATTTGTCCTGTTTAAGATTATAGGTCATGCAAAGGGGTTGCATGAGTGATGGATAGCTGCATCTTCTTATTGTGTTTTTGTTTTGATAGATAAGACAATTCATAATTAAACACCATGGATAATTCAAGATGAACTACCAAGACGAGAGATAGGAACATCAAGCTGGGCCTATACAATACCAACAAGAACAAATCTCGGAGCAACCAGGATATTTAGAAACAAAAGACAAACCACCAACGAAAACTAAAAGCAAACATAACCCTAGCTAATAATGCAACTAGAAAACATTAATTATAAACCCTATTCTGACATCAAATGAGAAACCACAAACAGTAGCTTGTGAAACCTCAACCATATTTTTAGATAGAGATTCCAGCTAAAAAGCCCCACAGTCTGATCTTCGTGAGTCTCAAAGAAAATTAGTCTTCACATTAGTACGTAGGAAGACCAGGATTAGCTAGAAAAGCTAACGAAAAACGCTGTCAGCAACTAGCCATAAATGACAGAAACCCAATAATCAAAATGCAATTAGCTTCCTCGTTACAATGGAGTTTTTGCATGGATAAATACTTGAGTAGCAAATTGCAATGTATTTTGACGAAGACAAATGCATATATATAGTCTTCCAGGAAAAAAAGAAAAAGAAATAATAATAAAGACTTGATATCAATGTACACCTGGTGATAGAATGTAACAAAATTATTAACACAAGTTTCTTGATAGAAGGAAATTGAGTGATTGAGAGTGTCTACTATTTCATGGTTTACAAGTTTTGAAAATTAACTCAATTTTTTAAATTTCGTTCAGGATTGCTTTGGTTTTTTTATCATTTTTTTAAGTTATTGTTTTTTTCAATTTCACCCTTTAATATTTATTTAATTTGATATTGGACTCTGTTTTTTTCTACTTTCTACATCTTTTTTTAACTTTTTTTTAAGTTGGTTATTTCAGGTCTTTTTATATGTTGTTTTTTGTTAAATTTATTTTTATTTAAATAAAATTATTCTTGAATTAAATAGAATTGATTGATTGAATATAGACAGATGCTCCTTCCTTTTGTTTTGTTCAGATTTCCTTTTGAGTGTGTTGCTCTAGCGGCCCATGCAACTTCTTTTGATAATATCGTGCAACCTTTTATGACGAAATTTGAATTATCTCAGCAAACTCTTTTTGTTGTGGGCGATGTCCATAGTGGAGTGACGATATATCTCCAACAATCTTTTTTCTACTCCTTATATGTATGAGATTGGTGGATCATTTGTTTTAGTTAATTGTTTTCAAATATTATTTTAATCATTTGTTTTTTATCGTTGTCAACACTTTAAATCAGATTATTAGATTACCTAATATTATTGGATCCAGTCAAGTTAACGACCATGATATCAAGTTTTTCTTGCTTATTTAAAAATACTATCGTCACCTGAGCATTAGTTTTATATGTTAAAAAAATTTAAACCGGCCCGCGACGTCACCGTATAGTTATATAATAATTGATATTGCTGACACTAGTTTCTCAAGTGTAAAAACCAGTTTCGTTTTTTACTTGACATTTCATCCAATATTACGCATCAAATGATAATTTAGTTTCCTTAAACATTATATTTATTTATTATAGAGAGGGAAGAATAGTTCCAATCCACTCCTATTAAGTCAAACGCCAGACAATATCCCAATGTTAGTTAAACAAATATAAGGAGCTTAATCAATATTTTTCAAAAAAATTAAACGGTTAATCGGATATGGCATGGGCTATTAATCTTGGATGAAATTTAGTAGAATTTTCATGCATTATGCTATTTCAATTTAATTTAATTTTGCTTGAGCTTATCTTATGGGCTCATGTTGATATTATATGATCTGAATTGTGAAAGCTAGAAGCATCAACAAGTCCATGTTGTGGGCCCGAATCCAAAACAAATTGGTGCCAAATATCAGATAGTCATTCTATTCTCATGCGCTAGAGCCTAAACGCACTAAATATTAGGTTGGCCTTCTAGTGTCAAGCAAAGTTATTAAACCTGGGGTTCTAAGGCTAGAGTTATGGGTTGTATAGGATTTAAGTTCATCTGTCTTAATTTAAAAAAAAAAAAAATTAAAATAATTTTTTTTAATTTTTTAAAATTAAACTGAGTTTTAATCTGGTTTTGACCGGATTATAGATTGACTCACTAAATCAACTTACTCTACTTCAAATTTATTTTTTAAAATCTAAAATGGAGTCATCCAATTCATCCGTCAGACTGAGTTGTGGTCTTAAATAAAGGGTAAATTTACACCAAATTACTTATGTTAGTACCATGTATAAGTGTGTGTACAAAAACTAAAGTTAAAAACAAAACAATTGTGCTTATAAACTCATTTTTATATGTATATGTATAAAAAATACTAAAGATGAAGGAAAAAATATTGTGCTTATAAACTCATTTTGTTATTCACTATAATAGTAAAATGATATCTTTTCCCATTAGAAAAAAACAGTTATCTTTGATTCAAGGATATTTTAATCTTTTTTACATAACATATTAGTCATTAAAGCTTTGTTCAAGATTTAATTGTCTTTTTAACTTTTTTGGATACACCAGATGACCTAATATACTCTCCAGATCAGATAATTTAAAACTAAGTAAGAGAGGTATTTTGATCTTTTTATTTTTTTAAATATAATAAAATGATAAATTTTCCCATGGAATGAAAACAAGATTAAGCCTTGCATAGAGGGGCACTTTAGTTTTTTCATATAGGCTTATTTGTGAATTTCAGGATCATTGAGAGTACTTTTATTTATTTAGTTTTATAAATTATTATTTTTAATCTAAAAAGATATTGGCGCGTGAGAGGCGTTTGCGCACTTTCAATGTCATGTGTGACATCTCTTGATCGTTGAAACTGTCCTTTCATCATGTTGTTGGATACGCCGCTACGTTCTATTCTGATGGTGAGGTGCGTGTCAGCAGAAACGACGTAATTTATCAACTGTGGATCTTTTTTTTCTTTTCTCTCTCCTACCCTAAAAATTACAGGTTGGTCATCTTTTTTTTTACTATTTCAAATTAAGTTTTTATTCTTTTGATTTTTGATTTTTATTCTTGGCTTTTTTATAAAAAATTTATTTATTTTTAATTTCATCTTTTAATCCAAATTTATCAAATATTATTTTTTTCAATTTGGTCAATTTTTTTATTTTTTTTCTTGGTCATTTTATAAAAGTTTTATTGGTTTTAAATTTCATCCTTCAACCCAAATTTATGATATATTATTTTTTTATAATTTGGTCCTAGTTCGTTTTATTTTTTTCTTATCCTTTTGTCAATATTTTTTTTTTCAATTTGACTCTCAAATTGAAAACCTTTTGTTGCTCTCTAAGTTATTTTTTATTATGATTTTAACCATCATTCTTTTAATTGCTATTTTTTATTTTGAATAATTTTTTATTCTACTTTAGTCCTTCAACGTTTCATTTCTTGAGGATTGGGCTTCGCGGTTTTTCAATGTATGGTGCTTTCGGTTTGATGACCCAAGTCACAGGTTTGAAAAATTAACAGGGGTTAACATCTTTTTTTGGCTTATTTTATTTTTTGATGTCATCATTCTACATAGAATTTTGTTTTAAAAAAATAGTTTTATGGTTTTTTTCAATTCTTTTCTATCTAGTTATCCAAATCTAATAATCTAATATGTAAATTTGAAGGATTAACCCAAACTGGCTCGTCACTTAATGCCCATATGGCATGTTTATCATGCTAGCTTGTTTTGACTCACACTGGTTTTTTTATCCCTTTATTAATCTATTTTGTAATTCCCTATTTAAGTGGCTAGAAATTGAGCAAAATCATTTTTCTTTATTTGATAAAGATTATAGCCGGGTCATTAGATTATTTTTTTTTTAAAAAAAAGAGCACTTATAACACCTAAATATTTTACAATAAAAATAGTAAGGCCCATGACATAGCATGGGCCCGCCTAGTATATGTGTGCCTGTTAGTACATTGTAGTTAGCGAGAGACATGAGCCAAATCCAAACGCTATCTTTCACTTCTGTAGGGATGGCGTGAAACAATACCCGTTTAAAACCGATTTTAATAGATTACCCTGAAACGTACATGTTATTAAACACATTCATGTGTGTTTTTTTTTTTTTAATTTTTTGATGTTAAAAATAAATTTTAAAAAATAAAAAAATATATTATTTTAATATATTTTAAAATAAAAATATTTTAAAAAATAAATACTGCCATATTTTTAAACACTACATTGAATACAAATTGGATATTTTATGGATCGGGTTTAAGTACTTAAAATTCATATCCTTTTTTGCAAATAAGTTAAGTATATATAATGGTTTTGGGATCTGAAATGAGTATGAATAATACCAAAATCTCCCGTGAATATCGATGTATTTCAATATTATAGGTATGTACGTAAATGTAGCCAATAATATAGATTGCGAAATACCCTCTATTCTTTTGTTTTTTTAAAAAAAATTAATTAACCATTCAAAAGAGTGTTTGTTTATGCATTTATAACTGTATTTTAAAAGCGTTTTGGGCTTGAAAAAAATAACAAATTAATTTTTTTAGTGCATTATGATTTTGATATACTAATATTAAAAATTAAATAATAAAAATAAAATTAATAATGAATTATTCACAGAGGTATTTATTTTTATGTTTATAATTATATTTGAGTGTGTTTTAAAAGTATGTTGGTTTGAAAAAACATCGATTTGATATTTTTTAAAATGTATTATGATTTTGATGTGCTGATGTAAAAATAATAATGCACCATTCGTAGAGATATTTGTTTTCACATTTATAATTATGTTTGAGTATGTTTTAAAGTGTGTTGAGTTAAAAAAAAAAAAAAACATTAAATTAATATTTTAATAATCTATTATAATTTTAATACTATGATATAAAACATTTTATATCAAGATACCAACCCATATTGATACAAAACCATGGAAAGTTTGACTGTTGTTTTAATGGAGTGTACTAGTAGCATAAAGGGGCACTGACCCCTTGTGCAGCTCACATGTCTCCATGTTTGTCTCCCAAAATGTTCATGTTCTCAAGTCCACATGATTAAGCAAAAAAATTGCTATGCCCAAAGAGTCTCAGAGAAGGGGAAGAAGGAAAAAAAAAACAGAAGGTGCATTGAATACTCAATAGAACATACCATGTGGCTAGATGTTGACTCCTCTATTATATCTCTTTGACCACTCAAATCTTTATTCTAGATTAGAATTTATTTGTAAATAAATAAATAAATAAATAAATAAACACCAAACAAAGACCAGTCATTACACTTTCTGATTTCACCTCTGTTTTTTTTATCTCCCTTTTACTTTTACATTAAGGTGAAATTGTGGTAGAGATTTATGGCTTCGAATTAGACCTTGTCAATATCTGGCTCGAGGAAGGAGTGGTCTCTTTCATATGGTCTTGTGTCATAAATCACATGCACAAAACATCGTCACTTGCACACACAAAATTCTAAATATATTGTACATGATTCTGCTGATTGGAATATTATATCATGATGATTGAAATAATCTGTGAAGGTCACATGGAGATGGCATCACGAACAAGATTATTTTGTACGAAACTCACAGGCCACGACCAGGATTGCTTGCATCGTTCAGTGCTGAGCCAGGTGGGTGGCATCTACATTTGTATTTGGGCACATATTGACCAGTCAAACAGTAACATAGCTCCTCTGTTCCCTTTTGTGATTTCAATTCAAAGGATATATTATTCGATACCCTCAATATTGAAACACAGAGGAGGTTTATAGGATTATGCCAAACCTCATGTTTAAAGATCTCATAATTGCTTATTCAATTTAGAAGGTATTTGAATCCGGTGATTAACTAGCTACGTGTCATGCACTTTGCTGGCGGGCTGGATAAATTTTTTTATAGCTAAAAAAATTAATGAGTAAGTATTTACATATTTGATATCAAGAAAAAAATTATGATCACGAACCAAAAACTATACGCGCATTTAATTCAATAAATCAAGAATCATCTATGATAATAAATGCAAAGAAAAAAATTGTTGACAATAATTAAAGATTAAATAAAAACATTAAAAAATAGATGTGTATCAAGATACACGATCTCGCAATATTGGTAATGGATCTAGTTGTGTTGAATAACTTTATTTTTTTAAAATTAGTTTTTTTATTGAATTGGATAAAAAAAAGCGGGTCGGATTAATATTTTTTTCAAACACAAAAAAAAATAATCAAGGCATCGCTAAAGTTTTCTCTAAGAAAAAAATTAATCATGAATTAAAAAGATTGACTCATATTGGATGGTATTTGTTTTTTATAAAAGTACTGAGACGACAACATATTGTATCAACCTGGTGAACTCAAGTTAATCAGTTAAATCTGTGACCTAAATCATGAGACCATGATAACTCTATAAAAAACAAACAGAAATAAGTCACAGTGCCTAATTTTCAATTAGCTTAATGTTGAAGAATAAAATTGAAAATAAACATATTCAACACAAAAAATAGCCAAAAAAAGACCTAAATTAACTAGTTTAACATGTCAAACACGCGATCCAGATTATGGATCCCACTAGATTCAAAAGTTTTTTAATTTCAAAATTATTTTTTATTTAATTATATGTCAACCAAGTACATGAGATTTCTCTTTATATCAAACAATAACTTTTTTATAAAAAAAAATAGAGGCGGCGCTAGAAAATTTGGCCTGAGGGGTTTTTTTTGCTCAAAAATTCAATTTTCAACTCGTTATCGACCTAAAACACCTAAAAAACATCATAGATGTCTTAATAAACCCATATGTGACCTATAATAACCCAACAATTGGTCCAAAAAACCAAAATCTACCTAAAGTAATAGTGATAAAATAAACTTCTTCATGTTAGATTTATTTTTTAGGCAATTTAAAGATGAAAGAATATCTAAGTAAAACTCCCCTCGTCGAATGAAATTCGTTGACATCAAGATCTCTCTTCTATCAAATAAGAGACTAAGAAATAAAAAAAAAAAAAAGTTTTAGATCAAAATTTGATTTTCTTGAAATTTCAAAAAATAAAGGGATTTAATATTTATAATTTGAAAAATATAAAAACTACAAAATGTTTTAAAATTTTAAAATACCACCTATTTTCTTGAGGTTTTTTTTATTTTGATACTTTATTTTTTAATCTCGTCCTTCCCTAACAAATTAACTTAAGATTGGCTTTCAATTTTGTCCTATAAGAGCTATATTAAAAAAAAAAAGTTTTGAAACAAAAAATAATTGCACTTTATCAATCCACGGTATAATAAATCCGTGTTTACAATAATATGGGCTTCGTTGTTTTGCGTTTGCCTTTTAGATAATAGTTATACACAGTACTTAAATACAAAATCAATGTTTTTAGTTTTGAACTAAAGACATCGAAGACCATATCTCATTATATATAAATACAATCGTAAGGTTAATAAATATTATCTCAACTCATAAATTTAAATTATTAGATAAAATTATAAAAATAATTTTATACTAATTTTTAATATATTTTCTTGAGTTAAAGTTATTTAGATTATTTTATGTTTAATTTTATTAATCTAATTAGTTAGAATATAATAATGAATTATATACCAATAACGGTTTGATTTTCAAGATTCTAATATTATTTTGACTTTAAAATTTTAAATTATTAAGTTAAATTAATTTTATACTTTTATAATATTGTTGTTTTGAAAGACTGAAGCTTAATGACTTTCAGGGGGGGGATTAGGGGATTATACAATGATCACTTGTAAGAAAGTTTTGGAATCAATAATTGATTAAGAATGCATTTGATCATGGGTTAATCTGGCTTTAAATTAATAATCTCTTACGAAGAACAATATTCTTGAAGTGTGTTGTCCACCACAGGATGACGCAGAGCACAAAACAATTTAAAAAATCACATGGCGAGTCTCAGAAGAGCACCATTGGTGAATTATTTATCTGTGGCAACTTCAAATTTCATTTGTTTTCTATTGAATAAAGATTTGATTAATTGAAGAACGTTGAGCTTCATTTCTACTGATCCAGAGGGTTGCATGTGCCTGTGAATCTAAAATTCCAAGGTTCACATATAGAAATATGAAATGCAGTACAGTCTCCTACGCTGTATAATATTGGCATAATAATTAAGGGGTCATGGAGCTGGCTGGCTGGCTGGCTAGCATGGAAACATTCTGGACGAGAGATTGGGTACATATACATACCAGTGGCTCACGGATATTAATCCAATCTGACTATGGCATCTTTCATAAGAACAGTAACTCTCTACTCTAATTAACTATAAATAAAAGCTATCAGTTTTTTTACGTTGGAATCCAAAAAATTGATTTTATAAATTAATTAATTTTAAATTCAAAAAGTTATTAGCGCTGCCTGTATATTTTGGGTGGCGCAGACAACGCTCCCACAGCATTGAATGTCACTATCCAAGATGGTATTTGATGCACCTCACCACCCATCACGGTGGTGAGGCATGTGTTCGCCGATAGTATGCAAAAGGGTTTTTTTCTCTTTTTCTTTTCCCTCTCTCCACCTAGAAAAACATGTTGGTCATTGCAAAAAAAAAAAAGACAAAAAAGTTTAGCTATTTATTTGTTAAATTAAATTAAGTCCTCATTCTTTTAAATGCAATGTATTTGGTCTTAAATTAGTTATTGAGTTAATTTATTTTTTTTTAATTTCATCTCTTGATACTTTATGTTTATATCAGATTTGGTCATTATTTTTTTAATTACAATGTATTTGATCTTTTATCATTTATTAAGTTAATTAATTATTTTTTCAAATGCATCCTTTACACTTTATTTTTATATTAGATTTGGTCCTAATTCTTTTAATTATGATATTTTTGGTCTTAAATCCTTTATTGAATTAATTTGTCTTTAGATTCCATCCCTTGATATTTTATTTTTATATTAAATATGATCCTTATTCTTTTGATTGTTATTTTTATTTGTTCTTATTCTTTTCTTAATTGAAATTGCTATCCAATTTTATCCCTTATGATTTGAATTTTTTTTGTATCAAATTTGATTCTCTTTCTTTTCAAATCTACATTTTTTTAAATGTCTTTTTTTTAATTTGTTGTTTCATGTTTATCCCTAATTATTTTGGTTGGTTTAGAATTTTATATTGTTATTTTTTTGTTTGCCTTTTACGTTATGATCTGGCCTCATGATTTGTGTTATAAATTTTAAAAATTAGACCGGGTTCGCTTCAATTATTTTTAAAAATTTCATCCATAATTATTGAGTTCGTTAAAAATTGATTTCCTTTGTTTTTTTTTTATGTTTTGGATTCTTTTGTGCATTTGATTTTTTTTTCTGATTTTTCCCTTCAATTTATTTTTTAATAATTAAGATTTAGCGTGATTCTACTAGCTCGCAGGTCTTGACAACATCACTTGGTTTTATTAGTACTTTGTTTTTTAATATTTTTTTTCATGAATATTTTTTTCCCGATTCATTATTCTACAATTTGATTCATGGATTTTAATATTATTTTTTTTAGTTTTTTATCTATTATGTCTGAATGGATGATTTTTTTTTTTTCACTCTTAAGAATACAATGATAGTGCTTTGGCACTATTTTTTTCAGCTATAAAGAAATTGACCTCATCCACAGTAAAACGCCGGCCATCAATCTAAGTATAAACCAAATTAAGAAAAGAATCACAGGAGAACGAAAGGAAAGGAAAGGAGATTCTGCATCGAATGCATAATAAAAAAAATCCTTGAAGGCATTTTTCGAAACAGTTTCCTTTCTTTCGAGAATGATTTTTATTTTCTGAAACAAACATGTTGTTTTTCGATGATTGCTGGGTTTCATAAAAAACCGATTAAATTATAACCATATCAGGTTACACATTGACACACTCGATGTTGAAAAAGGTGCCCCAGAAGGCACCAAACTTGTGGTGGGAAATCTGTGTCATTGTTAAAGTAAATTTATGATGGTGAAAGTTTTATTCCTGGTAGACAGATTTTCTACACGGCACAGTGACTCGGAATGAAGTTAATGCCAAAGCCAAAGAGAGAAAACAGGTAGATAGCAACAATGACTGTGACCTCAGGTTTTGCAAGGACAGAGTCACAGAAGCAAAGGAGCCCTACTTCAATGCAGATCGAACGCACTCCTGGTTTCACCACATGTGATAAACACTTCAATTATTATACAGATCGAGCCCTGTCCTTTGTGGAACAATGGGCACAACTCTCTTCGCTGAACCAGCTAATGACTGTCTGCTGATGAGCTCTCTTCACTTGCTCCTTCTGTATGGAGTACTGTGTGATGAACTTTGAGTTTTTTTTTTTTTTAAAAAAAAAGGGACCATGATGGAGCACCGTAACACAGCAGCAGTGTCTCCAAAATAACCGATGGATCTCCAAGAGGAAGGAGGTTCAAGAATCAGGAGATCATATGGTAAGAATAGAGACCATGAGACTTCAGAGAACCAGCCAATAAGATGATGCCATGAGAGCAAATAAAAAAAAAATTATGGATACAATGTGACCAAATATACAAAAATTCGAGTAGCAAATTGAACACTGGTTCACATCTTGAAGCCCAATCACTATTACTATATAAAATATCAAAGCCCCACCACGGTCCCAAGTCCCATCCTTGATCATATATCTCCCTCTACCTCTCACACACTCAACTGTTTCTCACTCTCATACACGTATACATACAAAGAAGTATCATATCATATTACTTGCTATTACTAGCTAGTCGCTACTAGTTTCCAAGGTTTAGATGGCTGAGAAGTGGAAGCTATCGAAGAAAGAAGGTTCATCTTCTTTCACAAGAAGTTTCTCAACAAAGAGTTCATCTTCCAAGGCTCCTCTCTTGAGGAGCTCATCCCTTAAAATCTCTTCTCCAAAGTGTCCTCTTCCAAGGAGTTACTCTCAAAAAAGCTCTTCCATTTCACGTAAATGTAGTAGCTTAGCCAAGGAACAGAAGGCAAGGTTTTATATCATGAGGCGCTGTGTTGCCATGCTTGTTTGTTGGCACAAACACGGTGATTCTTGAAGGAACGTGCAAAGAGATCGTGTAAGGGATTAAATGTATCTTCTTGGTTGCTTCTTCTTCCTTTTTTGCCTTTCCCTTTTTCTTTCTGAAAGATGGATGTTGGGTTTGATTGAACTCGTAAATTTTCTACCATCTGACCAAGAAGATATTGATATCATAGAGAGTTAATATCAGTTGTAATTACAATTTGAAGAGAGCTAGAATTTTCAACTTTTTTTTGCAAGAGATCATACATCAAATATAATTCTTCAGAAACTCCAAATAACTTTCTTCATTCATTGATTTTTATTTTCTCTGCATGCATTCTTAGTCCTATTGGATCTCAACACTAGCAAGACTTGTTTTGCTCTGATATTGGAGTTGTCTGATAGCAGTCTTATCTCATCTCTTTTCTGTTTCCGTTTTCCTCTCTGTTTTTTATTGATGGGGAGAGAGATTTATTTCAGCTGTTGGAACTGGCAGTAAGGTAGGACATTATTAGTTATTGGATCTGCATTGGGAGTGTCACTCATCTTTCAACCATTGATAAAAAAGAGTTCTGTAAAAGGTAATACCAGCAAAACTGATCCTCCTACGAACAACTTGCATACAGTTTGATTCTAAAGTAAGAATCTGGACTCTTTCCAAGCATCTCTCCCCACTAATGAGCACATAGCATCTAATTTTGTCATTTAAGCACTGAAAAATATCAGAAACCACAAATGATTTGACATGACATGTCCCGCCTATTTGATGAACTTGAAGATTAGAACTTGTCATAATGGAGAAGGTATCTAAGCTCTTAGCTCCTCGATTTTCATCAAATATTTCAACAATCACACTCTGGCTAGGATGCATCATGCCATCGCAATCTATAATCCTAAAAAAAACCTCATATGTGCAACTAGATGAGTCAATAAAACTGAAGCCCGTGTGCTATTGTGTGGAATGGAACATGTGAAACTGATGCATTTTATTGGAGAAAGTATGCAGTACACATGGTATCTACACTATTAGTCACGGAAGAAAGTGCCACCAGTCATTGTTTCCTCAGAAGAACATTGGAAGAATTTAGGGTAAAAAGCAAACAAAAAGAAAAGAAAGAGGTTGCATATTCTAACTTTCCAAAAATCAGTCGTGGAAGACAGAAGAAAAATGTTCTGCAGTTTAAATTTGAGCAGAATCAAGCATTACAAGCTTTTGTTTTTTGTCTAATAATTAAAAACCAATGACTGTATGATAATTTAACGTCATTTCTTCATTGCAACTGGCAGGATTGAAATGGCATCAGATCAAGCAATAACATGGAAAAAGACCACTTTATGATCAGAATGCCATTGATACAAAATATTCCACCACAAGGTTATTTACATGTCACCTGCGATAAGAGCAGCGTCGGAAGTTGAAATGAAGCCGCAAAATCCCTCTATCAAACGCGCTCCATGAATCCCTTTTTATGTCTCGTGTCCCAATCTCTGTCCACAATTCGGAATGCCATGTCCTCAGAAGGTGGCCCTGCATGAACTTAACCTTAGAATGCGGGTCTCACCATTGATCCCATCATCCTCACATGTATAAGTTGGAGTTTCTGTCCTGTTAATCAGGTCTGGTGAAAGATAGCAAACTTGTATCTTCGCACAATCTTTGGAGGTGGATTGTCGTGATCATAGTGAGTCCTCTTATATTTGTTCCATTCATATCCAGTGTGAATAGCATCGAAATACTTGGGCTTTCTCGGTCGGTACTTGTCGTCGTGCCACCATTCTACATGTGAATCCTGGTTCACTTCTGTTGGCGTGGGCCTAGGAGTTTGTTTTATTTAGTTTCCTTTTCTGTAATTAATGTTAATAAGTCAACATTTATGTAAGAATAAGAATTTTTTTATGGAGGTGTCAAAACTTAAATTTTACTAGTTTTGAATCTAAAATTTAAAATTATTAAAGAAGAGCTAGAAATATTATTATTTTTGCAGGGCCCGGGTCCTTCCACCCTCCCTTACCTCAACCCCTCATCCATGAGATGTTTAATGCATGCTTTTGATTAAAAATTTATTTGTTTTTACGTTTTAAAAATACTATATTTTAAAAAATATTATTTTAATATATATTAAAAGCAATCATTATCAACTCTAAACTCCTCCTTCAAACATGGAGCATGATACCTACCCCAGCGGGCCAGCATGGAAACTGAAGTGTTATACGGTACAAAGCGCTGCATTTGTGTAAAGGACTGAGGACTCGATCCTGTAGCAAAAATCCTATAGCTAAATTTAGTATTCGAAAAAACATAAAAGCCATTAGTACTGTAACCCTAGATACTTTATACTCCATTATTTTGTCTTTCTTATCTAAACTTACAAAACTTGCAATTTAGATAAAATTATTTTTTCACATTGGACGTTACAAGCTAGATTGTTTGTGGACAAATTGATTAGTACACTTTTTTTTAGTATATTTAAATTATTTTATTGTTTTTAAAAGCAAAATATATATATATATATATATATATATATATATATAGACACACACACTTTTCACTCTTTAGATTTTTAAATTGATTTTTCTTATTTTAATGTTTGACATTAGACTATTAGACTTGAGCTTTATAATATTTTTTTCCTTTTCTTTTATGTCAATTATCTTGATCTCATATCTTGGATCACGTGTTAGTAAAGTTAATCTAGGTTACCATTGTCTTAATATTTTTTATGTTAAGAAAAGTTTAACTCGGCCCGCGATGTAGCACGTGCCACCTATTTAGTTCATTACTACAATGCAATGACATTTGTCCACTTCTAAGAAAAATGAGAGGATTGTGAGTTAGAGGTAGTCTAGTCTTTTCACATGACTCATTAGTCATTAATGATTTGATCAAGGGTATGTATGACTTTTCCATGTTTTTAGGAATAATAAAATGACTTAATTACCCTTCAAATTTGTTTTTAAATTGTCTATCAAGGGTATTTAAGTCTTTTTATTTTTTAAAATACAATAAAAACATATTTTTACCCTTGGAATAAAAAAAAATCAATTCAATGGCCTTTTGGTCTTTTCCTGTTGTTTTTTTTTGTTAATTTCATAACTATCGGGGGTAATTTGATCCTTTTAAGTTAATTAATTAATATTAAGATTTGAAAAATTATTGGCGCATGGTGTCCACATACCCAAGTGTTGAAGGTGTCCATACCAGTTACGCGGCACGTGCAGTGCCTCTCAGTGGTCAAACACACCATTTCACCATGTTTTTTAAAGCACTCATTTATTCTTTTTCTCAAGATGCAACACATGTTGGTAAAGGTGAAGCGGTTTGTCATTGATCAACCTTTCTCTTTTATTTCCTTCTTTTTCCACTCCTCCTTAAAAAAAATACAGTTTAGTTATCATTATTTTTTGTATTTCAGTTTCAGTCTTTATTCTTTTTATTTCTAATTTTAGTTCTTGACTCTTTTATAAAAGTTTTAGTTGTTTTTTATTTAGTCCTTCAATTTCAATTTGTCATGTATTATTATTTCAATTCAGTTTTTATTCTTTTGATTTCTATCTTGGCTCTTTTGATAAAGTTTTATTGGTTTTTAATTTTATCCTTCAAACCAAGTTTATGGTCTATTGTTTTTTTTAAAAAATTTGATTGTTATTCTTTTGATTATTTTTTTTCTTTCATTGATTTAATTTTTCTTTTCAATTTAACCCTCTAATCAAGCTGTTTTGATTGCCCTCGAATTTATTTTTTATTTTGATTTTCACCCTCGTTCATTTAATTGCAATTCTTTTTTATCTTTGATCCTTGGTGTAATTGATTTTTTTTTCCTACTTTCTTCTTTCAGCATTTGATTTATTGGGGATAGGGCATTGTTTCACCATGTATAGTGCTTTCGATCTAATAACTTGGGTCACAGGTTTAAAAAATTAACGTTGTCGAAATTCTTTTTGGGTTTTTTTTTCTGATTTCATTGTTCGATATTGGTTTTTTTAAAAAAAAAGATGTACTTTGTGGTTTTTTTCAAAAAAAATATTGGTTTATCTTGATTTCATGACCTACGCCACAAGTTTTGCGGGTTGGCTTGCCTCTTATTACTCAGGTTACATGTTTATCACGCCACCTTAGATTAATTCGAGCCAATTTTTTGTTCCTTTTTTTTATATAAAATTCCATACTTCCAAAGGTTTTTTTCCAAGTTATTGTGATTTTAAAAAAAAACAATATGTCTGTTTACTATCGTTGGATTTTTTTTATTGTGTAACTAAATTAAAACCAACTTATTAAACTTTATCAGAGCTATGAGCTGAGTTGTTTTTTAATAAAAAACAAAAAAAAATACATGCTTGCGGCACCTAGACTATTATAGGCTTTTTTTTAGACAAAGAAAAATGAAAATGATTGTGATCTTAATGTTTTTCTGAGGAAAGAAAACCAAATAATAAATTAAAAGAACCATGCACATATATAACTAAATAAATCATTAACTTGTGCCTCATTACATATCATAATTTCTTTTATTAGAAAAATAAGAGCGCATGATTTTTTAATGTCTTTTTAAAAAAAATCATAAATGGAGAATCTCACTATGGGCAAGCATTCACACTGATGAAATGATGAAAAATAAAAAGAAAATTGTCTGGTAAAATAAAATATAGATAAGCTTGATATCCAAAGCCAAAATTGTCTAATGCAAGTGTATTTTGTCGTAAAGCTTATCTTTTACCACAAAATAAATTTTTTTTATCCCTAAAAATAAAGTTAATTTATATAAAGCACAAAAACAAATCATGGAAGATGAAATTATACCTCTCAATCACATTTAAAATATAACAAAGTTAGAATCATATACCCACATCATATCGATTAAATGTGTTGTCATCTTAATACGTCATCCAATATGTCTTGATTTTAGTATTTAAAAAGTGTTTTTATCCAGTATGCATGAAATTTTAGACTTACTAACATCTTAATATTTTTTTTTTAGATAGGAAAATAATGATTTGACTAGCGGTGGAGGTGAGCTTATTTTTTCTAAACTTTAAAAAAATGTTAAGAACAAATATGAAGATGGTGGCATGTTGGATAATATATTTTAAAAAACACAGAACTAATTTAATTTAAAACCATGCTCCCTTTGTAAAAAGGCATAAATTTAATAGAAACGATGAATTTAAAAATTTGAGATAGCTTGAGTTATTTTCAAAATTAATAAAAAATAGAGTATAATCCCCTAAAAAAATAGACAGTTCCCTCTACGCTTCAATTTCCACTAGCATAAAAAAAGAAAAAAATAGTTCCTCTAAAAGGACGAACCTACTCAATAAACTCTTCCACTTTCCCTATCAATAAACAGTTAGATGACGTTATGTAACTTAATTAGTCTCTCAATTTAGAGTGTATTTATTGTTGTGCTAGCTTTTAAAAAAAAATTAGAAAAATTATTTTTAATTGTGATTGATTTGATTAAAATATGTGTTTTGTTAAAATTGTAATTGAAATTGTTGTTTAGTAAAAGGTATATCCAAGTGTTTTTTTAAATTATGATTGAAATTGATATTGATAATAAAACAACAGAAAATGACATATTAATTTTTTGTTTTTCAAATACATTTATGTGCATTTAATTATTAATACATTGTAAAAATATTTATGCAAATTAAAACACTGGTTTTTTTATTATTTCATTAAATTTACTGAACATAATTCATATACATTATGTATTTTACTGTAATGTACTTGTTATTTATTATTAGAGTACAGAAACAAAAGGAATTAAATTCATTTATATATTTCTTTTTACTTCATCATTCAATAAATTAATATTAGTATAAAAATAATTAATATAATTTTTTATAAAAACAATGATTATTAAAAAGCAAATCCATGTCTTTCTTGTTCACGGATCAAAAACCTCAAGTTTTGTGATCTACATCTCATCAAAAAATTCATTCAAGCTAAAAAAAAAGGGGGGGTCTTAGTTTGCTGGTCATTCACAGACAAGGGCATAGATGACGTGTCAAAAGTACAGTTTTGCATGCTCCAGCAAACGCTCATTGGTGAATTAAGGATATATACTGGACAAAATAAGGGGGAGAAAGGGTTGTGATTTCATCAATGAACAATTTTTATTTATGCTCCAATGAAGAGCAATGAACTCTGTAATATATTACAAAACCTCCAGTGAACTCAATGGTCAGCTTTTAAGAATGGCAAGCCAGAAATACAAAGAAATCCAATAGGAATGCTGGTGGGCAACTAACAATTTTTCAACGAAAACATTAGGAAAGCAGTAGTAGCAGCATCAAAATTTTAAGTTAAAATTCGCAACCCAAAAGAAAAAATCATGATCATAGCATTGTTCAACACTTGGGAAGATCAGATGGTGGAGGAGGGAGCTTCTGACTGGGAAGTGTTCCATCCAAGACAATCCATGCCATCCTTAACCCCCAGCTCAAATGTACATCGAAGTGGCAGTGCATAAACCATACTCCTGCATCACAACACATTAATAATGTTGATATGATTAAAAAAACATTAGTGGAATAAATGAAAACTCTCAAAATAACAGAATGAAAAAGGAAAGGGTGTGCTTTAATTTATTAATTATCATTGTTATCATTGTTATTATTAAGAAATAGTGTTACGAACCTGGATTGTCTGCATAAAAACGAATTGCCACCCAGCCACCAGATGGCACACCAACAGTGTTCCTTTCAACAGGATCAACAAGGTTAAAGTTCTTGGGGTCATTATTTGGATCAAAATTCCCAAACCCTTCTCCAACAACATAGAAATTGAAGCCATGGAGATGGAGAGGGTGGCTTTCAGCACCCAAAATGCTAGTGCCCTGCATCACTACCTCCACGCTTATGTTAAATGGTAGCACTACAAGCTTGGTACCATTGGTCACAAAAGTATTATTTGGTGGGGTCCCTGTGTAGTTGAATGGATGGAGAGGAGAGCTTGGAAGATCAGAGGTGTAAACCCCATTTGATTTTTTGAAAAAATAGGATTGAAGGAGTGCTGTTGAAGGGAGAGCCATGGAGATGTTGTTAACAGAAGCTGAAAATTTCGTGCCATTAGGCCCTTGACATGTCTGATTTTTTTGGCACGGGCTGTTTCCCAGACCAACCGTGAAGAAAAATTTCTTGTCCACTGTTTGAGGGACATTAACCGGGAATTGAGAATTAGCCAAACTGTGAAGTTTTCTTGTGAAATTCGCAACAGCATTTGTAGCATTAATCGGAGGAAGGGTTGGTTTAAAAGTTGTTGAGTTTGAAGAAGTTTCATACTCGAGTATCCCTGCAACAGTTGTGTTGTCAAATGTTCCTTGGCCAGTAAAATATGGTCTTGCTAACATGTAGAATGATGCATTTGGGGCAATGGGTTTGGTCTTCAGAAGAACATTTGTGGTCTGTCCTGGTGTGATAACCAGAAGGTTGGTCTCAAAAGGCTTCACATAAGTTGCATCCACTTCAACAACGGTGAAGGTGTGGTTTGCAATGCTGAAAAAGAGCTCATCATTGAGTGCAGCATTGATCAATCGGAGAAGATATGTCTTTCTCGGCTTCACCTTTAGCTTGTATGTATCTACAGGTTATAAACATATGATACAAAAATAAATGCCCAGGCATGTGTGTGTGTAATAAGCTTTCAAGTATCAATTGGGTGACCAAAAGAGCTATGATCACTTACTATTTGCTGAGCAATTGTACAGTGGACCTGTAAGTCCATTAAAGGTGTAGGCTTCAGAGACATTTGGGCCCCCTCCTGTCTGTAAAGCCTGTCTAATCACTACCTCAGGATCAGTATTGAACCACTCTCCTGTGTTTTATTTAATCAAATATTTTATTAATTAGCTTGTTTGACTTCAGAGAAGATAAATCGGTGAGTAAAATAACTGAATTATTTAAAATATTTGTAAAAATCAATCTAAGATTAATAAAAAAAAAATAACTTAAGAAATTAAATCAGAATATTTGGTTAGAAAATTTAAAAATAAAAAGGTAAATAATTACCCAACATGATAGTCACTTCCTTGTGGGGTTTGGCAAATGGGTAAGAAACGTTGCGCTTAGGGAAGATGATAAGAGGTCCATAGACAGAAGCTCTAAGCCATGAGAGGTGAGCATGCCAGAAGAGAGTTCCTCTTTGTCCTGTAACAGTGAAGTTGTGCACATAAGTCTGGTTTGTTTGAATAGGGCATTGTGTGATGTATGCTGGCCCATCTGCCCATCCACTTTGAAGTTGTCGAATTCCATGCCTGTTCAATTCAATTCATTTCATCACCAAAAGTACACGTTAATATTTACCACCAACACGAATCATATATATAGATATAGTTTAACTACATGTCATTGTTAATCAATCCATGAATAACAGTGCCATACAACAGAAAACTTGATCACTTTCATACCAATGGATGCTGATGTTATTTGGAACATGATTGACCACCTTCACTACTAAACGGTCACCTTCTCTGGCAACTACGCGAGGCCCCGGGAACTTCCCATTAACAGTCACCATGCTCTTAGTGTGGCACACCCGGGTGACATTTGTCAGTTCAATCTGAAAGAAAATTACAAGTAACAAATGTTACTTACATATGATATGAACATGATGATAAGCTAGCTAGCCAGACAAAAGCATATAATTAAATGCTTAGCTGAGTGTTAGCATGCGCAAAGTGTATACATATATATATAGACGTACGTTGAACTTGTAGTGCCTCGTGATGCCAGCATGCTTTGCACCGGCAACCTCAGGAAAGGCCCAGAGGCAGCTCATAGCAAAGACTAGAATTGTCAGAAGAATTCCTGGTGATGCAGGGACTGGAGCACCCATGCTTTACGTGCCAAAAGTGAAGTTAAATTTGCTACTATTGGCAGAAAGATGGATGGAGATAGGAGCTAGGTACTATTGGTGAAACTCAAAACTTTGCTTCTCTTACTGGAATTATATGATCATTAGACCCAGTGGAGGGTGTTTATATAGGCCAATAGCTTATAGTTAGAGTAGTAGTGTCTGGTTGATTAGGTAATCAGATGTCTCGGATAAGACAAAAGAGAGAGAGAGGGAGGGAGTTACCTACTGTCGGTTCATGTTTGATTTGGAGTGTAATCAAAGTCAATTAATTAGTTAATTTTACCCGTGCTTTAGCTTTAGTTTGAATAATATGGTGGACGATAGCCTCGACTTGTTAATTACATAAATATTTACCATTACTGGATAATCGAAAGAAATGTCAGCATGGCATTAATTTTCCTCCTTCGTAAGTAACCCTTTTTTATTGAAAATTCTTCTCGTAAAAAGTTTTCCTCAAAAACCTATGAACAAGTCGCATGCTTGTAAATGAAATTTGACTTATTATGCCCACGTTTAGTGATGAAATGTATCTTCCACCAAAAAAGCTGGAGAACATGAGGGATAGGAAAGATCATAGGTTTTCCGAAACCTATGTTCCAAGGATATATTGGGGGCTACGTAACTGTCAATAAAAATAGAAACCTCGATCTATCTTATTCAGCTACAGAATTCAAAGATCAAACCGCTGGTGTGGATGACCAGGGCAATCAAAGAGATCCCATTTGCCGATGAACAGGGCAATCAAAGAGATCCCATTTGCCGATGAACAGGTTGTTTTTTAGTCAATTTAACGTTCCATGCTAATGATTATATTCATAAGACTTACTCACTGGGACTGTGGGACATGTACAGTGGTTGGTGATAACCTATGTGTCAACCACACTCACGCACTTGAAAAATCACAAAGCCAAGGAAGAGAAGGACATCTGAGCCACCTTTCTTCCAAGCAACAAAAGAATGATCGATATATAGAGATTCAGTTTGTTTAATATATATAGTCACTTCTTTCTGTAAAGAGCAAAGTAATCTCTTAATCTTAAACATGAAGTTACAATTATATCGGATCAGTAGTAACTGATATATAATATGTAGGAGTTAACAGTCGAGGTGTGTGAAAGATTTTACTTGTGTATCAGTTTACTACATATATAATGAATTCGAGTTTGTAGGTGCACCAACTACGCTAGCTCCTTGTAGGATAATCCTATCTCCACATTTCTATATCTATAAGCAAGACATTATTTAGTTATGTGTCCAAGCTTGTTAGTCAATTTTTATTCAGTAAATCAAAAGATAGAAAGTTCATCAGATCAGTAACGTTTTATGCTTTTGGCGCATATATATGCATGGGAGAATTGAGGCGTCCATTTTATGCGAATCACATGATAAAGCCCTGACCGTTATAATGTATCAACCAAAAACACTAATGTATGCTTAAAATCTTAGTGAATTTTAAGTTCTCCAGTGGAAAAATCATATACAGGAATTGCCTGAAGTAATCAGAATGTTGTGTTTAATTAACGTTGTGACTACAAACAAAGGAAAGACGAACTCCCAGTCTGCAGCCACATATATATTTTTTTTCATATGTCTACATGGACATTAAGCAGAATTATTTTAATCAATCCCAAATCATAACAACTGCAATAACTCCCACCCCAAGGAACACAGCAACGAACTTGAAGAATGGAGTGTCGAAGTACAATTTAGCTTGTGGATGGAATCCTTTAGCTATGAGATGGTTGATGGCAACATAGATAAAAACTCCACATGCAAGTCCCATAGAGATACCAAAGATCCAATCAGCTTCTTGGCCTTGAGCAGTGGCATCAATGGCAATGCCTATCCCTACTCCAATGGGGCTGGAAATAGCAAAAGCAAAAGAATATGCCGCGGTTAATAGAAATGGCCTCTTTGGAAGCATCCTAAGCAGAGCGATTCCCATTCCAATGGCTGCAAAGATTTTGTGCAATGATATAGTCCAAAGATTCCTCCATGCCTCTCCCTTGGTCCCTAAAACAAAAATTAAGAACATGATAACACTGAGGTGTTAACATTAAACAAGAAAACTCCCTCGCTAAATTTTGCAACTCGACCCTAGCTACTCAAACTAATAACAAGTACCATTACCAAGATTTATATGTGCTTGTCAAATTATGCGTTATCAGCTATCACTAAATATAAAAAGCACCTCTGTGTGTGTGTACTGAGTAATACTCATCCATTGCATAAGTGTATTGGAGCTAACAATGAAGCAATGCATAGATCATTGATAACCCTTACATATAGTTACAGTTATGAATTGTTGAAGGCAACTGCCTATGCTTGCTAACATATTTAGCTCTTATGACTGTATGAGCTCAACTACAAAAAGAAATTATTAGAAGGTGTTAAGCATCGCATACATAAATATAAAGAATATCACAACAAACACACAGAAAAGAAATAACAATATAATTAACATAGTGATTTTACGTGATTCGGCTATGTGTTTACGTCTACAAGTAAAGAGAAGAAACTTTACTATAGTCAAAATCTATAATAGCTCACAAAATCTCACAATTTGACACGCTAGAAAATAAACCAGATCACATATTTACAGGAATATGTTTAATCCTAATGGGAAAAACAATAGTCACAATGATCTCCATTACTAGCTAGGTCAAACCAATCCTAACCTTAAAAGAACTCATTGTCAAATCTTTATTAGAATTAACCACATCATAACATAAGAAGATGGGATTCAGATTGATAAACTATCATAGAAGTTACCAAAACTCATAATATTAACAATGAAATCAAGCTACCAAATCCAGATTGATTAATTAATAACTTTCCTATCAGCTAGCTTTGCTAAATATGGAAGTTGCCAAAAGATATACAACTACAATTAATGAACCAGTGGAATTTCATTGCCATATCCCTTTGACAATTGTTTTAGTAGTCGAGGGGACCCCAAAATCTCTAGTTTTGTAGAAAGTGACTTGACTAATTATCCAGTAACCAAACCCAGATGATACCTTCATGCATCTCATGCGGTTTCATTGCAATGAAAGAAACTAACCAATTAAGAAAAAGCAGCATGGATGAAGAAACATGTGTTTGGGCAAACTATGAACTGAAAAATCAATTTAAAGAGGTTTAATTACCTGCAACTCCAACGGCTATTCCCTCAAAAACTGAATGAAAACACAAGGCAAGGATGAGTAGTATGGTGTCCCCAAGAGACGTGGTCTTCAAGAAAATGGGATCGGCATTCATGGCCACATCTTTATCATCCTCTTGAGCTACCCCTCCTTCATCCACTTGCACTCTAGCTTCTCTTTCAGCACCTGACCTTGTTACGAACATCACTATGCAATCACCAAGCATGGTTAAAAGATAGCCAGCAGAGGCTAGCATGAACGAGAAAGGGTATGTCTTGGTAGTGAGATTGCTAAGAGTATCAGCCGAATCGCTCAAGAAATGCATGAGAGAGGTCCCTAGAAAAACCCCGCCGGCAAATTGTGTGCCCAAGAGAAGGAAATTCTCGTTCCATCGATAGAAGTAGGGAGAGATACCACCTGCGAATGTGGTAACTAGCAGTATGATCAAACACCATACTTTCACCAGAATCAAGCTTTTCGAATGCAAATGTACGTTACCCTCGCTGCTGTCGTTTCCATCATGACCTCCGTGGCTACTGATTAAAGAGAATTGCAGGATCAATATCAGAGAGATCAACAAAGAGGTTGACTTGGGAGTTTTCAAACAAGGCATGAAATATTTAGCCATGAATTAATTGAGTGGATGTATCATCAACTTTCTTGATCTGATTTTGCATGATTACTTTCATTTCCCCCCCTATATATATATATATTACACGACTTTTTTTCATTTTTAAGCGAAAAATATTACATCATCCAAAAAAAAAAGTGAAAAAAGTATCACATATATATATATAATGTTATCTGTATACAATGAGATTGAATCAAACGGAATAATTAAATACAAGCAGGCGGATGATCTCATGCTTCTGCTCCATTCATCTGTAGTACAGCTTTGCCTGATGTACTACACACCAAATAAATCGAAGGACTTCCAATCTCCAATATATATGCATGTTGTACTTCACTCTTGATGGGAGTTCGAAGCATGTATAATAGTCAATACTTAGTTATCGAAGAAATATAAGAATATTAATTTGTAATTAGTACTAATTTAATTTAATGACCTAGTTGTGATGAATTGCTTGAGGCTGATCGTTGGATATATAGTTAAATGGCACTCCATTTTGTTTAATTTCTTTTATATATGTAATCCCTTCTGGGTCCAATGTTTAGCAAGTCTTACACCAATAATTCATATAAAAAAATAAGGCTAAATTGTACATAATCCTTTGAATTATTGGTCGGGGCATCATTAGTCTTTGGACTAAAAATTACGTGCCAACAACAATCCAGACTAATTCCGTCGGTGAAAATTAGGTTTCTAGCCAAATGAAAGGTTTATTAGGGTAATTTTTTTATTGGGGTCACATGAAGGGCTCCCACATCCTTTTAGCTAAGAACAACTCTGGTTAATAACCATATCTAGAAGCGAAACACAGGGAGGAAGAGAGGAGCTAAGAATTGAGCAGCCTTAAATTCCACAACAATAACAAACAAAACACGCAGATCCATGAGCATTTAGGGTGTGTTTGGTATTGTGGTAACAGTTGTGATTGTAGTTTGAAAAAAATTATTTTATAAAAAGTATTTTTAGTTGATGTTGGTTTAAAAAAATATATGTTTGGTTAAAACTGTGGTTGAAATTAAGATTGAACAAAAAGTAATTTAATGTGTCTGGTTAAAAGAATGCTTTTCAAATTGAGATTTAAAATAATATATATATATATATATATGTATATATATGTATATATATGATTTTTAATTTAAATATTGTAGATTTAACTACTGGTATTAGATCATGAAATAAATGATATTGATATCAAATATTTTTTATTATTCCATTAAATTATGTGCAATTTCATCACGTACGAAATATATCCAACAAGGACTATATTTTCTATGGTTTCTTAAGTACACAACAACAAAAACTGAATTTTTTGTTACGTTATCAAACGATCTCCTTCTAATTTTTTTAATAAAACACAATTACACAAAAAAAAAAAACTGAATTTTTTTTAACCGGGTCGGACCCGGCAAAAACATAATTGGACTTGCAATCAAATTCTGTAAATACTACGTCATCAAGCGATCTCCTTCTAATTTATATAGTGTTATTAAATAATATTAAACACTAGTTTTTCAAGTAAAATATAATTTAAAAAAAAATAATTTTTTTTTAATGTAAGTAGTTATTCACCTTGCACTGTTCACGTGAACAGTGTCGCACGGCTGGCACAGTGTCCAAGTGAATATTATATTCACCTGAGTGAACAGTGTCCAGGTGAATTATATTCACCTAATTGCAGGCATAAGAAGCAGCTCTCATCTTCTTTTCACGATACGGTGTTTCGAGTAAAAAATTAAAAATATACATGGATCCCACATGAAAAGCTGTTAAATTTTTATGTTACCAAACTTTATATTTACACGATCAGCTTTAAAAGCAAATCAGCTTTAAAAGCAAAAGCTACCACGAAACAAACACCCACTTAAACTGTTGGGCAGCCGTAGATTTTCTTTAGCCTCTTTGTTTTTCTAAACTGATTGAAGGAAACTCGTGTGTACATGCAAAATGACATGAACAGGAAACAGTAAAACACGGTCTTCGGTCCCCGCCACCCAGCACAGTGTAGACTGTGGGGCAACCTTGAGTTTAGCACCTGGTCGAGGCTTTTCTGATAGTATTATTTGTGATGTGTAGACTGTCCAACGATGGGCTTTGAGATTGACAAAGTTTTGAGCAATGTAACTTTCACAAACGTTTTATATTACAGATAGGTTGGATTCATAATACATCACGCCTGAGCAGGAACATCGTCATCAGCCATGCTCAACAGGGGTGACCGCGTCACAACTTTTCTTTTGCTTTCAGATCAATGCTCAACAGTTGATTTTTGCTTCTTTCTAATCCATAATATGCAGAGCTAAGAATGAGGGAGCGATACAAGCTAAATTTTCCTCTGGTCAAGCAAAGGTTAGATAAAAGCCCATCCTATAAATTATTTACACAGGCATAAGAGAAATTCATTTTCATGCAATCACAGATTGAGACATGAGAAAAGTTTTCCTACACTCATTGATTTACTTGGGCAGTCATTAAACCATGTCCGACCCATCAGATTCACTCTCTCTGCTTTCTTGCCATCCGGAACCGATCAGAAATTTACACACTGGGCACGTGCCTTGTTGCCGCAGCCATGGATCGATACAGTTGGTATGAAACTGCAAACAAGGAGAAAACCAACATAGATTTAAAGTCATCAATACAGCATACAAATTAAATGGAATGCTTGTTAATGACTTAATATGCCAAGCATTTACCACCAGAAGATATTTAAAACAGTTGATTCAGGGTTAGCTAACCATACAGCAACCATTGAAGAAGTTACACCGAGACTCAGTGAGAGAATACGAGACACAAAGGCAATGGTAACAAAACACTCAGCATAGATTTTTGGTATTCAGTTAAAAGAAAAGGATTTTCAAAGAATAGTAACTTTAGCTAAAATTTTGAGGAATATCTGGTTCACTCACATTACAATGGAAGGCAATGTCGTTGCTTATGCATTAGCAAAAGACAGCGTGAGCAGATCAGATGACTTAGTTGCTTGGTTCTGATGCAAGTTTGGTTTCATCTGTGGTTTTTAGGTTTTCCTTGTCCTAACTTTTGTGTAATTTGCCATTTTCTTGATGGCTTTTATATATTTATATAAGATTTTCAAAGAATAGACAAATGCAGGTCATAAAAACTTTGCAAATTTAAAGATCGAACTTCAATTTAAAGACAATTAGACTGTGATATATCTTAATAGTTTCAGAAATTCTTCCAAGATAATAACCCAAAATAGCATCTAATATAAAAAAGTTGCAGTTGGGCTAGTCTGTATGTCAGCAATTAAAAAAAAAAAACTTATTTTTAAGTCAGTTATAGTCATAAATTTGGTAAGGGAGGGAGGGTGAGCATGCCAGATTCACAGGTGATTCATGTAAAGCATGTGAGACCTCAAATAATTAAAAGGACAGTTGATAATATAAGTTGTTGAATGAAGTCTAAAATTTTTGGCAGACAATGATGGGACTTGGGAGCCAGAGGAAAAACCTGGTGCAAACATGGCAAGCTACGAACTAGTTCCCCCCTGTTAACTTGCTCCAAACAAATGGTGCAAGTCAATTCATCTTCTGAAGTTTTCATGTTCCCATCTGCATTTTTCGAGTCTTGCTTTGTCTGCTTGTAAAATCAAAAGCAAGATTCTAATTGACATCCATAAAAGTGAACAGAATAACTATTAAGAATGCTTTTTAACTCCACAAGCATGAAAATCATACATAAATGAGTTGTTCCATCTACGGCCTAAAGTTATTCTGTTGCTCATTGATCAAATAACAAAAAGTGATGAACTACAATGCGCATGGAAAAGTTGGATCATTTGTTTCTGGTCAAGTCCAGAACTACTGTCACTGGGAAAGGAATATTTTAATGCACTTCAGGTTGGCCATTAAAAGCAGTGATTTGACTTTCACTGTGGTCCATTTGATTATTCATGATGTTGATCCAAAGACTAAGATGGCAAGATAGCTCATCACAATTTTGGATCAAGTTCTTTAGCAATTTATGTATTCCTCTGCTTTCAATGTTCTTAAACTGAACTACCAATTTTATGTAGAAGTCAAGATTAAGTTTCCATAGATTAACCCTCAGTGACTCAATCCTATTCCCCTCATGTCTGCTGCAGCTCAGGGCAGGAACACACCATATGCTTTTGACCAAACCCAACACAAATACATCATCAGAACTTAACCAAAATGGCATCCCGCAAAAGGCAATTTAAAATTATTCATTGAGAATTAATAAATGAGAAGCGGCAAATGAATGCTTGTTTATATGTGAAGTTTTATGTTCTTTCATCTGTCCTCTTGGTACGTGATTAGAGATTCACAAATATGATGACCACACAAGCTAAATGAATGATCAACCATAATGACTCATCAGAACGCATTTCCATTGACTATGAAACTAAACTTCGGTGCAAAAAAAGTACCTCAGCTGGAGCTGAAGATGAAGCATGCTGCAGAGATGCACTAGCACTGTCGATGACAAAATGGAAATCATGTCAAAACCCTGCAAGTGTTCAGGGGGCAAGGATTAATGCAAAGCATGCCAACTTACTTCTCCTGAACAGGGACCTTATACTTGTGAACTGGCAAGGCATTTATCTCTTCCTCGGTCATTGAGGTAGTAGAAGCATTACCAGAGTCCAGTGCTCTAAGAGTATCATAATCTGCCACAGGAGGGAAGGATAACCATCAGCATGTGCACATTCAAAATACACACAGCAACTAAATCACAGACCTACTTTTGTCTTGAACATCTCCAGGTGCATCTCCAACTCTCAGGAGATTACAAAACCTTATATATGGAAGTACACATCATAGAAAGTGTCATACCTAAGTCATCAAATTCACGGTCAAGAAGAGCAAGCTGGAGCCTTAGTCCCTGCAACCGTCCTCTTGTTGCAAAAGCTATTGATGGCGGCATATGCAAACGCAGTTCAGTGTGACCCATCAAGCCACTGGCTGCTGCAGCATGAGCTCGTGCCTGAGCTTGAAGTTGTTGACAAGTTGCATACATTCTCAAGCTTGTGGCCATCAAAAAGACACCCACAACCAGCCAAAGCTGCAAGCATAGATAGACAGGACCAGTGAATTCTCTGTTAATATTTCAGATATATCAGAAACACCAGTAAGGCCCATGCCTCTAGCTCAATGAGGGCATACCAGGAAGTTTGGTGACATCTGATGAGAGTTTAAAATCATGAACAGCAAAAGAACTGCTGAATGAACAGGTCAGATTTGGGTTAAAAATGATTCTTACTAAGGTGAAGTTAAAGATGTGTATCAATAAGATGGAATAACAATAGACCAAAGAGGTAAGAACATTACCCGTGACAAGAAAAGCAAGTGAATTGGAGTTAACTGGTCGAGCTGCATGAATACGCTGATAGGAAGAGGATAATTTAGTCAAATTGAATCTCTCATATTGCATATTTAAATATCTTATCTCAGCAGCAAAATACAAGTACCCAAAAGCATACATGCAAACAAGTGAACATACCACTGCAGGTCTTTCAGGAATGAAGCCTGAAAATCCACTTTCAATATCTCCTCTTGAGCCTCGAAACACAAAACTCATGGTTGCGAGAGCTTTCAAAGAACCACGCTTGTCTAAAGAAGTGACAGATAGTGCCTCGAAACTTAAAATCTACCAATGCCTCCAATATGTCTTAGAGCCAAAACAAACTTAAAATCTACCAATGCCTCCAATTGTCCTTGAAACCTTCAAAATTTTCCAAATTGAAATGGATATAATACTGCAACTTAAATTAAAGTACAATGATCCCTTAATTGTAACACGTAATGATCATGATAACTCTCCTACAAAAAGAACAGGATAGTAAAAGACATTTCTGCATAATACAATATTTCACACTTTTTTCAGCGGAATAACTCCATATGACAGTTTATTGGTGCTAGTAAACTCTCCAAGCAAAACCATTGTTCCAACTGGTAAAGGAAAATGCTAGCAGCAGTGTAACTACCTCAAAATACAAATATGAAATTTGGTTCTACTGGCTTGTCTTATTTAAACATCCTAAAAAATTACACGTTAACCAACTTATTTTGGATTCTATTTCTGGGTAGAGTAAAAAAATTGAGTGTGTTTTCAAGAGAAACTTCTTTTGATGGTGAGTTTTATTGTGTGTTCTTAGTTTTTATTTCCCATCAATGTTCTCATCAACACTAAACCAGCAATGTTTACAATATAATACGATGCTCAATAGAGCATAATGAATGGACTATCTGGGAAGAAGTCACGTGCATCGAAGACGCAGAGACTCGTTTGTGCTTGTATGGTAAAAATAAGATATTGTTCTTGGCAACGTAGTATGGCCAAACATGATCAAGTAGAATGACAATATTAATGAAAGGACTATAAAACTAAACAGCTGTTTAATTGCAGAATCAAAGTTAAGGATCATGTCAATTGATCATAACTGAAGAAAAACAATTTTCTCAAAGACAGATTAACAGAAGCGATGAATAGCTAAGGATTAATTTTTTAAACAATCATGCTATCCATCTTGTCTTGTACATAGAGCATTTATGAAAATTCCCTAGCAATCATCCACATAAGCAGCAGAATATGATATTTACTTAATTGAGAAACTAAACTAATATGCCCCCCTGAACCTGCATTTTATATTTTACATGCACTGACATGCAGACTAAAATTTTATGACTCCACTGTTAATTCTACAAAGCATTGAAGAGTCTAAAATATAGAAACCATCTCCAATTATAAAATTTACAGACCAGTGCACGAAATTCGAACTTTCTCAGAGATAAATGAGAAGAAATTAAGCACATTTTTTGTCATGGAATGAAGAAAATAGTAAAAATTTAAGAAACCCCAAATTTATAAATCATCTTTAAAAATTGCAAGCTAAGAGGAAGATCAGATGAATTACATGATCTCCCAAAACAAAGCTGTAAAAACCCAGAAAGTTGCAGTCTATAAGAAAAACAGAAAAAAGAAATTCAAAATCTCTCTTAATAAAAACCAAAGTAAAAGTTTTTGGAATGAAATCTTAGCGAGGGATCATGATTAAGCAAACATGAAAACAGAAATGCAGAAGAATAAGAGAGATGGACTTACAGTACTAATACAGAGAGAGAGAGAGAGAGAGAGAGAGATCAGAGAACAAAGTTGAAACCTTGGAAAATAGAGAGATCTTATAGTTAAGAACTATGTAGGAGATAATGCAGATCTCTTAGTTAGTGGGGTATTAAAAACAGTGGCTTGCTATTATTGCAATAACGCCTTCTTAATAACTCCTTGTCCGAAATGTAGTTGTCGATGTTGTGTTTTGTCTTCATCCCATTCTCAGGAGACCTCTAGTGCCTGCCACGTCGATTTTGATTTCGTCGAAATAATGCCACGTAAATTCTTGTTTTATATATATATATATATATTATATATATATATATATATATATATTATTTTTTATTTTTATTTTATTTTAAATGATAAGGGTATTTTGGTACCAAGATAACAACCGCATTCATCGAAAAATAGATGTAAATCTACTAGCCACCGGTTGTTTTTTAAAAAAATATTGTGTATATGTTAAAAGTATATTTATAAAAAATATGTATTAAATTGAAAGTTCTTTAATTTTTATAGCTTTGATGTCAAAAAAATTTAAAAAAAATTATTTAATATATTTTTAAGTAAAAATAGATTATACTATAATACCAAACACTTTAAGATATTATTTAGGAGTTCTGTTGCATCATATTTTTAAAAACCTTTAAATTTTTAATAAAATATAAATTAATTTTTTTTATTTTTTAATACAATGATATCAAAAATATTTTTATTATTTTTATATATTTTTTAAAAAAATTATTTTAAAAATATAGTTGATTTTTGTTTTTCTTCTTAACTTTTTATAGTTTTTTTTTATTTTAACCAATGAAGACGAGGTTTGATAGAATTGTAAAATTTATTTTAAAAAGCCATTTATAAATTCAAAAAAAATTAGAAGTTACAGGAAGAAATCTTTTGAACTTTTTAAATATTACAACATAAAAGTATTTCAACAAAAAAAAATTAGTAAACATAGTTTTTTTTACAATTATGACAAAAACAACTATCAGCGACAAGCATAGCAAAAACTACAGTAAAAAGTTGCAATTTTTTCAAACGAATCCTTAGAGCCAAGAAAGAAAAATGCTCCCCGAGAATCTCCTCCTCCCTCGAGGCCAGATGTCGTCCATGTACTAGCGGAGGTTTCTCTTTCAGCACAAATCATCGGTGGTCTGGGAATAGAAACCCCGAGCCCATGACATGTCTCTTGACTCTTGAGCTTGTGATGTGAAACCCGAGCTTAAGAAGGCGGACAGCTGCTCGGAGAACTGTCCCACCACCACAAGTTTTTTCACCAAAGAAATGCCCTTAGTCGTGTTCCTTTGATGACCCATGGGCCTACCTTCCTCGGTCTACCACCTAATACTTGTCGTCCTAGACTTGACTTGGGGATCCAATTTAGTAAATACATGAAATCTTCACATTTCAGGGCCTTTAGGTTGAGTTTGGTACGGGGAAAAAAAGGACAAAAACTTGTTTTGTATGAGAAATAAAAACAGATATAATTGATTGATAATAATATAAATTATATTTTAAGAATTTTATGTAATAATTTAAATTTATAGATTGAATTATTTTTTGATATGGTATCAAAACCTTAATGATCAAGTGATTACGAGTTTGAATATCATCATTCTATTTATATGATAAAAATTAAACACGAAGTAGTGTAAATCTATGCAAGTTTAAAGTTTATAATGCTTTCACATAAAGAAATGTGTTAGAAAATAATATAAATCATATATTAAGTTCTTATCTAACCGTATGAGCTATTTAAATTAAATTGTTTTTTGATAATTTTAAAATAAATATATATATTTTTAAAACATGAAGTGCGGAATATATATATATATATATAGTAGCAGTAACAAAACATAGTCTCATTCCCTAGCTATTCTATTATCCATTGGCAATTAGTAAAGAGAACTTAAATTAAAAAAGAAATACTGCATACTTTAAAAAAATGAAGGATTTTTTTCTTTAAATTATATCTAAAAATAACTAATAATAAAATGTTACTGGTTACTTCATAATCACCTTGAAAATTCTCACGAATGACATTTTCTTTACTCTTTATTAGCTCAACAGTTTCCTTTTAAAAATGGAAAGACTACAGTGGCTTGACTGGAAATCGGTGCAACTTGTCTTTGGTTGGTAGGTGAAAGGGACAAGAACCTCTTTTTATTTATTTACCCCAGGCTAAATTGTTTCTAGCTAGCGGTGCAGATCCAGCTGGCCCGTATTTAATTACTGAATTTAAGGATGACGATCGTCCTGTATTTTAAGGAAAAAAAAATATTACCATGGATGTTTGGATTTTATATGTATTTTAATTAATTATATAAATTTTTAAAAAATAACTATATAAATCTTCAATAATTTTAAAATTTATAAAATTCCAACAATAAACTTTAAAATCAAATCTAAAATCACATTTAGCCATGACTGTTGTGGTGGCTACAATTGTCTTTACAAATGTAGGATTGGAAATACTTTTACTTAGACTATAATTTAAAAAATTATTTGGTTATAGAAAATATTTATGAAGTTCATCTTACATTGTAGTAAGAACTTGAGTTTAACACAAAGCATGAATTTTAATTTTTTCTTGAATATATTTTTTTCAAGCCACAAAAATTAATTTCAATTATGACCCGGATAATAGATCTGAAAATTTGTCCGAGTCGACTTTCATCTTTTTTAATGTATTTTTTTATAATTTTTTGCCAGTATTTTTTTCGCTTTCTTGTTTATAGGGTCATCTTAATTTCATGTGCTAGATCATGTGTTTGATTTGTTGACCCGAGTTTATTCAATGCTTTTTTTTAATCTTTTTTTTTCTTGGCAAGTTTTTAAATTTATATTTTTAAATCGACTTATAATAAATTTATTGACTAGACTTGGATTCATGGCTTCAAAAGTGTTAGGGCTTTTTAAGATTTGAGCATATTTAGGATGTTTGTCCAAGTTTACTTGGTTTTTACACATATTTTCAATTTCTTCGCCTATGATTTTTCTATATTTAAAATTTGATCATTATTCTTTTAATTGATATTTATTTTATCTGAGATTATTTTTTTTTTCAATAAATGGCATCCTCCTTGAGTTTATTCTATCAAATTTTATCTTTTTTTTTTTTTTTTGCTTTTACAGGTTTTTTATTAATAATTTTCTACCGATCACAACATTTGAAATTAAATTGGTTGAGAATTATGCTTCTTCATTGAATATGAGTAAAAAATTTAACAGAATGCGGCTTTTAGATATTAGATCAGGTTTAAGAGATTTGCCGTGTTTTTTTTCCTTTTCCTAGATTGATGTTGTCTTATGTTTTATCATTTTCTTTTGTTATTTTTTTTATTTGATTTTTTAGGGTTATCCCTCAATAAATTTTTTTCATTTCACTCCTACCATTTTTTAATATATAAATAATTTTTAATTTCACCTCCTATGATTTTTTAATTTTTCAAGTCTGGTCTTAATTCTTTTAATTGTGTTTTTTTTTATTGCTATAATTTTTTTAGCCCATTCTTTTTTTTTTGGTTCCTTTTCTTTTGCAAGCTTTTTTATTAATAGTTTTTTCAACGATTTCATCCTTTAAAGTTAAATTGGAGAATGTTTAAGTTTTTTTATTGAACTCAAATCCATAATTTAACAATTTTAAGTTTTTTAATCAGACTAAATTTAGAAGGTTCACTTATACGTTCTTGGTTCTCCCTTTTTTTATGCTGATTTTTTTTTGAAGTTTGATTCTTTTTTTTTCTAGTTTTCTGTTAGTATTTGGTTGTTTGATAATCCAATTAAATTTGGGTATGATTTTTTATTTGTTTTGTTATCAGTTTTTTTTTATTATTTTATATATATAAATATTTAAATTGTCAATTTTAGTAATGACTTGAGACTTAATTTTTTTTTTACCTATCATTTTTTTTACATGAAAAAATTTTATCCAGCAGCAACACGCTCCCAACATATCTAGTTAACAACGTAACTGTCATAAAGTGATTCTACCTCAGTTTCCCTATCCTTTACAACCCTACCACGCAGGAGTTTTTAAATCAAGCAGCCTCCTTGGAAATTCAGGATCAAAATAGGTAAATAAGGATGTTATGGTGGAATCAAATTTGATGATTTAAAAAGAATTGATTTTTTTCATGTTTTATAATTCAATATTAAATTTATTAGAAATTAAGCTTGGATCTAAGATTTCATATATTGCAAGTTTAGAGATCATCCAAGTCTAGAAATTTCACCCAGGCTTGCTTGGATTTTCAGTTTTATTATTCAATATTCATTTAATTAAAGATTGAGTTTTTTATTTTTTTTATAGAACTTTTTTTTATTTTGAAAATTATTCATGTTATTTCAGGTCTTTTTATTTGTCATTTTTTATTAAATTTGATTTTTAAAAAAGATATATTATTAATTAATTAATTAATTAATTAAATACAAATATGAAATACTTGCTCTATAATATTTAATTTAATTTAATTTAATTTAAATAAAGAGATAATAAGATTTCAATATTCATCTATTTATCACAAAAAAAATTACTTGAATATTTTTTCTAATGAAAAACAAATATTGAGTGGAGTCTCGGTGTGGCGTGAACCCCATGGCTAGTGCTAACAATATGCAGTGTATTGAGTGCAAGTATATCTCTAGGAGCCCATGACCTATCATGAGACCATATGGAAGATGGTAGCCCTACCTCCTCCCATTAGGCATCCATGGTGAGATAGGAGTATATCTAGGATAGAGAATAATTAGATGTTCGTGTTATACTGCGGGTTTATTTTTTATTTTCATAATTTTTTAGGTCTTGATGTTAGCAAAATCTAAGGTTATTAACCAAGTCTATTTTGGATCCTATATCACCCATGAACCAAGATTATCTTGGGTCTGCATATGACAGGATCCAAGGCAATTTAGGTCTTGCACCTAGCTCCTGTACACTAAGAACCAAATGCTATTTTGGATCCTCTATCTTCGATCCTGCACCCGGTACGGACCTAAGGCTATTTGGGTCCTGCACACGGCCAGACTCAGGGCTATTTGTGTCCTGATTGGCCAGGACCTAAGGCTATTTTAGGTCTTGCAGCCTCCAGGACCTAAGTTTATATGGGTCCTGCCTCGGCCAAGACTTGATGCTATTTTGGGTCCTGCCCTGGTGGGTCCTACACCATTGTGGACCCAATATAACCATTTATAATATTAATAATAATATTTTTTTATTTGGCAAAGTTCTTATATTTTTTAATTATTTAAAAAAAATGTATTGTTTTCTTCAATGGTAATAATAATTTTTTTTTCAATTTACTAATAATAATTTATAATTCTACCCTTCACATCAATTATTATTTTTTAATTATTATTATTATTATTATTATTATTATATTAATAATACTATTTTTTTATTAATACTTTTAATTATAGTAAAAATAATAATATTTATAACACAAATAATACTATTTTTAATTTTAATACTTTTCATTGTAATAAAAATAATAATATTTTTAATATTAATAGTTTTAATTATAGTAATAAAAATATTTATAAGATAAATAATAATATTTTATTATATTAACAATAATATTAAACTTTTCTGATTAAAGTTTACATAGTAATATTTTTTTCAAAATTTTTTTTAACAATAATAATAATGATAATTGTTATTATTTTTTTCTTCAATTTTCTTCTATTCTTAATATTAATACTTTTAATTACAATAATGATAATATATTTAGAATGCAAATAATAATATTTATTATAATAATAATATCAAACATGCCTAGCCAAAGTTTCTATAGTAATAATTTTTTTGAAAAATTTATTCATAATAATAATAATAATGATAATTGTTATTATATTTTTTTTATTTTTCTTCCCTGCAGGGTCTGTCAATCCATTCGGCGAGTTTCTAAACCCAAGAGCTATGAGAACAGACCTCGGCAGCCGGGTCTGCACCCAGCGCGCGGGTCTGCAAACCTTACCTTGTAGGTCTGCACACTCTAGGCTCGCGAGCCTGTAAACCCCAGGCTCGCTGGGAGACCTGCTCGCCCTGAGGCTGCAGCTAGGCGAGCGGGTCTACCCCTAGTGCCCAAGGCTGGGCAAACCCTGGGCCAGGTGTCTGCATACTAGGGCCTCGGCCAGCCCCAGCGCCTGGGCAAACCCCGCGCCAGGTGTCTGCTGCCTAGGGCCATGGCCAGGCGCGAGTAGGTGGGCCCACGCGCTGGTTGGCAGCCCTAGCGCCAGGTGTCGACAACCTGAGCTAATTAATTAATACTTTTAATTACAATAAAGATTACAATATTTAGAATATAATAATATTTTTATTATATTAATAATAATATTAAACTTGTCTTATGAAAGTTTATACAACAATATTTTTTTCAAAATTTTGTTTAACAATAACAATAATTGTTATTATATTTTTTTTTTCAATTTTCTTTTATTCTTAATATTAATACTTTTAATTACAATAAAGATAATAATATTTTGAATACAAATAATAATATTTATCATATTAATAATAATATCAAACTTGTCTGGATCCCAGGCTCGCGGGCCTGTAGATCCTAGGCTCGCTTGGATGCAGACCCGCTTGCCCTGGGGCTGTAGCTAGGCCCACAGATCCGCCCTTAATGCCCAAGGCTGGGTAGACCTCGTGCCAAGTGTTTGCATGCTAGGGCCTCGACCAGCCAACGCCAGGTGGCTACAGCCTGGGGTGCGGGCAGGCACGCGTGGCCTGCCCAACGCCCAGGCCTGATAGCCAAGCGTCATTTGTCCACAGCCTAGGGGACGTGCCTCCAGCCAAGCGCTTGGGGCCTGCAAGCTGCAGCCTCACCATGCCCCTATCAAGCAGTGCAATTCATAATAAAAGCACTCACAATACATAATAGCCTACGCTATATAAAACACTAATAGTTTTAGTTATAATTAACTTGTTTTTTTTTTTTAACCTATAAAAAAAAAAGAAAAAAACCATGTAAAATCACCTCACTGAGAGCCCAGCATACTTCCAAATAAAATCTAAATCAAGGTAGACAAGTGACCAAGCTACTAAGGAGCGCTTCTCGTATAATCATGAACAGTTTTTTTTTTTTTTCTATATGGGAGGATAAAAAATAGAAGTGATCTCAGTAGCAAACCGCTAATAAATAAATCTCCTCTTCCACTTTCTACACTCTATTTAGCATCATCGTTGTTGTTTCAGGCAAAGCTATTATCCTCATCTTCAACCAGCCCACCATATTTATTACGCACCGTTTGGGAACGCGGCTGTGGTTGTGTTTCTAAAAAATTTGATTTTTTTTTTATTAAAATTTAATATAAATTGTATGTTTTGGATCATTTTGACGTGCTGATGTTAAAAATAATTTTTAAAAAATAAAAAAACATCATTAGCATATTTTTGACACGAAAAGTTATTTGAAAAGCACCCGCAATCACATTGCCAAACACGCTCTCGTGCAAAGTTACACATCATCCTTCAAGGATTTACAACCTCATCAATGTGTAATACTTGGATTTAACTTCATCATTGCTCAAAGCTCCAAATTTAGACCACTCACGACACTCTGAAGTTGAACAAAAGGCAAAAGAAAGCCGAAAATGTAAGCACATGCAAGCAAAAGCTGGTGCTTTTTTAACCAATCTAGCCAGAAATTCCAGACACTCGTCATTTTACAAATAAAAAATAGATCAGAAATGCCCCATGAAAGCATTAAACTAGTAGTGCCATAATTAATTTGACCAGCAATATGACTGATCCGATCTCATGCTGCTTTTAAGCTCTTCATGGTAGAACAATAATATTTTTGTGCCGCGAGGCAGGATCGGATTCAAATGACAACTGAGCTAAATTCAGTCACCAATCCCATCTAGATATACAGCAAGCACTCAACAACAACAGTGTGATTTGCATGAGAAGAGCAGTCAGAAAACAAAGACAAGAACTTAATAGAATGAATGCCAAGGTTAAAATTTAATTGATTGCAGTAGATAACAAGGAAATGCTTTAAGACTACGGCCTTTCGCTCTTCTACTACATTGCGGATTAACACCTACACCTTCAGTTCAACTATCTTCTAAATTTCAGAAACCAAAACTGAATAATTTATCCTTTTGCTGCAAATACAAAGAATTTTTCAATATGAAGAGATAAGAAATCTCTGCTCTCTTTCAGTAAATGAAAAAAAATAATAATAATTCTTAACCTGTTTTAAGTGCCAAGTAGACAGATACATTTATGTGAAGGATAAGAAGAAGCAATCAAGTGATATCACCGCCTCTCAGCCCCTTCCTCAACTTCCACATCCAATCCTCTTCTCCTCCTTGTCACGCGACTTGAATAACTTCTATCAATCGATCAAGGTTCTTCAGATCCATCACGCATTCTTGACGACGAATTAGGCCTAATCCTCCTTAAAAACGAAGCCATACCACGAAAAACTCTCCTAAAACCCCCAGTACCCTCTCTTCTTCTACTCCTCCTAGTCACCCAAGAATCCCAATCACGAGACGGCCTACTGTTCCCGTTAAGCCCACCATTCCCACCACCATCCATCTCCGTAAAAACACCCGGAAACTCTCTCTCTCCACCTCTCCTTCCCCCACTAAACCTCCCAACAGCAAACCCACCACCAGGCAACCTCCATACAGTTAGCCCCACAAGCTCCCCTTCCACCTCCTCCTCTCTGGAATTCTCCACAGGCAACTCGTGCCTGCAAACGGGACAAGAGTTTCGCATCGCAAGCCAAGGAAAAATGCAATCAGAATGATAAATATGCTCACAAGGCATCTCACGAGCTTCGTTTCCTATCTCGAACGCCTCTTTACACACTGCACAGTACGTCTCCGAAATCACATGCGTTTCGTTTATTTCTACACTCGGCATTGATTCAACCACGACTTTCGATGCCGGCGGGTTAGGAACCGACCGGCCTAAACTGTTTATCTCTATCTGTGATAACTGGTCTAGTAAACGGTCAAAACCTGAACCCATTAAAAACTCAGACATCATCTCCGGTACGGGTCGGAGACCCGTACCGATTCCATCGTCATAGTAGAACTCGTAGGCGCTTCCATCTTCGTTGTCTTCAGCGGCGGCGGCAGGGGTGGTTCCGCGGAGGACGATCACTGGGTTAAACGAAGACCGGTCGCCGGCGTTGCGGCGGTTTCGGGTAAGGTTGGAAACCCGGCTACGGTTTTGACGGATATCAGAGGTGGAGTTGGATTGGATCTCTTCGACGAACCCACCGTCGCAGTGAGGACACGTGATGTTGCTTGTGTGGCTGTGTTCTTCGTCTTCGTTGTGAGGTGAAACGGTGACGAAGCGTGAGCATCTGTAACACCAATACGACGTTGTCGTCGTCGTCGTTGAAGCCATGACCAGATAAGCAAGTATCTAGAGAGAGGAACAGAGCAATAATTCTTGAGACAGGAAGAGAGGAGAAATGGGAAAGGGGAGGAATGGGTTTATAAAAGGGAAGAAGCGTGGACGGTGCCTTGAATATAAATTAGAGGGTTGATGGTGGACAAATCTAACACATGATGTTAACGCGTGAATTCCACGGAGTTAAGCGCTTTCAATAGCTGGGGGCCCTTTAAGCGCCGCTGGTATTTTATTTTGTTTCAATGTCGTCCCTTTCTCTTACGAAATTTAAAATGGGACCCCAACCTGACCTGAATATCATTATAATATATAATTTTTCTTTTCTCGATTAAAAATCTAAATAATCCATAACCCAAATAACTTGAATTGATAATCCATAAATATACCATCATATTGAATTCTGAGATTCCAAGTCATAGAAGCACCAATTAATTAAATCATTTCCTATTTTTAATAGATTATTATTCAATTGTCCAGATAAAATTGATTGTAAAACTAAAATCTCAAGGGGAATTTAAAAATCAAAATCCTGGTTTAAGAGGTGATATTGGTTGTTTTTTTAAAAAAAATTTAAAAATATATTAAAATAATATTTTTTTAAAAAATTATTTTTTATTTCAGCCTATCAAAATAAATAATAATTTAAAATAAAAAAATTTATAAAAACAAGTTGTACTGCAGCCAAAACAGCACGTAAACTAGCCGCTGGAAGTAAGTTAAACTTCTTCACACGTGAGAGTAAAGGAGGGGCGGTGAAGGGCAAGGGCGGGGGGAAGGAACTGTGCTTCAAATTTAAACGAAGATAAGATGAGACAAGGGGGCGCGTAGGGTTTGACCGGAGAGGCAGAAGAGAACGCCCAGTTTGAAAATTCAAAGCTAAAGGAAAGTCACCAGTCACCTGTTGATTTGAGGCGTTTCGCAGAAGATTCAAAACGCCGTTTGTCTCTTTACTCTTCCACTGTCGGATGGATTGGGCCCTACTTGTCCAAAACCGAGGACTCTGATTTTTATTTTATCCTGCAATTAGATTTTATTTAATTATTGCTCCAATTTTAATCCTTCCCTGCGCACTGATTCGGGTGGTAAAAACAAATTGTTCCAATTCATAAGGAATTAAGTGTGTGTTTAGTTACTTATTGTTCCAATTTTAATCCTTCCCTGCGGACTGATTCGGGTGTATGAACATTTCCTGTGACTTTTATTGTTTTTTTCCTCTTATTTTCTGAACTTCTTAAGGGCATATGTTTGAGTCTCTGCGGGGTAGAAATCCCGAATTATTTTTGGTGACAGCTCCAGATAAAAAGACAAAAAAGAAAAAAAGGAAAAAAGAGGCGAGCTGTCTCTCATGAATCCCATGGATTAGGGTGCCTGTATTTCTGTTTAGGTGCATGCGTTTAAAGCAAGTAATTATTGGGCTGCTAGATGCTATGGACGGACTGTTACTTATCGTGTGACACAGATTAGGTTAGAAATGAAATAGAAGTGAATTAGATGGTTTGCTTGTGATGCGTTACAGGTTAGATTACATTTTTAATGTAAAAAAAATTATTTAATCATTGTTAGTAGTATTTCTTTTTTAGTAGAAAAATTATGGAGGGCTTGACGTGGAACTATCAAGCCATCTAAGTTAACAGGGTTAACTTGTCAAACTCATATTTTCATGTTATAATACCGAGATAATCTCATAGAAAGTAAATTAAATAAACGATCAAGTTGATCTGCCAAACTCGCAACACATGTCATGAGATTAAGATAATCTTATAAAAAACAAATTGAAATAAATTACAAAATCTCGATTCTCAATTAGTCTATTGTTGAAGAATGAAATTTTAAAAAAAATCAACCTAAAAAACACAACACAATAAAACGACTAGAATATACCCGATTTATCCCAAAAAACCTATGGTCCATGTTAAGAGATCAAGATAATATCATAAAAAATAAAGTAAAACAAAACATAAAGCCTCATTTATAATCAACCTAATATTAAATAGTTAATTTTAAAAAACTAATTAAACAAATTATAACAAAATCATGAGATTAAATTTTTAATTAAAAAAAGACTATTGCAATAAAATATGTTTTATGAACACCGTCTCTTTTATTTTTTATTTTTTTTTGTCAATGTAAATGTTTATGTTAATTTTTAATTGATAGTGTTAATTAATAATAGTAGTAGTAGAATGCACAATTGGCATCTGGATATATTTTTTTAGAGTGAACAAAATTGACGAGGCTTTCCTAATGCCCGTGTCGTCTTTGACCGCTGAGATCTCTTTCTTTGCATCACCTTCCGCATCATTTTTCTATACGGTAGAGCACCCTCCACGCATATATGAAATGTATTTGTAATTATTTTTTAAAATATTAATTTAAAATAAAAATAATAATTAAAAAAACCATTTGGTATTGTATTGTGTCGTTTCCCACCCAATCCATCGTGCGAGCGTCTCGTGTGAAACCTTACGCTCTTACGCAACAAGTTGAAAGTGAAAAGTGATTGAGAAAAAATAAACATTGACTCGGTAAGAATGTCGTGGTTCAGTTATAGTCACGTTTACCTCGTTCATCGGTCAAAAAGCATTATAATGTATTCATTCATGCGTTGACACTGTGCGTTTTAAAAAATCTTAATTCTTTAAATTAATTTTAGATTATTTTGATGTAAAAATTAAATTTTAAAATAAAAAAACTTTAAAAAATAATATTTATAGTGATAACAATGTGCTGTGGAGTTCACTCCTGTCTTATAGCCATCCCCAATTTTCACCTACGTGAGATTTCATGCTGCTAGGTTCCATTGAAGGCTTGGCCCATTAGAATATAAAAACCACACCAAACCAAGCGAAACAGATAAGCCCATTTGTTTTATTAACAATAATAAATAAAAAAATCTTAAAACAGGCGGGAATTTATGTTACCTTTTCCTGTAAAGTGCTATTTATTAAAATGATATTTTTATTTAATTTTTTAATTAATTTTTATTTTATTTTTCAATATTAAATTTTTTAGAGATTAAGTTAATTGAAATCACACTTTGTGATTTGTTTTGATTTATTTTTAATGAATTTATCTCTATTTTATTATTTAAATCATAAATTTAACGGGTTAATTCTTGTTGACTCGAGTTTTTTTTTTTGTTATTTTTTAATTTTTTCATTAACATTGAATTGATTGAGAATTGATCTTCATAATTTGTTTCAATTCGCTTTTTATTTGATTATTCTGGTCTTATGACCCAGATCACGAGTCTGGTAGATTAACCCGGATTGTCTTGGGTCATTTTCTTGGATCCTTTTATAGTTGATTTTTTTCTCAGCTTCATCATTCAACATTGAGTTTATTAGAAACTGATTTTTATACTATGTTTTCTATTTGCTTTTTATGAGATTATTAGGGTCTTGTGAGTCGGAATGTAAATTGACAAATTAACTCAAATCAATCAAACATGTTGTTGTTTCAATGATTATAAAAACAAAATCTCTTTTTAAATATTTATTTTAAATCAAATTATATTTTCATTAATTATTTAAATTGTTTTTAAATTTATCAAGATGACTAGTAACATCATATCAATCCCATATGATTGATTTTTTTTTAATAGAGAAATATAAGTAATGATTAGATATTTTTTTATGTAAAAAAATTAATTAATTCAAACGACATTAGCTCGGGTCAATATTCCAATTTATATGTATATAGATTTTTAGACTAGCACTAGCCAGCCAGTTCGCCCGCGCTATCTCATGGATCGGACGAAAAGTCGCTGGCGTTATCAATGCTCCTTTTAAGAGCCAATAAAAATTCTAGTTGTGAATTCAAAGTTTCATACGTCTGTTCACTCGCAGCTCGTGGCCGGTTGAATGATTTTCTTAATGTAAAAAAAAAAAACTTGCCAACTTGCTTTTCAACTTTAAAATTATTTGTAATTGTTAATAAAATAAATTGAATATTATATTTATTAATGAATATTAAAAAATAATTGTTAATATTAACAAAATTATATGTGTCCTAGCCCGAGCGCCCTGCTTTTTTTTCGTGTACTTTGTTTTTTTTTTCTATTATTATTGTTATTATTTCATTATTATTATTATTATTTTTTTTTCAATTTGATTTGTCTTAAACTGATTTTCATGATTTATTTTATTTTATTTTATTTTATTTGTTATAAAATTATTATTGTCTCAAATAAACATTAAACTATTTTATCAGTGCTTGATTATATAAGTATTTATTTTTGTTATCATTTTATATTTAATCATTCAATATGTTTTTAGATTCATGAAATTTATCAGTCATATTATATTAAATCTCACGTCATTTATTTTTTGTAATTAAAAAGCAGCACCTGTCGTTTTTTTTGTGCCAGGAAAAATTGATATGGTCCATAACATAGTGTAGACCGAAGGATATAGTTGTTTCTATTATTCTATATATCTTAGACACAAAAGTTTGCTTTTGTGTGATGTATGGAATCGCTAATCTCTTATTTAACTCCTATATTTTATCACAATAGACTTTAACAACTAACGTACTTCTCTTAATTAAATTGGACTTTCATGTTCTTATTTATCTTTTCATGCATTATTTACAATGTCTTGCGTAATAATAATTCTATCAGATTTCATTTCTTGAATCCGTCGCATTGCACCGAAAAAGTATACAAGAACACAATGAATAATCATCGTTATAACTTGCATCTTTTCATTGTATTTGTTTTATTAATGTGAGTATTTGGACCAGATTATACGCATCACGATTAATTTCACGAATTTTAAAATTAACAATCATGTAAGTCTCTAATAACACTGAGAGAACTCGAACTCATAACAATTTGAGAGTTATCTTTTCTTTGTATTTTGATCTGAAATTGAATTGTTGATGACCTCGCTTATTTTTCTTTTTAGCTTTGTAGTTGCTTGAGCCATTCCTAAACGCCTATAATTATAACCAAATCTTCAAGCACTTCTAAATATAAGGTTATTTAGAAATGTGTTAATAGTTGTTTTTTAATTTTTTTTGCTTTAAAATATATATATTTTTATATAAACACACTTAAATTATAAAAAACACTAGAAAATTATCTTGAAGCAAAAAAATAAGTCAAATTTTCATGGAAAACAAATTAAACAGTAGCTCCAAATATGCATTGTAGTCTCGCATTGACCCCAAATAACCTAGATGCTTTCCTAACTGATCTTTAACATCTTATAGATGGTCTTAGCTCGACCCTTCCCTCACGTTACTTGAGCTTGATCCTGAGACAAAATGCTCGATCCGTGCCCACCCGATTCTTAAAGGCCTCGAACTTATTTCAACCTAATCTCTAAACACCTTGCCTCCATCATTGTACAACAAGTTGCCCACTCGAGCCCTCGTGCGTTGAACTCGAGCTCGATCCAACTTGCAGACAATATAGGTCCATTCTTGATCCAAGCACTAGATGCCTCGAGCCTAATTCAATTTTGTTGTGGATTTGATCTTAACTCAATCACTAATACACAGAAGTGAGCAAAAAATTTAAAAAATTAATTAAATTGAGAAAATTAAAAAAAAATAACTGAAAAAATCGAACTGTGAAAAAAAACCTATTAAAATTTTAAAAAAACCAACAGGTTTGGTTTTATAAACCTGAACTAAAAAAAAATGAACCGAACCCAAACTGGAAAAAACCGAGCCAAACCGGTTTGAACCGGTTTCCCTCCAAAATAACAGAACCGAACCGAAAACCGGTCGGTTTGAACCGGCACTAGAAAATTATCTTGAAGCAAAAAATAAGTCAAATTTTCATGGAAAACAAATTAAACAGTAGCTCCAAATATGCATTGTAGTCTCGCATTGACCCCAAATAACCTAGATGCTTTCCTAACTGATCTTTAACATCTTATAGATGGTCTTAGCTCGACCCTTCCCTCACGTTACTTGAGCTTGATCCTGAGACAAATGCTCGATCCGTGCCCACCCGATTCTTAAAGGCCTCGAACTTATTTCAACCTAATCTCTAAACACCTTGCCTCCATCATTGTACAACAAGTTGCCCACTCGAGCCCTCGTGCGTTGAACTCGAGCTCGATCCAACTTGCAGACAATATAGGTCCATTCTTGATCCAAGCACTAGATGCCTCGAGCCTAATTCAATTTTGTTGTGGATTTGATCTTAACTCAATCACTAATACACAGAAGTGAGCAAAAAATTTAAAAAATTAATTAAATTGAGAAAATTAAAAAAAAATAACTGAAAAAATCGAACTGTGAAAAAAAACCTATTAAAATTTTAAAAAAACCAACAGGTTTGGTTTTATAAACCTGAACTAAAAAAAAATGAACCGAACCCAAACTGGAAAAAACCGAGCCAAACCGGTTTGAACCGGTTTCCCTCCAAAATAACAGAACCGAACCGAAAACCGGTCGGTTTGAACCGGCACTAGAAAATTATCTTGAAGCAAAAAAATAAGTCAAATTTTCATGGAAAACAAATTAAACAGTAGCTCCAAATATGCATTGTAGTCTCGCATTGACCCCAAATAACCTAGATGCTTTCCTAACTGATCTTTAACATCTTATAGATGGTCTTAGCTCGACCCTTCCCTCACGTTACTTGAGCTTGATCCTGAGACAAAATGCTCGATCCGTGCCCACCCGATTCTTAAAGGCCTCGAACTTATTTCAACCTAATCTCTAAACACCTTGCCTCCATCATTGTACAACAAGTTGCCCACTCGAGCCCTCGTGCGTTGAACTCGAGCTCGATCCAACTTGCAGACAATATAGGTCCATTCTTGATCCAAGCACTAGATGCCTCGAGCCTAATTCAATTTTGTTGTGGATTTGATCTTAACTCAATCACTAATACACAGAAGTGAGCAAAAAATTTAAAAAATTAATTAAATTGAGAAAATTAAAAAAAATAACTGAAAAAATGAAAAATAAGTGAAAAAAAACCTATTAAAATTTTAAAAAAACCAACAGGTTTGGTTTTATAAACCTGAACTAAAAAAATGAACCGAACCCAAACCGGAAAAAACCGAGCCAAACCGGTTTGAACCGGTTTCCCTCAAAATAACAGAACCGAACCGAAAACCGGTCGGTTTGAACCGGTTTTGTTTTTTTTTAAAAAATCTGTTTTAATTACTTTTTTTAATAAAAAACAAACCGAACCGAAAATAAACAGCCCTTCACCATCATCTCCAAGCCTACTTGACCTTAATTATGTTGTGATATTTTAAAAATCCATCTTTTATCCGGTAAAGCTCGTGAGAACCGATCGCCAGTTATTTATTTCTTGGAAATCTAATAACCAAAATAAATAAGTTTTTTATATCTCATTTTGAGAATTAAAAAATAAAATAAAAACGAGAATGATATTAACCAACCCCATCATGATACTAGAACTGCCTGCTCGAGACCTGCCCAACATGTCAACGTTAATGCAATAAATAAATAAAAGGAAACCCTAGGCATTGAATGTCGCAATTCACATAGGAAATAGGTAGCCAAAATCAAATGGGCTTTGCTTCTTTCTAGAAAAATCGAAGAGAAAAGATCATGTACTCATAAAGGAAAGATCTTGAACCCATCACCGGACGAGGAAAAATAGAAAGACCTCTCGTTTGCTGTTTCTTAACGAAAACAAAAATGGTAATGAATTCATGAGAAAAAAAAGAAAAAGAAAAAGAAAACAGAAAGGAAACATGTCTACACATACAAACCATTGATAAAAACCACACAAGGGAAGTAAAGATGGTCGAGAGATATTTTAACTAACTTACCTGTACTTTCCCTCTTTAACTTACTTTTCAATTTTAATTAATAATGCCTCAAATAAATAAATAAAAAGGGCGTAAAAACAGAATCTAAAGTGTGTTTTGGGCGTTTCAATAGAAGTTTTTTTTAACATTTTAATTATTTTAATATGCTTATATTAAAAATAAATTTTAAAAATTATTTTAAAAATTATTTTTTAAAAATTTAGATATATATATATATATAAATAAATATTTTAAAAAACAACCATTTAAATCCTGTTTGGGACTCAATGGAGAGGAAGCAAAAACCAAACATCATTATCTTTATTTCTCCGACTACCAACTTCCCTCCATCGGTCGGTTGTCACTTGGTCAATTGCCCACATCTTTAGGACTTGACAAAATAATATTTTGTTTTTTCCCTTTTCTTTTCCTTTTTTTTTTCCTCCTTTTCTTTGTAGGTTTCAAAAACCCAATAAAAGAATTTTTTTAAAATATATATAAATATCTTACTGTATTTAATCAACTCCTGTGGTGGTGATATTGGATACTCAATTCACTCCAACATTAGAACAAAACCCTAAGGGTTCTTGTAAGAACCAATCGCCGCCATATTGATTTCTCCTTCAATAGAAGTAGAAAACCCTTTTCCTCTCTTGTTTCTTGAAGAAAAATTTCTTCTCTTTCATTATCTCTCTTTCACATACAATTTTTGTTGCATGTAAACATGGTGCACAAAGTTGTGTACTTTGTTTCATGAAATTGATTATGTAAGACAGGAAAGGAAAAACCCATCCTTCTATGTTGCTGTTTTATGCTTGAAAATGGAACCTTTTTGCAGTTAGGATTGGGTAATTATATTCATCCATAAGGTAGGTGTAAAAGTTTTGATCTTTTTTCTAGTTAGAAAGTTACCATCTTCAAGCTGTAAGTAGGGTCTTTGCTATTTCAAGCGTATGCAAGTTTTAATTTTCGAGACTGTTTAGGGTGTGATTATAAGTTGTGGGTGTTGATCAGTTTTTGAGTTGTTATAGTGGGTAATGGTCAAATTGGAGTCTTGAATATGTTATCTGAATTGGGCAGGAGACCGATGATAGGAGCTAATGATGGATCATTCGGTGATGATTTAGAGAAGGAGTTAGGGTTATTGTTGCGTGAGCAACGTAGGCAAGAGGCTGATGATCGTGAGAAAGAGCTCAATTTGTACAGGAGTGGCTCTGCACCTCCAACCGTGGAGGGTTCATTGAATGCAGTCGGGGGCTTGTTTGGTGGCGGGGGCCATGGTGGTGCTTCTTTCTCAGACTTTGCTAGCGGAAAAAATGGGAATGGGTTCATAACCGAGAAGGAGCTTAGGTCTGATCCAGCTTACTTATCTTACTACTATTCGAATGTGAATTTGAACCCAAGGCTTCCGCCTCCTTTGCTGTCGAAGGAGGATTGGAGGTCTGCACAGAGATTGAAGGGTGGAAGTTCTGTTTTAGGCGGGATTGGAGATAGGAGGAAAGCTAGTGGAGCTGACAATGGTAATGGTAGATCAATGTTTTCAATGCCACCGGGGTTTGAATCGAGGAAACAGGACAATGAGGTTGAGTCAGAGAACGTTTCTGGCTCCACCGAATGGGGAGGTGGTGGGCTGATTGGTTTACCAGGATTTGGATTTGCCAGCAAACAGAAGAGCCTTGCTGAAATCTTTCAGGTTAATTTCTATGATTTTGCTCAAGTCATGTTTCCTTTTGTTTGTGAATTTCTATTTTTTTGTGTGGTATCTTCTTTTTATCTTTATGGCATCAAGAATATCATTGGATTATTTTCCTTGAAATTTCAGATGTGGTATTCATTACTTCCTATTCAGGTTTGACACGTAATCTGATTTGTGCATGGAAGAAATAAATAAGTGTTTTGCTGTCCTTTTCTGATTGCCTACTTTTAATGTTATTGAAAATCAGTTTTGTTTTGTTGGGCTATTTTATCTGTGCTTGTTGAGTTCTCTATGGCTTGCAATCATTTTGCATTCAGTTTGTTAGTGTGCAAAAATGGTATAGGTGATGTATCAATAATCTGGCCATGACAAATTGATACAATAAATAGTTATTTTTATTCTCAAATACATGCCAAGTAGTCAATGAACTGCTCAGTATGTTTAACTTGTGAAGTCTGAGGAGCTTTTGGTTGTAATGTGGGATTTAGTTATGTCTGTGAATGTTCAGAGGCCATTATGAGGTCTATGCAAAACATATACTTTGAACTTGAGCTTTGGATTGTAATTGAGTTTCAAGTGCATCATATATGGCCTAAAAGTTGCCTCATTTGGATTGTTCACTCCACTATTATTCTTATGATCTGGTGTCTTGTATCCGTGCAGGATGACTTGGGCCGTACAACTCTTGTGACAGGCCCCCCATCTCGCCCAGCTAGCTGTAATGCGTTTAATGAAAATGTTGAGACCATAGGTTCAGCTGAAGCGGAGTTGGCTCATTTGCGCCGTGAATTATCATCTGCAGATACTTTACGATCGAGGGTGAATGATCAGGGCTCATCTTCTGTTCAAAATATTGGCCAGCCATCTTCTTATAGTTATGCTGCTGCTCTTGGTGCCTCCTTGTCTGGGAGAACTACTCCTGATCCTCAACATGTTGCCAGGGCTCCTAGTCCTTGTCCTACACCCATTGGACAAGGGAGAGTTACCACATCTGAAAAGAGAGGCATGGCTAGTTCAAACTCATTCAATGGCATCTCATCTGGTATGAGGGAGTCTGCAGAATTTGCAGCTGCCTTTTCTGGCATGAATCTGTCAACAAATGGTGTAATAGATGAAGAAAGGCATTTGCCATCACAGGTTGAACAGGATGTTGACAACCACCAGAATTATCTCTTTGGTCTCCAAGGTGGTCAGAATCATCTGAAGCAAAATACTTACTTGAAGAAGTCTGAATCTGGGCATTTACACATGTCTTCTGCTCCTCAATCTACCAAATTGTCATATTCTGATTTGGTTAAGAGCAATGGTGGTGAGCCAGACCTCATCAGCTCATCCTTGATGGCTGATAGGCAGGTTGAACTGCAAAAGTTGGCTGTTCCTAGTGGCAATTCTTACATGAAAGGATCACCTACCTCCACCCTTGGTGGTGGAGGTGGCTTGCCTTCACAGTATCAGCATCTAGATGGTATGAATTCATCACTTCCAAACTATGGATTGGGTGGGTATTCCATAAATCCAGCACTGGCATCCATGATCGCTAACCAGCTTGGCACAGGTAACCTGCCTCCATTATTTGAAAATGTTGCTGCAGCATCTGCTATGGCCATGCCTGGAATGGACTCAAGAGTGCTTGGAGGAGGTTTGGGGTCTGGAGCAAATCTAACTGCTGCTTCATTGGAATCTCATAATCTTGGGAGAGTGGGGAGTCCCATAGCAGGAAGTGCTCTTCAGGCTCCTTTTGTTGATCCGGTGTATCTCCAGTACTTGAGGACTCCTGAGTATGCTACTACCCAGCTTGCTGCTATTAATGATCCCTCAGTTGATAGGAGCTACTTGGGTAATTCATACTTGAATTACCTTGAAATTCAAAAGGCTTATGGTTTTCTGTCATCTCAGAAATCACAGTATGGAGTCCCATTAGGTGGTAAATCTGGTAGTTCTAATCATCATGGTTATTTTGGAAATCCTGGCTTTGGTGTTGGTATGTCATATCCTGGAAGTCCCCTGGCAAGTCCTGTCATTCCAAATTCCCCAGTCGGACCTGGGAGTCCCATAAGACACAATGAGCTGAATATGCGTTTTTCTTCTGGAATGAGTAACTTAGCCGGGGGCATCATGGGACCCTGGCACTTGGATGCAGGATGCAACATAGATGAAAGCTTTGCATCATCCCTATTAGAAGAATTTAAGAGCAATAAAACTAAGTGTCTTGAACTTTCAGAAATTGCTGGTCATGTTGTTGAGTTCAGGTATTTTATTGCACAAAATATCATCTTATGTTCATTCATTATGTTATTGTTTTGATTTAATTCAATGATTTGTAATCACTTACGAGCAGTGCCGATCAGTATGGGAGCCGATTCATTCAACAAAAACTCGAGACTGCCACAACGGATGAGAAAAATATGGTTTATCAGGAAATCATGCCCCAGGCTCTTGCTCTGATGACTGATGTGTTTGGTAATTATGTAATTCAGAAGGTACCAGATATCTATGCCTTGTCAATATACATTTTGTTATGTTTTTATGGTTTCTTCTTATGAAAGTGTCTGTATTTGTATATAGTTTTTCGAGCATGGGCTTCCATGCTTTGTTAATATACACTTTGTTATGTTTTAATGGTTTCCTCTTATGAAAGTGTCTGTATTTGTATATAGTTTTTCGAGCATGGGCTTCCATCACAGAGAAGAGAATTGGCTGGCAAGCTTTTAGGTCATGTTTTGACACTTAGCCTTCAAATGTATGGCTGTCGAGTGATCCAGAAGGTACCGTTAGCTTTTCTACCATGTTGCAATTTAATGTTACATGATACACCCTGATACATCTTCATTTGTGGATTATATTATGATGGTGCCTGAAAGTATAATTCTGAGGAAAAAAATGTACACTTCTGGTTCATGTGAAAAGTGTTGGTCAAATGGCTCAAAAAATCCTTCATTACTGGGGTTGTGGACACCAATTTGCATAATGAAGTGTCCTGCATTTGCACCTTGGTGACAACAAAGTTACCTATTCTGAAGGGTGCTTGTGTTTGTGTCTTGCTTTGGCCATTGCACCATAGAATAGAGTAATTTGCCTTGATTATGCACGAATTTATGGAGATCCTTTGAAAACACTCACCAATCAACCCAAGTCCAATATTATCAAGTGCACCTACTGAAGTTGTTGATTGTAACAGATTCTTTTTTATATTGTTCAGGCCATTGAGGTTGTTGACCTAGAACATAAAATAAAGATGGTTGAAGAGCTTGATGGTCATGTAATGCGGTGTGTACGTGACCAGAATGGGAACCATGTCATCCAAAAGTGTATCGAATGTATTCCTGAAGATAATATTCAGTTTATTGTCACAACATTCTTTGATCATGTCGTGATTCTCTCCACCCATCCATATGGGTGTCGTGTGATACAGGTTTGAAATGGTTTCTTGCATTTTTCAATTCTGTGGACCTTTCTGGAAGAAAAGAAAATTACATGGCCATTTCTTTAATTTGCAGAGGATACTGGAGCACTGCAAGGACGCAAAGACACAGAGTAAAGTTATGGATGAGATTTTGGGAGCTGTTAGTATGTTAGCACAAGATCAATATGGAAATTATGTGGTTCAGGTTGGTTTTTCCTTTCAAGGACTCCCACTTTGGATGCTTATATGCCACTACCTTTCTGATTGAGTGCTATAAGTTTTATCTCATGTAAGCTACTGGGTATGGACAGTACAGTTCTCTGTTTTTCATAAAAGAATTGGTGTTGATGTTTGCTTACAAATTATGAAAAGTGGTCCAGGTATTCGTGAGAAAACAGGAAGGAAGTCTTAGCAGTGTTCAGGAATTTTAATGTGTTTTTGATACAGCTTGGCTGAATCTCCAGCTCTATTGCCTTCATGTTTCTCATCCTTTATCTCTGTCAGTGCTTTAGGAACATCCATTCCTGCTTTGGAAGCTCTATCACGTGAATGAGTTTCTTGTCATTATCCCCCTCTAAGACGTGGTTCTATTTGGTAATTAGATAAATACAGTAATCAATAGAGTGTATTCCACTGCTTCTCTTATTTCTCTTACAAAAGAGTTATGTGCACCCCTGTATTTTTTTGAACTGACCAATAACATTTGAGTGCTACATAAGCAGCATGCTAATGACATTTATTTGATCCATATGCAAGCATACTGATAATATTTAAGAAAGAGATCGCTTCTTATGGAATTATTATAAACTTTCATTTCTAAGATACAGATGCTGTCATTTCTTTTGTTACTGTTTTATGGCAGTTGGAATTTCTTCTACGGATGCTGCTTATTAGCCATGCTGTGTGTTTGTAGAAATGACATTTCCCAATTATTGTTAATCACACTTGTCGTGTTGTCTTATTTTTAATCTTTATTGATTTGATTGGGTACTGGCTTCTGTTTTAACAGCATGTGCTGGAACATGGAAAATCTCATGAACGATCTGCTATCATCAAGGAGTTAGCTGGGAGGATTGTTCAGATGAGTCAGCAAAAGTTTGCCTCCAATGTTGTAGAGAAGTGTTTAACATTTAGCGGTCCTTCTGAACGTCAACTACTGGTCAATGAAATGCTAGGCACCACTGATGAAAATGAGCCTCTTCAGGTTTTGCAACTTTCTATGCACTTTTGCTTGCTAGAATCAAAGAACTTTGTAATTTTCAACTATCTATATATATTTTTGTGCGGGTGTGCTTGTGCGCGTGTGCATTTTTCAAATTTTGCATATGCCCATATCGTGATTAAGCATAACCATTTCCCAATTTCTTCTGCTAATGTTTCCCCTCATCTGTCCAGGCAATGATGAAAGATCAGTTTGCTAACTATGTTGTACAAAAAGTGCTGGAGACATGTGATGACCAACAACGTGAGCTGATCCTTACAAGAATAAAAGTTCATTTAACTGCATTGAAGAAGTACACCTATGGAAAGCACATTGTTGCACGTGTAGAGAAACTTGTTGCTGCTGGGGGTAGGCATTATTTCATGCTTATGATATTAACCTGATTTTGATTTGTAAATATGTCTGTATATTTGAAGTAAATAGCACTAGTACCTTTTCACCTTCGTTGGGGACCTTGGCATGGCACATACTAGTAAATTTTTGAACTGTTGTCACTCAGGATCCCTGGGAACCTTGGTGGAGCATTAGGCTCTGAAAGAGGAAGGTTAATGTGTTTAAAATAGCTGCTCCATGTGGTTTGAAGACATCTATCTGCCTCTCTCATTTGCAGTTTCAGTCTGTTTGAGAGCATGATTAGTTACCTGGAATTTACTGTTGCATCTTGAAGTTATCTGCCAATTATTTGTTCATAAATTTCACCAAACCAATAATTGACTGAGTTATTTTGCATTACTATGGGTTTGCATACATTTGCATTTGCATATAAGCATATGTTTTGCTTTGGAAAGCTGTCATTCAGTACCTGTGTATACATTCTTCAATTGACTTCCTCCAAAAATTGAGCCTATTGTTAAATGTTTCATGAACGCTCTGTTGATTGACAATATAAATGTATAACTGAGACATGTTTATGTAAAGAAAATTTATGCTTTCATTACCATTTTCTCCTCTATAGAAACAAAACAGACCTGGTGTATGCAAGACGAAGCTGGTAATGCTTTATAGCTGTGATGCTGTATAGCTATTTTGTTCTGAACTATATCTCATGTCATATTGCTATGTGGTAGTAAGACCATACAATTTCTTCAACATCGACTAGCTCTCATTAATCTTAAATTGCTTGCAGAAAGGAGAATTGCTGCGCAGTCCCTGCACCCTGCTGCTTAGTTCTAATAGGAAAGAAAGTTGTTTGTACAGCTAACCGAAGCTAGTGTGAGCTTCCTCTCTTTCTTCCTTCCTGTTTTAGAGCTACGTATTTACCTATCTTTTCAGAGAGGTATGGGCTGTTTGAAAATAAAGCTGCGTGTACCTGAAACTGTACATTCTGTAGTTTAAGGTTTATACATAGAGTTGAGAGCAAGCTGAGGTTCAGATGTTGAATACAACCTGATGCCCCCTGCAGAGGAGTTAAATGACATACGACTTTTTAAGGGTTTAAAAATGGTAGTCTAAACGTGATATGTACAAATGTTGCTATGTGGAGAGCTGCTAATGTTTAGGTGAGGCCAGAGTTTCATTCCCCCATGTATCCGGATTTGACTTTTTTTTCTCTCTTAAAGTACATTTTTCTTTCGTTATTCAAGTGTGGTTTATGTTTGTGCGAGTGTGATTGCTATATATCTATTATCTTGTCATGATGCTTCTGTGGTTGTCTTCTTGCTCCTGCGTCTCTTGCTAGAGAAAGACCAACCTTGTTCAGTTGTGATTTCTCATCCGTTATTTGTCTTCTGCGCTCCCCTTTTGGGCTGATCAAAGTTTGCTTGTTAGGCAGGGAAAAACAATTTTTATCTTCTTTTGAAGTTCACGAATTCTTTTAATGAGAGTAATAATAATACTACTCGAAAATAGATCGAGCATTCTCACATAATTGCTTCATGTGCTGATGGGATCTTCCTTCATGCTATCTCCCTGATTGCATTGCAGTTTTGAGAGGGTTGGAGAGATGTTCACTTGCCATAAAATATCACTATATCCAGTTTCAATCTGTGGAGTTTACAGACAAGCAGGGAGAGACATGTATTATATTTGTTGGTGAGAACTCTCGAACTAACTATTTTCGAGTGCAGGGGTGAAGAATCTAGTCGAATTTTAACGGAAACTAACCAGCAGTTGTTACACCTACGTTCAAGTGAAACAACTGATGCTCTAGAAGAGCAGGTTAGCTTCTGTTTTAAAAATATTGACATGAAAAATATAAAAAAAAAACCTCGCAATAATGTCAAACACACAAGGCTGCAATTTCCGTTTATTGAGTCAAATATATAAGAAAATTAGTCTGAAGGGACATAATTGTTCCTAAACACTGGGTTATGTAGAATCAGTTATCACCACATATGAATAAAATGAGATGGAGAGTATTTGGTAGTGTAGAATATTTGGAAGTGTAGAAGTGGTTGTTTTTTAAAATATTTTTTTATTTATAAATATATTAAAATAATATTTTTTATTTTTTTAAAATTATTTTTAACATCAATTAAAATGATATAAAAATATTAAAAAAATAATTTGAAATTAAAAAAAAAATTAATTTTTTTTTAAATGAAACGTAAAAACAAAAGAAATAGCCATGCATAGAAAGAATCAAGAAAAGCTCGCATATCTTTTACAAAAGATTACTCAAAGCTTACATACATGGGACTCCTAAATTAGTTAATCGTCAGTTTCATCATCCTCGTCGATCTTCTGCTCAAAGCCTCTTGGCCCAGACCCTGCTATCACCTTTCTGTTCTCCCCTCCCTCCTTCTTAGACTCCTGTTCCTTCTGAAGCTTCTTCGTCTCCCTTTTCTGCAAGAAATTAGTCACTCCCAGGCAGATTACCTGCAACCAAACAAGCCACCTCAATTTAGCAACAGTCCACATTCCAAAGTCAAAACTTTTATCAGCCGCAGTAAGAAAACCCATAATATTATGTGAATCTTGAAAAGTAGTGATTAGAAATCACCTCAATGATGAGAATGGATAGAGCAGACTGGAATGATAGTGCCGCCTCCACCATCATTTGTGGTGGACAACGTCTGATGGAAACTCTCGAAGTGGGGCTGTATCTGAAGGCACGACGACGACTTCTTCAGGGTTGGCTTAAATTCTCCAGATTTGCATGCTCCTCAAGAACTTCCTTGACCACCAAACCAATATCTTACTATCATTAATTTATGGTCATATTCATGCATTTAATATTACACGCATGCACGTACTATTCCTAGGAAATTCAAATATATTTTTGTTTATTTTGATATATACTTTACATTAGAACATATGATATATTGATGACAAATTTCTTTTATTAAAAAATAAGAAATATATATATTAAATTAATTAGTTTACAATAGATGTGTTAGAGATGTAATCCTCACATTGACCATGATATTGCTAGAAAATACACAATAATATATAACATATAATGTTATATAATAATTATACATATTAATTAGATCTCCTATTTCTTGGCTCAACCAAATATCTAAACCTAATTAATTCTTTAAAGAACCCTTTTCATAAATCACTTTTCAACAACCAAATGCAGCCTAATACATGTGCTTAATAAATTAAACTAACCCTATATGTGTTTCCTTTTTTTCATTCACTTAACTCTCTCTCTCTCTCTCTCTCTCTATATATATATATATATATATATATATATTTTGTATGTTTTTTTTAATTGCATCCTTTAATTTTAATTTTTTAAATTTGGTATAGTCTTTTTTTCTTTATTTTTTCTTACATTTTTTTTTAACTTTCAATTGTTTTCAATTTCATCCTTTAATTAAAATTTTTAACTTGTTATTTTTTAAAAAACAATTTGGTCTTCCTTCTCATTGTGGTTTCTTCTTTATTTCTTTTATGAAATTGTTTTTTAGCCTCTTAATCCAAAATTATCTATCCTCTCATTTTTTTTTAAAAAATTGATATTTATTTTTTTAATTGCTATTTTTTTTAGAATCGTTTTTTTGTGATTGAGTTTTATTTGTTAAATTTCATAACTTAAAATTTTATTTATTGAAAGCTGGGATTTGTGGTTTTTCCAGGTTTAATGTTTCTAAACAAATGGCTTGAGTATTGGGTTTTACAAGCTAACACAGGTTCCCATTATTTCTATTTTTTATTTTTTATAAGTTAATAAAATGAATTTCAAATCTTTTTTATTTTTTTTAAATATTAATGTAGCTTGAATATTTTTTTATATTAAAAAAAATTCAACTCCTCTCGCGGCGTGTCTCATGCCACTATATAATAATATACAAAAACATGATGGTAGGTTTTTTCATATTATTATCATGTAACACAGAGAGAATAATTAACATGTCACCATCCATTCTAAAAGAAACAGGGAAGAATTATTCCGGGACAAATGATTCTTTCAATTGGCATTACATTATTATTATTATTATTATTATTATTATTTTAAAAGAAAAATGCAATTGAGAAAGTGTATATGTGGGCCAACCAGCTCATATTCTACCATACCCATATTTATTGAAATAACTACTAGAAAATCATTGAATATCTCTCTGGTTCATCATTTATCATTTCTTCAGAGAGAACTTTAAATTATTTTATGTAAATATATTTTCTTTAATTGCATTTTTATCTGTTTAAAATAAAGAAAAATCCTGTTATATTACTCTCAAAATTATGCATGGACTTATTTTAAGGGGAGATATAAATAGAAAGATGAGAAAAATTATAATATATATATATTTCTCTCTTTCATATGAAATTATTGTCGGGGTAATATCAATACTTTATATGTATAGATTATAAAACGGTTTATTTTATATTTCATGAAAAATACTATGTATAAAATACGTACTTATCTAGAGAGAGCTAAGAACCCAAAGCTTATTAAATAAAATATTCCTTTTTCTTGTCGCCATTTGAAAGAGATGGTTGCCTTGTTTTAAATATTACACGTTCCTGTTTTATATGGTTAAGGTTGTTGTTTTTTAAAATATGTTTTTTTTAAAATTTATTTTTAATAATAACATATAAAATAATTTATTTTAAAAAACTTTAACACGCAAACACTAAAACGAAAAAAAGTTCCATCAACCATCCAAATTGTTATCTCTACTACTAATATTATTATTTTTAAATAAATAAATAAATAAAATATAATATTTTTGAGGTTTTTTTATAGCCTGTTTAAAAGTATGGTTGCGGTTTTTCAAAGTATTTTTTACTAATAAATTGTATTAAAATAGTATATTTTTATTTTTTAAAAATTATTTTTAATATTAGCACATTAAAATAATCTAAAAACATTAAAAATATATTAATTTAAAATAAAAAAATAATTTTTTTTAAAAATACTTTTAAAATACAAAAACAAATAATATATTTAATCATTCACCGCTACAGCTGTACGCCAACCCACGGCTGTCTCATTGGTCCATTCCTAAAGAATAATAAAAAGAGTAGTCGTAGGGCAATGACGGTTCTAAATTAAAGTTACTCCTGAAATTACCAAAACAACCTCAAAAGTGCACTCCCTTTGCCGACTTGGCATTCAACACCCAACCTTATTCACACCAGTTAAGTACTTTCACTCCCCCAATCTACCACGATCCACTGCTTGCGTGTCCGTCCTTCATTGGATTACTTCACATCTGTCAAATAGATAAGGCGAGTATCCATCTCCTTCTTCGAGCTAGGAAGCGAGAAAGTGAAGATATTTAGAGGATCAAAAATATCTGACAAAGTCATCCACGTTGGCATTGGTGCGAGACCAATCCATCCGGAATCTCTATCAGATATGGGGTTTATTGTATATTCCACCCCTATACTTTTTAAAGTTTATCAATATGGTTCATATGCTTTTATTTAATTCTTGATTAGTTAAGAAAGTAGTTGATAGTTCTCCGTAATTAAAATTGTAATCTTACATTATCTCAATTCGAGTTCTTAATTATTTTTATCTGTTAACGAAAATTGTATTAAATTAAGAATAGAGAGATAGAAGAAATAAAAATAAAAGTAAAAGGACTACATTTATAATATTATAGGGATGTAACAAATACGATTAGCCCATTGGATATTCGCACTTTTTCTCTCGCAAGAAAACACCCTCAAAATTATTTTCCTTCCCTTTTCTTTCCTGAAAACCAAAAAATCACGTCCACCGCTTCCCTTAATTATCTCCAATTTCTTCTCTGACTCCGATCCGCTTCTCTTTCCATTTCAAAAAAAAATATTTCTCCAAAATTTAAGCTACCATGGGGGAAGAAGTGAAAATGAGTGAATACGAAATCAACGATGGTGAAGATAAAATCAACGGAGACGATGAAAGAGTTGCAGTGTGGGAGATAGGATTACCTACACCTGATGATCTCACTCCCTTATCACAAACGTTGATTCCACCTGAACTTGCTTCGGCCTTCAGTATCTTCCCTGAGCCTCACCGTACTCCACTCGATGTCAACCGCGCTTCTCAGACCACTCTCTCCAATCTCCGCGGTCAATTAAACGCCTTATCGTCTATTAACTTCAAGTCGTTCAACGAAACGACAGGTCAAACGCACGACCCTATTGTAGTTGATTTAGATAATAAAACCGGAGCGGTGGATCGGGACGGGTCTGGATCCGAAGCGAGGAAGTTGAGGAGGATTGATTCGGAAGAGGAAGATTCAGCTTTGAGGACCGAGAATTCGGCGGAAGACCCGTCGTCTGCGGCGGCGAGGACTTTGAAACGGGCACGGCTCGTGTGGACCCCTCAGTTGCATAAGAGGTTTGTTGACGTGGTCGGCCACTTAGGGATTAAAAACGCGGTTCCGAAAACGATTATGCAGTTGATGAATGTTGAAGGTTTGACTCGCGAGAATGTAGCCAGTCATTTGCAGAAGTACCGGCTTTATTTGAAGAGGATGCAGGGGTTGTCGAGTGAAGGACCTTCTGCTTCTGATCAGTTGTTCGCGTCCACTCCTTTGCCGCAGAGTTTTCCCGAGAGTAGTGGCGGCGGCGGCGGCGGAAATGGGAATTTTGGAATCCCAATTCCGATGCCTTATCATCACCCTGCCACGGCGGGTGGGATGATGCCAATGCCAGTATATGGACATATGGGGATGCAAATGGGGAATAACAACGGTCATAATAATAATAGTACTGATAACCACCAGCATCACCAAGTTAGTATTAATGGTCATCAAAACGGGTATAATGGAAATGTTGTTCATGGTCATATGTTTCAGCAGAGGGATTGGAATGGGAATCATTGTGGTTCATACACGCATCATCCTCATCAAGTTGCACCTAATGACAACATGTGATGTTGGGAGGGGATATTTTTTTGGCATGCTATAGAGAAAGAGAAAAAAGAGGTTAGTGCATCCATCCTGTCCAATGTCTTCCACTATCAAGCCTGCACAAAGACTTCCTTAAGATGATAATGACAAAACATTATGCTTACAGTTCGTGCATCCACAAACCCGTTGGCTGATAATACTTGTTATAACTGGGGGAGTGACAGTCGTATTTTGATGGTCCATGTGCATGTTAGCATCACTGTTAACAAAAAATAAAAAAAATAAAAAAAATTCAGGCTTTTTCATGACTACTTAATACTTCCATTGTCATGACCCTTAATCTGAAAGAACTTATTTCGAAGATGAGAAAAAAAAAAAAAAAACTTGCTAGATGAAATATATGTTAATTTGCACCCTTGTACTGAAGTAGGCCCGTCTATAGATGCTGGGAGGTGCATTTTGCTGCATCCGTCGCCGTCCTACCTTCGTCTCAAAACTTTTAGGTCTGCCTATCAGCCTATGTATTTTGAATGATGTTTTTTATACATTTGGGTTTACAATTCATTTTCCCCTCTCTTTTGTCCTTTCGATTCTATTTTGCATAATGTTGTTATGTGATGGTTTATGTGCAGATCGATTTAGTATGGTTAGAATTTTGCTTTTCTTTTTCTATGACACAAGTCAATCAGGTACCAAAAAAGAAAAGAAAAAAAGCTTTTTCCAGCAAAAAATAAGGTATTTATGTTTCATGATTTGATGCAGTACTTATGCTGGAGTGGTCGTTAGTCATTTTCTTTTATTTTTCTTGTATTGAGAATGAATTATATAGCCTTATCATGCCAACTAGTGCGATCTCTTTGAGCTGATTTTGATGCCCATTGATTCAGACTTGTACTAACTTTGAGCTTGCAGGTTTGTAGCCTACCTATGTTTCAATAAGGTCCCCATTACAGGTTCCAAGATTCCCATCCCTGCTAATTGCATACTTTCTGTTATTGGACCTTTAGCTGACTGGCTGAGAGCTATTTTTATTAAAATTATCCCTTTTTCTGTAGATTCTGGAGATTGAGCAACCTGATGTAACTCTTGTGAGTTGCTGAGATTTCCGCTCTTCACAGACATTAGAGGGTTCGCAGGAAGAAATGCGTGGAGGCATATCCAAGGCATACTTCTTCCAGTGGTGATTTAGGTTCTGCACGTGTCAGGAAAACTTGCAATCCTTCTTTGAATATATCTCTAACTGTGGTTACCTGATGGCAGCAGGAATCTCACGTATTACTTATTGCCGCTTCCACATTGATAAGTCATAGCTTACATTCTTAACTTGTTCTTCAATTGATAAATGCTAAAAATTTTGTATTATTGGATATGTTAACTTTCTTTTAGGGTAACTTAGCAAATCTTTAAAGGAACACTACGCAAAGTCAGCCTGTCAGCTTTACCTTTTTTACCTCTCTGTTTTTACTTCTAATTCTTATTCATTTCTAGTTGTCTTTGAAAGTTTGCTGATCATCGAACTTAGCTGCGAATACTTGTATTAACGCTGAAAAATTGAACTTTTAGAGGAAGCCTTTTTAAATTTTGGTGGAAATTTTCTTTATGGAAGATTCTATTTTTATTTTGAATGTTTTGTTCGCATTTCTTGAATCCCTTTTGCTATTCTGCCATGTTTAAATTATTGTTTACTCTTATGAGGGAAATTATACATTTGACTTTTCAGACTGAAGTTGAGTTGTAGGTCTTAAATTCCTAGCTTGTAATAATGGCACTATCTCTGAGGGGGGAGTATTAACATAAGAGTCTTGTCGAATCATGGAAATATTTTGAATAGGGTTTGATCTAATGCTGGTTGCTGCAGGTACGAAGTTAATGTATGAAAATATTAATTATTGAACTAACAGGCATTTAAACCATGGGTTCATAAAATATGCATCAAATGCTGCTGTTCAAGGATTTATAGAACTGAACTTCCTATTTTGACAGAAGAAACCACCTGTCAGACGAGGATGGTTGTTGATATACAATGGCTTCGAAACAACAGGGCAGGATCAACCCCTCATTTTTTATCCTGGACACTTTTGAATTCGTCCCCCATGGCTCTGCTAATTTCTCAGCTGTTGAAATCTGTTGAGATGTTTTATGTACTTTTTATTTAGGGAAAGGGTGGATATTCTGAATTTTACCTGTCACTGAAATTGCCTGCTAACAGTTCCTCTCTCTCTCTCTCTCTCTCTGCAGTAAAAAGTTTAGTAAAGCAATGAGAAGAATGTGAATTAAATATAATTGATAAAAAATAAAAAAAAATAATAAATAAAAAGAAAAAAGATTAAAGTTGATATAAAAATAAAATTATATCAAATTCTAAGAGATGAAGCTAGAAAAAAATTAAAAAATTATTTAATATATATATATATATATATATATATATATATATATAGCAATTAAAAAATTGAGGATGAAATTTGATATAATAAATAAATAATAAGATATTATTTTAATTTTATGTAACTTCTGCAAACGTGTATTCCATTTAAAATAAAAACAAATATTTTTTTAAAAACTAAGTAAAATTGTTCTTTAACTAAAATGTGTTTTTTGTCAATTAAATCTTTTAATGGTAAATAAACCCAAGAAATTTTTAAAATAAGTAATACAATCTAATTATAACAAAGCACCTTCGTATTTGTAAATTTGTTTTTTGATAAAATATCATAATTTAAAAAATATTTTAAAAAATAATCCATTTAACAAATTGCCAATGATATTTACAAGCTGGGAGCCACTTGTATTATTAACAACTTTTTTAAACTGTTAAAAGCCTGACATATATTACAATATTGTTAAAGGTAGAGAATGATTCATTTATCTCTATGCTCCTTCTGTAGCTCATTTAGATTTTTATTTTATTTTATGGAATCAATGTTTTCATCATTAAAATAAAAATTTGATATGTTTATTGTTAAAGGTTACAAGTGACACATTTGTCTTTAGATAACTCTTGTAGTCTATTTTGATGATATTATTAACTGGATTGTAATATTTTGTTCTAAATTCTTGATGTTAATAATGACGTACGTTGACGAATAAAAAAGAGGTTTTTATTTGAATTTTTTTTCTTAGCAAAAAAAAAATCTTATAATTTGAGGTTTCAACTGAGGTTTCAAGTCAAAATAAAAAAAGAAATGGCTTCCACATCTCATGCAACAATCACCTCCTTGTTATTATGTAATTTGTGTTTAAAACGCAAGAATTGGATAGTAGAGTTTTATATTATTATCATATGCCAGTGATAATAACATTCGGATGTTTATTGGAGAATTCCAAGAAAGTGAAGTTGGAACAATCTGTTCTCTTTTAATCAAAGTGTTTCTCTTCTTTTGAACAACAAATTCTCTTGAAAGTTGATGGAGAATATGGTGAAAGAATCCCAACTTGTTTGTTTTTGCGGCAGGAAAATTATTATTTTTTATTTAAAACTAATTTTTTAGTGTTTTTGAATCGTTTTGATGTGCCGATATCAAAAATAAATTTTAAAAAATTTTAAAAAATATTATTTTAATATATATTTTTTTAAAAAACACTTTAAAAACATAATCGATATCGCAATACCACTGCCACTGCCAAGGAATAAAGAGAGCTATGTATGTGACCACGAATTAAAGAAACTTTGGGCAGAGGATAAGGAATGAGGCACTTTATGCCATGGGACTTTTGTAATATAAGAGTGGGCAAATTGCTTTTGATATATTGCGTGAAAAACAAAACTCATTTCCTTATCTTTGCCACAGATATGAAAGCAAAAGGCTGCGGATTTTGTTTTTAGGGATAGCCAAGGCCGAAAGAGAGGTGAAGGGTTTCGAATTATTTCCCACTATTCTCTGCCGCAACAGTAGCAGAAAAGAAAAAGGAAGAGCTTTTGCATAAATTAAAAGAAACCTAATATATTTGTTGATTTCATTTCCAATCCTCTCAGACAACACTGTGTTTTCTCTCTTTTTTTAGTCTTTAAAGTTTTTTTTTTTTTTAATCCTTGTACACTGTGTTATTTTGGATTCTGGCCTACAAATTTGTTTCAATTACCATGCCACGTGGTTCTCTGGATGTGAAAAAAACAAAGTCCTTATATTTTAGTTGATATTCAATTCTGAAAAAAAAAAAACTTGGTTCTATTGATTGAAAAATAATGAACCTACATGGACCCAAATTGACATCACCCAAACAGTTTTTCCTTTTCAAATATTCTAAACGTGCCATTTTATTTTTTTGCCTTAAGATCTTGTTAATTTTTTTTTATCCCTTTAGTTTGAAAACTATTTTTTTTTTGCTTCAAAACTTTATTTTCTTTATACATCAGTCCATGATTTTGAGAGATAAGAAAGAAAGTCAGTTGTAAAACAAAAAATAAGAAAAAAAATATTCGGTTGACTGCATTTGAACAATAAAAATAGTTAATCTTGGTGTCAACATGTTCTATTCGATGAGAGAAATTTGATAATGATTGCTTTTTTTTTTCTATAGACATGCTGAAAAAGCAGATTGGAGTGTGTTTGGATTGTTTTGATTTGGTTGATTTCGGGTTTTTGAGTGATTCTTGGGTTGATAAAGTGATTTTGGGGTATTTTGGGTGTTGTAAGGTAAAAATAACTTGACAATTAGATTTTTGATTCTTAATTTTCTGATCATTAAAGGTGCCTAAAAAATATAACAGTAAACGACAAGTTGCTTGCCATACAGGTGACCTGTTGCCCATTAAAAAAAGAGAGCAAACAAAGTTATTTGTTCTTGAAAAAAATAAGATAAAATTCAAACATGGACCAGACTTTTTAATTAAGATTAGGCATATGAGTCTACCCTAACATCCCTAATGCATGGGCCTTTCTAGAGGGCCAAACCCATACTAGTATATTTAATAATTAAAGTTTATGTCAACATAATTATATACTTTTTGTTACATAAATTCTTCAAGCATATTTTTTCTATTAAAAAAAGCAATTAAGGTTTACTAATTTAGAAACTATTTAAAGAACCAATGAAACTATTTTTTTTTAATATAATAGTATATGTAATTAAACTAAAATAATAATGCTATAATTTTACTCTTTTTTTTTCCATTTTGATGGTAAATGATGATGTCATGAAAACTTTAGATTAAAGTAGATTTTCCACGACTATATTTTGAACTGACTCATCCTGATTACTAGTTAATGGGCTTGACAGGGTGACTGAACTTGACCATTCCATGCTTTCTTGCAAACACAAGCTCTCCTGAAAACACAAGTCCTCTATCAATATCAAAATATGGGACTTTATAATTTTTAAGTAATTAGATGAAGAAGGAGAAATAATGTACATGAAAGAAAAGGAGAATGAAGAGTATAGAAAGTGTATGTGTGATTGTATGAACTTGAGTTGTTTTGTGTGATGTTCCTGCATGAACTTGTGAATGAGATTGTGTATAAAAATTATTGAGTGAACTAGTGTAATGTCTTTATAAGGACTTTTTAAATTGTTTTTTTTTATTTGATGACCTGAAGTATTTATAAATCTTGGTAACAATAACTTATCTTTTGAAGAGTAGTGTAATAATAAAGAATATTTTTTTCCTTTCAGGCATCTATTGATGAGTGGAGAAAAATGAACCATTATTTGTTATGTCTTATTGTGTCAATGGTGGAAAAGGCAGCGCTTGTGAGAAATCAATAAGGGAGGTAGATGCCCTTTGAGAGAACATGCTTACAAGGAGATATCTATTGGTGAGAAAAGCACAGGAGATTAGGTGTCATAACGACTTTTTTAGAAGTTGTAATTGTTGACCTTTGAGTCACCTATTAATATTTATATATTTTGATGATAACAATTGAATAAAAATGGTCTAATTATATACTTGGTTGAGAATAAGTTTAAACAGATTTTATATGAAGATCACATCAACAAACATGGATAATTAAATGAAGAAATCAATTAACAAGTTCATGATGCAAAGCAAGTGGAGATTTAGTTCTTAAGGATTCATTTTAGTACAAATTATATAAATCTTTATATTTTACTTGATATCACAAATTAAAATAAATTCACACTTTACATTGCATGCATTATAGGATTGATATGCATTTAGTTGGTTCAAGATTCATCAGGTTTATAACTGTTAAATTTGTATTTAAGTTAAACCGGTTGACTGCTTGACTAAGTGAACCAGTTGACCGCTTGTTCATCAGAGATGAACACTTGAGAATCTATAGGAACCGGTCAACTAATTGGCTTGACCAATTTGAACAGGTTGACTATTTAAATTGTTAGAGGAGCAGTAACGACTACTGTTTGCTAGAATTATATATATAACTTGTTTAATTGAAGAATTAAAAATAAATTTTGAATATATATCACATTCAAGCTATTTTAAGAGAAAAAATAACTTTAAAATTATCAATGCTAAACCATACTTATATAGTTGTGCATTAAAACCTTCATATTCTTGCACAAGAGTATAAATTCTCACATTCACTATGCTTAAACACCTTTATACATTCTAAGTGCTATTGAGTGAGCTATAGAGATATAAACTCCAATTGTATTATCTAATATTTGAGAGAGTGTTGTTACATTTCAAACAATTATAATCCTTCAAGAGTTTAAGTAAAAAACTCTTAAAGAGGGTATTTCTATAATAAATATAGGGAAAAATCATAGTCAATGTAGGGTATTTCTATAATGACTTGCTAATAAGCTATAAGTCTGAAAAGAAAAATAATGAGAAGGTGAGTTCAACAACTCAATGAGTAGCTAATGCTCAATATACATACACGAGATAATACAACAATTATGAATATATATACAAATATGACTTTAAGTTCTTACATGAAAGTTTCTCAAATAGGTCATAACAAGAATATCATAAGGTAAGGCTCATCAGAAAATCTAAATGCAATGAGCATGACGCTCTGTACTGTAGGATGATCAGTCGCCACAAGTTGATGACTTCCCTGACCAATTAGAGTTCAAATACGATGTGCATAAAAACGTGTTAACATGAGTATTTTGACTGGCATGCTAAAGATTCATATCATAATCACACGAACAAATTCATAAATTAAAGCTCAACTCACGACATCAATCAAATGAGGAGTTATCAATTCAGAAATATATAATGATTCATGTCAAAGATTCAGTTTTAATAAGTGACCATGATTAATCATAAATAAAGAATAAATAACAATATATGAATTACCAAGAAGTACAATCAATTTCATATTAACAATTCAAATATTTATACTAATCCTCTAACATATAAAAAATTATCTATTCATCTGACTTAAAAATAACACAGAAATAGACACCAAAGACAATCCTACTAATGTTCTATAGGAAGAATATCAAGATTATCTGAAAATAAAAAAAGACATACTCAAATACAACTTGAAAAGAATGTACAATCTATTTAATACATCTTGTTATGTTTTAAATATTGCTACCTTAATACCAAAGTTAAAAAAAGATTTCTTATGAGTTTTGAAGAGATAGGAAACCTCACATGTATTTCAAAGTTTTTGGTTCAAAATATTTTATTCTTAACACCTAAGATAAATTTGGATAAATTTGACTTAAAATCTGATGTTGGTATTTTTCTTGGTTATTTTTTTTTTGGTGAGACTTATAAAGTATATGGTAATAAAACATTTTATCTTGAGGAATCCATGTATGTTGTATTTAAAAAAAAATTAAAAATGATAAAATTATTGAAATTTTTGATGACATTTATATGAAAGTTATCCAAAAATAGTCTCGAACTTGGAAAGGAAAAAAGAAAAAGAAAAAGGAAAAGAAAAAGAAAGAAAATCTTCAGCAAACGTAAAAGTCACCGCTTAGGAAAAACACGGATCAGGACGCAAATCAGACGGAAAAGGTTATGGGCTGAAGATGGACAGATACAGACAGACTGACCTGAACCTGAAAATCAGCTGGGCTTTCATTTCACATTTGAACGAACGAAGGCAATGAGCTTGTGTTCTTCTGCTTCTCCCCTACGGAAACTGAAAGTATCCAAATCCGCCAACCACCTGCTTTCCCGCGCTTTAACAAGCCACAACCATCATGAGGAACACAGTAACAGCCGCACCTTCAACAGCAACCAGAACGCATCAAGTCCAGTTGATTCTGATCTCATTGCTGAATTCACGCGACATGGCTCTCTATCTAATCCTTACTTTCTCAACAAAATCATGTCCTTTTGTGCTAAATCGGGTTCTTTCCATTTGGGCATTCAAGCCCACTCAACCATTCTCAAATTGGGTTTTATTTCAAACGTGTATATTTGTAGTGCTGTTGTTGATATGTATGCAAAATGCGGCGAAATTTCAAGTGCACGAGTATTGTTTGATCAAATGCCTCAAAGAACTGTTGTTACGTGGAATTCGTTGATTTCCGGGTATTTGGCTGTCAATTGTCCGAAAATAGCTATTGAATTGTTTATCAAGATGTTAAAAGCTGCTATAAATGTGTCAGCGTTTAGTGTTTCGAGTTGTCTGGCAGGTTGCTCGCAATTAGAGGCCAGAGAAGTCGGGACTCAGGTTCATGGGCTAATTTTGAAAACTGGATTGGGTTATAATGTTGTTGTGGGAACGAGCTTGGTTGATATGTACTCAAAGTGTGGCGATGTTGATGATTCCAGGCTGGTTTTTGATCATATGGTGAATAGGAATGTAATTACTTGGACTTCTATGGTTACTGGGTATTCACAGATTGAAAAACCTGATGAAGCAATGGCTTTGGTTAAAGAAATGGTGCGTCAGGATCTCAGGCCAAATTGTGTAACCTATAACAGCTTGCTAAGTTCATTTTCTGGTCCTGGTTGTTTAAGTTATTGCTTGCAAGTTCATTGTTGTATAATTCAATTAGGTTTAGAGTCTAATGTGTATATAGCAGCTACACTGGTCACCGTGTATTCAAAGTGTAGTAGTAGTTTAGAGGACTTCAAGAAGGTGTGCTCAGTTGTTATGACATGTGACAATATAGCTTGGAATGCAGTCATTGCTGGTTACTCTAAAATAGGGCGTCATGAGGAAGCACTCAGATGTTTCCATGAAATGAAGCAGGCTGGTATTGATATAGACTCTTACACGTTAACAAGCGTGGTAGGAGCAATTGGGAATAGTTCATTTCTTGAAGAGGGAAAGGCAATGCATGCTCTCATTCACAGAACTGGCTATATTTCACACTTGAATGTTCAAAACGGGCTTGTTTCCATGTATGCGAGATGTGGAGCCATCGGTGATTCGAAGAGGGTCTTTTGGTTCATGGAGGAACATGATGTGATCTCATGGAATGCACTTCTAACAGCATTTGCTCATCATGGATATGGCAGAGAGGCTGTGGAATTGTTTGAACAAATGAGAAAAACTGAAATCAAGCCGAATAGTTCTACCTTCCTTGCTGTGTTGTGTGCTTGTAGCCATGTTGGTTTTTTGGAAAAGGGAATTGAGTATTTTGACACGGTGAAAAGTGATATTTTGCTAGAACCCCTTAAAGTAGAGCATTATGCCTGTCTTGTAGATACTTTCGGTCGAGCTGGGTATCTTAATGAGGCAGAAGCCTTCATTAATAGCATGCCTTTAGTACCAGCGCCCTCAGTCTATAAAGCTCTTCTTAGTGCTAGTCTGGTTCATGGAAATAGAGAGATTGCTGCACGTTCTGCAAAAAAGCTTCTAGAGCTCTGGCCTAATGATCCAGCGACATATGTACTGCTATCCAGTGTATTGACTGTGGAGGGTAATTGGGACGATGCAGCAGATTTACGGAAACTGATGTGTGATAGAGGGCTAAGGAAGAAGCCTGGTTATAGTTGGACTTGAGAGAACGGATGCCTGGTTTTTTTCTTGCAATATCCAGCCCAGTGTCATTGCAGCAGAATAGTAGCTGGTTTTGAAGTCATTGTCAGGCAGAGGCTGACAGAACTTTTTACCTGGTTTGCTTTTAGCATACAGGAGTGATCAGCTATTTGGGTGAGAAAAAATGGTAAGAAATTTTCCATAAAGCTGCATTTTAAACCACTTGGTGTATCTTCTTTACTATATTATTGAGAATGCACAATGGACTTTGCAAATCCGCTATCGTAATTGGCTTAGATTATTGTACGGGGCATGAAATAATGATGGATTTACTTTTGACAGTTCTCAAATCAACTGTCTGAAAGGATGAGTCAAGGTTACAGATTTCAAGTCTCTATTCTTTTGATCCAGCCATACAGAAGAGTGCGGATGGGTGATTGTGCATGATGAACTATGGGAATGGGAGGAAGAAATAACATGATGCACTGCCGGTGAACCAAACTGCTAGCCACTAGTTTGTTGTGCTCTAAGATTTGCCCCCCATCAGAATAGAAGCAGAACCATGAAATGCAGTGTGTCCCATGAATTACTAAAATAGCCAAGGCGGGCGCTGCACCTTTTGGCAGGGTGCGAGCCATCCCCAGCACCCCCGCGCCCCTCTATTATTTTTCAAAAGTTATTTTGGCCCCATATGTCTAAGGTTTTTATCAATTACCCCCTCCAAAAGTTTGCTTATTTTAGTTGTCACCTTCATCCTTGTATTTTTCTCACGTTTCCCCCTCATTTATTTTACTCCATCCCTGCCACTGAAGACCGTCATCGATTGTTCAACACCAGTCATGAGGTCCAAATAGTCAAAGCATCATGGAGGTAAAAAAATTATATGGGAACATCCAGAGATTCTCGAGAAGGGAGGGAAGGAAAGAAAAATCTCATAGATGAATTACTAACTTATTCCCTAAAAAGTTTAGATTGTAATAAGATTCCATCATTTTTTTTTGTTCATTATCTTTCTGCTTTTCCTCGCTCTTTCACTCTCGTTTTGGTTTGGCTGTCCCCCTCAATCTTTTAGCTTTTGGTACAAGGAAGTTTCATGAGGGTCATACATTTTCATGTGATGTAAACTTTTTTTTTCTTCGTTTGTTGGCAATTACATTTTTTCTTGGACAAAAAATAAGATGGAAAGTCACAATGTAGTTCAACCAGACCCCGAGCGATCTGGGATTAAAGTTGAATTGAGTTAAATAGAAACAGCTAAAGGTTTGAGAAGAATCTACATAAAAATATAGTTTTGGTTGTGATTTTTCTTTTCCTATAGAAGCTTGTGCTTATTTGAAGTGAATTTGATATGAGAGAAGTCTAACATGCGAAGAATTTACTTGTTCATAAATTTTGTATCTCTTCACGCTTTGGTTATTGTTTTGGATTTGATGCTCACGCTCTTAAGGTTTTCTTATAACCAAAGTTTGTGTGTTCGAGACAATGTAGCAAGTTTTCCTTGTCAGAATTGAGACAAAGCGAGGCGCGGCTAAATTGATGGCGATAGTCAGGGTTAGGATGGTTGTCGCCTTCTGTATATGATTACGATCTGGAAAAAAGGAGGGCGAGCGGGCGGGCGGGGGGCTGCATTTTTTTAACCATGGACCATGGTGGCTAGTGTTTTGCCGTGGTCGATCAAGGCGACCATGCAAGAGGAAATACCTCTTTGAAGCCATAAGACTACAAAAGGGGAAACATTCATGCAGGCTTAGTCAACTTGCTATTTCAGGAGGTGACTTTTTGTGACAAGCACTTGCAATCAATTTAACTGCATTATCTTATTGCCACATGTAAAATTGGAGCCCACAAGTCTCTCTACCTTTTGGCTTTTACCACAGATGAGATGCGGTTCTTGTTCACTGCCTGTGCAAGAACTCCGGGAAAGAGATGCTGGGGCATCCCCTGTTCTCTTAAATTTCCCTCTCTGTAATAAGAGATGCAGAAAAAAGGATGGACATTTGGGGAGAAACGCAACGCTGAAGGAAATGATGGCACACCCTCAATCACGTACTGGAGCAATGGCTCCAATTGCTGTCGGGCACAGACATGGTAACGGCCCTAGAACTCCAACCAGCCCAACCGTGGAAGAACTTCTACGAGGTAAGTGCATAAACTCTAATATAACCATCCATGATAGAAGAAAGGGTTAATGGTTCTGTTTCTCCAAGGAGGCTTGAACTCGAATGTAATAGGAAATGGGAATAACAAGTGGTTGTTGAGCTATTGCTTATCGGCAGCTTAAGAATATTTTAGGATTTGTTTATGTTCAGTTCATACATCAACTCTTTCTTCAGATATTGAGAATTGATAACAAATGTGTTTTAATTTAGCTTACAACGTAATTTGTTCGTGAAAAATAAATGCTTTTAATTGATACCAAAGTCACGAAAATTCATGTTCCTGTCACTTCTGACCTATGAGGTTTGCATGAGCAGCTGAGGAAGTATCTAGGTGGTCACCACACTCCTCACCAACTTTTTGGAAGGACCATGACCTGGAGTATGATCAATCCCCCAATCACAAGAAATCAGTTATTGCTAAAGTGAAGGAGAGGGCCAAGAAATGGCGAAGCAATCTCATCAAAAAGAAGCATAGTGATGACAGTAACACCACTCCTCCATGGGGTGTTAGCCTGGATGATGATGAAGCTGATGAAGATCCTGAATATCTTGGAGCGCCAAGTAGGAACACCATAAAATCTAAAGAGAGAAAAATTTCTTTGGAATATTTGCCTAAATGAATGTGCATTTAATTAACTCGTCTACATGATCTCTCAGTGTACGAATCAGAGATGGCTCCTGAGGGGTACAAGGAGGCAGCTAGACAGCATCCAAGAGCAGTTCCTGTGATACCAGAGAAGCATGTTTTGCCAAGTAGTGTGACCTGTGCTGCTGAAGACAAGCCAGTAACTGAAACCGTGAACGGGAAACAAGAAAATGAAAACTTTTCCAAGACATTATCTGAAATTATGGCAGAGAAGCTGGCACCAGCATTTGCCACAGTATCTGATGCCACCCATGCCATAACTTCCAAGATTCAAAGCCTTGATATTTCAACCCCTGAAGCATCAGATGCAACAGGATTAGACCCCGCGGGCAAAGGCAAAGCATCATCATCTGTAGCAGTACCAACCAAAGTAGCACCAGACCAAGTTGCATCAGATCCTGCCCGAGCCCCAACAGATGCAGCGTCTGGTTACCATTTCAGAACCGGGGAGCAAAAATGGGATAAAGGAGTTTCAGTGAAGGAGTATATAATCCACAAATTTGAGCCAGGAGAAGATGACAGAGCACTTTCTCAAGTGATATCTCAAGCAATAAGTCCAAGAAAAGCTGCTGGTGATGTGAGTATGGTGGATAAGGTGAAAGATGCTGTCAACTCTCTTCTTCGGGGCTCGGAGTCCTCCCAACCTACAGTTTACCATTCAGCTAAGAACTCATCCTCAAATATCCCCATCTCAATCGATGCTCATGAAGGTAACTTAATTTTTCCTTCATTCTCTAGTAGCGCAATTAATTAGAAATATTGGTGGAGAGAAGCTATAATCAGAATGGATTATAGGTTGTAACATGATTTTATCATATTTACTATTGTTAAAAGGTTGTCCTGACCTGCTATTAGGGCTAAAATCTTCAGTATAATTTGTTGACAAGTACTTCAGGAATAACTCCTTTTGCTCATGGGATATCTTGTCGTTGCAGTTACTGAAGAAGAAAATCATGGAAGGATACTTCAAGCCAACTGAGTGGGGAATTCGATAGATAATATTTTTTTTTTTTGCTATTCAGCGTACCAAATTCTATATATGACAATAAGTAGTTTGCCAATGACGGTGGCGATAATTGCTTAGAATTAGCGATAGGTAATTGGAGATTGTATTTTGTGGATCCCTGCACTGAATGTAACATTTCTTTCTATTCCTCATCCGAAACTAGTTCAGTCATCAGGGTGGTAGTTTACGATCAGCGATGTTAAATCACCTGATGGGATTTATCTCTAATGGCTCACTTTTGAGCAGCAGGTGAGCTTAATATCAGTGGCAAAGTGGATGGAATGGAATTCTGGAAAACACGAGGAATAGCTATTTTCTTTTACTACTGTTTTATGAGCATCAATTAACTGATCTCTGTTGATCGTAAGGTGCATTTTGCCTTATTTTTTGACTGTGAACATTACACACAGGGAGAGAGAACACAGTAACAAAATGTGTACATTCAATGCTGTTAAATTAAGATTATCAGTTCATTAATGCTGCTAATTACTTAATATAAACTACACAGCAGATATTCAAAAAGGGACATCATGGTGGTGGGGCTACGATTCGATCATTCTGGCAGGAAGATTGATGCCATGCACTTGTTTTTCATTATACTCACAGAAAAACTAACAGTCTTAGACTCTTAGCTGATGGTGAACTGATATGATTAAGTACCTAAAATGACCACCAAAACCAGAGAACTGCCCTGGGAAAATACCAAAACCACGTTGCTCATGCGCTGTCACTGTAATGTTTTGAATTAAAGGAATAGGAAAAGGCTAGAAAGCCCTTGAAGGCTTAAGATGTAGGATTAAATAAATGAAGGGTATTGTAGTATTTATATAAAGAGATGATATATATAAATAGAAAGTAAAAAAAAAAAAAAAGGGAAAGAGGGATCTGAATTTTGAGAGAGAACCGGCAGGAGAGAAAGGGAGAAAGAAGAAGAAGAAGAGAAAAGAGGGGAAAATAAGGGAAAAAGAAAAGGAGTTAGAGGAAATAAGTAAAAAGGGGTAAGATTATGCTTTAATGTGTATAATATGTTTTCTTTAGCTTTAATTTCGATTTTGATAAATGTTAGGGTTATGAAATTTGTGTTTTGAGTTTAATTGATGAATTAAATTGAATGTTAGGGGTTGATTGTTGTGGTTAATTGATGATTTAGTTGATTATGGAAGATTGTGATGATTTTGAGTTATAGTTTTGTTTGAATGGTGAATTTTGAGTTAAAAATCAGGGGAGAACAGTAGGTTTCTGTTAAAATTCTGGATTGGAGGTTGAAGATGACGAAAATTCAATTTAGTCCCTCAATTTGCGAAAATTACAGTTTAGTCCCCGAACTTTGGAAAATTACAAATTGGTCCCTGGAGCCTATTCCGAGATTCTGAACAGAATAACATATGAATTATGGACAGAATTACTGTATAGATAAGAGAATTTAACACTTTCAATTTGGTCCTCCAATTTGACAAAAATTACAATTTGACCCTAAAAATTTGGTAAAATTCCAGAATGGTCCCTGGAGTATAATGAGATGATCTGGACAGAAATGAGGACTAATTATAGTCAGAATTTCAGTATATTCATGGATTTATGATAAATTTCAGTTTGGTCCTCCAATTAGACGAAAATTACAATTTGACCCTAAAAATATGATAAATTTAAGATTAGTCCCTAGCTGTAATATTATCTTTTTCAGATTGGTTTGATGAATAATTAAGGATTATTTAGTGAATTATTGCCAATTTTATTAGTTGTTTTATTATGGATTAGATTTCAGGAAAACCGTTAAATGTTGGGTTTTTAGGAAAGATAACTAGTTAGTTCAAAAACATTTAGGGTTATGGAATACACCCTTAGATAAGTATATTAAATAGGTTATATATATTCTTTTGAGTCGTTCTTGAATATGTCTCCTTTGTATTCAGATAATCCTGATATTCTACCGACAGGACGTCAGTAGGATTTTCTTCGGTGTCTGCTTTTGGCTTCTGTTTGCTTTTAAGTCAGGTGAGTGGATAATTTTCCATATGCATGAGAAATAGTATAAATATTTGATTTGTTAATATGAATTGAATCATGCTTCTTGATAATATATATGTATTATCCTTGTTATGATAAAGCATGATCAATTATTGAATCTGAATTCTTGATATGAACCAACATATATTTTGAATTGACTTCTGAATTGATAGCTCCTCATTTGATTGATGTCATGAGTTGAGCTTTGAGATATGAATATGTTTGTTAGATTATGATTATGAACCTATGGTATGTTAGTCAGAATACCCATGCTAACAGGGTAGTGTTAGTCTTTGTGCACATCGTATCTGAACCCTAGTTGGTCGGGGGAGTCACCAACCTGTGTGGACTGATCATCCCACAGTACGGAGCCTCATGCTCATTGCATTTTGATTTTCTGACGAGTTTTACCATATGATATCCTTGTTATGGCCTATTTGAGAAACCTTCCTATAATAACCTAAAGCCATACTTGTATATATATTTCTCATTGTTTTATTACCTCGTGTGTGTATATTGAACTTTATCTACTCACTGAGTTGTTGAACTCACCATCTCATTATTTATCCTTTTCAGGCTTATAGCTTGATAGCAGGTCATTTTGTTGGACCTTCAGAACCTGCTTTTTGGTTGTACTTTGTACCTTTCCTTTATGTCTAGTTAGTGCTCCAAAACTCTGAACTTATACAAACTCTTGTATTAAGACAATTCAATTATATTATGAAGTTGATTTTGTTATTAATGCTGCGTTGAACTCTGATTGAGTTATGATAAGTTTGTATGTAAGTTTGGGTTCGTATAGGTATAGAACCTTGAAGGGAAATCTTATCTATGTGCCGGTCATGGATCCGGGATTCGGATCGTGAGAGTCACATGTCCTTCCCAGATAGTAGTTTCAACTTCTATTACAATAGTGTGAAAAGAGACCACCAGGACTGGGATCAGTTATCGTGCATGTTCCCGTGGTTTTGTAACGCCTCAACATGTTTTTCCTCGATAAAGCTGTTCCCATTTTCCAAACATGTGTCTTGACGGTGCTTCGAACATCATTGCTTGTAAAGGAATTCACCAAACCCGACAGGTGACTGTTTGTAGTATCCTTAGTAATCAGCGATGACATCAGACTAAATATTATCTTAAGCATGTCATTGAATTTATAATGGGGACTTGAAGGGGAGGAGCAACTGTCAATATTATGCGGTCATTACTACTTTATTTATTTATTTTTTTCTGTGGACAAGTCAAAGAATTTTAAAAAAATCCCCTTAATTCTTCTACTATTATTTGTCATGAAAATTCAAAGCAGACAACATTGGACTTCAGATGCCTGCATTTGTAGAAAATTGACCAAAATGGGAGGAACATCAGTTTAAATTATTGGCATCAAGCTTAGAGCAACCAAAACTCTCATTTTTTCTTCAAGTTGCCAAAATGTATTTCTTACCATTACTCATCTTCCAAGACAACATATATGTTGTTCTACTTGTTTTAAAAAACGAACCGCCTATGGTTGACAAATTGCAATTTCATACTGAAACTTCTGTCCCTTAATTCGTTAGAACAAGCTCAAGCACTGAATGTCAACTATATGTAGTTGAAGTTGAAGTGTTATAATTCATGTAGTTAAAATATTCTTGTTGTTCTTCCTTGAATAATAATTTTTTTGTTCTAGAATTGTCTTTGTGTGGGACCTATAGAGCCATTTAGCAGTCGCAAGCTGTTTCTAACTTCACTCGCACAATGTTTTATATTGTCATTACTTTTCTCAAGTCCAAGTTGTTGACGTTGCATCTGCGCAAAGCATGTCGATGTTTTGGCTGAAGGATTCGAATGTAAATGCAGCAAGGTTACAGCTTCGTATCACAGAAGTTCTTAAAAGGCTGAATACGCAAGCATCACCTCCTGTCTTTAATTTTCTCAATGAAAGCCTTACTTAGATCACTCCATTTTCTTCTAGCTCTTTCATATCCTTAAAACACTTGGCTTTGGCTCAAGAGGTAAACCAATTCATCTACCATGGCTTCACGGGAGCCAACCTGAGCCTCAACGGGATTGCAAGTATTCACCCCAATGGCTTGTTGGAAATGACAAACACTTCAAAGCAGCAAATTGGTCATGCTTTCTTCCCATTTCCCTTCCATTTCAAATCATCTTTCCCCAACAATTCTAGGTCCCTTTCATTTTCTACGAACTTTGTGTTTGCCATGGTTCCCAAGACGCCTACGCGTGGTGGACATGGCATTGCGTTGGCTATTTCTCCATCTACAGAGTTCAAGGGTGCCACTGCCACTCAATATCTTGGTCTCTTTAATTCTACCACAGTCGGTTTATCTTCAAATCACCTGCTTGCCATTGAGCTTGATGCTGTGAGAAGTCCTGAATTTCGAGATATCGGAGACAATCATGTTGGGATAGATGTCAACAATTTGACATCCATTCAATCTGCTCCAGCATCATACTTTTCAAAACATGAACGGGAAAATGAAAGCTTGCAGCTCATAAGTGGGGACCCAATGCAAGTGTGGATAGACTATGATGAAATGGAGAACCTACTCAACGTAACACTAGCTCCTGTAAGTATCATGAAACCTCAAAAGCCCCTCTTGTCAACACCTATTAATCTCTCTCTAGTTGTTTTGGAGTCCATGTACGTTGGTTTCTCTTCATCCACTGGTTCTGTATCCAGTCATCACTATATTCTTGGATGGAGCTTCAACAAAAGTGGGCAAGCACAGAGCCTAGACACTTCAAAGCTCCCTTCACTTCCTCCTGAAAGAAATTCAACTAACAAACCATATTTACGAATTATGATCCCATTGATAACAGTATCTGTTTTACTCATAGCAAGTTTTGCAACTATGTACATTATGAGGAAGAGATATGAAGAAGTACACGAAGATTGGGAGCAGCAATACGGTCCTCAAAGGTTTCGCTACAAGGATCTCTACAAAGCAACTAAAGGTTTCAAAGACAAAGGACTCCTTGGATATGGAGGTTTTGGAAGGGTTTACAGAGGAGAATTACGTTCTTCCAAGGTGGAAATTGCAGTCAAGAAAATCACTCATGATTCGAACCAGGGAATGAAGGAATTTGTAGCTGAAATTGCCACCATGGGGAGGCCAAGGCATAGGAACTTGGTACAGCTCTTAGGCTACTGTCGGCGGAAAGGAGAGCTTCTCTTGGTCTATGATTATATGCCTAACGGAAGCCTCGACAAGTTCCTATTTTGTAAAGTAAAACCAAACCTCAATTGGGCGCAGCGATATCAAATCATCAGGGGAGTAGCATCTGCCCTTCTTTACCTCCATGAAGAGTGGGAACAGGTTGTTCTGCATAGAGATGTGAAAGCTAGCAATGTTCTATTAGATGCCGATCTTAATGGACGGCTAGGAGATTTTGGGCTTGCTAAGTTTCATGACCATGGATCAACTCCCCAAACAACCAATGTGGTTGGAACAGTTGGATATCTTGCACCAGAGATTACTAGAACAGGAAAGTCAACTACCTGCAGCGATGTTTTTTCTTTTGGGACATTTATGCTCGAAGTAGCATGTGGAAGGAAGCCTGTAGAGTCAGAAAGACCACCTGAGGAGGTTGTTCTGGTTGACTGGGTACTTGAATGCTGGAAGAGAGGTGCCATTCTTGGGACAGTTGATCCTAGATTTGAAGGTAACCACGTGGAGGAAGAAATGGAGTTGGTCTTAAAGCTAGGCCTGCTCTGTACACATCGCACTCCAGCAGCTAGACCTAGCATGAGGCAAGCGGTGCAATATCTGGATGGAAATGCTACTTCACCTGATTTACCACTGCACGGTGCAGGAATTGGTTTATTTCCAGTTAGCAATGAAGCATCTACAGAACATGTTTTAACAATCCGTATATCATCAGATGAAATTTCTTCCTATTCCTTGTCCGAGACTCTGAATCAATCCTCAGTGGTCGTTGAACCCGCAATGCTTCATGGAGGATTGATTACGTAAATATGTACATTAAGACTTGTTCCATGTGAAATATATAGGAATGTGCCACAGAATTTTGAAGATTGTAGCATTTGTGCAATTTTTTCCCAACCACTTGTATCTTATGAGCTGTTATTAACTTGTACTGTTTTTCTTTACTCTGTTTAAATTTATTATTTGCACCAATAAGACTTTAGTATAACATGTTCCGATTATAATGGACAGAAAAAAAAAGCAATGCATTAGCTAGATAATCGAGCTACGAGCTCGTAATTTACACTAAGAAAAACATCAGAAAGTTCATGAAATTGAAGTGACAGCACATGCTACTTCAACTTATACTAAATGCAGTCTCCTTCATGAGAATAGAACCAAAAGATGTTGATGATTAAGCTTAGTTCAACACTAGTCTCTTTATTAATGAAAGTTGTGGTTGGATCAAACTCTAATGGAGGCTGGTCTATATCTAAGATATGCATACCATAAGCCTATAGGTAAGGAGGGCTTGTTGGAGTTATTCAATTGTGTCAAGATTGTAAAGTTCATTTATTACAGAATGTTACGGACAGCTAGCACATCCACCCCACAAACTCTCCTAAATTTTCAACGACTCATTAACCAGGTATAAGCTCTCACTCAAGGCGTCCTGGCATCTTAAGGGCAACATCACACTGCACCTCCTCAGCAAGTCCAACCAAAAAAGGCACCTTCCCATGAGGTAACTCCTCTAGTCCTAGCCCCACAACAACGGGATTTTCCTCGTATTAGAAGAAAATTATCTTATCAACAAGAGGCGGAAGAGAGCGATACGGAGACCTTCCCACCTAAACAACTTGCTAGCTCCTTGAGGGGACACTCCTATCGAGATGACGCATTCCCAAAAAGTCATCACTTCACATATGACCCCTCGAGCCATCATGGGAAATAAGTCAGTCATCAATCTCACCAGTCCCCGCTGGAGTCTTCCAACTCCCCTAAGCCACTTAGATGAAAGGCAGAGAGAAACATGACTGAGAGGTTCTTTTAGGAGGAGATCTACAGCCCCGAGAAGATGAAAGAGTCTTCCTTATCCAAACATGTATTGTGCATGCCGGTCTCTAAGGAGTACATATTCATAAAGATGGCCTTTGCAATATCTATGCACATTAAATATGCAAAAAATTAGAGGGCTGCTGATGGATTGATATGTCTTCTGTTGAAAACCCTTTATTTTTTTTTCCTCATGAAGCCCATGTCTAGAAGGTACCAAGAGAAAAAAGATACATTATATAAAGAACAAGACCCATAACATAAACGTTTGGTAAAATTCTAAGCTCAATCCCTCCTAGGCTCAGCTACACGCTGGATCCAAGTTTCTATGAGTCTAGCATAATGTTAGACCCAACTTTCATAGGCATGGCTACTCGCCAGGCCTAAACACCTATGAGTTTGGTGAGATGCTAGACCCAACCCTTTTAAGCTCAACTATGCATTAGGCTCAAGAATTTATAGGTCTAGCAAGATACCAAACCCAACCCTCTTGAGCTTGGAAACACACCAGGACCAAACACAAGTGGGCAAGGCAAGATGCCCAACTCAATCCCTTTAGGCTCAACTTCGCGCTAGGCCCAAACATCTATGAGGATGATAAGATGTCATACCCAACCTCTTTGGGCTCGGCTGTGTGCCAAGCCCAAACACTTATAGGTCTAGCAAGATGAAATACTCAATCCCCTTATACTTGATTACTCATTAATCCCAAAATACAATATCATCGCCCTTTTAAGCCAATGATTCCTCTTGATATAAGCACGTAAGATGAGAATCTAGGGTCATTATCTCCCTACACCCTAGTTGTGCAAAAAATCTTCTAAAGGCTATCCATACGTCAATCAATATTAATATTGATTATAAAAGATGATCCCATCAACATTAATAATGTGATGTTTTGAAAGTAAATGGGTAGGAAAAGGCTACAAAGCTCTTGAAGGCTTAGATGTAGGAATAAATGAATGAAGGGTATTGTAATAATTGAAGAAAGAGTTGATAAATATAAATAGAAAAAAGAGAGGAAAGAGAGATTTGCAATTAAGAGTGAAAAACTGGGAGAAGAGAAGAAAAGGGAAAGAAGAAGAAGAGAAAATAGGGAAATTAGAAGGGAAATAGAAAGGAGTTGGAGAAAATAAGTTAAAGGTAAGATTATGTATAAATGTGTGTTATTTTAGTTTTAAATTTCTGTTTTGATAAATGTTAGGTTTTTGAAGATTTTGTTTTGGGTTTAATTGATAAATTAATTTGAATGTTATAGAGTTGATTTTTGTGGGTAATTGATTATTTAGTTGATTATGGAAGATTGTAGGTAAAGATGAGGATTTTGAGTTATGATTTGTGTAAATGATGAATTTTGAGTTAGAAATACGGAAAGAACAGTAGGTTTTATGTTGAAATTCTGGGTTTGAGGTTGAAGATGATAAAATTTCAGTTTGGTCCCTCAATTTGTGAAAATTACAGTTTAGTCCCCAAACTTTGGAAAAATTATAGATTGGTCCCTGGAGTATATTCCGAGATTCTGAACAGAATAAAATATGAATTATGGGCAGAATTCCACTATAGTTATGAATTTTTAACACTTTCAATTTGGTCCTCCAATTTGACAAAAATTACCGTTTGACCCTAAAAATCTGGTAAAATTCCAGAATGGTCCCTGGAGCATAATGAGATATTCTGGAAATAATTGAGGATTAATTATGGTCAGAATTTCAGTATAGTCATGGATTTATGACAATTTTAATTTGGTCCTCTAATTTGACAAAAATTACAATTTGACCCTATAATTTTTGAAATATTCCAGAATGGTCCCTGGAGCATAATAAGATATTCTGGAAAGAAATGAGGATTAATTATGATCAGAATTTCAGTATAGTAATGTATTTATGATATTTTTAGTTTGGTCCTTCAATTTGACAAAGTTACAATTTAACCCTTAAAGTATGATAAAATTTTGATTGGACCCTAACTGTAATATTAGCTTTTGCAGATTGGTTTGATGAATAATTGAGGGTTATTTAGTGAATTATTACCAATTTTATTATTTGTTTTATTGTGTATTAGATTTCGGGAAAACCATTTAATTTTGGGTTTTTGGGAAAATAACCAATTTAGTCTAAAACCATATAGGGTCATGGAATACACCCTTAGTTAAGTGTATTAAATAGGTTAAATGTTCTTTTGATTCATTATTGAATATGTCTCCTTTGTATTCAGATAATCCTGATATTCTACCGGCGGGTCATCAGTAGGATTTCCTTCGGTATCTGGTTTTGAGTGCTGTTTGCTTTTGAGTAAGGTGAGTGAATAATTTTTCATATGCATGAAAAATATTATAAATATTTGATTTGTTAATATGAATTGGATCATGTTTCTTGATAATATATATGTTGATTATTATCCTTGTTATCACAAAGCATGATCAATTGTTGTATCTGAATTCTTGATATGAACTAGTATATATTTTAAATTGACTTATGAATTGATAGCTCATAATTTGATTGATGTCATGAGTTGAGCCTTGAGATATGAATATGTCTGTTTGATTATGATTATGAGCCTATGATATGCCAGTCAGAATACCCATGCTAACAGGGTAGTGTTAGTCTTTGTGCACATCGTATCTGAGCTCTAGTTGGTTGGGGGAGTCACCAACCTGTGTGGACTGATCATCCCACAGTACGGAGCCTCATGCTCATTGCATTTTGATTTTCTGATGAGTTTTACCATATGATCTTCTTGTTATGGCCTATTTGAGAAACCTTCCTATAAGAACATAGAGCCATAATTGTATATATATTTCTCATTGTTGTATTACCTCGTGTGTGTATATTGAACGTTATCTACTCACTGAGTTGTTGAACTCACCCTCTCATTATTTATTTTTTCAGGCTTATAGTTGTTAGCGGGTCATTTTTGTTGAACCTTCCGAACCTGCTTTTTGGTTGTAATTTGTACCTTCCTTTTATGTTTAGTTAGTGCTCCAAAACTATAAAATTATATTAACTCTTGTATAAAAACAATTAAATTATATTATGAAGTTAGTTTGTTGTTAATGTTGCATTGAACTCTGATTAAGTTTTGAAGGATAAGTTTGTATGTAAGTTTGGGTTCGCATAGGTATGGAACCTTGGAGGGGAACCTTGCCCATGTGTCGGTCATGGATTCAGGATTCGGGTCGTGACAAATAACATGTGTAGATTGATGTAAGACTGTCTTTTATATGTATGTGATACTCTCATCAACAATTGATGTCATGTAAGAAGACACTTACAATCAATATTAATATTGATTATAAAGGTCTTTCTCTCACTTACAAGTGAAAAAGGAAACTTCAAAGTTATAAATATTCTATGAACGATCCAGGAAAGATGTCTTTTTTACTCTCTTACAACTTATTTTTAGCATTTATCATACATAAATTAATGACAAACTTTTTTGTTCTTAGAATTTAATGATCATTTCTTGCAACTCATTATAATAAAGTCAATAATTTAATCATCGGAAAGTCCTTAAAATCTTAAAAAACAAATTGTTTTGCAAGAAATCCAATCCTCGTCATCAATTTCTAAAATTCTCAGTAATGAAAAATAGATAATGGACATGTGAACATCCATCATCTAAACATGGAATTTTTTTTTTTCCTAGCATTCTGGATTTTGAAGCATTATCAATCTGAATCTAAGCAAACACAAAATTAGAGTTACATATTGAACATTAGAAAGCCCACTTTTCTTAAAATCTGACTAGCCTTAAATATTAGAATTTTTGATAAATTTAGCATCGTACACAAAATACATAAAATTGTTATTTTTAGTTAGCTATCAATATTCAACAAGGCCCAATGCTTTTCCTAAAATGGTATTATTCTTCTGTATACAGTTAAAGATGGCCTGATATGAATAATATTTTGTTGAAATGAAATTTTCTTGTTATGTTTATGCATTTACAATCTATGACCCCATTTCCATCGGTTCATAAGCATCAGCTTGAACTTACTTTTATTTTGGTTTAGATAAATTGGTGAAATGCCACAATCATGGAATTTATTTTGGAAAATAAATTCCTTCAATTCCTTCAATCGAAGATTTTTACTTCAATCTTTTTTTTACCCTAAATTAACTACAATTCCTTCAACACTTCAAATTTGTGAAAATAAACTATGGAATTTTGAAAACCAGGTCTAAATCTGGACACTTACGCACCGCATGTCTGAGCAACGTAGATTCAATCTGTAATATTTAGTAAAATGATAATTATTTTGGAAGTCCAACTAGTAGTAGAATTTGTTTCTTGCTATAGAAGATTTTAGAATTTTATTTTCTTTGATCTTATACCAACTTTGAAAAGCAGTTTTCCCTATTTTTTTTACGAGAAAAAAATCTTTGAAGAGGGTTCACTTGCTTATAAATGACATGGGCAAAAAATAAAAAAATAAAAAGACAGCAAGCAAAGAAAGGCAAAGATGTTCGTGAAAAGTTATCATCACAATAACCTTAATTCCTATTTTATTTTTGAATATTGTTTTCTAATTTGATTTGTTTTTTAACAAGTTTATAGCTTCTTAAATATGTCAGAAAACATTATAGAAAAATTAAAATCCTAAATCAACAATATAAAATAATATATTAAACTAATAATCTAAAAAGAAAAACAAATAATGAAGTTAACTCAAACAACACATTCCAAGCCTAATTTGAGGATCTTATGGACCTTGACTGGTACTTATGATTAGCTGACCCACTATAAAATTAATTATGTAAAATCAAGTATTACGCATATAGCAGGATCTCCAAGATTCTCCTCAAATCATGTTGTATCTGTTAACAAAACTCAATCCCATGATTCTAGGCAATTCCTTGATTATAGACAGTAGCTATATATAGAAGGATACGTTAACTTTGTATAGTAATTACCTTGCTGTAATATTGCTAAAGAAATTCTATAAATAAGAACTGTACCACCAGACAAAGACACGGTGGTTTTAATAAACCTTTACATGGTATCAGAGCTTCCCTAAGGATTCTCCTTCCTCGATCCAAATGGCCTCTGAAACTCCGTCCTCCACTCTGTCTTTCAACACAATGGTCCTTCTGTTGACCATCAAGTTATATTTTTCCAACTTCCTCCTCTGGCATAGCCAAGTGCTGCCATTACTGCAGTGCCAACATCTTCTTGGATATGTTGATGGCTCTATTAAACCTCCTTCTGCAACTATCGGTTCTGATGACTGCCACTATCAATCCAACATTTGCTAAATGGCAACAGACCGATCAACTCATACTAAGCCTTCTTCTTACTTCGTTGACTAAAGAAGCCATGTCTGCTGTTGTTGGCTTAACCTCTTCACATGCCGTCTGGTCTACTTTGGAGACAACCTTCAGTCATCGTTCCAAATCCAGGGAGTTACGTTTCAAAGATGAACTGCAGCACATGAAGAAAGATTCTCGATCTGTTGTTGAATATTCCCGTGAGTTCAAATCTGTTTGTGACCAGCTGGCTGCAATAGGTCGTCCTGTAGATGATCTTGACAAAATACACTGGTATTTACGTGGACTTGGCTCTGCTTTCTCCACCTTTTCTACTACACAGCTATCTCTTCCATCTCTCACTTCCTTTACTGAGATTGTTCCCATGGCGGAGAGTTATGAAAATTTTATTAAATCATTAGAGCTGCCTCCCACGGGATCCACTTTTGCTGCCTTCACTGCCTATCACAGTAATAAATCTGTTTTTGCTCGTGGTGGTAACCGTCCCTTTCATGGGGGTCGTAGCCGTGGAAATGGTCGTTTTCAACGCAACAGTCCTATTCGCTGTCAGATTTGTCGTGAGGAAGGTCATTATGCTACTTCCTGTCATGACCGTTACTCTCATTCCTCAAAATCTGCCAACCTTGTGGAGTCTTTTACTTAGGCCTCTGATTGGTATACAGACACCGGCGCCACTGCACACATGACCAATGATGTTGCTCAGTTGGACAAGTTTGATACGTACACTGGTAAGGATTGTGTTGTTGTCGGTAATGGTGCCACTCTTCCCATTTCTCATACTGGTATCCTTTCTCCCACTTCTTCCCTTACTTTAAAGGATGTTTTAGTCGTGCCTGGCTTAACCAAAAATTTGATTTCCATTAGCAAACTTACCTCTGATTTTCCTTTCTCTATCACCTTTACTGATGATCGCTTTGTTATACAGAATCTAGTCACATGAAAGGTGGTGGCAACCGGGCGGCGTGAAAATGATCTTTATGTGCTTAAGTGTGGACATCACTCTTTGCTTTCCGTTTTTCCAAATAATTGTCCTCAAGCTTCACTTGATGTTTGGCATGTGCGTTTGGGCCATGTGTCACACTCTATTATTTCTCTTTTAAATAAAAAGCGTCAATTATGTGTGACATCTTTACTGCCCACTCCCACTATTTGCTCTAGTTGTCAACTCGCAAAAAGTCATAGACTGCCATTTCACCAGAATGACAAACGGGCATCTAATGTTTTGGATCTTATTCATTGTGATTTATGGGGTCCATCTCCTGTTCCATCAAATTTAGGTTATAAATATTATGTTATTTTTGTTGATGATCACTTTCAATTTACGTGGCTCTATCCTTTAAAATTTAAATCAGATTTTTTACGCATTTTTATTCAATTCCAGAAATTTGTAGAAACTCAGTTTTCACTTAAAATCAAATCATTTCAAAGCGATGGAGGCTCTGAATTTACAAATCATCAATTTCGGGATCACTTGCTAAAATGTGGCATTCATCATCAAATGTCTTGTCCTTATACACCAGCCCAAAATGGCCGAGCCGAGCGAAAACATCGACATATAACTGAAACTGGCTTAGCAATGCTTTTTCACTCACATGTTCCTCTACGATTTTGGGTTGATGCTTTTAGCACAACTGCTTTCATCGTCAATCGGTTGCCCACACCAACTCTTGATGGCTTGTCTCCTTTTGAGCTTCTGTACGATAAATCTCCCATTTATTCCAATTTTCATCCTTTTGGCTGCCTTGTTTTTCCTTACTTACGTGACTATGCTCCTCACAAATTAAGTCCTCGCAGTCGTCCATGTGTCTTTCTTGGCTATAGTATGTCCCATCATGGTTTTCGTTGCCTTGATCGTTCTACTAATCATGTATTTATTTCTAGGCATGCTATTTTTGATGAACTTAATTATCCCTTTCAAGGAACCTCTTGCTCTCGGTCCCTGCCCAACTTCCCTGTTAGTGCATTCCTTGAGCCTGCTTCCATTTCAGTGGCTGACCTACCAACACAACCTAATCCTATACCATGTGCATGTCGATCTTGCTTAACTGACCCATCTGCTAGTGTTGTGCCTCTTTCAGGTTTGCAGGCTCCTACTGTTGACTCCACTATTCCTTTGATGCATGAGTCTTTGCCTGCCTCACCTCTTGTGTCTGCTGACCAAAATCCTATCCCTGATGCATCCTCTCTTATAGCTCCCAGCTATCCTTCCCAGACTGGCACTCATCCGATGCAGACTCGTTCCAAATCAGGCATTTTCAAACCTTCTCACCGCTCCCATGTGTGCACAGTTCCTCACTCCAGCTTGTTCCACTCTCTTCTCACCATGCGCGCACGCGAGCCCAAAGGCTTCAAGTCCGCTGCTAAGCATCCCGGCTGGATTGTTGCTATGGATGCAGAAATTCAGGCCCTTCATCACAATCACGCTTGGGATCTAGTGCCTAGATCACCCAACCAAAATGTTGTAGGCTCCAAATGGGTTTTCCGCATCAAATACCTATCTGATGGTACTGTGGATCGTCTTAAGGCTCGTCTTGTCGCAAAGGGCTACACGCAGCAACTGGGCATTGACTTCACCGATACATTTAGCCATGTTGTCAAGGCTTCCACTGTTAGAGTTGTTTTGTCCCTGGCAGTCTCAAATAATTGGCCTCTCCAGCAACTTGACGTCAATAATGCCTTTCTTAATGGACTTTTGCAGGAAGAAGTTTACATGGATCAGCCATCCGGTTATGTTGATTCTAAACATCCTACATATGTCTGTCGGCTTCGTCGTGCTCTCTATGGCCTCAAGCAAGCTCCCCGCGCATGGTTTCATCACTTCAGCTCCTTTCTCTTGGCCATTGGCTTCACTTGTAGTTCTGCAGACCCATCCTTATTTGTGGTCTCCAAGGGTGATGACTTAATATACCTTTTACTGTATGTTGATGATATTGTCATGACTGGCAGCAACTCAACACTCGTTCATTCCTTTATTGGCAAGCTAACTCATGAACTATTTCTTGGGCTTGGAGGCTCATCGCACATCTACTGGTCTCTTTCTTAGCCAAACTAAGTATGCTTATGAGATTTTACAGCGTGCACAGTTGGTTGACTCCAAACCGGTGGGCACTCCCATGGTAGTTGCCCAGCATCTTTCCATGGCTGGCCCTGATTTTGATGATCCATCTCTTTACCGGTCGCTTGTCGGGGCTCTTCAATATCTTACAATTACTCGTCCCGATATTGCTCACGCTGTAAGTGATGTCAGTCAGTTCATGCACAAGCCATCTATTTCTCATTTTCAGGCTGTTAAACGGATACTACGTTATGTTAAGGGGACTCTTCGCTTCGGCTTATCTTTCACTCCATCTTCTTCTAGAGAACTCCTTGCTTATTCGGATGCCGATTGGGCTGGATGTCCAGATACCCGACGATCAGTTTCTGGCTATGCCATTTATTTTGGTGGTGCTTTAGTGTTCTGGAGTTCTAAGAAGCAACCAACGGTTTCTCGGTCCAGTTGTGAATCTGATAATCAAAGCTCAATTTTTCTTGCTGTCAACCCAGTCTCCCATAAGCGTTCTAAGCATATTGATTTAGATTATCATTTTGTGTGAGATTTGGTGACCTCAGGAGTTCTCACCATTCGTTATGTTCCCACTCACTTACAAATTGTCGACATTTTCACCAAAAGTCTTGGCCACCCTGCATTTATTTTTTTCCATTCCAAGCTTCGCATCTCTGATTCTGAGATCCTAGACTTGCGCTACAATTGTGATTGATGAGCATATGGAACCTCTAAAGTGAAAAGCTCTTATTCAGTCAAGCATGGAATACCCCCTTGGGATGGGGGCCTAAGAGCCATAGATCACTAGCGCTAGAGAGAGCTACCCGCTCTTCCTTTGCCGACACACCCCCTCTTACTCCTTTTCAGGAAGAAGGGACGAACTCCTCCGCTTTTCCCTGAGAAATGACTGACTAAGCTAAGATAAGAATCCGGGGGGCGACGGGCTACATAATTCCCTTACAGAGTTTTGGGACTGAAAATGAAAAGAAAAAGCTCGTTCTCCAACGGGTTGGAAGCGCCTATTGGCTAGGAAAGGAGCTACCTTAAATTAAAGGCAAGAAAGACTTTTTTTTTGGGGTCCTTGCTTACTAACATAGAAGAAGCAGGAACAGATTCAGCATCTAAGGACTGAGATGAATCAGAATCTTAACAAGAAAGTTTCTTTCCTTACTTTGATCGCGTTTTTCCGACCAGGTCAACACATTGGGGGCGCCCCTTTTTTGTTATTTTTAAGAAGGAGACAGAATCACGATCAACCGGCTTCTTGACATTGGCATAGACTCGCTAAGGCTTGGCTTCCTAACTCAATAATAAGCAGGCTTGCAGACCTTGGTCTATGACCGATATAGGCGAGTTTATGCCACTTTGAATCCACCGAATGGGATCTTTTCTTACGCCCCCGTGTCTGAGGGACCTTGTCTCCTGTGCCTGATATACCCGTATTGGAACAAAGGACTTCGCCCCTGTCTTAGCTGCTTTACTTAGCGGCTTTAGGACCATTTCGGGCCTATGGCACGGCACCGCCTCTCCTTCCTTATGAGTGGAAATCGAATCCCGTTTTGTCTTTTTTTGCATAAAAACCACCTATAGGCCTTGCTTGCCTTAATTTGAAGAGGATGAAATCGGTTGCGCAGGTGAAAAAGAAGGTCTTTCTGGGATGTGAGATTTCCGCCCTCTTTCTGAATGAGATAGTATTGGCTTACCCACTTGCTTCCCTTCTATGCTTGGGTTCGCTTCCGGCTAGCTTTCTTGTGCGGTAAGAATGAACCTCCCATTGCTCTCTCTCCGATAGCATGCAGCTTCTAATCTAATAAAGATAGAAAGTGTGCAGTGAGGTAGTGTAACTAGGTAGCCATACTGAACTCGGCTGGACCGACAGCAAAGAAAACTATAGTTGTTACTGGCCTGCCATCAAACATCAAAATAAGCTTTCCTGGACCGACATAAACCCTCTGCTCTTTTCTCGGCATCTCTCTAGAGGAATCGGAATAAGAGCTTCTTCTTCCTACCCCTTTACGCATATAGCAGGATCCCCAAGATTCTCCTTAAATCATGTTGTATCTGTTAACAAAACTCAATCCCATGATTCTAGGCAATTCCTTAATTATAGACAGTAACTATATATATAGAAGGATACGTTAACTTTGTATAGTAATTATCTTGCTGTAATATTGCTAAAGAAATTCTATAAATGAAAACTGCACCACCAGACAAAGACATGGTGGTTTTAATAAACCTTTACATCAAGTAAAATTTAAATCCAACCCAATTATCACATCTAAAATTTCAGATATTTTTTTTATCGAACTATTTGTTTAAGGTGAAAAAGCCTCAAATGGAGCTTAGCTACGTGGCACTGGTGTCTACTAGGTTTTATGCATGGTAAATCCATAACAGATTGTTAAAAACCATCAGATTTTTCGGACCAGCTTATATAATCATAACAATGGGAAAAAACGTGATAATATTTTAGTCTTTAGACTAAGCATTCGAACCTCGAAGTGCAAAGTTTGTTTTCTTTTATCTTTTTGATAATAGCTAGTCGATCATTTATTATTAATTGGTACTAATGACTCCTTACTGACTTTTCCAAGCGTTAATAGCCAAGTGAATACTAAGTTAATCCTTTCCGCAATCAATTAGATAGAATTAAGGAGATATCCTATCAATCAAGTTATAACACGTTTTAACACACAACTTTTTGGAATCATTTTCCACTTGAAGCCTTCAATTTGAACAAGAAGACTTTGACGTTGCTCTATTGTTTTCTTTTACCTATATATAACTGAAGAAGCAAAAACAATCTACTGCACGTTCTTATGATGAGTGCATCGTTCAAATCATTGCACTTTCTACTCGGCCTGTTTGTTTCCTTGAAGCTCTTGGCCTTAGCTCAAGAGGAAAACCAGTTCATCTATCATGGCTTCACTGGAGCCAACTTGCTCCTCAGCGGGATTGCAAAAATCCATCCAAATGGTCTCTTAGAGCTGACCAACACTTCAAAGCAGCAAATTGGCCGTGCTTTCTTCCCATTCCCTTTTCAGTTCAACACATCTTTATTCAACAATTCTCGGTCTCTCTCATTCTCTACCCAGTTTGCGTTTTCCATGGTCCCGGAGCTGCCTATACTTGGTGGCCATGGCATGGCCTTCACGATCTCTCCATCTGTGAACTTCACAGGGGATTTGGCAACTCAGTACTTTGGAATCCTCAATTCTACAAGCAATGGCCTGTCTTCAAACCATCTATTGGCAGTTGAGCTGGATGTAGTTCCAAGCCCGGATCTTAAAGACATCAATGACAGCCACGTTGGAATTGATGTAAACAGCTTGATATCCATTGAATCTACTCCGGTGACCTACTTTTCAGATGAGGAAAAGGAGAATAAGAGCTTGACTCTCATAAGTGGTCATGCGATGCACGTGTGGATAGATTATGATGAAGTAGAGAAGCTACTCAATGTTACAGTTGCTCCTGTCACAAGAACAAAACCAACCTTGCCTCTCTTGTCAACATCTCTCGATCTTTCTTCTGTTATGTTGGATTCTATGTACGTTGGTTTTTCTTCATCTACTGGAGCAGTGGCAAGCAGCCACTATATTCTGGGGTGGAGCTTCAGCAGAGGCGGACAAGCTCAAAGTCTTGACGTGTCAAAGCTGCCTTCACTTCCTACTCGAAGAAAATCAAGAAAGAAACCACAATTAAGAATTGTGGTCCCAACAATAACAGCAATCATTTTGCTGGTAGCAATCTCTGGTGATGTTTGTATAATAAGGCGGAAGAAATATGAAGAACTGCGCGAAGATTGGGAACAGGAATATGGTCCTCAAAGATTCTCCTACAAGGATTTATACAAAGCAACCAAGGGTTTCACAGACTGGGAGTTGCTGGGATGTGGGGGTTTTGGAAAAGTTTACAGAGGAGTATTGCCTTCTTCCAAGATGCAAGTCGCGGTCAAGAAAGTATCCCATGATTCCAGGCAAGGTACTAAGGAATTCGTTGCTGAGATTGTTAGCATGGGGAGGCTGAGGCACAGGAACTTGGTCCAGCTCTTCGGCTATTGCCGGCGAAAGGGAGAGCTCCTCTTGGTCTATGATTATATGCCCAATGGAAGCCTTGATAAACTCCTATTTCGCAATGACACACCCAGCCTTAACTGGGCTCGGCGATATCAAATCATCAGGGGAGTTGCGTCTGCCCTTCTTTACCTCCATGAAGAGTGGGAACAGGTCGTTCTGCATAGAGATGTGAAAGCTAGCAATGTTCTATTAGATGCCGATCTTAACGGACGGCTAGGAGATTTTGGGCTTGCTAAGTTTCATGACCATGGATCAACTCCTCAAACAACCAAAGTGGTTGGAACAGTTGGATATCTTTGTCAGTGTATATTATGACAAGAATATCAACAATATATGGCAACCAAATTGTAACAGAATATCTTGTATTTATTGTATTTATTATAGACTACAAATCAGGGATTAGAGACAGAAAATTAGGGATTATTACATGTATTTAAAGGACTGAATTCTTCCTTCAGAAATCAAGAAAACAGAGAACAATTTTACATTGAAATCTGATATTTGTGACATGGTATCAGAGCCAATTATTCTGATCTAGACCTTTGTTCTTTTCTTTAGTTTACAGACTGAATTCATCAGTATTTGGTGATTTTTTTGGGGTTTCCTAGGATGTCTGGAGAGGCTTTTCTTACTCGATTCAATGGCAAAAACTATGCCAGTTGGGAGTTTCAGTTTCGTATGTTTGTTAAAGGGAAGGAATTATGGGGGCATCTCGATGGATCTTCACCATCACCAACCGATCCACATGAGCTGAGTATATGGACTACCAAGGATGCGAAAATTGTTTCTTGGATACTAGGGTCTGTTGAACCCCATATGATCAACAATCTTCGATCGTTTGGCACAGGGAAGGAGATTTGGGACTACTTCAGACGCATCTATTCCTAGAACAATTCGGCCCACAAATTTCAAGTCGAAATGGGTATTGCCAATTACAAACAAGGTAATCTCTTAATTGAACAATTCTATGCTGGATTTCTAAACCTATGGAGTGAATATACTGGCATAATTTACTCTAAAATACCGAAGGAGAGTTTAGAAGCAATATACCTTGTTCATACCGAGAGCCAGAGGGACCAGTTCTTGATGAAGCTCCGGCCAGAATTTGAGGCCGTGAGAGCTAGCTTGATCAACCGAAGTCCAGTACCCACTTTGGATGAATGTTTGGGGGGAACTGTTACGGGAAGAACAACGACTCGCCACTCAACATGAGTTGACTTAGGACACTGTCACAGAGATGAATGTGGCTTACATGGCTCAAGGAAGGGGACGACAGAGGGGTGTGAGTGTGCAGTGTTTTAATTGCAAAGAATTAGGGCATATTGCCAGAAATTGCAGCAAGAAATTCTGCAATTATTGTAAGAAAGAGGGGCATGTAATCAAGGAATGTCGTCTGCGACCACAGAATAGACAAGGGTTTACTGTGCAGTCGAAATTGGGGGCTACTTCTATGGCTGCTGCAGCCGTGTCCTCACCGTTGGCACCAGAATCTTCATCGTCGGTGAGCTCTTCGTCAAGCACTCTCACTCCCGAGATGGTGCAGTAGATGATAATATCTGCCTTCTCTGCACTCGGCATTTCTGGTAAGAAAAATAAACTTAACTTTCCCTTGGATTCGGCACATAATAAACAATGGTTAATGGATTCGGCAGCGTCGAATCACATGACCAGCAGTGAAAATGGGTTGTATAATGTGCAAAAATACATGGGTAATCAGCATATACAGGTAGCAAATGGTGATAATCTACCGATTTTGTCGATTGGTAATTTGGGGTCTCATTTCAACAATATTTTTGTGTCACCAAAATTATCCACAAGTTTACTCTCTGTTGGTCAAATGGTAGAAAATAACTGTGAAATTCACTTTGATCGTCATGGTTGTTGTGTGCAGGATCAAGTGTCGGGGAAGGTGATCGCGAAGGGGCCTAAAGTGGGACGTTTATTTCCAATACAATTTTCTATTCCTAGTATTAATTCTTGTGCTTATTCTACTGTCATTAATAATCCTCATTTTTGGCATAAGAAATTGGGGCATCCCAATTCTAATGTATTGACTCATCTTATGAAACATGGATATTTAGGGAATAAAAATTCTTTTTCAACAGAATTTTTGGATTGTAGTTCTTGCAAATTGGGTAAAAGCAAAGCATTGTCATTTCCTTCACATGGTAGTCGTGCTTCTAAATGTTTTGAAATTATTCATACTGATGTATGGGGCATAAGCCCTGTTATTTCTCATGCTCAGTATAAATATTTTGTCACGTTTATTGATGATTTCAGTCGTTTCACTTGGATATATTTTCTCCGATCTAAGGCTGATGTATTCTCAATATTTCAGGCTTTCGTTGTATTTGTTGAAAATCAATTTTCTAGTCATATTAAAATACTTCGTTCTGATTCCGGGGGGGAATATATGTCCAAAGAATTTCAGGAATATCTCAAAAACAAAGGGATTCTCTCTCAAAGATCTTGTCCTTACACTCCTCAACAAAAAATGGAGTTGCTGAGCGTAAGAATCGTCATCTTTTAGACGTCGTTCGCACCTTATTAATTGATTCTTCGGTACCTACTCGATTTTGGGTAGAAGCTCTGTCAACAGCCGTTCATCTAATTAATCGTTTGCCTTCTCAAGTTCTAAACTTTGCATCTCCATACTCTATTTTATTTGGTGTTATTCCTGAGTATGATTCTCTCCATGTTTTTGGGTGTGTTTGTTTTGTTCACTTACCATTTACTGAACGAAATAAACTTTCAGCCCAAGCTGCTCGTTATGCTTTTCTAGGATACAGTAATTCTCATAAAGGGTTTGTGTGTTATGATGCAAATGCTCATAAAATTCGTATATCTCGAAATGTGATTTTATTTGAAAATCAGAATTTTTTCCCTTCTTGTCCATCTACAGAATTCACTCCTATCCAGCTTCCCACATTTGATGATGACAGTCCATCTTATATCTTTGAACGTTTTAAGCCAGGAATTGTATATCAAAGACGTCATCCACCATCCACTTTGCCCCTTCCGAACACGGAACCGACATCTGATCATTCTCCTCAACTAAGACGATCAACTCGAGTTTCACGTGCCCCAAACAGGTATGGATACTCAGCAACTACTATTGATAGTACTTTTGTGCCTAAGACTTATGCCCAGGCTTCTACCCAAGATTGTTGGCAACGGGCCATGAAAGAGGAACTTCAGGCTCTTCAGGAGAATCACACATGGGATATTGTTTCTTGTCCTACCGGAATTAAACCTATTGGCTGCAAATGGGTATACACTATTAAATTCCAACCTGATGGATCTGTGGAACGATATAAAGCATGGTTGGTGGCTCTTGGAAATTGTCAGGCATATGGTATTAATTATGAGGAGACATTTGCACCTGTGGCTAAAATGACTACCATACGAACCATTATGGCAATTGCTGCTTCCAAGAGATGGCCACTTCGTCAAATGGATGTAAAAAATGCATTTTTACATGGAGACCTGAAAGAGAATATTTATATGACTCCTCCTCCTGATATGTTTACTCACCCATCTGATAAAGTCTGCTGGTTGAAACGGTCCCTGTATGGTCTAAAACAGGCACCACGAGCATGGTTTGAAAAATTTCGCACTACTCTTCTGAAACTTAAATTTATTCAGAGCCAATATGACTCCTCTCTGTTCCTTCAGCAAACTACTACTGGTATTGTTGCTCTTCTGGTATATGTGGATGATATTATCATTACAGGATCTGACATTCCACTCATTGAGGATTTACAACGTTCTCTTAACAGTGAATTTCATATGAAGGATCTGGGACACCTTCACTATTTCCTTGGTCTACAGGTGCACTCTATGTCCAATGGAATTTTTCTACATCAGCACAAATACACCCAAGAGATTCTTCTCTTGGGCGGTCTTGAATCAGGGAATAGTGTTCTTACACCTCTCGAGATTAACTTAAAACTTTGTCAGAATGATGGTGACCTGTTACCTGATCCCTCCATATACAGGCAATTGGTGGGCAGTTTGAATTATCTAACCATTACTCGGCCAGATATTTCTTTTGCAGTACAACAAGTCAGTCAGTTTTTACAGGCTCCTCGTCAACCTCATTTAGCTGCTGTCCGAAGAATTCTTCGCTATCTTAAAGGCACATCTGGGCGAGGATTATTTTTTCCTGCTAATAATTCATTACAATTAACAGGTTATAGTGATGCAGATTGGGCAGGGTGCATGGATACACGTCGATCTGTTACTGGGTGGTGTATGTTTCTTGGAAATGCTTTAATTTCATGGAAAAGCAAAAAGCAAGATCGAATCTCGAAATCTTCCACAGAATCTGAGTATCGAGCTATGTCCTCCGCATGTTCTGAAATTGTGTGGCTCCAGGGTTTGCTACGAGAACTTGGTTTTCCTCAGCACACTCCTACACCTCTTCATGCTGATAACACAAGTGCTATTCAGATTGCTACTAATCCTGTGTTTCATGAATGCACCAAACATATTGAAGTTGATTGTCACTACATTCGTGAAGCTCTTGATCATAATATTCTTACACTACCTCATATTTCCACCGAGCATCAGACAGCTGATGTCTTTACGAAGGCCTTATCTCGGCCTCGACATCAACTCATGATTGACAAATTGATGCTTCTTGATCGGCCAGCATCAATTTGAGGGGGGATGTCAGTGTATATTATGGCAAGAATATCAACAATATATGGCAACCAAATTGTAACAGAATATCTTGTATTTATTGTATTTATTATAGACTACAAATCAGGGATTAGAGACAGAAAATTAGGGATTATTACATGTATTTAAAGGACTGAATTCTTCCTTCAGAAATCAAGAAAACAGAGAACAATTTTACATTGAAATCTGATATTTGTGACAATCTTGCACCAGAGATTCCTAGAACAGGAAAGTCAACTACCTGCAGCGATGTTTTTTCTTTTGGGACATTTATGCTCGAAGTAGCATGTGGAAGGAAGCCTGTAGAGTCAGAGAGACCACCTGAGGAGGTTGTTCTTGTTGACTGGGTACTTTAATGCTGGAATAGAGGTGCCATTCTTGGGACAGTTGATCCTAGAATTGAAGGTAACCACGTGGAGGAAGAAATGGAGTTGGTCTTAAAGCTAGGCCTGCTCTGTACACATCGCACTCCAGCAGCTAGACCTAGCATGAGGCAAGCGGTGCAATATCTGGATGGAAATGCTACTTTGCCTGATTTACCACTGCACGGTGCAGGAATCGGTTTAGTTCCAGTTAGCAATGAAGTATCTACAGAGCATGTTTTAACAATCCCTATATCATCAGATGAAATTTCTTCCAATTCCCTGTCCGACTCTGAATCAATCCTCAGTGGTCGTTGAACCAGCAATGCTTCATGAAGGGTTGATTACATAATTATGTACATTAAGACTTGTTCGATGTAAAATATAGAGGATCTTATAGATCTTGACGGGTTATGAGTAGCGGACCCTCTATAAAACTAATTATGTAAAATCATCTAGTAAAATTTAAGTCTGGCCCTACTTTCGCATCTAAAATTACAGATTTTTCTCATCAAACTATTTGTTTGAGGTGAAAAAGGCTCAGTTGGAGCTCAGAAATGGGGGCACTGGTGTATAAATGAATCTACATTGTAAATCCATAATACATTTTTAAAAACTATCAGATTTTTCTTACCAGCCTATATAAATAAGTCATAATAATGGGAAAAAACGTGATAATATGTTAGTCTTTAGACCAAGGATTTGAACCTGTAGCAACGATTAAGGAAACCTCGGAAGTGCAATGTTTGTTTTCTTTTATCTTTTTTATAATAGTCGATAATTTATTATTAATTCGTACTAATGACTCCTTACTGACTTTTCCATGCATTAATAGCCAAGTAAATACGAAGTTAATCCTTTCCGCAATCAATTAGATAGAATTAAAGAGATATCCTATCAATCAGTTTATAACACGTTTTAACAGACCAACTTTTTGGAATCATTTTTCCACTTGAAGCCTTCAATTTGATCAAGAAGACTTTAACGTTGCTCTATTGTTTTCTTTTACCAATGTGAGACTGAAGAAGCAAAAACAATCTTCTGCACGTTATTAGGATTGTAATAACTCAATTTTGAATTCTTCAAAATTTTATTGGATGTTATTTTATTTCTATTTTTATTCATAAAAATCTAAAAAAATTAAGAAAAAAAGTTTAAAATTCAAAAACATATTTTCTCGGTTCAACCGTCTTTTTCCAAAAAAAAAGAAGCTTAGTAGGTCAATACGGGTTAAACCGTGTCGATCGGGGTAAAAAAATGAGTTTCATGCCATTTTGGATCAAAACTGTCATTTTCAGTGAAAACCGAGTCCATCGGATAATATGGGTCAAACCATGTTGATCGGGGTAAAAAGTGAGTTTCATGCTGTTTTGGGTCAAAACCGTCATTTCCAGTCAAAACCGAGCTCACCGAGTCAATACAGGTCAAACCATGTCGACCAGAATAAAAAATGAGTTTCGGATCATTTTGGGTCAAAACTGTTATTTTTGGTCAAAACCCGGTCCATCAGGTTGATACCAATCAAAAAATATTTTTGGTGTTTCAAATTAATTTTTCGGTAATCAAGAAGTGATTTTTAGCGGTTGAAACGAGTTTTTCTAATACTAATTTGAGTTTTTAGTTTTACCTATATAAATATTTATTATTATATATAATAAAAAAATCATTAATGCAGAAGTTTTTATTTTTAGTAGTTGGTGCAGTTGGGGCGGTGAAATTTTTTCTTCAATACATAGCAGTGTCTCGTAGTTATAAATTCCCGTGTCCCCTTAGTATTTGCTATAAAAAGCCATTGAAAATTTGAAAAAAAAGGGAAACAAAAAAGAAAAGAGATACTAATATTACTATTGATAGTTTTTTTTTTTTAGTTTTTCTTCACACGAATAAGATATTGATTTTTTTTTTAAAATAATTTTAAAAAATATCAAAAATATCCTAACAATTAGATCTAATAATATTTAGATGGACCCTTGATTTGATAGGATCTAATAGGGTTTACCACATTGGATTAAAACAATCTATCTCAGCCCTTAAAACAATCTTTTCTGTTATCCTGTCGTGCCACGTAACCCAGTGTACCAAGCTACTGGTACATCTCACCACATTGCAACAAAGCTCGGTCCAATAAGGACCGTTAGATAAACTTTTAGATCAATTCAACCGCAATTGAAGGATCAGTTCATCAGTAATTTAGCGGTTCCCAAGCTTCAGGTGCACTGGTTTACCATGCTAACGTCTGTTCTCTAGCCGATCTCACAGATTCTCTCTCTCTCTCTCTCTCTCTCTCTCTCTCTCTCTCATCAGATCTCCCATCTCCAGCCACTTAAAGATTCTGGAACACCACAAAAAGGTTCTTCACCTCATCGCAAGAAACACCTAGGTGTTTTTCGTTGCCTTCGGCAGTGAATCCGGCCGGAAAAAGGCCGAGACTTATTTGGCCACTCGAAGATTTAAATCGTCAATTCTCTCTCATCAGCCATCAACGACTATCGAAACCACCATCATCAGAATCCTCTCCCCCGGATCTACTATAATCTACCATTTTTGGCTCGGAATCTCTTCGAAGAATTTCACCCCTCCAAGAGTGGCCGGGCGTGAGCAACTCAAGCCATCAGGGGTATTTTTGTAATTTTCTGAGAAGTTCAAGGGTATTTCGGTCTTTTACCTATATAGTGGCACTCAGGTAATTTTAGGGATTCCTTATGGTATTTTATTTATTTTTTATACAGGTATTTGTAAAATTTTCTTTGTATTTTGTACAAATACCCGAAATAAATATAAAAATAATAACAACGTGGGTCCAACACCTATTTTATCCCGTCAACATGTGCAAGTCCAAAGCCCAATTCTCAAGTATGGGTTATGCCCATTTTTAGTGATACCAACATAATCTACTTTTTTAGGAATGAACATTATTTGTCAACACGTCTTTGTTTTACAAAAAAAAAAAAAAACTGATGTAAGAAGTTTAAGAATAAAATATGGATTATGTTCATTGTTTCTTTTTATAACTCAGATGTAGCTCTTCTTTTTAGGGTTAAACATCAATATTTTAGACGAGTTTTCTATTTTTAGGGACTGATGTTTTTTTTTTTTTGACATGTATTCTATTTTTAGGGACTGACGTTAACCATCTTTAAAAACAAATTACAAATAAGCTCAAAATATTATAACATTTGAATAAAATAAAACAAAACACAAGTAAGGGTAACCTTTCTCTTGAAATGATGTTTTAAGGGTGGTGTTTACCTTCCCTTAATCATAACTAATCTAGTACCTGGATTTCTAGTTCCCTCAAATTATTAGATTACAACTCCAAAAAAATCTCTATTTTTCCTGATTAATCTTTTTATTACAAAAAAAGTGGAGCCGTTGAGCAACGCCGTATATGACAATGGTGATTGCATCGTTTAAATCATTGCACTTTCCACTCGGCCCAAACGCCTATGGGGATGGCGAGATGGCAGACCCAAGCCCTTTGGGCTCGGCTGCGCACCAAGCCCAAACACTTATAAGTCTAGCAAGATGAAAGACCCAATCTCCTTAGACTCGATTACCCGTCAGGCCCAAGATACCATATCATCGCCCTTTTAAGCCAATAATTCCTCTTGATACAAACGCCCAAGATGAGAATCTAGGGTCATTATCTCCCTACATCCTAGTTGTGAAAAAAAGCTTCTAAAGGCTATCTATACGCCAATCAATATTAATATTGATTATAAAAGATAATCCAATCAACATTAATATCGTGTGTAGATTGATGTAGGACCGTCTTATATATGTATGTGATACTCTCATCAACAATTAGTGTCATGTAAGGAGACACTTACAATCAATATTAGCATTGATTATAAAAGTCTTTCTCCCACTTAGAAGTGAAAAAGGAAACTTCAAGGTTATAAATATTCTATAAACGATCTAGAAAAGAAGTTCATTATTTTTACTATCTTACAACTTATTCTCAGCATTTATCGTATATAAATTAAGGACAAAATTTTTTGTTCTTAGAATATAATATTCATTATAATAAAATCAATAACTTAATCATCGAAAAGTCTCTAATTAAAATCCTAAAAAAAAAACTATTTTGCAACAAATCTAGTCTTCATAACCAATCCCTAAAATCCTCAGTTATGAAGAATAGAAAATGGACATGAACATGTGATTATCCATCATCTAAACATGGTGAAAATTTTTTTTCCTAGCATTTTTAATTTTGGAGCATCATCAATCCAAATCTAAACAGACAAAAAATTAGAGTTACATATTGAACATCAAATTGCCCATGTTTCTTAAAATCTGACCAACCTTAAATATTAAATATTAGAGTTTTTGATAAATTGAGCATCATAGACAAAATACATAAAATTGTCATTTTGAGCTGTCAATATTCAACAAGACCCAATGCTTTTTCTAAGATGGTATCTTCTGTAGGCCTGGTATGAATAATATTTTGTTAAAATGAAATTTTCTTGTTATGTTTACGCATTTACAATCTAAAATTCCATCGATTCATAAGTATCAGCCTTGAACTTATTTTATTTTGGTTTAGATAAATTGATGAAATACCACAATGGTGCTCTTTGTTACTTCAATCTTCTTTTTACCCTAAATTAACTACAATTCCTTCAACACTTCAAATAAGTGAAAATAAACTAGGGAATTTTGGAAAACCAGGTCTAAATTCGAACACTTGCACACCGCATGTCTGGACAATGTAGATTCAATCTGCAATATTTAGTAAAATGATAATTATTTTGGAAGTCCAATTGGTAGTAGAATTTGTTTCTTGCTATGGAAGATTTTAGAATTTTATTTTCTTTGATCTTGTATCAACTTTGAAAAGTAGTTTCCCACCTTTTTTTTCCGAGAAAAAAGCTTTGGAAAGGGTTCACTTGTTTATAAATGACACACGGACGAAAAACAGAACATAAAAAGATAGCAAGCGAAGAAAAGAGGAGATGCTGTTCAAAAGTTATCATCATTATAACCTTAATTTCTATTTTATTTTTGAATTTTTTTTTTTAATTTGATATGTTTTTAACAGGTTTACAACTTTTTAAATATATCAGAAATCATTGTCAGAAATCAAATAGAAAAAACAATATAAAGTAATATATTAAACTAATAATCTAAAATAAAATAAAATAAAGTAAAATAGACTTCAACAACTCATTCCAAATCTAATTGGATGATTTTATAGACCTTGACTGGTTATAAGTAACCGACCCTCTATAAAACTGATTATGTAATTGTACAGTAAAATTTAAGTTTGAATCCGACCCAACAATAGCATATTACATACTTTTCTTTCAAACTATTTGTTTGAGGTGAAAAAGCCTCATTTGGAGCTTAGCAATGGGGCACTGGTGTATAAATGAATCTACATGGAAAATCCATAATAGATTGCTAAAAACTATCAGATTTTTGAATTCGGACCAGCCTATATAAATAAGTCATAGCAATGGGAAAAAACCTGATAATATTTTAGTCTTTAGACTAGGGATTTGAACCTGGAGCAACGATTAAGGAAACCTCGAAGTGCAAAGTTTGTTTTTTTTTAATCTTTTTGATAATAGTCGATCATTTATTATTAATTCGTACTAATGACTCCTTACTGACTTTTCCATGCGTTAATAGCCAAGTAAATACGAAGTTAATCCTTTCCGCAATCAATTAGATAGAATTAAAGAGATATCCTATCAATCAGTTTATAACACGTTTTAACAGACCAACCTTTTGGAATCATTTTTCCACTCGAAGCCTTCAATTTGATCAAGAAGATCGACTTTAACGTTGCTCTACTGTTTTCTTTTACCTATGTGTATCTGAAGAAGCAAAAACAATCTTCTGCACGTTCTTATGGTGACTGCATCGTTCAAATCATTGCACTTTCTACTCGGCCTGTTTGTTTCCTTGAAGCTCTTGGCCTTAGCTCAAGAGGAAAACCAGTTCATCTATCATGGCTTCACTGGAGCCAACCTGCTCCTCAGCGAGGTTGCAAACATCCATCCAAATGGTCTATTAGAGCTGACAAACACTTCAAAACGGATAATTGGCCGGGCTTTCTTCCCATTCCCTTTTCAGTTCAACACATCTTTATTCAACAATTCTCGGTCTCTCTCATTCTCTACCCAGTTTGCGTTTGCCATGGTTCCTGAGCTGCCTACACATGGTGGCCAAGGCATGGCCTTCACAATCTCTCCATCTGTGGACTTCACAGGGGCTTTGGCAACTCGGTACTTTGGAATCCTCAATTCTACAAGCAATGGCCTGTCTTCAAACCATCTATTGGCAGTTGAGCTGGATGTAGTTCCAAGCCCGGATCTTAAAGACATCAATGACAGCCACGTTGGAATTGATGTAAACAGCTTGATATCCATTGAATCTGCTCCGGTGACCTACTTTTCAGATGAGGAAAAGGAGAATAAGAGCTTGACTCTCATAAGTGGTCATGCGATGCACGTGTGGATAGATTATGATGAAGTAGAGAAGCTACTCAATGTTACAGTTGCTCCTGTCACAAGAACAAAACCAACCTTGCCTCTCTTGTCAACATCTCTCGATCTTTCTTCTGTTATGTTGGATTCTATGTACGTTGGTTTTTCTGCATCTACTGGAGCAGTGGCTAGCAGCCACTATATTCTGGGGTGGAGCTTCAACAGAGGCGGACAAGCTCAAAGTCTTGACGTGTCAAAGTTGCCTACACTTCCTCCTCAAAGAAAATCAAGAAAGAAACCATATTTAAGAATTGTGGTCCCAACAATAACAGCAATCATTTTGCTGGTAGCAATCTCTGGTGATGTTTGTATAATAAGGCGGAAGAAATATGAAGAACTGCGCGAAGATTGGGAACAGGGATATGGTCCTCAAAGATTCTCCTACAAGGATTTATACAAAGCAACCAAGGGTTTCTCAGACAGTGAGTTGCTGGGATGTGGGGGTTTTGGAAAGGTTTACAGAGGAGTATTGCCTTCTTCCAATATGCAAGTCGCGATCAAGAAAGTATCCCATGATTCCAGGCAAGGTACTAAGGAATTCGTTGCTGAGATTGTTAGCATGGGGAGGCTGAGGCAAAGGAACTTGGTCCAGCTCTTCGGCTATTGCCGGCGAAAGGGAGAGCTCCTCTTGGTCTATGATTATATGCCAAATGGAAGCCTTGATAAACTCCTATTTGGCAATGAGACACCCAGCCTTAATTGGGCTCGGCGATATCAAATCATCAGGGGAGTTGCGTCTGCCCTTCTTTACCTCCATGAAGAGTGGGAACAGGTCGTTCTGCATAGAGATGTGAAAGCTAGCAATGTTCTATTAGATGCCGATCTTAACGGACGGCTAGGAGATTTTGGGCTAGCTAAGTTTCATGACCATGGATCAGCTCCTCAAACAACCAAAGTGGTTGGAACAGTTGGATATCTTGCACCAGAGATTACTAGAACAGGAAAGTCAACTACCTGCAGCGATGTTTTTTCTTTTGGGACATTTATGCTCGAAGTAGCATGTGGAAGGAGGCCTGTAGAGTCCGAAGGACCACCTGAGGAGGTTGTTCTGGTTGACTGGGTACTTGAATGCTGGAAAAGAGGTGCCATTCTTTGGACAGTTGATCCTAGATTTGAAGGTAACCACGTGGAGGAAGAAATGGAGTTGGTCTTGAAGCTAGGCCTGCTCTGTACACATCGCACTCCGGCAGCCAGACCTAGCATGAGGCAAGTGGTGCAATATCTGGATGGAAATGCTACTTTACCTGATTTACCACTGCACGGTGCAGGAATCGGTTTAGTTCCCGTTAGCAATGAAGCATCTAGAGAGCATGTTTTAACAATCCCTATATCATCAGATGGAATTTCTTCCTATTCCTTGTCCGACTCTGATTCAATCCTCAGTGGTCGTTGAACCAGCAATGCTTCATGGAGGGTTGATTACGTAAATATGTACATTAAGACTTGTTCGTTGTGAAATATAGAGGATCTTATAGATCTTGACCGGTTATGAGTAGTCGACCCTTTATAAAACTAATTATGTAAAATCATCTAGTAAAATTTAATTGTCTGGCCCAACTTTCGCATCTAAAATTACAGATTTTTCTCATCAAACTATTTGTTTGAGGTGTAAAATCATTTCTCATCAAACTATTTATAAATGTATCTACATTGTAAATCCATAATACATTTTTAAAAACTATCAGATTTTTCGGACCAGCCTATATAAATAAGTCATAATATTGGGAAAAAACATGATAATATTTTAGTCTTTAGACCAAGGATTTGAACCTGGAGCAACGATTAAGGAAACCTCGAAATGCAAAGTTTGTTTGTTTTTTTTTTTTTTAATCTTTTTAATAAAAACTCATTTATTATTAATTCTTCTAATGACTCCTTACTGACTTTTCCATGCGTTAATAGCCAAGTAAATACGAAATTAGTCCTTTCCGCAATCAATTAGATAGAATTAAAGAGACATCCTATCAATCAGTTTATAACACGTTTTAACAGACCAACTTTTTGGAATCATTTTTCCACTTGAAGCCTTCAATTTGATGAAGAAGACTTTTAACGTTGCTCCATTGTGTTCTTTTACCAATGTGAAACTGAAGAAGCAAAAACAATCTTCTGCACGTTATTATGAT